>CM077088.1:29865471-30548139 GCA_039513925.1 Platanthera zijinensis
TTAAAAAATTTTAGTTTCAATTTTATTCACTTTATTATTTAAGATTTTTTATATTTATATTTTTTAAACTATTGTTATCTCTTAAGTTTTTTTAAAAGTTTTTCTAATAAGGTGGATTTAGTATTTTTCTATTATTTTTTATTTTCTTGGTTAGATCATATGTTTTGGGGATAAGAGGATTTTAAATTCTTTATCCCTTAGTTAACATATGTATTTTTCTTTTTATTGTTAGATCATATGTCATAGGAATCAAACATTCATTAGTAAACATATGACTCCCGAGAATAAAAGATGGAGTAAGAGGATAAAATTCATTACTCTCAATTATTTTTATTTGTGAAGAGAGGAAAAATGTATTTGTTCATATGTCATGAAAAATGAGAGGATAAAATTCATCATTTTCTTAGTAAACATATGCAGATATCAAAAAAAAATGTGTGGGTGTGAGAATAAAATTCATCACCTACAATCAAAAACCTCTTATATTCCTTGTTCTCCCAAACCCTATTAGCCAAAAAAACTGCTTTAGACTTAGATTAAAATACAAAGAGAGCATAAGTTGTAGTTTGAATTTTTTCCTTTAAGTCTCTTTTTGGTTAAGGGTGTTAATAATTTTAATATAATTTTGTTTTGCTCAATTACTCAATTTTGAATGCTAGTTAATTTATTGAGGAAATTTTTGCCTAAATATCTCTCTCTTCTCATTTTTATTTCATAATTGAAGGGCAACTTAATCTTTTGAATCATAAATCTTTATTTTTTTTTAACTTTCTTTTGATTTAATAAAATTCTAGTTTAATTAATATATATATATTAATATCTTATAAATATTTCTCATACTTTTGCTCTAGAATAGCAAAAGCTTAAGTCTGAGGGTATTTAATAGAACATTATTTATATTTATTTTAATCTAGTTTTTATTTAATAAATAATTTCATTTAATTTAGTTTTATATTAATATATGTCTAAATTACTTTTTTTTAATATTTCGGGATAATTTGGGCTGTAAATAATATTTTGAAGCTCACAGGATTGACCAGGAGAAGATTTTGAGCGAATTTGTAAAAATCCCAAGTACACGCCCTAGGGTCACGGGCGTGACCTATGTCACGGCAGTGCCTGCTTCCAGCTGGGCCAAAGCAATTTTGACGACATTTTAAAAGTACACACCCCCAAATCACGGGTGTGATATGGGGTGTGACTCTAGTCACGGGCGTGACGCCCCACTAGAACTTCAGATTCAATACTACGTCAGATTAAATTTACATACCCCATATCACGGGCATGACCTAGGGGCGTGACCACCAGCTCAGGGGCTTGACTCTGCATTAAGAAGGTAGTTTCCACCGCAAGCCATTTCAGCTTACATGCCCTGGTCACGAGCGTGACCAGGGGCATTACCTCTTCTACAACCGCCATATTAACTCCCGTCGTTCCATGTTCCCACCATTTTCTGAAACAGTCAAGAAAAGCCCTAGGTCATGGGCGTGACTTAGGGGCATGACCCGTCATTTACTCCATTTTGGTAATTTTCCCCCAACATTCCCGGGTTTTCAAGACGTCGGTTTTATACCTCACACGCCTTAGGTCACAGGCGTGACCTGGGGGGGGGTGACTCACCAATAATTTTTATTATAAATTTCAGGCAAGACCATGAGCTGGAGAGGAAGATTTTGGAGTTTTATTTTCAGTATTTTTTCATTTCTTTTCTATATTGTTCATTTCATAGTTTAATATTTAGCTTTGTTTATTTTTAATTCAACTATTATTTTCATTTTAATCATGTCTCTCTCTACCTTCTTTTATTCCCTTATCATGATGAGTAACTAAACTCCATTTAGCACTTGATCATGATGAACTTTGGAATGAAATAATCTTTCTTTATTTTTCTAAAAATTTTCAAGCTCTCTACTTTGCTCACTTCGATTTATCTTTGACTCTTGTTTATTCGAATTCTAGTGTTACGAGTCCAATCCAAGATCCATATCCTAGATTTTATCAAGAGGTTGTGGATATGAGGAGATTATTTAAATGTATCACTAACATTGTTTTCGATCCTTGATCTGTATCCTAGATTTTACCGAGAGGTTGTGGATATGAGAAGATCACTCAAAGATAAAAGGATTTGCATGCACTCCTCGAGAGAGGATGACATAAACATTCCGGATTACAGTCAAATCCAATAACGGGGTTCACCGCCTAAAGTTAGCTTAGGGGTTTCGACTGGCCGAGCGGTCAACCTAAGGTTAGTCAAGAACGTATTCTTGATAGAGGCACTTTCGTATTTTGGGAACCTCCACGGTTGAAGTAATTAATTTAAAAGCTTATGTTGGATCCCTAGTTTGGATTTGGGCTAGGTTCACTAATTAGGTTGAGTTTGACCCATATTGTATAGCCAGGGTCAAGTCTATTAGTCCTAGAGTTTAGGCTAGTCATTAGGTTCAACCTTCATGGACCAGCCAGAAGAGGACTTCAGTAGACTCAAACTTAGCAGTACTCAGTGTTCAAAATTATTAGTTCGAAATTCTTAGAACTCAGCTCGACGATCGTCGATCTCAGATCGACGAACTCAGAAATCTTTCTCTGAGTTGAGCTCGACGATATTTGAGCTCAGGTCAATGATCTCTTCATTCAGACAGATTCTCAGTTCGACGAACTTAGAGCGCATATTTGGCAAGTCATTTTCGGAATGCAGTTCGCAGAGCTCAGGTCGACGAACAGGAATTATCATCTTGACGAACTTGGAACTCCAGTCGCGAATTCTGTTCAGAGCTCGACGAAATCTGTACCGAGCTAGACTTAGATTTTTCCTTATTTCTTTCCTTATTTACAATATTATTTAGCAGTAATTTCCTAAGTAATTAATGCTCATATTCTCCTGAATATAGCTATTATTGGTAGCATTAATTATGATCTTCATCAGGGTTAATTACGTGCTTATTTTAATAGGACAGTTTGGGAAACTCATTAAAGTCAATTATTCCAGCCGTTCCATTCTCTAGATTAGTCAACATTTAATGTCTGTAATTCAAATTTCAAAGGAGAATTTGAGCAGCAGATTATAAAAAGGGATTTTCTCTTTTCAGAAAGAGACAACAGACAACAGACAACAGAGTACTCAGGCATACAGAACACAAGAATAAAGAGAGACATTACACAAAAAAGTACAAAACTCTCTCCCAACACAAAAACATTCTGTTTTCTCCCTTGCTCTTACTGAAGATTGAAGAAGAACAATCATCAAACATCAAGAGTCTTCTTCAACTTCTCCTCCAGGAACATTCAAGGACAACAACTTTGAATCAGTCAGAAAGTTCCAGGATCTCTCAAGACAAGGCTGAAGACCTCCACCCTGAATAAGGCTCCAAGTTTCTGAACCATCTCTACATTTCAGAAGGAGTCTTGACAACAGAAATCCACAAGTCTTCTCTGATGTATAGAGAAAAGAGAAGACATCATCACCTCTCTTACAATCTATAAAAAGGGTTTATTAACTCTCTTCAAAAGTTTATTCTTGGTTTTTGGGCACCTGATAAAAAGCATAAAGGGTTGTGAGATCTCCTTGTAAATAAATCTTGTGGTGGCAGTCACCTGATAAAAAACCTGATAGTGGATTCCTACTAGGGTGGTAAAAGAGTGGATGTACCCAGTTTGGGGAACCACTATATAATTCTTGTGTTTTCTGTGTGTGATCATTTTATTTCTTGTTCTTGCTGTGCTGTGATAAATTAGCTTAGCCTGTTTTCATTTCCTTTCTCTATTACTATTGGTATCACCTATGTTACTCTGATAAATTTAAAAACAGTCAAAGTTTTAATTACTCTATTCACCCCCCTCTAGAGTAAATTAGGTCTAACCCCTTTCTTTCAATTGGTATCAGAGGGAGGTTTCCTTTGGTTGTACAAGTTAACACTTGAACCAAAAGATCCGTGTTAGATCTGATTTTCTTTTCCTTAGTTTTTCTGCCATTTCATATCATGGCACAGAACAAAGATTATTCATGCACCAGACCTCTAGTCTGCAACTTGAATAAGTTTGCTATCTGGAAGGAAAGAATCAAGTTGTATATGAATTCTATTGATGATGATATCTTTAACTCCATTTTGACAGGACCACCAACTCATGAAGCTGCATCTACTTCAACCTCTAGCACTCATACTGTTCCACCACCTGAGTGGACAGATGCTCAAAAGAAGGCCAAAATAGCTGATGTCAAGTCCATGAATATTCTGGCTCAGACAATGTCTGATGATATTTTCCATCTAGAATTCTCTTAACCAGATGGTTGTTGGATCAGCAGATGAAAGAAAGGATAGGAGATCCAATCTCATCTCACAATATGAAAACTTCAAGAAAGATGAGTCAGAGTCTGTAAGTGACATGTACAATAGACTAAGCTCAATCATCAATGAGCTGAAGACTCTGGACAAGGACATAACTCTCACAGAGGTTAATGATAAAATCATCATGTGCTTCCCCAGCTCATGGGATTCCAGAATCTGGCCAATTAAGGATGTCAGAAGTCTGAATGTGATTTCCACTGAATCTCTACTTGGAAAGCTCAAGTCCTATGAACAATTGATAAAGACTAGAGAAGCTGCTGAGCAGAAGACTCCCTCATCAGTAAGAAAGGAGCAGAACATTGCATTCAAAGCATCTGAAGAATCAGAAGCTCCAATAGCCAATGAAGAATTTTTGAGTCTCTTAGCTAAGAGATTTTATAAGATGGGCAAGAGGGATTTCATAGGAAGTCATCTATGCAAGATGACAAGCCAAGGTATGACAAGACCCCAACTAAAGAAGTTGTTTGCTTTGGTTGCAGGAAGCCAGGACACTTTATATCAGAGTGTCCAGAGAACCAAAAGAAGGAGAGAAGAAAAGAAAAGGAACCCAGGAAGCAGCACTACAACAAGCCCTCCTCCAGCAAGCATAAAAGGAAGGAGAAAGGCTTTGTGTCTGAAACCTGGAGTGAAACTGAAGATGAATCTTCATCTTCCATCTCTAGTGAAGATGAAGAGGAAGCAAAGGCAAACGAAGTGTGTCTGATGGCCATCAATGCATCAGGAAGCTGTTCAGAAGCAGAAGATGACAAGTCAGAGGCTGAAGACTCTGAACCAGAGGAAGATCAGGTACTGTCTTCTTTTGACTTCAATTCAGATAATTTTAGAACTGAATTTAAATCCTTATGTCTTGATTTAATTATCTCTCAAAAAGAAATTAAACAACTTAGAGAAAAACTATCAGAACAAGATAATTTCATTTCTGAAAACATTAAATTAAAGGATGAAATAACTCTAGCTAATGAACAGATTATCACATTAAAAACTGAATTAACGGAGGCTAGGCAACTTGAAGAATCCCTAAATGGGAGAATTATCATGTTGATGGACGTCACAAGCACAGTGAATGCCAGGCTTAATTACAAGCTGGGCTTAGGTGCTTCATCAAGTCAACCCCCACTGATTCAGAAGACTATTTTAATAACTCCAATAAAATTTGTTTCAGAAAAGTGTAAAGAGAAGATAGATGATAATAATGTTAAACAAATAGAATTAAAAAAAAGAATAAGAAAAAGAGAAAGAATAAGAAAAATCTTAACCATAAAAATGCTCAGCAAATTTCGCCAAACTCAGGTCGACGAAATGTGTACAGTTCGTCGAACTCAAGTCGACGAACTCAGAATGCAAACTTTCATTATAATTATTCTCGGAACTGCGATCGACGAAACCAGTATTGTTCGTCGACCCGAGATCAACGATATTGGGGCCCAGAGAATGAATACTTTCATTCTCTGAGTGGAGTTTGACGAACTCATCCCCATTCATCAACCTAAGATTGACGAACTTACTAGAATTCGTCGAACCCAGTTCATTATAATAGAAACCTTAATGCTAACAGAACATTTAATCAACCTAGATAATGTGTTAACCCATTCACCCAATGGATAATTCCACCTAGAAGATTTTATCCCTTAGGTTATAAAAATCAACCAGAATACTCATACATTTCCAGCTTTAATTATGTAAATAAACAAGGACCCAAGATAACCTGGGTCAAGAATAGCTAATTTGTTTTATTGCAGGTGAAAGACAATCCCACCATAAAGCAACAGTGGTATCTGGATAGTGGCTTTTCAAAGCATATGACTGGAAACAAGGATTACTTAATCAAATATAAGTCAAAGCTAGGACTCGCAGTAATATTTGGTGATTCTAATTGTGGCCTGACTAAAGGATATGGAAAAGGTCAAGATTAGAGCAGTCACATTCAGGAAGGTTGCTTATGTAAGTGGACTGAAGCACAACCTTATATCCATAAGTCAGTTATGTGATGAAAGGTTTCAGGTATCATTTAACAAAACCTCCTGTAGTATTACTTCTATAGATAACCAAGTAGTTTTAATTGGTACTAGAGTAGGAAATATATATGTAGTTAACTTTAGGTCAGCTAAAACTGAAATTTTCCTGTTTAATCAAACCAGCAATAATAATTAACTTTGGCATAGCAGATTAGGTCATGTAAATCTGAAAAATATTATTATACTCTCTAGGGACAACCTTGTTAGAGGATTGTCTTCTTGCCCCTATAAGAAGGAAAGCTTTTGTAGGACTTGTCAATTAGGCAAGCAAACTAAAAATAGTTTTAAGTTACTTAATAAGAGTGACTCACCTAGGATTCTATATTTGCTACACATGGATCTTTTTGGACCCATTGCTGTACAAAGCCTAGGAGAGAAGTCTTATACCTTAGTAATTGTTGATGACTTCTCAAGGTTCACTTGGGTGTTCTACTTGAGAAACAAGCCAGATAACTTCAAAGTTCTTACAGATTTTCTTAAGAGCATAAGGATTGAGTACTCTACTCCAGTTGCATTGATCAGAAGTGATCATGGTACTGAGTTTGAGTCTCTTCCCATGCAAGAATTTTTTGAGAAGGAAGGTATCAGACATTGTTTCTCTGCTCCTAGAACTCCTCAACAAAATGGGGTAGCTGAAAGGAAAAAACAGAATACTCATTGAAGCTGTAGGCACATTAATTGTTGATGCTCACTTGCCCCTATCCTTTTGGGCAGAGGCTGTGAGCATAATAAACTATGTCCTGAATAGAAGTTTGATTCATAAGCTTAAGGGCAAGACCCCCTATGAACTACTCAAAAAAAAGAAACCTAAAGTAGATTATTTTAGAGTTTTTTGGTTGTGTCTGTTACATTCATAATAATAACAAGAAATACATTAGAAAGTTTAAAGCCAAGGCTGAAATTGGAAATTTTCTTGGATATTCCCAAGTAAGCAAGGCTTATAGGGTATATAATAAATCATCTTTGAAGATGAAAGAGTCTATTCATATTTATTTTGATGAGACTAATATGTTTTATAAGAAGGAGATTGCTTCTACCAGTGAGAATTTGTAGGAACCTCACCTGTGTGAGAAGTTGGATGAATTGACCCTCACCAATGAGGCTATTACGCATCCTTCTCCACGAGTTGCTGAAGAAAGTTAAGATGATTACATTGAACTCAGTGAAGAGTTAACAATAACTATAATTCCACCAGAGGAATTAGCTCCCCAAGCTGTTGCTCAACCAACTCCTCCTACTGAACTAGTCACACTTAGAGATCACAATGTATGTCAAGTGATTGGAGACATATCAGTGGGTGTGCAAACAAGGCATCAACTCCACCAGGACATGATACATGCCTGCTTCATATCTTAAACTGAGCCCCAATCCATTAAAGATGCTGAGCAAGATCCACACTGGATCATTGCAATGTAAGAGGAGCTCAACCAGTTTAAGAGATGCAGAGTTTGAGATTTAGTTCCAAGACCCAAAGACTACTCAGTCATTGGAACTAAATGGGTATTTAGAAACAAACTAGATGCTCAAGGTCTTATCATAAGGAACAAAGCCAGATTAGTTGCTCAAGGATACAGACAAAAGAAAGGCATAGACTATGACCAAACATTTGCCCCTATTGTAAGGATTGAAGCAATCAGGATATTCTTAGCCTATACAGCCTATAAGAAATTCACAGTATATCAAATGGATGTAAAGAGTGCATTTCTAAATGGTGAACTCAAAGAATAGGTCTATGTGGAACAACCACCAGGTTTTATCTCTTCATCCCATCCCTCTTATGTTTTCAAATTACATAAGGCTCTCTATGGTGTAAAGCAAGCTCCAAGAGCTTGGTATGAAACCTTAGCCAGCTTTCTCTTAGAGCATAACTTTTCTAGAGGTATAGTAGATATGACTTTATTTTACAAGCATCATCATGATAAAATCTTGTTAGTACAAATATATGTAGATGACATTATATTTGGTTCTGTAGATTCCACCCTATGAAAAAGGTTCTCCAACCTTATGCATTTCAAGTTTGAAATGAGTAGCATGAGTGAGCTCTCCTACTTCCTTGGTCTCCAAGTGAAGCAGTCCCCTGATGAAATCTTCATATCCTAATCCAAATATTCTAAGGAGCTAATAAAAAGGTTTAGGATGGCTGATGCTTCAACTAATAAAATACCTATGGCTACAAATGTTGTGATTGATCCTGATGAATATGAGAAACCTGCAGATCAAAAATTATATAGGGCCATTGTTGGGTCCCTATTATATCTTACAATAAGTAGACCAAATATTATGTTTGCTACATGTCTTTGTGCTAGGTTCCAGGTGAACCCTAAAGAATCTCATCTTATTTTCTTAAAAAGGATTTTGAGATATATAAAGAGTTGCCATAATTTAGGACTCTGGTATCCAACTGAGTCAAAATTTGAGTTAATTGGATACTCTGATGCTGACTTTGCTGGATGTAGAGTGGACAGGAAGAGCACATTAGGAACATGTTAGTTCTTTGGTGATAGGCTAGTGTCCTGGTTTTAGAAGAAGCAAACATCGGTGTCTACTTCAACAATAGAAGCTGAGTACATAGCATCTGGCAGTTACTGTTCACAGATGTTGTGGATTCAAAACAAACTCCTAGATTATGGTGTCAACTTAAATAATTCAACTCTACTTTGTGATAATACCAATGTAATTTCTATTGCCCAGAATCCAGTGCATCATAGTAGAACAAAACATATAGATGTAAGACATCATTTCATTAGAGAGTGTGTTGACAAAAGAAAAATTAATCACACATTTATCTCTACTGATTTACAAAAGGCAGATATCTTCACCAAACCTTTGGATGAGAAGAAACATCTGTTCTTTATGAATCAGCTAGGTATGATAAAGGAGATGCATTAATTTAACTTTTTGTCGGTGGTCGAAGAATTTGTCACAGTTCGTGGAACGGAGATCGACGAACGGAGAAAAGTTCTTAAGATAATTCGTCGACCTGAGATCGACAAACTCTCTGTGTGTAAAGTTCTATTCGTCGAACTGAGATCGACGATATTGCTTCAGAAAATTTTCGTCGACCTGAGCACGACGAAAAGTTTTCCCTTCTTCAGACTGAGATCGACGAACTCTTTTGTCAATAAAATATTTCGTCGACCTCAGATCGAAGAATTTTGTTTATTTCGCAGGATGGAGTTTCCCGTTTCATATTCTGAAAGCCTTATATCTAGGTTTTCTTTGAGCTCCATCCCGCGCTTTCTGTTCCCCTTGTACTTGATCTTTTGTTTCCTTTTGCAGGCGATCAATGGTGATTCTAGCGAGCTCTATTGCTGCAATGAAATTCGACACAAGATTCGACATCGACTTCGAATCATTCCAGCATTCTAATCAAATTTTCTTGGATATACTGAAATTATTTGAAGAACAACAGTTAAAGAACTTCATGACAACCAGGATTAAGATTGCTACTACAGAAATCAGAGAATGGGTGATCACCTCCTCTACTCCAGACACCGACACGATGACAAGCACAATATCAGGATACTAGAGCTGTCACAGCTGATCCCCCACCCCCTGAAGATGTCCCCTCCATCAGAATTCCATCCACCCAGATCCCAACTCCTCCATCTCAACAACCTACACCTCCACAAATTTCCATTCCATCATCTATTGCCCTCCAACAACCTGCCTCAACATCACAAATTCATTCTCCAACACCACTTCAATCTCCTGAACATCAACCAACACCAGTTCAATCTCCAGAGCATACCACACCTCCTAAATCCCCACTTCCCCAACATGTAGCTGACATCCCCCTCCATAAACTCTCATCCATTCCATCTTTTGATCTTATATCATCATCTCCCATAAATTCTCCATCACCTCAGGATGAACCAATGACATACATCACCCCTTTCCCTTCATCATCCATCCTTCATCCCTCGGTATCAACTCAGACACCCTCTGAGTTTATGCAAATGGATTCCCATTCCATTCCCTCCCTTCTGGATCTCATCACTCCCCTTCTCAAAAATCTTATAGCAGAGGCCATTAAACCTCTTTATGAATCTATCTCATCCATATATGCTCTCCTTTCTGCTGCCCCTACTGTCCCTTCTTCTGGGGGCCTGGATTCAGGACCCTTTGAAACCAGGCAGGGGGAGATATCCAGTGAAGAAGCTCTAGTCTCCTCTCCTCCAGCAACAACACAAGCAGCAACTATTTTGTAGTTAGATAAGCCAGCAGTTGCAGGTGCATATGCAGATGTAGATATGATTACAGAAATTGTGACAGTTGATTTTGATATGTAGATATGCTCCAGTCTCCTCTCCTCCAACAACAACACAAGCAGCAACAGTTTTGCAGTTAGATGAGCCAGCAGTTGCAGGTGCAGATACAGATGTAGATATGATTATAGAAATTGAGACAGTTGATTTTAATATGTTGTGTATAGATGAACCAGTTGTTCTTACAGAAGTTTTGACTGTTGGTGATTGCTGTGTCAATCCCACAGTAGATCTATTCAATTTGTTAAATTCCTTTAATACAGCTTAATTGAATTATCTTCCAGCAGTTTGCCCAGAGCCATCTTTGGCTATAGTGTGTTATACTTCTCCTATAAGTCCTGAAGTTGTTCAACAACTAAAGATAAGTTTTGTAGCTCCAGTGGTTTCAGAAGAGCTAGTTACTGAACCAAGTTCTCCTCTAGAGCCAAAATCTCTTTCCCCTACCTATTCTTGGGCTGAGTCTCCATTACCTGATATGGATGAACTTTGTTTTGCTGAGCTAGAAGAAGAAAACAAATAGATGGTGACTAAGAATATTGCTCCACCAAAAGTTACAGAGCCTCAAGTGCTTCCTCAAGCTGAGAAGCAAATATCAGAGAAAGCCTTGAAGGCAATAGATGATATGTTTGACAATCCACCAGAGTCCTCTGATGAAGAAAATGATGATGAAGATTCTGATGAATATGATTATCCAAAAGCCAAGAAGAAGATTGCTAAGAAAAGGAAAGTTGTTCCAAAGGCTGCTCCTAAACTAAATCCTACACATGACACTCCCTATTATATACTGCACAATATTACCCCTTATCATTGTATGCTACAATGGATGTGGTTATCAAAGAATGAGCACAAAGAAAGGAAGAAGGGAAGAAGGTATAGGTCTCCTCCTAAGCACTTCAGGAAAGACCCTCCTCCTCCTCCTCCTTCAGCTGGGGCCTCTGGAAGTGCTTCTCTCAGATCATCACCAGTTACTAAGACTTATCAGAGACACTCCAAGCCAAGTCCACAAGGCAGCAGACAACAGCAATCCTCTAAGAGCAAGCCTCCTCCTGCTACAGATAAGAAAAGTACTGCAGCTTCTCCTGATAATTCACAGAAGGACTCCAGTCTTATAAGACCAGAATCTCCACTTATTCCTTTTGTAGATCCAAAATAGGAAACAACTGCAAAAATGGTCAGGTTTCAAGAGATGGTTGGACTTTCTATGATCAACAAAGCTAAAGCAGAAGGAAAAGATCCATCTCAATACTCCACAATGTCATCATATAGAAAAGAAGAATTCAAGAGGTATGTTAAAGCTAATAAATTTTTCAATGTAGATGATTATTTGAGTTTGCATCCTGAAGCAGTAGTACCAAGAGACACCTCATGCAATATAATTGTAGCATCAGACATGACAATGTCAAAAAGAGAAGCTGCAAATCCAAATAGAGAAATTATTTTCAAACATCCCTCTGAAAAATCTGATAAATTTGAGAAAGAGAAGCACAAGAAGAACAAGTGACTGTTGTGTTTAGTTCTTATTTTATGAACTCTATTTGTTAAATCATGAAGCACCTGTGTAAATATCTGCTGAATGTTTTTTTTTCTGCTAGATATATTTTATTCTGCTTTGTGATTATTTTCTTTTGTTTGTATTAGTGACCTCACCCAAATAGGAGGAGATTGTCTGATCCCTAGTTTGGATTTGGGCTAGGTTCACTAATTAGGTTGAGTTTGACCTACATTGTATAACCAGAGTCAAGTATATGAGTCCTAGAGTTTAGGCTAGTCATTAGGTTCAACCTTTATGTACTAGCCAGCAGAGGACTTCAGTAGACTCAGACTTAGCAGTATTCAGAGTTCAAAATTATTAGTTCGAAATTCTTCGAACTCAGCTCGACTATCGTCGATCTCAGATCGACGAACTCAGAAATCTTTCATTGAGTTGAGCTCAGCGATATTCGAGCTAAGGTCGACAATCTCTTCATTCAAAAAGATTCTCAGCTCGACGAACTTAGAGCGCAGATTTGGCAAGTCATTGCCGGAATGCAGTTCGCTGAGCTCAGGCCGACGAACAGGAATTATCAGCTCGACGAACTTGGAACTCCAGTCGGCGAATTCTGTTCAGAGCTCGATGAAATCTGTCTCCAGCCAGACTTAGAGTTTTCTTTATTTATTCCTTATTTACTATATTATTTAGCAGTAATTTCTCGAGTAATTAATGCTCATATTCTCCTGAATATAGCCATTATTGACAGCATTAATTATGGTATTCATTAGAGTTAATTACTTGCTTATTTTAATAAGATAGCTGGGGAAACTCATTAAATTCAATTATTCCAGCCATTTCATTCTTCATATCAGCCAGCATTTAATGCCTGAAATTCAAATTTCAAAGAAAAATTTGAGCAGCAGAATATAAAAAGAGATTTTCTTTTCAGAAAGAGACAAGTGACAAGAGATAAGAAACAACAGAGTAATCAGGTATATAGAACACAAGAATATAGAGAGACATTACACAAAAAATACAGAACTCTCTCCCAGCACAAAAACATTCTGTTTTCTCCCTTGCTCTTACTGAAGACTTAAGAAGAACAATCATCAAACATCAAGAGTCTTCTTCAACTTCTCTTCTAGGAACATTCAAGGACAATAACTTTGAATCAGTCAAAAAGTTCCAGGATCTCCCAAGACAAGACTGAAGACCTCCACCCTGAACAAGGCTCCAAGTTTCTGAACCATCTCTACATTTTAGAAGGAGTCTTGATAATAGAAATCCACAAGTATTCTCTATTGTATAGAGAAAAGAGAAGACATCATCACCTCTCTCACCACCTGTAAAAGGGTTTATTAACTCCCTTCAAAAGTTTATTCTTGGTTTTTGGGCACCTGATCAAAAGCCTAAAGGGTTGTGAGATCTCCCTATAAATAGATCTTGTGGTGGCAGTCACCTGATCAAAAACCTGATAGTGGATTCGTACCAGGGTGGTAGAAGAGTGGATGTATCTAGTTTGGGGAACCACTATAAAATTCTTGTATTATTTGTGTGTGATCATTTCCTTTCTTGTTCTTGTTGTGCTGTGATAGATTAGCTTAGCCGGTTTTCATTTCCTTTCTCTATTACTATTGGTATCACCTATGTTACTCTAATAAATTTAAAAACAGCCAAAGTTTTAATTACTCTATTCACCCCCTCCCTCTAGAGTAAATCAGGTCTAACCCCTTTCTTTCAGCTTGCATTTTATTATTTCATGAAAGTTTATTTTAATCCAAATGGATTCTAAATCAAGTGTTAATCTTTATTTAATCAAATTTCTCTCAATAGTTTAATCACACTTTTTATCTTTTTGCAAACAATCACTCTTTTGTTCGATAAAATAATAGCACTTTCTTGTGAGTTACAATACTCGACAGGCCCTGAGTCTAAATACGACACTTGATCCTAGACTCTAAAATGATAAGTATACTTGCCTTATCGAGTTAGAATTGCGCTCTAGCGTGAATTTTTATCCATCAATGAGGGATTTTACTATTTGCACTAGATAATGGGGGATTTTATTATTTTCACCTCCATCTTGGGTGGTTTTACTATCTGCACCCCATGATGGGGCATTTTACAATTTATACACCGTGATGGAGGATTTTACTATTTGCACCTCATGATGGGTGATTTTACTATTTGCACCTCATGATGGAGGATTTTAATATTTGCATCACATGATGGAGGATTTTACTATGTGTATCCTATGATTAAGGATATTATTATTTGCACCCCATGATGAAGGATTTTATTATTTACACCCCATGATGGGGGATTATGGGGCTAGTGGGGTTGACTTTCATCAACCTTATTTGCTCCACCAATTGAGGTGAGTGCTTTGGCTATTTACAGCCCGGATTAGGGGGTACCTAGCATGGATGTTGGATCTTTAATTCAAATAAGTGATTAGATATTTGATTTGTGGATAAACAATTTTGCTCTGCGTAAAACAATTCCCTGCTTTTACTACATCCTAAATTTTAGGGACAAATAAAAAACTAAGGGGAGTGTACAACCTCGTGCTCGGCGAGTGAGCCTGTCAAGGGAGGACCCAGCCGAATGGGGCTCAGTTTAGGTCTCGGGTGAGTGCAGTCGGACCTCCCCGCCTAGCTTAGGTCGAGTGGTCAGAAGCTTGATGGGGGTGGCGAGCAGAGCATATAGTCTCGCACTTACCCTAGTCCTATGGTGAGGGGTGGACGAGTGGGGTAGTCGGACCCTCACTCGCCCTAGGCCCCGGGCTGGCGGCGAGTACCAGCCCTATTAAGCACTCGTCGCCCCAAGAGAGTGGGATTTTCATGGGCCACTCGCCCAGTGGAGTCTTTTACCAGATTGTCCCTATTGGCTTTCTAGTAGCCTTTCAGAACAATGGAGTTACGTTGTTGGCAGACTAATTTGGACTGCATATAACATTTCAGAATAGCGGACTTGCATTGTTTGCAGACTAGGCTTGGACTTCTATAAATAGACCCAATTGGCACCTTTGGAGGGGATCCAGTTCTTTTGGATTCTTCCTCCATGGGTTATTTTGGTTCGGCTGTGAAAGCCCTCTAAGATGCCCAGCTCATCTTTTGGCTTGGGTGGGGAAGCGCTCTAGAGATCTTCTGGGTGTGTGGTGGGACCTCCATGCTATAGCTAGGGTTAGTTTATAGTTCTGAGTGACTGGTTAGGAGCTCAAGTCTAGGATAAGTAAGTGTTAGCTACCCCCTTGGGTCCGAACTCTCGTTGAGACCATGTTTTGGATTCAATATTTTTGGTGCGGTGAGCATGGACCGTAGCTTGCAAAAGAAAATCTTGAGCTAATCTTCATGGACGGAGGCGAGGGAGAAGGATCTGGCTCGGGCAGCTCGCCACCTCAGGTGAGTGGTGTCACGATCGGGATGCTGGATGAGTTCAAAAGGGAGGTCCTACAAACCATCCACCAGGCATTCTCCGCAAGGGGCGAGTGGGCCACGCTTTATGTCCCGGTGGTCGCAGCCCCATCTCTGGGTGAGAACGCTCATGTTCAGTGACCCGGGAATGAGGTCTCGGTTGAGAGAAGCGAGAGGGATCTCATTGGGAAGGAGCTATTCCCAAGGCAGGCGAGTGCTGACAGGGTCAGCTAGCCAAGGGCACGAGATGGTTCAACCCGCCTAGTGGGTGGGGGAAGCCCTTTCAATGAGTAGATTGTCTCGGCCCAGGTTCCAGAAGGGTCCAAAGAGCCAAAGATGTCCTACTACATGGGCAGAGATGATCTGGCGCAACATGTCCAAGTGTTCGAAGATGCCGTCTCCATCAGGCAGATGCTAGATGCCTTCAAATGCCAACCTTTTGCCATCTACTACTTTAAGGACTTGCGACGCGGGTTCCTCTTGAGGTTCTTGACGTCAAAGAAGAGGAAGAATGGAGAAGAATGTCTGTTCGCAATCAAGCAGAAGCCGGAGGAGACGTTGGAGAGCTACGTCGACCAGTTCCAGGAAGAGATCCTTCTGGTCCAGGAGGTTCTGGGGTATACCTTAATGCTCACCTTCACCCTGGGCTTAAGGCAGGGGTTCTTCACCATGGAGCTGACAAGGGTGCCCCTCTTTCCTATAAAGAGTTGATGGAGAGGGCGACAAAAGAGAAAGAGAATGAGATGGAAATCCCAGTGTTCGCCAAGAAGCTAGCCAGGTTGGCCGAGCATGAGGTGAAGGAGCAGGGATCAAGAAGGGATCAGGAAGTGAGGAGGAGGGAAAATCCCCATGGTCATGGGAACATGGGGCAGCAGCAAGGTTGGGGGCATTGGGAGCCGAAAAATCGGTTGGCCTGGAGACCCCAGGAGGGACTTGCCCAGGGGTAGTTGAGAGGATTTCGGAGTGGGGAGAATTACTGCGGAGGTCAGGGACGGTTCAACCCACTGGTATGGAGGCAGGGTCAGAGGCCACCCTTCCTCCACAGCAGCAGGCAATGGCGATCGCCCGGAGGGGGGATGAGAAGAGGAGATGGAAGAGGAAGGAGAGAAGGGGGCAAGGTGGGGTTGCCCTTTTGTGAATTCCATAAGGAGGAAGGTTATGCAACGAACACCTGCCCAGAGTTTCTGGAGGTGAGGGAAGCCAGAGGTTAAGCTCAGCAGTAGCTGCTAGTGAGGATAGAGGAAGTTCTGCCATGAGGATAGGATGATAGGTGCGTGGATAAGGCTAATATAGGCACATGTGGGGGATCGGTATGATCCATGGGGGAGTGGGAATCGAAGCCACCCATAAGGGAAGCTTCTAAACCAAGTTTAGGAGGAGCGTCGCCATGACCTCCCAAACCCTACCCCCGGAGGAGAAGATTACATTCTCATCGAAGGACATGCCTAACTATAAGGATCCATTTTGTGACGCCCTGGTAATCCATATGGCAATTGAAAACTACACGGTCTCCATAATTCTGGTTGACAATAGGAGCTCGGTGAATGTGATCTTCAAAGGGACCTTTGAGGCGATGAAAGTGTAGGCTAGGAGGGTGTTGGCCTCTGATGGGCCATTGTTTCGGTTTTCAGGGGAGAGGAATGAAGTCAAAGGAGGAGTGGGGCTTCATGTGCTACTGGGGGGGTCGAGGAATTCCCGGTCCGTTATCGTTGAGCTCCGAGCTACTACAACACCATCTTTGGGCGCCCCCTTATCATAGATTTACTCGGCGTACCATCCTCATTTCATCAATATCTCAATTTCAATAGCAGCTAAGAAGTTGGAGGCGCCAGAGGTATTGACGGAGAAGGTACAGGGTGAAGATGAAGGAGTGGTTTGTGCCCAAGAGGGTAGGGGAGTGGAGTTGCTGGAGAGACATGCCGAGGTAATGGAGGTTGAATAGGTAGAGGGGGAGGAGGTACTTGAGCAGAGGGAGAAGTTGGAAAGCGAGTGGGAGTAGTCCAGGCTAGAGCCAGTATAGGAGGTGGTGGAGATTGAGGTCTTCACCAGGACAGGGAAGATAGAGAGGGTGCGGGTTAGTGGCGGACTGAGTCCCGAGGACCAGGAGAGGATACAGGAGTGCATCCAGAGGAGCATTGATGTCCTAGCATAGAGCACAACATACATTCTAGGCATCGACATGGATGTGGCATGTTACCGCCTGAACCTCGACCCAAAGACATACCCCATCTGCTAGAAGAGGGGGACCGTCACCATAAAGCTGGAGGAGCCTATCCGGGAGGAGTAAAAAAAGCTCCTCAAAACAGGTTTTGTATCAGAGATCCAGTATCCAGGATGGATCTCCAATGTAGTAATGGTTAAGAAAGTTGATTGGTGATGGAGGATGTGTGTAGACTTCTCCCTTTTGAATACATCATGCTCCAAGGATTTTTATCCTCTGCCTCAAATCGACGCGCTGGTTGACTCAACTGTCGGTTTTTCTATGACGAGTTTTTTAGATGCTTTTTTAGGTTATCATCAGATCTGGATGTACCCACCCGACGTTAAGGACATCTCCTTCATTACGAGAGAAGGGTGCTTTAGATGTAAGATGATTTCATTCGGGTTGAAAAATGCAGGAGCTACATCCCAGCGAATGATGGACCGGGTCTTCAATGGATTGAGGGGAAGGAAACTGGAGGTGTACGTAGAAGATCTCATGGTGAAGAGTAGAGATGTGGACTCCCACTTGCTTGACTTGGAGGAAATGTTTGCCACCTTGTGGAAATTTAAGATATGACTGAACCCCTTGAAGTGTGTCTTTGGGGCGAGCAGGGGAAATTCCTCGGGCCATATCCTCACCTTAGTAGTGGTGGAGCCCAACCATGACAATGTGAAGGCTATAATGGAGTTGGAATCACCATATAGCACCAAGGAAGTTCAATGCTTAATGGGGAAACTCGCTGGGTGTTGGAACCCTGGTTTGGATTTGGGCAAGGAGTACTATTAGGATGTTTTTAAATTGACTCAAAATGTATAGTCAGGGTCATAGGATTATTTCTAGGTTTTCCTCAAAAGAACTCCAGATAAATCTTGCAGAAATCAGTTTTGACAAAGGCAGGAAATGAGCTCGACAAACTTCAAGCTGCGTTCGATGAACGTCAAACTCAGGTCAACGATACTCTGAGTTCTATCTCTGAGTTGAGCTCGACGATCTTCGAGCTCCGGTCGACGATCGCTGATCTCAAGACAGAATCTCAGCTCGACGGAAAGGTTATTCAGGTCGATGATCTCTAAACTAAGGTCGACGAATCCTGTACAGTTTTTCAGTCGGAAACTTAACAGCTGGCAGAATTAATTATTGTTTAAAGGATTCAATATCTCTCAGATTTAATGCATATAGTCGTTCAACAGCATTAGTTAATGTGATTGATTCCCCAAGCATCTTTCTCTCTCGGGAATGCTTCAGTCGTTTCAAGATAGAGTTAATTCAAATGTCTGAATACGGCTCGGGGGAATATATTCATATTGGAGGTTTTGTAGATAGAGGAGAAGTGACTGACAACAAAATGATGCAATAGTCAGAATAGAGATTCTGAAGAACACAACACAACTTTCTTTCATATAGTGTTCTTCATCATCTGCTCTAGAATTTTCAAGAGACAACAAATACAATATCAGTCTAGAAGCTTGCTGGAGAGCAACATCAGAGCTGAAGACCTACGCACTCCTGAATAAAGCTTCTCAATCCTGAACAACTCTATATCTCAGGGGGAGCTTTGACAAGATCTGGAATCCACACAAAGTCTTCTCAAAGTGCTTTTGAGAATAGAGAAGACTAACATCACTTTCTTTCCCACCCCACTATACAGGGTTCTTAACTCCCTTCAAAAGTTATTCCTGGTTGCAAGTCACCTGATCAAAAGACTTGAGGTTTAGTTTTTGAGCACCTGATCAAAAGCTCAAAAGGTTGCGAGATCTCCCTTAGAAAATAGATCTTGTGGTGGCAGGGCACCTGATCAAAAACCTGTAGTGGATTCCTACCAGGGTGGTAGAAAAGTGGATGTACCCAGGTTGATTGGGGAACCACTGTAATCCTTGTTGTACAACCCCGTGTTCGCCGAAGGGGCCCAAGCAGGCCAGCGGATCGAGCCCCCCGCTCGCCTCTCCTAGGCGGGCCGGGCCCCAGCCGCCTCTCTCAGGCGGGCCAGCCCCCCGCTCGCCTCTTCCAAGCGAGCCGGCCCCAGCCGCCTCTCCCAGGCGGGCCAGCCCCCCGCTCGCCTCTTCCAAGCGAGCCGGCCCCAGCCGCCTCTCCCAGGCGGATCGGTTGCTGCCCACCTCCCCCCAAATGACAGGAGGTGACCTGGCAAGAGGTGCGTATAACCAGCCAGAACAGCGGGGTTTGGCTGTTGGCAGGCCAATCCGAGGGGTTCTTTAGTAAATTCAGACCACCAGAGGCGGGTTATTCGCAGACCATCCGAGATAATCTATAAATAGGACCCAAGGGGTACTTCAGAGGGCACGCTTTCGGTTCTCAAGTCTTATAGCGCTCTCTGAGGTACCTTAGCCCGGCAACTGGTTAAGGAGGGGAAGCGCTCTAAGATCTTCCGGGTGTGTGGTGGGACCTCCGAGCCGGGCCCTTGGTCCTGTCCTTTGTTCTTCTCCCCCTCATTGTTTCTCCTGCAGGAGCGAAGTAAGTGCGAGACCACCCCTTCCCCAAGGGTCGAACTCCACAGAGGCCGGTTTCCGGTTTCAACATTTTGGTGCGGTGAGCGTGGTCAGCAAGGAAAACCTTCAGCAGGCTCGATGACTGGAGAAGGACAAGGATCAGGCAGGGGCAGCTCGCCACCCCCTCCCCCACCCCCAGCGGCGAGCGTGTCGGCGGAACTTAGGGAGGAGATCCTCGGGCTCGTTAGGACCGCCCTCGGCATGCGAGCGGAGAGCGCGACACCGGTAGTTCCAGTAGTCGCCGCTCCCGCACTCGGCGACGACGCGCCGCTCAGGCGACCGGGGAAGGAACCCGCCGAGAGAGGCGAGCGCGAGTTCCAGGGGCGAGTTCTGTTCCCCGGCTCGGCCGCAGAATACCATTTTGGCGAGACGGCGGGGAGAGAGTTCCCCCCTCGCCCCGCTGAGGGAGGAAGCCCCTTCAGCGAGTTCGTCTCCTCCGCCCCAGTCCCAGAGGGGTTTCGTGAGCCGGAGATGACCTACTACTCCGGGAAGGGAGACCCCGTCCACCACATCCAGTGGTTTGAGGACATGGTCTCTATTCGACAGATGTCAGACGGCTTCAAGTGCCGACTCTTCGCCATCACCCTCCGAGAGAAGGCGAGAGAATGGTTCCACCAGCTCCCGACCGGGTCCATCTACTGCTTCGAGGACCTACGTCGGGGGTTCATGTTGAGGTTCACCACTTCCAAGAAGAGGAAGAAGGAGGTGGAGTCCTTGTTCCGTGTCAAGCAGAGGGTGGGAGAGACCCTGGGGAGTTACCTGGATAGATTCCAAGAGGAGTTGTCCCAAGTGCAGGAGATGCCAGGGCACACCATGATGGTGGCCTTCACCCTGGGTCTCCAATCCGAGTTCTTTGCAATGGAACTCAAGAGGTCCCCCCCAGTATCTTTTGAGGCGCTCCTGGAGAGGGCAGCTCGGGAGGCCGATATGGAGGCGGCGCATCCAGAGTTTGCCCGAAGGTTGGCCAGGTGGGCCGTGGAGGAAGAGAGGCCAAGGGGTGGCCGAGGGCAGGAAGAGAGAAGGGCTGAGCCCCGGCAGAGGGAACAGCCGCCGCCGCAGCAGCATCAGCAGCAGCCCAGGCAGGGGCGACATGAGCCGAACTTCCGGCTGGGGTGGAGACCCGAGTGGCAGGAGCCCGGGGCAAGGAGAGGGTTCCGTGGAGGGGACTACCGTCAAGGAGGACAGGGCCAGTTTTACCCTCCAGGCGGGATGCAGGGCCAGAGGCCGGCCCTTCCCGACCAGGAGCAGGCTATGGCCATAGCACTGGGGGAGAGGAGAAGAGCGATACGGAGAAGGAGAAGGGAGGTGAGGGTGGAGTTACCTTACTGCGACTTCCATCAGGAGGAGGGGCACGCCACAGCCATGTGTCCGGAGTTCCTCGAGATGAGGGGCAACCGGGAGAAGCAGCAACAACAACAGCGTCCGGAAGTGCGGATTGAGGAGATCCGGCCTCAGGCGGAGGAGGGTCGGTGCGAAGACCGGGTGGATGTGGGCTCCCGAGGAAGGATCGGAGCGATCCACGGGGGGGCTGGGATCGAGGCTTCCCGCAAGTCGAGCCTCCACACTATGTACCGCAGGAGCGTTGGCTCCACGTCCCAGTCCCCGCCCCCGGACGAGAAAATCACCTTTTCCAGGGAGGATATGCCGGGTCACGAGGACCCCTTCTGCGATGCGCTGGTCATCCAGACAGTCGTCGAGGACTTCACCGTCCCCCGGATCCTCATCGACAACGGGAGCTCGGTCAACGTCATCTTCAAGAAGGCGTTCGACGCAATGAAGGTGGAGGCCCGAAGGGTGTTAGCCTCGGACGGACCTCTGTTTGGCTTCTCAGGGGAGAGGAAGGAGGTTGAGGGAGGAGTGGGACTCCATGTCGTTCTGGGGGGGCAGTCCCGCAACTGCAAGTTCGTCATCGTGGACGCCCCCAGCAGCTACAGCGCCATCTTCGGGAGGCCTCTCATCAGCGCCTTCCGCTGCGTCCCCTCATCCTTCCACCAGTGCTTAAAATTTAACGTCGATGGGGTCCAGGTCCGATTCCGCGGAGATCCCAAAGAAGCGAGAGAGTGCTATGTCACGGCGGTGAACTCCATCTCTTGGCTGGAGGGAGCCGAGGAGATGGGGCGGAGGCTGAAGGAGGTGGAGCCGGAAGCCGGCGGGGATGAGATGGAGGTGGAGGAGAGCTGCGCCCAGGAGAAGGTCGCGGAAGAGATTCAAGAGCCGGCCGAGGCGACGGCCGTGACAGAAGCTGAGGAGGAGGTCCTCGCCTTTGATGAGGGGGAGGCTGAAGAGTGGGAGGCGCGATCCCGTCTGGAGGCGGCAGAGGAGGTGGCGGAGATGAAGGTTCTAACCACCGAAGGCAGGGTGGAGAAGATCCGCATCAGCGGAGGATTGACCCCGGAGGCTCAAGGCAGGATGCTGGAGTGCGTCCAGAAGAACGTGGACATCTTCGCATGGAGTGCCGCGGAGATGCCCGGGATCGATTCCAACATCGCCTGCCACCGCCTCAACCTAGACCTGAAGGCTCCCCCCATCCGACAAAAGAAGAGGCCCGTTGCGGACAAGCTCGCCGAGCCCATCAGGGAGGAGGTAGCAAAGCTCCTCAAGGCCGGCTTTGTATCCGAAATCCAATACCCCGGCTGGGTCTCCAATGTTGTAATGGTTAAAAAAGGAGACGGCCGGTGGAGGATGTGTATCGATTTTTCTCTTCTTAATAAATCATGTCCTAAATATTGTTACCCCTTGCCTCGGATCGACGCGCTGGTTGACTCAGCCGTCGGTTTCCCTTTGATGATTTTTCTGGATGCCTTTTCAGGTTATCACCAAATCAGGATGCACCCTCCCGACGTCAAAGACGTATCATTCATCACAGGATATGGGTGCTATTGTTATAAAATGATGCCCTTCGGGCTGAAAAATGCAGGGGCGACCTACCAGAGAATGATGGACAGGGTCTTTCAAGGGCAAAAGGGAAGGAACCTGGAAGTATATGTAGACGATCTCATGGTCAAGAGTCCGGACCTCGACTCCCACCTCCGGGACCTAGAAGAGACCTTTGCCACTCTCCGCGGGTGCAAGATGAGGCTGAACCCCCTCAAATGCACCTTCGGGTCAGGCAGAGGAAAATTCCTGGGGCATCTCCTCACCCCTGCCGGCGTAGAGCCCAACCCCGATAAGGTGAGGGCAATCCTAGAGTTGGAGTCTCCGCGGAATGCGAAGGAAGTGCAGCGATTGACTGGGAGGCTGGCAGGACTAAGCAGGTTCCTCTCCCGAGCCGGGGAGAAGTGCTCTCCGTTCTTTAAAAGCTTGAGAGGAGGCCAGAAATTTTAGTGGACCTCGGAGTGCGAGGAGGCATTCCAGTCCCTAAAGAAGCAGTTGACTCAGGCCCCCCTGCTCCAAGGGCCAAAGGAGGGGGAGGACTTATTCCTATACTTAGGGGCTGGGGCCGAGGCCCTGAGCTCCGTTTTAGTTCGGGAAGAAGGGAAAAGACAACTCCCGATTTACTATGTAAGTCGGGTCTTGAGGAAGGCCGAGCTTCGGTACCCCATCCTAGAGAAGCTGACCTTCGCTCTCATCATCTCGGCCCGGAGGCTCCGGCCCTATTTCCAGGCACACTCGATCCGAGTGGTGACTGACCACCCTCTCCGCAACATCTTCGAGGGGGTGGAGCATTCCGGCAGGTTGGCCAAGTGGTCGGTGGAGCTGAGCGAGTTCGACATCTCCTTCGTACCTCGCCTCTCGATCAAGGCCCAAGCCATGGCCGATTTCCTGGCTGACTATGTGGTCGAGGTGGCGGAGGAGAAACTCACTCGCCCGGTCCCCTGGAAGGTCATGGTGGATGGTGTGTCGGGGAGACACTCCCTGGGGGCTGGGGTCATCTTGGAAAGCCCCCAGGGGGCGAGGATCGAGCAAACCGTGGTGGTGCATTTTCCCATCACCAACAATCAGGCTGAGTATAAAGCCGTGATTGCGGGTCTACGCCTAGCCAGGGAACTGGGGGTGCATGATGTGGAGGTCCTCACTGACTCCCTGGTGGTGGCCTCCCAGATCAACGGGGAATTCGAGGCAAGGGAACCCACCCTGCAGCGTTACTTGGCGAAGGTAAAGGGAGTCATCGGCACCTTCCAGACTTTCTCCATCCGGCACATGCCTCGGGAGGATAACAAGCAGGTGGATCAGCTGGCAAAGCATGGACCCCGGGCGGGGGGTACCATCACAGACCTCTTTCGCCCATCCATCGAGGAGGGGGAGCTGATGGAGGTGGAACAGCACCCCTCCTGGATGGACCCATTCGTCACTTTCCTGACCATCGGGGAGTATCCCAAGGGGATGGACGGAAAGAAACTCAAGTACAAATCGGCATACTACCTCATGCGAGACGGCCAGTTATACCGGAAAACTCTCTCAGGGATGCTGGCGCGTTGTGTGGGCGAGAGGGAGGTCCTGAAGATTTTAGAAGAGGTCCACTCCGGGGAGTGTGGGAGTCACTCCGGAAGTCGAACCTTAGAAGGCCGGATCGTCAGGCAGGGATACTTCTGGCCGACTCTGGGTCTCGACGCGGCAAAATTCACAAAAGAATGTCATAAGTGCCAGCTATTCGCTCCCCTCCAGCTACAACCAGCCCAGCGCCTCAGGAGTATCACCGCTCCCTGGCCATTCGCCATCTGGGGAATGGACTTGGTCGGGCCCTTTCCCCAAGCCAGCGGCCAGAGGAGGTTCCTGCTCATGATGATTGATTACTTCTCCAAGTGGCTAGAAGTTAAGGCGCTGGCCAAGGTGACCTCCCAGGTCGTCAGAAACTTTGTGTGGGGGGAGATCATCTGTCACCATGGGTTGCCCCAGGCCATCGTCACGGACAATGGCCCTCAATTTGCCAGTGCCGAGTTCACCAGCTTCTGCGAGCAGCTCGGGATCGATCTCAGGTTTGCCTCAGTTCATCACCCCCGAAGCAATGGGCAAGTGGAAGCGGCAAACAAGATTATCGTGAACCTCCTCAAGAAAAAGGTGGAGAACTTGAGAGGAAGCTGGGTGGAGCAACTCCCCTCGGTTCTCTGGGCCCTCCGAACCACACCCAACACAGCAACAGGGGAGACGCCTTTCAAACTCTCCCACGGGTGCGAGGCAGTACTTCCGGTGGAGTTTGAAGTCCGGACACCTCGGGTAGTCGGGGCCGGAGAGCACAAAGAGGAATGGAGAGCCAATAATGAAGAAGAGATACGGCTCTCTCTCGACATGGTCGAGGAACTGCGGGACCTTTCAGCCGTGAGGCAGGAGGAGATAAAGAGAAGAATGGCCAAGTATTTCGACAAGCACGTCAGAGTCATGCAGTTTGCCGAAGGAGACTTGGTCTTGAGGAAGGTGGACGCGGCAGGGAGATCAGCCGTAGTGGGAAAGCTCCACCCCAATTGGGAGGGACCATTCATCGTGCAGGAGGCATTGAAGTCGGGGGGGTATCGCCTCCGGAATGTGGAGGGCGAGACCCTAAGTCTCACTTGGAGTGGAGACGACTTGAAGCATTTTTTTCCTTAAAATCATGTAAACCATGCTCAATCTCGAATGGAATTTCTTGCAATAAACTTGTTTCTTCCCCCCCCCCCCCCCCCCGCGATGAGAGATGAATGTCACTGCCTCAGACCCCGAGCAGATCCCGCTGCCAGGCTCTCACCAAGCTGGCAAGGCTAGATGTCACTCGGAGGAGTCTGCCTCAGACCCCGAGCAGATCTCGCTGCTAGGCTCTCACCAAGCTAGCAGGGCTGGATGTCACTCGGAGGAGTCTGCCTCAGACCCCGAGCAGATCCCGCTGCCAGGCTCTCACCAAGCTGGCAGGGCTGGACGTCACTCGGAGGAGTCTGCCTCAGACCCCGAGCAGATCCCGCTGCCAGGCTCTCACCGAGTTGGCAGGGCTGGATATCACTCGGAGGAGTCTGCCTCAGACCCCGAGCAGATCCCGCTGCCAGGCTCTCACCAAGCTGGCAGGGCTGGATGTCACTCGGAGGAGTCTGCCTCAGACCCCGAGCAGATCCCGCTGCCAGGCTCTCACCAAGCTGGCAGGGCTGGATATCACTCGGAGGAGTCTGCCTCAGACCCCGAGCAGATCCCGCTGCCAGGCTCTCACCAAGCTGGCAGGGCTGGATGTCACTCGGAGGAGTCTGCCTCAGACCCCGAGCAGATCCCGCTGCCAGGCTCTCACCAAGCTGGCAGGGCTGGATATGTAAGACCCCCTTTTTTTTTTTTCAGCCACCGGGGTCTTAGGCCCAGAACCGCCGCTTTGCGGCGACACCTTCACGTCCTGAAGGGTCATCACCACAAGGCGCCGATTCTGCCGGCCAATTTCGATCACAGAAAGTAGCACAATTATTGAAGTAAGAGCAATGCAGTCCACAATAATAAAAACCACATAAATATAATAAGACTCCACGAAGGGAGTGTCCACAGAAACATCCGAGTACTATAAATACGGGCTTATGCCCGGTACAAAATGTCCTCACTACAAGTCTCTCATGCGGAAGCGAAACAGTAAACTACTCGAGGTCGAGACTCACGGTCCCGGCTGTATGAACTCCGGAGCTAGACTGCCCCATCTCCAGGCGCACCGATCTCTGGGGCTGCTCCTCCATGCTGGGCTCCACGATCCCCTAAATGATGCGGTTCGAAAACCGTTAGTCATAAAGACTAAGCCCTATCATCCCCTACCCCTTCCCCCATGGCTCCTAGGTACCGAGCGGAGAGGAAGAAAGGGAAGGACATGATGGTAGAGATAATCATGAAACAGATGGCAGCGGAAACTAATCTAGCAAGGTGTATTCGGTGAGCAGTTAATATGATTGTTGTAATAGGTCTAGCAGTAAGAAAAGCAATTATATGAATTTAAACCTTCGCTTATGCGAGAACACATAAGCAAAGGGATCTTTTGCAAGGCTCCCATCGTATAAGTGTCCCATACCACTTATACCTTGGGGTGACGGTTATCAAACAGCAATGGTTGTTATATATTGAAATTAACCTTTGATTTATAAACTTGCCCACACAAGCTTATAGACCAAGGGGTCGTTTTGCAGGTCCTAATGTATAAGCGTCCCATACCACTTATACTTTAGGTGTCAAGGTTTAATGAATCGATTATGCTATGACATGCTAGTGGGTTGATGAAACATGCAAGTGCAACTCACACACCCGACTCTGTGCACACAGACCTTTAGTTCCCCCTTTCGGAGCCGTTACCTCCCAGGATACCTCCGTAGTGGCAAACGGAAGCGGTGGGTTGGGCCTCGCCCACCTCAAAACCAGTAAAAGCACCACTGGTCTGACCTATCGTACGCCTCAACGCTTGGTGCACTAAGCGGACGCCTGCGTACTCTTGCCGGCCGGCGCACCGGACTTCTGTTGGCGAAGTACTAACCACCTCGCCGAGTCAACGATATCGGTGTCGGTGCAATCGAACTCCCCGATATCGAAAGACCCACCACCTTAACTTTCCTATCTTATGCACATGCAAGTTTAATCGCAAAACAAACAGAACCGAGCCGAAGCTCCCCGGACCAAACGTCCGTCTCCAACCAACCGAGCCGAAGCTCCCCGGACCATCCCGTCCGTCTCCAGAACAACCGAGCCGAAGCTCTCATCAATCTTCCTGTGCCAACAGTGTTTGTGAAAGGTGCAATCCTAGTTACTAAGTTACTCTTGCCAGTTTATTATTGCAGTTTACGTTAGCCCAGGACTGCCCCCGGTATACCCCGTGAAGGGCTCTCAAGGGGCACTAGGAACCAAGACGGTGCATTACGGCCCGAAGTTCCCTTTCGCAAGGCACTTATTGTTATTGGTTGTTTTCCCTTAGCCCGATTTCCTTCTCATATTACGATAGACTATCCTAGGGTGATTTTTAAACCTTCCACTCCTCGGGAAAAGCGATCTTTCGCCAAACCCGAGCACCTCTTAACTCTAACTATCACCACTACTCACTACTCTTTATATCTTCATCAGATCATGTTCTATTGCATTTCACAATTTACTAAATGCAGACCAACCTAGGCTACATGTCGAACCGGTTATGCAATGATCGATTACTCATCCAAATGCCCTAAACTATTTACTGGAGACTTATCTTGATATAAATAACCTAAATCCAGAAAATGGAAATTTTCCTAATTTATTTGGCATTTAATTAAATTCCTCGAAAATCTCAAGGGCCACCGGTTTGAACATGAACTATCCTAATTATTCATGCAAGATGTCCAGCAAATTTATGATAATTAGTAGGCTATCTCAGAAGGCTAAATCCTAAGTATCATAATTTTCTATCATCAAAATAACCTGAAAAACTATTTGGAAATAATCTCTAATTTCTATAGTTTATGAATCAAGTACAGAAAATATTCTTCCAAAAATTCTAAATAATTTATGACATGAAGATTAAGGCCTAAAATTTGCACTGGCTAAGTTTCATAATTTTCCAGCAAGTGTTCTATCCATAATAATTTTTTAAACATAAAAGCCCTTTCTATCATTTGTAAATAAAGTACTAGATTTACTCAACATAAAATTCTATTAAAATTCAGGGATCAATGTTCTACTATTCGAGATCTAAATCCAGAATTTTAACTGATTATAATTAATGTAAAGCCTCCAAATAATTGAAACAACAAATTGGGCTAATAATTCTTTAACACATGAAGTATAATATATATTAATCATAAAATTCCAGAAAAATTACCATAAGTCTAATACATCCTAAAACTCCCTCCTCCCGAGTTTCATAATTTTTGGATTAGATTTAGTGCTTAAAATAATTATATTATATGTTTATCCTATTCCAAAATCTCAACTTTCGAGGTACCCAACTACCTCCAATTCCTTCACTATTTCAACCAGAGGGTTTTCATCATATCCTTCCCCTTTCCTCCAAATTTCAAGGGCATACAAGAGCTTTTGCTCCTATGTCCTTCACAAACCTCAAACTCCCACCCGTTGGAGTTGAGCCAATCTCTCAGGGTAAAATCCACCCTAAGCCACACCATGTTTCCCAAGAGGGTAGACATAGACTCAACAAATCAGTGGCCAACAACTTCAGCCTCTTTTGAGGAGATTTGTCCACTCCATCTCCAATTGTACTTTTCCCCAAAGTACCCCTCACCAAGACCTATCTAGGACTTGATAATTCCCTATTCAAAACTCGACCAATCGAGTTGAAATTTTGTACAGATCTTAATATTGATGCCAGGGACCACCACCCAAAATTTGGGGGAGTTTGGGCTTGATTTCATCTCCTAATTAACTTTATATTATTTATTAAATTTTTACAAAAACTTTAGGCAAAAGTTCTCCAAAAATTCTCATTTTTGGACAGCCTCTCGATATGCATATTATAGACCTCCAGTCCAAATTTCAAGTCATTTGGACATGTTATGAACCGTGGGCAACCATTTTAATTTCTGATTAACCTAGGTCTTGACCCCACCAAAATGAGTGCTGTGTTCAAACCACTCACCCAAATTGAATAAAATCAATTTTAAATTAAAGTAGACCCCGAGGGCTACAACTTTTGTGTCTGGTCATTTTTCCTAAATCGGCCTCTAAGTGCCTCGTTTTGTAGCCTCAAAAATACATTCAAATAATCTATTTTTCATTATGTACTATATAATAATCTATGTATTATATATTAAATCTACTGTTCATCTTCTTCAGAACCCGAAACCAGAACCAGGAAGCCATTTTTCCTGTAACGTTTCCGTGATCTGTTGCCGGCCGTCCGGTCACTTCCCTGGCCAGCCACCACCACCACCACCTCCGTTGAGGTGATGGCTAGCGGTCGGCGGTGGTTTGGCCGCCGGAGGTGGCGGTTTCCGGCGAACTCAAAATACCTTTTTCATGGTTTTTCCATGAAAACGAGAGATGGATCCGGCTCCGTTGAGCGCGGACCTATTTTCTAAGAATCCTACGATCTACCCATGAAAAGAAGGAGCAGAGGAGGACCTTGTTCGCGGTTTGAAGGCGAGAAGAGCGTCGGGGTGTCATGGCGCGGTGGTGGCGTTTGCTGAACTTCTTTTACAGTAAGAACAAAGGTCTGTTCTGATTACTTGAGCGTGTAACCTTCTCCTCTTGTCCAGGTGGGCTTTTATAACTCAGGAAGTGGGAAGGTGAATGGGTAAAACCATTATGGCCATGAAGTTTCCCCTTTAACATTTCGGTTACGGTGAAGGGATAAGAAACGGCGGAACTGAACAGGTGTGTCCAGCTGGCGGTTTTCTATTGGACCACCTTTTCCTCATTTATTATAAAATTTCAGAAGGAAAACGGCCGGTAGTTACTCCTGGTGTAACTTCCCACACCAGCATTTAATACCACGCGTGTTGGAATAATTTCGGGCCTGAACCGTCGTTTCGGCCAATGTCACGGGCGTGACACGTAGGTCACGGGCGTGACAGGTCCGAATAGTCAATCCTGGGTTCGACGATCGTCGAACTGAGATCGACGATCGTCGATGATGGTCACGGGCGTGACACCTTGGGTCACGGGCGTGACAGGCCCGAATGGCATATTTCGAGGTCGACGATCGTCGAATTGAGATCGACGATCGTTGAAGGCTGGTCACGCCCTAGGTCACGGGCGTGACAGCTAAGTCACGGGCGTGACATGCCCGGGCTGCAAGGTCGACGATCGTCTCACGGCGATCGACGATCGTCGATGGGGTCACGCCCATAGTCACGGGCGTGACACCTTGGTCACGGGCGTGACATGCCCAGACAGCACGTTCGGCGATCGTCTCGTGGAGATCGACGATCGTCGAAGTAGTCACGCCCAGGTCACGGGCGTGACGGGTCGGTCACGGGCGTGACCAACCCGTGACCCGAAAACTCGGCCGATTTATTTCGATTTTTGGGCTTCCTCGGGTTCTGTCACGACCGACCGACTCCTAGGGGTCTAGCCGGAAATGGGATGTTACAAATCCCAATAAACAAAACAAAAATTTCGTCTCCGAAATTGAGGTTGAGCCTATGGGGATTTCTATCGGAATAAATTAAACTTGTAACATCCCATACGGTCTTTCTATTGGGTTCAGGCGACTGTTCGTTTGATAACTAACACAATCTCCCCAATAAACAAAAGACTAGCCCCTACCTTTCTGATTAAGTGCGCATGCCTAGGTCCTGGATATTCCGTATCTAGTCTTAACATTCCAAAACAAGAAGGCAATCTATAATATACCGAGAGGTGGTGAGATGTACCTGACTGAACAACTCCGGGTATCTTTGCCTCATCAGATCCTGCGGTTCCCAGGTGTGCTCCTCCTGACCGTGATTTCTCCACAGAACCTTGACTAAGGGGATCTTCTTGCGCCGCAAGATCCGCACTCCTTTGTCGTCGATCCGAACCGGCTCCAAGTGAACAGATCGGTCTGAAGCTACCGGCCCTTCGGTGGTCAAAATCCGCTGCTCCGGGCGTAGTAGAGCCCTTCTCAGCGAAGAGATGTGGAAGATGTCGTGTAGAGCTGCCAGCTCCGGTGGCAACTCTAGCCTGTAGGCTAGGGGTCCGATCCGCTCCAGGATCCGGTAAGGGCCCATATACCTAGGGCTGAGTTTCTTCCTCCGACCGCGCACCCGTGAGACTCCGTGCATGGGCCGGATCTTCAAGAACACTCGATCCCCTACCCGAAACTCCACCTGACGATGCCTAGCGTCATAGTATTTGGCCTGTCTGCTCTGCGCCTCCAACATCCTATCCCTGATCAGTCTCACCTGAGCCTCGGTATCCTCCACAAAATCCGATCCCAACAGCTTCGGATCCTCGTCTTGAACCCAAGAAAGCGGGGTCCTACATTTTCGTCCATACAAGGCTTCATAAGGCGCCATCCTGATGCTGGACTGGTAGCTATTATTGTAGGAGAACTCGACCAACGGTAACATCTTCTCCCACGGCTCCCCTCGGTCCAGTATACACAGTCGTAGTAGATCCTCCAACGTCCTGTTGGTGCGCTCTGTCTGCCCGTCCGTCTGAGGGTGGAAGGCCGTGCTAAAAGTCAACCGGGTGCCCAAATATGCCTGCACTGACCGCCACTCCCTGGATGTAAACCGTCCATCGCGGTCCGATACTATCGTCCGGGGCACGCCATGATATCGGACATACTGCTCCACAAACTTCCGTACCAGCACCCCCACCGAGTCATCCTTCCTGATCGGTATAAAGCGGGCCACCTTCGTCAAACGATCGACAATCACCCAAATCGAGTCGTTCCCTGTCCGAGACCGGGGAAGACCATGTATAAAATCCATCGCTATGTCGTCAAACTTCCACTCTGGCACCGGGAGTGGCTGCAACAGTCCTGCGGGGTTCCTGCACTCCGCCTTCACCAACTGACACGCCTCGCAATGGGTCACGAAGTACGTAATGTCTTTCTTCATGCCCGGCCAAAACATCGTCCTCTTCAGATCAGCGGTCATCTTTGTGATCCCCGGGTGCACGGAGTACCGGCTGCAATGCGCCTCCGTCAGAATATCCTCTCGGATCTGGCCTCCTGCGGGTATATATACTCTGCCTCTGAAGTGGAGCAAACCATCTCTCAGGGAATAATCTCCTGTCGAACCTTCCTCCAAAGCTCGGAACATCGGCTCCGCCCACGCATCTGTCCTCTGTCCGCCCCGAATGCGATCCCGAATATCGTCTATGGCCACTATCGATGCCAGATACTCCCTATACAGATCTGGGTCATCCTCGGACACTAGGGATATCTGCATGTCTCTGAATGACCGGACCAGCTCCATAGACATAACCTGGGGCCCAGCTTCGGAAGTGGCCGCTCTCCGGCTCAACGCGTCGGCCACCACGTTTGCCTTCCCTGGGTGGTAGTGCATCTCATACTGATAATCTGCTAAGAACTCCACCCAACGCCTCTGCCTGATATTCAGCTCCTTCTGAGTGTCCACGTATTTCAAGTTCTTGTGATCGGAGAAGATATCGCAGTGGACTCCATAAAGGTAATGACGCCAGACCTTCAGAGCAAAAACGACCGCTCCCATCTCGAGGTCGTGCACCGGGTAGTTCCTCTCATGGATCTTCAGCTGGCGGGAGGCATATGCTATGACATGTCCGTTCTGCATCAGCACCGCTCCCATCCCTTGATATGATGCGTCGGTATACACCTGGAATCCCTCCTTTCCGGATGGAAGGGCCAGAATAGGGGCAGAGATGAGTCGGTCCTTCAGCTCCTGGAAAGCCGCCTGGCACTGCGGGGTCCAAACAAAAGGTGCCTCCTTCTTTGTCAAAGATGTGAGGGGGAGGGCAATCCGAGAGAACCCCTCCACGAACTTCCGGTAGTAACCGGCAAGTCCCAAGAAACTGCGTACATCAGTGGCTGTCCTCAGCTGCGGCCAATCGCGAACTGCCCGAATCTTTGCTGGATCTACTGATAACCCGGCTCCGCTGATGATGTGGCCTAGGAAGGCCACCTCCTTCAACCAGAACTGACACTTGCTGAATTTTGCATAAAGGCGATGCTCCCGTAACCTCTCCAAAGTCAGTGCCAGATGCCGAGTGTGCTCCTCCTCCGTCCTAGAGTAGATCAGGATGTCGTCTATGAATACTATGACGAACACATCCAAGTAGGCTTCGAAAACCCTGTTCATGAGACTCATGAATGCCGACGGAGCATTCGTGAGCCCAAAGGGCATCACGGTGAACTCATACAGGCCATATCTGCTACTAAAGGCCGTCTTCGGGATATCCTCCTCCTGGATCCGCAGCTGGTAGTATCCTGATCTCAAGTCCAGCTTCGAGAAATAATGGGCCCCCTCCAGCTGGTCGAATAATTCGTCTATCCGTGGGAGCGGATAGGTATTCCGGACGGTCAGCCTGTTTAGTGCTCGATAATCGATGCACAGGCGGAGTGTCCCATCCTTCTTCTTCACGAACAGGACCGGTGCTCCCCATGGCGAGGAACTCGGTCTAACAAAACCTGCCTCAACTAATTCCTGCAACTGAGTCCGAAACTCTGCCAACTCCTTTGGGGCCATCCGATAAGGAGCCCTAGACGCCGGCTTGGCTCCCGGCACAAGCTGAATCTGAAAATCCTGCTCTCGGTGTGGTGGTAGTCCTGGCAGTTTCTCCGGAAAGATGTCAGCGAAATCTCGCACCACAGGGATGTCTATCACCGACTCCTTAACCTCCGCCATCTCAAAAAGAATCTGATAGACCTCCTCTCCCTGCAGATGGGCCTTAACGGCCTGTACCGAAGATAAGAGTATACGAGAGACAGGTCTTATACCTTCAATGGTAATGAAAGAGTCCCCGTGTCTCACGGTAATCCTCTTTGCCTGGCAGTCAATCTGGGCATAGTTCCAGTGCAGCCATACCATGCCCAGGATCAGGTCGTAGTCCGTCAGCTTCAAAATCGTCGCTGGAGCCTCGAACGCTTTTCCACCAATCTCCGCCTCCATATTGCAGTGATCCGTGGTAAGGAGCTCAGATCCATCCGGTAGTCGCACCCTCATCCTCGAGCCTGTGAACCGCTCCACACCTTCCAGTCCTTCAACGAACGACTCCGACACAAAGGAGTGAGTAGCTCCAGTATCGAACAGCGTGCGGGCAGGCTTGCCGCTGATGAAGACTATACCTGGGGTGATTAGATATCTTAGGGTTCTATAATAAGTTTTTACTTTCCTTGCTATCAATCTAGTGCGATTCAAGTTTTAACAACTTAAAGGGGAAATTCTATGAAAACAAAGAAGCATTTCGGCATACCTGCGATGACCTGCTCCGGATTCCGCGGCTGTGCAAGGTCCAAGGCATATACCTGCTCTCTTCCCTGTCTACGATCTTCCCCCTGGTATCCTCGACCGCGGCCGCGTCCTCGGCCTCCGTAATGCTGAGCTGGTGGGCCGCCCTGATGTGCTGGAGGTGGTGCCCCCCTCATGGGGCAGTTCCTCCGAATGTGCCCAATCTGATGACAAAAGTAGCACTCTGGGGGATACGCCATTCCCCCGGGTCTCGGCATCTCCTGCATCCGAAGGGGTGGAGGGGCCAATACCACCTGTTCCCTCGGCTCCGGCCTCACGTCCTGACGAGGCTGGTCCTCTGTCCTCCTCCCCTCTGGTACAGCACCCCGCCGCTGGTCATTCCTTCCTCTTCGTCCCTGATCCTCTGCTGGCCGTTTCCGGCCCCGGGTGGTGTGCCAATCTGCCTCAATCCTTTTGGCCATCTCCAAAATCCGGGAGATGGGCCCGTCAGATACAAACAAGAGGGCCTCCCTCAAGTCCTCACGTAGGCCCTTGTAGAACCTCCTGATATACCCCGCCTCGTCCAGCTGGTAGGAATCTGCGTATCGAGCCAGGTGGTCGAACTCTCGATGGTACTCCACCACGGTCCGAGTACCCTGCTTCAGCTGTAAGAACCGCTCCTCCAAGTCATCCCTAGCCGACTGCGGAACGAAATGCTCCAGCAGTGCGGCCCTGAACTCCTCCCAAGTGATCTCCGCAATCTCCCTATCAGCAAAGGTCGTGTCCAACAGCGTCTTCCACCACCTCTTTGCATGGGACTCCAGGCAGGAGACAACCAGAGCCACCTTCTCCTCCCATGGACACCGAATCCCGGTCAGCATCTCATACATGATATCTAGCCACTCTTCCGTCCGAACAGCCGACTCTGTCCCCAAATAGGACGGGGGAGCCAGTCCTCGGAAGATGCTTAGCCAGTTGGCCCCCGGATTTGGCTGCGGGGCCGGAACCTGCTGGGCCCTGAAGGCCTCCAGAATGGCAGTCAGGGTCTGTCCCATGTCTGACTGAAGGAAAGGAGTGGGGGCCGGTGGGGGTGGTGCAACATCCTGAGCCTGTGGAACTCCACCTTGAGGCGTAGTCCGTGCTGGAGGCTGCGTAACAAAAACACACGCTGAGAAAACGTTCAAACACTACATAAAGGTGGACAAATTATATGTGATCCCCATATGGGCACACCACTGCTTCCGCTGCTTAGTTTGTCCCCAAACTAAACTCGAGCGGGGGTGACCGAGGGTTTGTGGACTGCCACTTCCTTCTGATCGATGTTTCCTCTGATACCACTTGTAAGACCCCCTTTTTTTTTCTTTTTCAGCCACCGGGGTCTTAGGCCCAGAACCGCCGCTTTGCGGCGACACCTTCACGTCCTGAAGGGTCATCACCACAAGGCGCCGATTCTGCCGGCCAATTTCGATCACAGAAAGTAGCACAATTATTGAAGTAAGAGCAATGCAGTCCACAATAATAAAAACCACATAAATATAATAAGACTCCACGAAGGGAGTGTCCACAGAAACATCCGAGTACTATAAATACGGGCTTATGCCCGGTACAAAATGTCCTCACTACAAGTCTCTCATGCGGAAGCGAAACAGTAAACTACTCGAGGTCGAGACTCACGGTCCCGGCTGTATGAACTCCGGAGCTAGACTGCCCCATCTCCAGGCGCACCGATCTCTGGGGCTGCTCCTCCATGCTGGGCTCCACGATCCCCTAAATGATGCGGTTCGAAAACCATTAGTCATAAAGACTAAGCCCTATCATCCCCTACCCCTTCCCCCATGGCTCCTAGGTACCGAGCGGAGAGGAAGAAAGGGAAGGACATGATGGTAGAGATAATCATGAAACAGATGGCAGCGGAAACTAATCTAGCAAGGTGTATTCGGTGAGCAGTTAATATGATTGTTGTAATAGGTCTAGCAGTAAGAAAAGCAATTATATGAATTTAAACCTTCGCTTATGCGAGAACACATAAGCAAAGGGATCTTTTGCAAGGCTCCCATCGTATAAGTGTCCCATACCACTTATACCTTGGGGTGACGGTTATCAAACAGCAATGGTTGTTATATATTGAAATTAACCTTTGATTTATAAACTTGCCCACACAAGCTTATAGACCAAGGGGTCGTTTTGCAGGTCCTAATGTATAAGCGTCCCATACCACTTATACTTTAGGTGTCAAGGTTTAATGAATCGATTATGCTATGACATGCTAGTGGGTATGATGAAACATGCAAGTGCAACTCACACACCCGACTCTGTGCACACAGACCTTTAGTTCCCCCTTTCGGAGCCGTTACCTCCCAGGATACCTCCGTAGTGGCAAACAGAAGCGGTGGGTTGGGCCTCGCCCACCTCAAAACCAGTAAAAGCACCACTGGTCTGACCTATCGTACGCCTCAACGCTTGGTGCACTAAGCGGACGCCTGCGTACTCTTGCCGGCTGGCGCACCGGACTTCTGTTGGCGAAGTACTAACCACCTCGCCGAGTCAACGATATCGGTGTCGGTGCAATCGAACTCCCCGATATCGAAAGACCCACCACCTTAACTTTCCTATCTTATGCACATGCAAGTTTAATCGCAAAACAAACAGAACCGAGCCGAAGCTCCCCGGACCAAACGTCCGTCTCCAACCAACCGAGCCGAAGCTCCCCGGACCATCCCGTCCGTCTCCAGAACAACCGAGCCGAAGCTCTCATCAATCTTCCTGTGCCAACAGTGTTTGTGAAAGGTGCAATCCTAGTTACTAAGTTACTCTTGCCAGTTTATTATTACAGTTTACGTTAGCCCAGGACTGCCCCCGGTATACCCCGTGAAGGGCTCTCAAGGGGCACTAGGAACCAAGACGGTGCATTACGGCCCGAAGTTCCCTTTCGCAAGGCACTTATTGTTATTGGTTGTTTTCCCTTAGCCCGATTTCCTTCTCATATTACGATAGACTATCCTAGGGTGATTTTTAAACCTTCCACTCCTCGGGAAAAGCGATCTTTCGCCAAACCCGAGCACCTCTTAACTCTAACTATCACCACTACTCACTACTATTTATATCTTCATCAGATCATGTTCTATTGCATTTCACAATTTACTAAATGCAGACCAACCTAGGCTACATGTCGAACCGGTTATGCAATGATCGATTACTCATCCAAATGCCCTAAACTATTTACTGGAGACTTATCTTGATATAAATAACCTAAATCCAGAAAATGGAAATTTTCCTAATTTATTTGGCATTTAATTAAATTCCTCGAAAATCTCAAGGGCCACCTGTTTGAACATGAACTATCCTAATTATTCATGCAAGATGTCCAGCAAATTTATGATAATTAGTAGGCTATCTCAGAAGGCTAAATCCTAAGTATCATAATTTTCTATCATCAAAATAACCTGAAAAACTATTTGGAAATAATCTCTAATTTCTATAGTTTATGAATCAAGTACAGAAAATATTCTTCCAAAAATTCTAAATAATTTATGACATGAAGATTAAGGCCTAAAATTTGCACTGGCTAAGTTTCATAATTTTCCAGCAAGTGTTCTATCCATAATAATTTTTTAAACATAAAAGCCCTTTCTATCATTTGTGAATAAAGTACTAGATTTACTCAACATAAAATTCTATTAAAATTCAGGGATCAATGTTCTACTATTCGAGATCTAAATCCAGAATTTTAACTGATTATAATTAATGTAAAGCCTCCAAATAATTGAAACAACAAATTGGGCTAATAATTCTTTAACACATGAAGTATAATATATATTAATCATAAAATTCCAGAAAAATTACCATAAGTCTAATACATCCTAAAACTCCCTCCTCCCGAGTTTCATAATTTTTGGATTAGATTTAGTGCTTAAAATAATTATATTATATGTTTATCCTATTCCAAAATCTCAACTTTCGAGGTACCCAACTACCTCCAATTCCTTCACTATTTCAACCAGAGGGTTTTCATCATATCCTTCCCCTTTCCTCCAAATTTCAAGGGCATACAAGAGCTTTTGCTCCTATGTCCTTCACAAACCTCAAACTCCCACCCGTTGGAGTTGAGCCAATCTCTCAGGGTAAAATCCACCCTAAGCCACACCATGTTTCCCAAGAGGGTAGACATAGACTCAACAAATCAGTGGCCAACAACTTCAGCCTCTTTTGAGGAGATTTGTCCACTCCATCTCCAATTGTACTTTTCCCCAAAGTACCCCTCACCAAGACCTATCTAGGACTTGATAATTCCCTATTCAAAACTCGACCAATCGAGTTGAAATTTTGTACAGATCTTAATATTGATGCCAGGGACCACCACCCAAAATTTGGGGGAGTTTGGGCTTGATTTCATCTCCTAATTAACTTTATATTGTTTATTAAATTTTTACAAAAACTTTAGGCAAAAGTTCTCCAAAAATTCTCATTTTTGGACAGCCTCTCGATATGCATATTATAGACCTCCAGTCCAAATTTCAAGTCATTTGGACATGTTATGAACCGTGGGCAACCATTTTAATTTCTGATTAACCTAGGTCTTGACCCCACCAAAATGAGTGCTGTGTTCAAACCACTCACCCAAATTGAATAAAATCAATTTTAAATTAAAGTAGACCCCGAGGGCTACAACTTTTGTGTCTGGTTATTTTTCCTAAATCGGCCTCTAAGTGCCTCGTTTTGCAGCCTCAAAAATACATTCAAATAATCTATTTTTCATTATGTACTATATAATAATCTATGTATTATATATTAAATCTACTGTTCATCTTCTTCAGAACCCGAAACCAGAACCAGGAAGCCATTTTTCCTGTAACGTTTCCGTGATCCGTTACCGGCCGTCTGGTCACTTCCCTGGCCAGCCACCACCACCACCACCTCCGTTGAGGTGATGGCTAGCGGTCGGCGGTGGTTTGGCCGCCGGAGGTGGTGGTTTCCGGCGAACTCAAAATACCTTTTTCATGGTTTTTCCATGAAAACGAGAGATGGATCCGGCTCCGTTGAGCGCGGACCTATTTTCTAAGAATCCTACGATCTACCCATGAAAAGAAGGAGCAGAGGAGGACCTTGTTCGCGGTTTGAAGGCGAGAAGAGCGTCGGGGTGCCATGGCGCGGTGGTGGCGTTTGCTGAACTTCTCCTACAGCAAGAACAAAGGTCTGTTCTGATTACTTGAGCGTGTAACCTTCTCCTCTTGTCCAGGTGGGCTTTTATAACTCAGGAAGTGGGAAGGTGAATGGGTAAAACCATTATGGCCATGAAGTTTCCCCTTTAACATTTCGGTTACGGTGAAGGGATAAGAAACGGCGGAACTGAACAGGTGTGTCCAGCTGGCGGTTTTCTATTGGACCACCTTTTCCTCATTTATTATAAAATTTCAGAAGGAAAACGGCCGGTAGTTACTCCTGGTGTAACTTCCCACACCAGCATTTAATACCACGCGTGTTGGAATAATTTCGGGCCTGAACCGTCGTTTCGGCCAATGTCACGGGCGTGACACGTAGGTCACGGGCGTGACAGGTCCGAATAGTCAATCCTGGGTTCGACGATCGTCGAACTGAGATCGACGATCGTCGATGATGGTCACGGGCGTGACACCTTGGGTCACGGGCGTGACAGGCCCGAATGGCATATTTCGAGGTCGACGATCGTCGAATTGAGATCGACGATCGTTGAAGGCTGGTCACGCCCTAGGTCACGGGCGTGACAGCTAAGTCACGGGCGTGACATGCCCGGGCTGCAAGGTCGACGATCATCTCACGGCGATCGACGATCGTCGATGGGGTCACGCCCATAGTCACGGGCGTGACACCTTGGTCACGGGCGTGACATGCCCAGACAGCACGTTCGGCGATCGTCTCGTGGAGATCGACGATCGTCGAAGTAGTCACGCCCAAGTCACGGGCGTGACGGGTCGGTCACGGGCGTGACCAACCCGTGACCCGAAAACTCGGCCGATTTATTTCGATTTTTGGGCTTCCTCGGGTTCTGTCACGACCGACCGACTCCTAGGGGTCTAGCCGGAAATGGGATGTTACAAATCCCAGCTCAGTTGGTGATGAGAGCTGTGGTAAAGAGTCTCTTATCAAGGTCCTGGGTTCGATCCCCAGTGGCAACAACCTACCGCTGCTGAAAAACAGGCGCGGTGAGGGGTTGGGGTGCATGGTCTGCAGACCTGGTTAGGCTGAACCCTTTCGAGCGTGGTGCTGGGGGTGCCGGCAGCCGTCCTTGCGAGCGTGGTGCTGGGGAGGCCGTTACAAAAAGGTTGGGGTGCATGGTCTGCAGACCTGGTTAGGCTGAACCCTTTCGAGCGTGGTGCTGGGGGTGCCGGCGGTCGTCCTTGCGAGCATGGTGCTGGGGAGGCCGTTACAAAAAGTGCACTTTTTGTAACGGCCTCCCCAGCACCACGCTCGCAAGGACGGCTGCCGGCACCCCCAGCACCACGCTCGAAAGGGTTCAGCCTAACCAGGTCTGCAGACCATGCACCCCAACCCCTCACCGCGCCTGTTTTTCAGCAGCGGTAGGTTGTTGTCACTGGGGATCGAACCCAGGACCTTGATAAGAGACTCTTTACCACAGCTCTCATCACCAATTGAGCTGCAGCTCAATTGGTGATGAGAGCTGTGGTAAAGAGTCTCTTATCAAGGTCCTGGGTTCGATCCCCAGTGACAACAACCTACCGCTGCTGAAAAACAGGCGCGGTGAGGGGTTGGGGTGCATGGTCTGCAGACCTGGTTAGGCTGAACCCTTTCGAGCGTGGTGCTGGGGGTGCCGGCGGCTGTCCTTGCGAGCGTGGTGCTGGGGAGGCCGTTACAGGATATCACTCGGAGGAGTCTGCCTCAGACCCCGAGCAGATCCCGCTGCCAGGCTCCCACCAAGCTGGCAGGGCTGGATGTCACTCGGAGGAGTCTGCCTCAGACCCCGAGCAGATCCCGCTGCCAGGCTCTAACCAAGTTGGCAGGGCTGGATGTCACTCGGAGGAGTCTGCCTCAGACCCCGAGCAGATCCCGCTGCCAGGCTCTCACCAAGCTGGCAGGGCTGGATGTCACTCGGAGGAGTCTGCCTCAGACCCCGAGCAGATCCCGCTGCCAGGCTCTCACCAAGCTGGCAGGGCTGGATGTCACTCGGAGGAGTCTGCCTCAGACCCCGAGCAGATCCCGCTGCTAGGCTCCCACCAAGCTGGCAGGGCTGGATGTCACTCGGAGGGGTCTACCCCAGACCCTGGGCAGGATCGGGCCGTCGGCTTCTCGCCGAGCAACCAGGGATTGGATACCATCCCCAAGGAATGCCCGGGCGAGTCGGCGAGCCAAGAAGGTTGGTCCCGGCGCATAAAGGGACGAGCCTTAAGCGCAACGCGCGAGGGAAGGGGTTAGGCTCTCGCGGCGCAAGAGATTGAACGAAGCGGACCGGCCAAGATGCCCAGGCAAGACGGCGAGCCAAGAAGGCCGGCCCCGGGGCATAAAGGGGCGAGCCCTAAGCATGGTGTGCGAGTGGAGGGATTAGACTCTCACGTCGCCAGAAATCGGGTGAGCGGGCCGGTCAGGATGACCCTATGAGGCCGCAACGCCGGCCCCAACCTACAGTCTGGCGGGTCCCCGGGGTAAGTTAGAGGCAAAGGAACGGAAGCGCCAAGACCCCCCCCCCCCCCGAGAAGCCGGCCCGCGCGAAGTCTTTACGCACGGAAGACGGGCCCAGTCCACTCTAAGATATGGTCAAAATGGTGAGCCCGAGCGGAAGGCGCCACTCGCCACTCGCGTCGCGCCAGCTTTAGTGTCCCTCGAACCTAGATCTACGTCCCGAACCTCAAACGGGCGGGCGGTCTCACTCGCTCGCTCGCAGCAACGAAAATCAGAGAATCAACAAACAATGTACAGTAGCGATTGCGAGGCGGGAAATAATTGACAATCGAGAGAGTAAATGCAGTGAATATATTCTTTTACAAAATTGTAACTGCGGCCCGCGGAGCAATCGCACAAAAATAAACAAAATACATGTCCAAAAAAGGGGGGGAAGATAAAAGCCTCAAGGCGGCGAGCCCTTCATATGCGGTGGTACTCGCCTGACTTAGGTACTGGGAGGAACAGCTCCGGTACCACGTCGGTCACCCGCAAGCCAGAACACTCGTCCTTGAGGAGCCTGGCCCGCTGCAGCGTCTTGAAGAGATACGTCACCGCGTCGGCCCCGTTCTGTTGCATCAGAACCGCCAGGTCGTACTCGCTGTGATGAACGAGTTGACAGCCGCTCGAAGATGCCGGCGGGACGGCAGCAGCAGCCTCGAGCGCACCCACCCGCGCCTGCAGGGTCTGGTTCTCCAGCTGGAGGGTGGCGATCTCGGTACCAAGTCGGCTGGCGGTCGCCGCATCCTGCAAAGAAATTTATTAGGACGAATCGCGGGATAGAGGCTTGTGCGAGTCAGATGGCTTACCGCGCCCCCCTGATATTGCGCGAGGGCGGCGTCAGCCGCTTCGAGCCGCTTTCGCAGGTCGTCCGCCTCCTCCTGGGCGAGCTTGCGGGCCTCCTCCTTCTCGTCGATCAACTTGTTGAGCGAAGGGACATCCCTGTCCAGCCGGAGGCATCGCCGGCCGACCATGTGGGCCAAGGCGAGGCTTTGAAATTGCGCCCGCGCGCTCTCATAGATGAGCACCCGCGTGGCCTCCTCGCCGTAGGTGGAGGCATCCTCCCGCCCGTATACGCCGAAGGAGAGATTGAAGGCGTCCCTGGAGGCGGTGTCCTGCTCCGCCCAACTAGGCAGCAGCGAGGACATCGAGACGCGGTTGGCCTCCTTGTCCCACTGAAGCAACGGGGCACCGGATCTGTCCGTGGGCCCCTCGCCATAGCCAAAGTTGGGATGCCCTCGGGGAACCGGCTTCTCGGCGGGCCGAGTCGCCGCGAGCGGCCGCGACGACCCTGCCGCCCCGCCGGCGGGATCAGCGGCCGAGGGAACCGCAGGGGCGGGGGCAGAGGACGGTTGATACGCGGGGGCCTTGCCCTTGTCGCCGGCTGAAGGAACCTGACCGCTCATTTTATTCGGCTTCTTAGAAAGGGGAGGGCCCTAAGTCAGCTCACCTCCGGAGCGCTTCTGGCCGGCGGGAGCCGAGAGCTCGCGGTGAGCTAAGGCTGCCTCTTCGGCACGGCCAAGCTCACTCAAAGCGGACCGCGCGCTCTCATAAGGCGGGCAGAGAGGGACGTCGCGCTCGCCTGCAGAAACAAGAGTTAGAAAAATCAAAGGTACGATTCAAGCAGAGGCGAGCGAGCCACCTACCTTCACCGGGCGGGACAGGGACGAGGTCATCTAGATTCCGACGGAGGAAGGCGACCTCGAAGTTCTTCCTGGCGAAGAACTCATATAGTTTCGCCTCATGGCCCCCCAGGCTAGGGGGCCGATAGCTCGCCTCGCCGAGTTGCACCGGCGAGAAAGGAATGTTGCCGAAGTCGCCCTTGACGAAGACGAACTTCTTGAGCCAGTTGTGGCTCTTGTTGACCGTCTCCCGCACCTTGGCATGCATGCTCGCGAAGCACGCGGTCCCGTCCTTGTTCGCGCGGAAGGAGAACAGCTTGCGGAAGACCATAAGGCTGAACTCAATCCTCTCCTCGCGAAGGTAGCAGGCGAACCCGACGACGACGGCGATCGAGTTCGGGGTCAACTGCCCCGGGACAACCCCATAATACTTGAAGACCTGGCGGACTTTCGGCCAGAGGGGTAGCCGGAGCCCCGCCTCAAAGTGGGCCGTCGGGAGAGCCAGCTCATCACCCGAGAGCTCGTTGATCCGTTCTTCCTTCCCGGGCCGCCTCGCCACGAAACCCGGCGGAATGAAGTTGCAGACGGTGTCCAAGAACTCCTTCTCCGAGATAACGGCGGGAGGGAAGATGTGGTCGGCGAAGATCCAGGCACACTTGCCCCTCCCGTCCGCTTCGCCGCTGCCGCCCGTCATCTCGCGGAATTGATAAGCGAGCCGAGCGAGAGGAAAGAGAAAAGAGAGAGTTCTCGCGAGGTAAAGCTGGAAGGGCTCTTGAATGCGGTAGGTGAAATAATAAATAAGGGCCTATTTATAGGGCCGGGAAAAGAGCGGGAAAAATCGGAAAAGGCGGGAAAGCGAACTGACAGCAGGGCCAACCCCGACGCTTCGATTCCCGAGCCCCGCCCGGGTCCGCGTCGAATCGCCGGTCGGCCGCGAGAGTCTCCCGGCCACGAGCCATCCCTCCTCCCGCACAGAGCAGATTTTGAGAGGAATGCCCAGTCGAGGTGCAACGAGCGAACCGCCCGCCTCTTCTAGGCGGGTCGGCCCTCACCCGCCTCTCCTAGGCGGGCCGACCCTCGGTCGCCTCTTCTAGGCGGGCCGGCCCTCGCTCGCCTCTTCTAGGCGGGCCGGCCCTCGCTCGCCTCTCCTAGGCGGGTCGACCCTCGCTCGCCTCTTCTAGGCGGGCCGACCCTTACCCGCCTCTACTAGGCAGGCTCTCCAAAGTTGAAGCCAGGAGTCCAGCAAATAATAAGAATAATAATAAAGGTACAATAATAGTAATAATAATAATAACAGCATGCGCCCTGGAACGGGCGAGAAGAACCCTGAATTATTATAGCAATTGTTCTTAGATAGTATCCGCCTCCGATAACCTGGGACGGATCGCATCGAGACGATTCAGACCCCGCGAGCAACTGCGGGCACGGGCGGGCGAGGCAGGTGGCTTAGTACTCAATCCATTTCCACCTACCCCGCCTCTGCGAGCCAGTTCGAGGCGGCACGCGAGAGTCATGATACTCTCGAACCGCCGCCAGCTCCCGCTTGGTCTGATCGGCCTGTTTCGAAATGTTTGTCAGCCGCTCCTCTGCTCGCGTAATATGCGCGCCCGGAGATGCCGGCTCATCATCCTCAGCCGAGCCCCTTGCCCCCTCCAAAGCAGCGAGTCGCTCCTCCGCCCTGACTCTGTCTCTCTCCATCCCCACGAAGGCCTCTTTGAGCAGCATCGCGTGTTTCTGAAACATTCGCGCCACCTGCGCCTTCATCTTCTCGCTATCATGCGGGTCGCCCAAGAAGTCCACAATGTCTTCCGGCTCCACGGGAGGCGAGTAACCCTCGCTCATCTCGACATCAGAAGAAACGACGCGATATCCTGCAGAAGCAAGGTCAGAAACAGACGAGCGGCGAGCGGGTTAGTTTCAGGGGGGTTACCCGGCGTCTGCACGTCTCCCGCATCGTCAGCTGGCCGAGAAGAACCCGGCCGACCTTGGAATGATTTCCCTCCCGGGGCGACGAGCGGCTTCCCCAGACCCTGGACTCTCAGCGGGGGAGGAGTCGCAGGAAGGCTGCACGCGGGAGAAAGAGGACTAACGCCCAGGTCGATCATCTCCACGGAGAGATCCGCGAGGTTCCCGGAGCCCCCTTCCAATGCGTCTTCAGGGGGCGTCTCCTGCAAAGGGAAAAGTCAGTGGAAAGCACAGGTCGAAGGGCGAAACCACGTACCCAGTTTCAACCTCGGAGCCGCCGGAGCCCTGGTCATCACTCGGCGTGGAACGGAGGACAACCTTTCCCTTTACCGGCTTAAACTGTGGGCCGGATGATCTGGGCGCCAACCACGGGGCGGCCGCGAGGGCCTCCTCCCGACTCTCCTCCCTAGCGGCTGCCAACCGAGCACGTATCTCCTCAGACGCAAGCATCTCCTGGCCTCAAACCACGCAGGAAGCAAGAGGAGAGGGCCAGTCATCGAAGGCCCGGTGGCTTATTTATAGCTAAAAGGTGGGTCCCACCAAAAGATTCCCTCCAGCTCAGCAAGCTCGTCGCCGGACACGAGGGTTGGACGTTTCTTTCCGAGCTTCTGCAAAGCGCGCAAAGATCGGGGATTGTGTACAACCCCGTGTCCGCCGAAGGGGCCCAAGCAGGCCAGCGGATCGAGCCCCCCGCTCGCCTCTCCTAGGCGGGCCGGGCCCCAGCCGCCTCTCTCAGGCGGGCCAGCCCCCCGCTCGCCTCTTCCAAGCGAGCCGGCCCCAGCCGCCTCTCCCAGGCGGGCCAGCCCCCCGCTCGCCTCTTCCAAGCGAGCCGGCCCCAGCCGCCTCTCCCAGGCGGATCGGCTGCTGCCCACCTCCCCCCAAATGACAGGAGGTGACCTGGCAAGAGGTGCGTATAACCAGCCAGAACAGCGGGGTTTGGCTGTTGGCAGGCCAATTCGAGGGGCTCTTTAGTAAATTCAGACCACCAGAGGCGAGTTATTCGCAGACCATCCGAGATAATCTATAAATAGGACCCAAGGGGTACTTCAGAGGGCACGCTTTCGGTTCTCAAGTCTTATAGCGCTCTCTGAGGTACCTTAGCCCGGCAACTGGTTAAGGAGGGGAAGCGCTCTAAGATCTTCCGGGTGTGTGGTGGGACCTCCGAGCCGGGCCCTTGGTCCTGTCCTTTGTTCTTCTCCCCCTCATTGTTTCTCCTGCAGGAGCGAAGTAAGTGCGAGACCACCCCTTCCCCAAGGGTCGAACTCCACAGAGGCCGGTTTCCGGTTTCAACACTTGTGTCGTCTGTGTGCTTGCATTTGCCTTCTTTATTTATGTGTTGTGATTTTATTTTCCTAATATATATATATGAGCAAACATAAGATCTATCCTCACTTTCAATTGGTATCAGAGGGTGGTTCTTTTGGTTGTACAGGCTAACACCTGAACTAAAACGATATGATAGATCTTATTTTTTAAGAGTTTGACATGACACAAAATGAATAATTTTCTTACACTAGACCTTCTATGTGCAATCTAGATAAGCTTGCATTATGGAAGGCAAGGATTAGGCTGTTTATGAACTCTATTGATGAAGAAATTTTCAATTCCATTTTGACATGTCCATATCAACCATTGGAAACAACAAGCATGAATGATGTTCCATCCTCTCAATGGACAGAAGCCCAGAAAAGGCTAAAGATGGTTGATGTACAAGCAATGAATATTCTTGCTCAATCAATGTCTGATGACATTTTTCAGGAAATTGTTGAATGTTCCTCAGCAAAGGACATCTGGGAATCCCTCACAGCAATGGCTACTGGATCAGCTAAAAAGAGAAAATATGATGTTGATACTTGGAGTGATTCTGAACCTTCATCCTGTACAACTGAGGATGAAGAAGAAACAAGAGCAAGAGGATTCTGTTTGATGACAGTCAATGCATCTTGCAGCAGCTATGATGAAGAATCTGAATCAGAAGCAGAGTCAGAAGAGGATCAGGTTATCTCTTCCTTTGACTTCTCTTTAAAATATTTTAAAGAAGATTTTAAAATTTTATGCAATGATTTAATTTAATCTGAGAAAAAAATAAAACTTCTCAGAGAGAAAGTGTATAATCTATCTTCTGAAAACAAAAATCTTAAAGGAGATTTAAAAAATGTTTCTGAATAATTAGCTTCTTTAGAAATAATTAAGACAGAGAAAATATAATAGAACTAGACAATATAACTGATTTTTTACCAAAAACAATTAAAAATTTTCAGAAAATTTATGTTCAACATAATTCGTTGAACGGAGCTCGACGAAAACTACACTCTTCATCGAACTGAGGTCGACGATCTATGAGTAGAGATTTTAATTTTAACTAGTCTGGAAATTATGATCGACGAAATAAATATACTTCGTCGAACCGAGCTCGACGATCGTGGAACACAGAAAACAAATGTTATCATTATGTGAACAGAGATCGACGATCTCACTACTCTTCATCGAACTCAGATCGACGAAATTATTTTTCGTCGAACTGAAAATTTCAGAACAGAAATTTTTATTCTTTTGAAAATTATAATCAAAATCAAATTTTCAAAAGTCCTTTTACCCAGTTGTTCATCTCTCCTAGGAAATTTCATCCATTAGGTTACAAAGATCAACCGAATGTTCTTTCATATCTAATCATTATAAAAAAAGAACCAGGACCCAATGTAATCTAGGTCCAGAACTCCTAATCCCATATTTCAGGAAAAGACCCTTCAATACAGGGGTAGTTGTATAGGGGAGACTGCTTTAGAGGATTCAGCAGCAACTGTTTCAATTATTCAGAAATCAGGGGGATGATATCAAGGAAATTGTTGAATATAGCAAGAGCATCATATCTAAAATATGCTCAGTTAAAGATAAGCAAAGAACAGCTACAGAGCCTATCAGAAATTTTTCTTATTTATATTTCAAAACCATGTTGTTGTTTATTTTATGTTTCAAAGCACCTATTTTAAATTTGCTTTGTATTCCTTTTGTGTAAATAGTATCCTCACCCAAATAGGGAGAGATTGTTGGAACCCTAGTTTGGATTTGGGAGAGGAGTACTATTAGGATGTTTTTAGATTGACTCAAAATGTATAGTCAGGGTCATAGGATTATTTCTAGGTCTGCCTCAAAAGAACTCCAGAGAAATCTTGTAGAAATCAGTTTTGACAAAGGCAGGAAATGAGCTCGACAAACTTCAAGCTGCGTTCGACGAACGTCGAACTCAGGTCGACGAAACTCAGAATTCTATCTCTGAGTTGAGCTCGACGATCTTCGACCTCCGTTCGACGATCACTGATCTCAAGACAGAATCTCAGCTCGACGCAAAGGTTATTAAGGTCCACGATCTCTAAACTAAGGTCGACGAATCTTGTACAGTTTTTCAGCCGGAAGCTTTAACAGCTGGCAGAATTAATTATTGTTTAAAGGATTCAATATCTCTCAGATTTAAAGCATATAACCGTTCAACAGCAGCAGTTAATGTGATTGATTCCCCAAGCATCTTTCTCTCTCGGGAATGCTTCAGTCGTTTCAAGATAGAGTTAATTCAAATGTCTGAATACAGCTCGGGGGAATATATTCAGATTGGAGGTTTTGTAGATAGAGGAGAAGTGACTGACAACAAAACGATGCAATAGTCAGAATAGATATTCTGAAGAACACAACACAGCTTTCTTTCATATAGTGTTCTTCATCATCTGCTCTAGGCTTTTCAAGAGACAACAAATACAATATCAGTCTAGAAGCTTACTGGAGAGCAACATCAGAGCTGAAGACCTACACACTCCTGAACAAAGCTTCTCAATCCTGAACAACTCTACATTTCAGGGTAAGCTTTGACAAGATCTGAAATCCACACAAAGTCTTCTCAAAGTGCTTTTGAGAATAGAGAAAACTAACATCACTTTCTTTCCTACCCCACTGTATAGGGTTCTTAACTCCCTTCAAAAGTTATTCATGATTGCAAGTCACCTGATCAAAAGACTTGAGGTTTTGGTTTTTGAGCACCTAATCAAAAGCTCAAAGGGATGCGAGATCTCCCTTAAAAAAAGATCTTGTGGTGACAGGGCACCTGATCAAAAACTTGTAGTAGATTCCTACCAGAGTGGTATAAGAGTGGACGTACCCAGGTTGATTGGGGAACCATTGTAATCTTTGTGTCGTATGTGTGCTTGCCTTTGCCTTCTTTATTTATGTGCTGTGATTTTTTTTCCTTATATATATATATATATATATATATATATATATATATCTGAGCAAACATAAGATCTATCCTCACTTTCACTGGGTTAAGCAGGTTTCTCTCCCGAGCAGGGGAGAAGTGTTCACCCTTCTTCAAAGTATTGTGAGGGAATCAAAAGTTTGAATGGACAAAAGAATATGAGGTGGCATTTCAAGCCTTGGAAAGTCAACTCACCCAGACCCCACTCCTCTAAGGACATAAGGAGGGGAGTACCTAACTTTGTATCTGGGAGTGGAAGATGAGGCCGTAATTTCCGTCTTAGTCCGGGAAGTGGGTAAAAACCAGCTACCCATCTATTATGTAAGCATCTTAAAGGAGGCGGAACTCTATTACCCGATTCTAGAGAAGTTAGCTTTCTCTTTGGTTATCTAAGCTAGAAATCTCAGACCATATTTTCAAGCGCACATGATCAAGGTGGTGTCTGACCACCCTCTTCGCAGGATATTTAAAGGAGTGGAGCACTCAGGAAGGTTGACCAAGTGGTCCATCGAGCTGAGCGAGTTTGACATCTCCTTAGTCCCTCGGATCTTAATCAAGGAACAAGCGGTAGCCGACTTCTTGGCCGACTATGTCATCGAGGTGGAAGATGAAAGGCCCCCGCAGCAAGTTTCCTAGAAGGTGCTGGTCGATAGAGCCTCGGGGAAGCATTCTTTGGGGGGAGAAGTGGTGTTGGTTAGCCCTTAGGGGGAAATGATAGATCAGGTCGTGGCCCTGCGTTTCCAGGTCACTAACAACCAGGCAGAGTATAAGTCCGTGATTACAGGGCTATGTCTGGCAAAAGAGCTGGGTATATAGGAGTGGAGGTGTTCACAGATTCATTGGTAGTGGCATCACAAATCAAAGGCGAGTACGAGGCAAGGGAGTCCACCCTTATAAGGTACTTGACCAAGGTAAATGGGCTCATTGGAGGTTTCTGAGCATTTTCCATTCAACACATCCCCCAGAAGGAGAATGTTGTAACTGACCGATTGGCCAAGTTCGGACCCATGACCGGTGGTACTTTAATAGAACTATTTTGCCCGTCAATCGAGAAGGGTGAATTGATGGAGGTGGATCAGCGTCCCTCATGGGTAGATCCCTTTGTAACCATCTTGACCACGGGCAAACTCACGGATGAGATCGTGGATAAAAAATGCTTCTGGCATAAGTCAGCTTATTATCTGAGGCATGAAGGAGGGCTGTACTGGTAGACACTTTCGAGGCTCCTAGCCGAGTGTGTGACAGAAGAAGAAGTTCTGAAGATCTTGGAAGAATTACACTCTAACGAGTGTGGCAACCACTTGGGAGGCAGAACCTTGAGGCAAGGGTGGTCCGACAGGGGTGCTTCTGGCCGTCTCTAGGAAAGGACATGGCAGAATTTGCAAGGAAATGTCCAAAGTGTCAGGTGTTTTCTCCACTTCAACTCTTGATAGCCAGAGACTTAGGATAATCACGACGCCCTGACCCTTCACCATTTTGGGGATGGACGCGGTCGGACCCTTTCCCTAGGCAAGTGGGTAAAGGAGGTTTCTTCTAGTCATGATCGACTACTTCTTGAAATGGTTAGAAGTTAAGGCATTGGCTAAAGTGACCTCCTAGGTGATTCACAATTTTGTATGGGGAGAGATCATATGCCGACATGGGATCCCTCTGGCCACAGTCACTGACAATAGACCCCAGTTTGCTAGTGAAGAGTTCATCAGCTTCTGTGCTCAACTGGGGATAGACGTCAGGTTTGCTTCCTTTCACCACCCTTGGAGCATCGGGTGGGTGGAGGCCGTAAACAATATCATTGTTAACCTGTTAAAGAAAAAGGTGGAGAACCTGAGGGGAAATTAGGTAGAATAACTTGCCTCGGTAATATGGGCCAAGTACTTTGACCAGCATGTCAGAATTAAGCAGTTCGCAGAAGGGGATCTGATACTAAAAAAGATAGATGCTGCAGGGAGGTCGGCAACAGTGGGGAAGCTCCATCCTAATTGGAAATGTCTGTACATCGTCAAAGAAATTTTGAAGTCAGGAGGGTACCGCCTCCAAAATATGGAGGGGGAGACCTTAAGTCACACCTGGAGAGGTGATGGTTTGAAATGCATTTATCCCTAAACCTTATAAATAAAATATTCTCGTTTATTAATTCTCTTATTTCTCATGTTCTTTTGCACATGAACTGTGTGTGATCGAAGATGGATTGAAATATTGGTCCGGAAAGATCACGCTGACCAGGCTCCCACTAGATGGCAGGGCTTGAAGTCACTCAGAGATGGATTGAAATATTATCCCGAGAAGATCCCGCTAACACGCTCTTACTAGCTGGCAAGGCTGGAAGTCACTCGGAGATGGATTGAAATATTGGCCCAAGAAGATCCAACTAACCACTCGCCCGCTAGCTGGCAGGGCTAGAAGTCACTCAGAGATGGATTGAAATATTGGCCCAAGAAGATCCCACTGATCAGGCTCCCGCTAACTGGCAGGGCTGGAAGTCACTCGGAGATGGATTGAAATGTTAGCCTGAGAAGATCCCGCTGACCAGGCTCCCGCTAGTTGGCTAGGATGGAAGTCACTCGGAGATGGATTAAAATGTTGGCATGAGAAAATCCCGCTGACCAGGCTCCCGCTAGTTGGCAGGGATGGAAATCACTTGAAGATGGATTGAAATATTGGCCCGAGAAGATCCCACTAACTAGACTCCCACTAGCTGGCAGGACTGGAAGTCACTCGGACATGGATTGAAATATTGGCCCGAGAAGATCCTGCTGATCAGGCACCCACTAGTTGGTAGGGCTGGAAGTCATTCGGAGATGGATTGAAATATTGGCTCGAGAAGATCCCGCTGACCAGGCTCCCGCTAGCTGGCAGGGCTAGAAGTCAGTCGGAGATGGATTGAAATATTGGTCTGAGAAGATCCCGCTGACTAGGCTCCTGCTAGCTAGCAGGGATGGAAGTCACTCAGAGATGGATTGAAATATTATCTCGAGAAGAACCCACTGACTAGGATCTCGCTAACTGGCAGGGCTGGAAGTCACTCAGAGATGGATTAAAATGTTGGCCTGAGAAGATTCCACCGACCAAGCTCCCACTAGCTGGCAGGGCTGATAGTCACTCGGAGATGGATTGAAATATTGGCCCGAGAAGATCCCGATGACCAGGCTCCCACTAGCTGGCAGGAATGGAAGTCACTCGGATATGGATTGAAATATTGGCCACAGAAGATCCTGATGACTAGGCTCCCACTAACTAGCAAGGTTGGAAGTCACTCGGAGATGGATTGAAGTGTTGGCCTGAGAAGATTCTGCTGACCAGGCTCCCACAAGTTGGCAGGGCTAGAAGTCACTCGGAGATGGATAGAAATATTGGCCTAAGAAGATCCCGTTAACCAGGCTCCCACTACCTGGCAGGTCTGGAAGTCACTCCGAGATGGATTAGAATATTGGCCCAAGAAGATCTCGCTGACCAGGCTCCCACTAGCTAGCAGGGATGGAAGACACTCGGAGGCAAATGGAGATGTTAACTCTGAGCAGATCACGTTGACCAGGCTTACACTAGTCATGATCTCGCTAGTTAGTTGTGGTTAATAACTACTCAACATCAGGTTAGGGGGAAGGCAATCATACTCATTCTGGGGGGATCTCACTGACCCAGTACTCGCATGCCTCCTCGAAGAGCACACATCATACGTTAGAAGTCGAAGGCCAAGCTAGACCTAACCTTCCACTCGCTCCAAGGCCCCAGGGCAGCGAGAATAGGCAACCCCTTGTAGGCGAGTGCGCGTGATACGCGAGATGGCCCTCTCCCAACTGCGAGCTACCCTATCGTATTTTGCATTAGAGAAATCATGCTTCCTGATTACTCGTTTGATCATCTAAAGGTCTCGAGGTCGTGGGCAGCGAGTGGTTCATTCTTGGCAACTGAAGGGGCGAGATCTCGTGATGCTCATGCAGCGCATGGTCATGAAAGGAGAATTGTTCGAAACTGGCCTAACTCAGAGGGATTCTAGCGCAGTGTGTTTTACCTTAGAGAAATCTTGCCTCAAATGTGGTGTGCATGCGAGTGTGATATAGCAAAGAAATATTACAAGAAGGTGTGAATTACTGAAAGTAGAATTTCATTAAAATATCTGTCTGATTACAAAAAGATCGCCTCAAGGGCGAGTGTAAAAAGAAGAGGGGGTGGGAAACCATTACAGAAAGAAAAGATTTACAGTAAGTTCCCTAGTCGCCTCACCCAGATGGATTGTCTCGCTATCCCTCCACCTCGTCAAAAAGCGAGTCGAGCTCGTCCTCCTCCTCATCAGGGGTGGGGATGAGGACGAATAGCTCGGGGACCAAATCCTTGGAGGTGACCCTCTCGCAGTCTAGCATTAGCACTTTGAGGTCCCGCATGATCTGGAGCGTGTGGTCAGCAGCCTTGATAGAGGTGGCCCTCATCATTTCATTGACCTCCGCCTCGCTGTACATATATGGCTTTCTTCCTTGGCTGCACGACTCGCTGCGAGCTTGGGGAAGGAGGGTATCAACAAGGTGATTAACCTCAACCTTGAGCTGCTTATTCTGCCCCTCGAGCAGCTGGATCTTCTCCTCATGGTCGGCAACGTGATCGCGTATGCGGTTGGTGGTCGCGGCGTTCTGCGAGGAGGAAGTTAGAAAGGATTTAAGAAAGATGAATGAAAGAAAAGAAGGGTGGGTCTGATCGACACTTACCACCCTGCCGAAGTTATTCTCAAGGAGTTTTTCGACAATCCCTAGCTTGCGCTTCAAGTCGGATGCCTCATCCACGACGAGAGCTTGCGCTTCCTCGGAATCAAAAAAATTACAGTTGAGGGTGAAGCCGCAACGGACAGTCATGTGTGCGAGATTCAGGGAGCGCATTTTGTCTCGTGTACTCTCATGGGCAAGCCGTTGTATTGTCATGACGTCATAGGCATCTGCATCCTCGTGATCATAGAGCTCGAAGCCGAGGGCAAAGGCATGACCACTGGGAGGTCGGTGCTCGGACCAGGAGGGGAGGAGTGAGGAGATGGAGACCTGGTTGGCCTTCTCATCCCATAGCACCATAGGCTTGTCGGCTTGATCCTTCACTTTCCCGCCGAGGCTGAAATTTTGATGGGCACTCGGTGGTCCCGTCTCACGGGTTTTAGGCACCACCATAGCAGGGGACCCGGGGAGGTCGCACTCGCCCTTCTCTTTCTCTGGCAAGTCCCTCGGGACCTGCTTTCCCTTAGATACCACTGCCTTCTTTAGCCTCTTTCCGGGCGGCGGAGGGTGAGGAGGGCTGGATCCAGTGGGGGCGGGTCGCTTCTGGCTGCCGGAGGGTCCCATTGTATCCTGCTCTCTCCTACATGATGTTGAGGCCGCGCTCTCCCAAGCTAGTGGGTCGGCATGCAGTCCAGCATCCGCAGAGTGCGGGTGCTCCGGGACTAGTCTTTCCCCTGCAGGGAATGAACTTAGCCTCATCAGGAAAAGAAAAGAACTTTTTGGCGAGTTCAAAGTAAAGCAAGGGGAAACATACCTTCTTTAGAGAGAACTGGAAGGAGCGAGTCGATGCCCATTCGCAGGAAGGCGACCTAAAAATCCTTATGGAGGAAGAACTGATGGAGGTTGGCATCGTCACCCGATACATTTGGCACCCGGTATGTCTCCTCACCCCATTGAATAGGCAGGTAGGGGATGTTGCTGAGATCACCCTTGATGAAGACAAACTTGGTGAACCGGTGGTGGTTCTTACTGGCGGTCTCACACACCTTGAATTGCGAGTCGACGAAAAAGGCGATGCCGTTGTTGGTGGCGCAGTAGATAAAGATCTTTTGGTATGTCTCCTTCTGGAGGAAGCTCATGAATGCCACCAGCATGGCACTTGTGATGGGGTTGAGCTACACGCGGACAACCCTAAAGTATTTCAGGACCTGATGAACCTCCGACTAGGGGGGAAGGCGCAATCCCACCTTAAAGTGCGAGATGGGGAAGGCGAGCTCATTAGGGAGAAAGGTGTTTATCGCCTCACATCTCCCTGGCCGGTGCGCAGCGAACCCCGGAGGGACGTAGTCATCCACAAAGGTGAGATATTCCTGCTCCGAGGCTTGAGGAACCAACGATCCCATTGGCAGCCTCGTCAGTGACCTCGATGACATTCTCGCCCGCGGGCCCACTTAAGGCTAGGGCCCTCTCTGAAAGAGTCCCCGCGACCAGCTTACCTTTCTCAGAACCCTGGGAATTTTTGCCTCTTGGACGTCGGTTGGGGTGATAGCGCCTCACGACTCGTGGAACTAAGTCGCTTTTGGGCAACGGGCATGGAAGAGGTACCCGCAGGTTCTCTACCTGCGGAGGCGTCCGCCTCGATGCGAGAGAGATCAGAGGTGGCAACCCTGGCGCTCGCGCATGGAGAATGTATAGGAAGATCTCGCTCCCCTACGGTTGCCTCAAAGTCAGTGGAAAATAGCCATAAAAGGAAGGTAAAAATAATGACAAGTACAAGGAAGAGTACCTATTTCAGGAAGGATTGGAGGAAGCTCGTCGACTTTCCTCCTCAAGTAGGTGACCTCGAAGTTCTTCCCGACAAAGAACTGGAAGAGGTCGGCCTCGTGACCTCCAAAAGTGGGAGGGCAGTAGGTTACTGTTGGGTATTGCATCCACAATAACCAAGATTTGCATGAAGTCACCTTTGAACTAAGATGAATTAAGTTGTATTTGATCTTCTATTTTAGTTATGTGTTTGCAGGTTCTATTGTTAAGTGTAGACCAATGTCAGCCTACAGTGGCTCATAAACACGGGACTATATAATGTAATCCTTCATTGTGTGATCCATGGTGTTGACTCATGTGTAGCTTCTTTATTGGGATACACTTCATATTCAAGCACTTGGACTAATGAATGAAGAGTTGGTGATGATTGGATTCAAGAAGGAAAATTTTCTAAAGTCAGAAAATTTTCTAAGTCTTTTACTCGAGTAGTCTGTTAGTACTCGAGTAGAAGAAGTAGAAGCACTCGAGAAGTTAGCTTAGTACTCGAGTACAAGAATTGGTTCTCGAGTAGTACTATTCTAGTTCTTGAGTAACCAGGTCTAGTACTCGAGTGGACTTTACTTCTACCTCTCGAGTGTTAAGGATTTTAGCCCATAAAATTTCTAAGTATAGTACTCGAGTAATCATCTAGTACTCGAGTAGTTGATAATATGTCTCGAGTGACAAAAAAATTTCTCTCAGAATTTTTCTAAGTCTTTGTTCTCGAGAAGTCTTATTCTACTTCTCGAGTGGATTCCCAGTTCTCGAATAATTCTATTCCACTCGAGTAATGATTCTATCCGTCTCGAGTATTTTTGTTAAACTTCTTCTCGAGTAGTTCAAGTCGATTTCTCAAGAGCCAGTCTTGTACTCGATTAATGCTTCATTCCTCTCGAGTAACTTAAAAGCTTCACTACTCGAGTAGTTCTACTTCACTCGAGAAATGCAGTTCAGTTTTGCAGAAATTTTGCTAAGTCCAGATTTGATGGGATTTTCAAATGACATGACGTGATTGGTCCTCGTGTACGTCATTAAGGATAATTATGACCGTTAGGGAGATCTTATATAAGGTCTTGTCAAACCAACTAAACATAACAAGCCGTAAATTATTATTCTAAGTATTTTCTGAATCTCGTTCTCTCTCTCTCTCCAAAAACGGAAGTCATCGTCGCCGATCTTCTTCGTGCAAGCGCTAGGGTTTTCGATCAAAAGATTCAGATCAAGATTGACTTCTAGATCGAGATTATTGTTCGTTATTCATCATCTCTCAGATCGGGTGAAGTCAAAGGAAATTTTCAAATCCAATTCTTATCGAGTTCTTCTTCAACTTTTCTGATAAAGCCGCAGTTCAAAGAAAGAAGATCTAGGCCGACAGATTCAAGATCTGAGGATTATTGTTTGTATTTTCAATTACTCTCAATTTAATTCTTGTAGGAGATTTCTCTCCGAGTTGTAGGAAGTTTTATCTTCCGAGTGTAGATCCGTTTGGATCGAGTTTGTAGGAACTTTGTTCCGAGGCGTAGGATTGGTTTGCAATCCGAGATAGTGGAGTAGCCAAGTCTAGTGCTCTACTAGATCGGTGAGGGAAAGTGGATGTACCCAAGGTTGGGGAACCACTATAAATCTTTTGTCGTCTGTGATTGCTTGGTAGATTTGTGTGCATAGATCATTAAATTTTTATTCCTCAAAAAGACGCACAACTCACCTATTCACCCCCTCTAGGTGATTTAGGTAGATAACTAATCATTTTCAATTGGTATCAGAGAGAGGTTCATCACTAAAAGGTTAACACCTTGATCAGATCCGTCCCTAATTGTCTCTTGAGATTTGCCAAGCATGGACAAGGCTAAAGATTTTGCCAAGCTTCCTTTGTGCACCAAGATATAACTTTCTCATGTGAAAAGAAAGAATCAGATTTTTCATGGAAGCTGTGGATCCTAGGATCGTTATGATCGTTGAAGAAGGTCCTTACATTCCCATGATTGTCTCCATAATAGATCCTACCAAGAAAGTTCTAAAGAAACTAATGGATCTAGATAAAGACGAGATTGCACTTGTGTCTTTAAACAAGAAGGCCAAAAATATAATAGCAAGTGCAGTCGATGACTCAATGCTGCAGAACCTGATCCACTGCCAGTATACTAAGGAGATGTGGCAGTCCCTCATCACTTTGATGGAAGTCACAAAAGAAGTTAGAGATGACAGAAGATCCCTTTTGAATCAGAAATACGAAGCCTTTCGACAAGGACACAAGGAGACCATTGTTGACACCTTTGAAAATTTCTTCAAAATCGTCAACGGCCTTGTTGGGTACACTAGAAACTGTGTACAAGATTTGGAGAAGCCTCACTTAACTCAATGATATACATCATTGTGTATTTGATGGGTTGTTGAGTTTCAATGTGCAGGTTATAGAAATGCAGGAAAATTTTCTAAGTACAAGTGTCGACACTTGTAAGGGAAATGTGTCGACACCAGAAGCAACATTGTATCGACACACAGGACTTGTGTCGACACACAGAAATTCTGTCAGCAGCAGTTGTATCGACACCTAAGACTTGTGCCGACACACACTCAACACCAGCTATGCTGAAGACCAGAAGTAGTTGTGTCGACACACAGGACTTGTGTCGATACACACTCAAAGAAAACTGTCAACAACAACTATACTGAGACTGGAAGGCTTGTGTCAACACTCAGGACTTGTGTCGACGCACACTTAAAGAAAATTATCAACAATATCTATACTGAGACTGGAAGTCTTGTGTCGATACACATGACTTGTGTCGACACACACTCAAAGAAAACTGTCAACAACAGCTATACTGAGACTGAAAGGCTTGTGTCAATACACATGACTTGTGTCAACACTCACTCGAAGAAATTTGTCAACACCAGCTATGTCAAGATTAGAAGCAGTTGTGTCGACACACAGGATTATGTCGATACATCCAATAGAAGCTGTGTCGAGAAGATACAGAATGACTGTGTCGACACATTGGGAGCTCTATCAACATCATCAAGACTTGTGTCAACACATGGTCTATTTGTGCTGACACATCTGAAGTGTTATGCATACAGTTCTCTGCTATGATATAAGTTCAAGGAGGAGTCAGTTGTGTCGACTGAAGACCTGACAGCTATTATAAGTAACAAAGCTGACACATCTGTCAGAGCCGTCAGATGGTCGTTATAAACTGGATCAGCCGGTAACCTTGGATGGATTCTATATATAGACCTAGTCTATCACAAATAGGATAACAATTAACAACAGAGGGGGAACAAGATACAAACCCAAAAGAAGGCAGATCCTGAAGAGTCTGTAAGAAAATTTTAAATCTGATTCTGAATTCAAGAAGAAAGCTGGATTGAAGATCAACTCCAACTCCAATTGAAGATTAACCTTACTTGGTACAAATTCAAGAAGCTTTGAAGAAGCAAAGACAGGTTGGATCTAAAGTATTCAGTTCAATCAAGAACTGATCATCAAGAAGCCTTCACCCTATACTCTTTCTATCAGGGTGAAGATTTTATTATTTTTTAAACAATTAATTTCCTTGTAAGATCTTATATAGATCTGAGTTGTAAGCCTAAATTTATAAAGGCTGAGGTAGGGCTGAGTGCCTGAGGTAGGACTTGAAGAAGTCTGAGTTGTAGGCCTGATAATAAAGACTGAGGTAGGGTTGTTTCCTGAGATAGGATTCTTGGGAAGAATCTGAGGTGTATGACTTGAAGAAGTCTGAGTTATAGAAACCAGTTGGGTTCTGAGTTGTAAGATCTGTAGATCTGAGATAGTGGAAGGAAGCTTGGCCGAATCCAGTTCTCTGTTAGATAGGTGAAGGGGGAGAGTGGACGTACCCATAAATTGGGGAACCACTATAAATCATTGTGTCTGTGCTGTGAATTTTCTGAGATTGTTATTCCTTGTGTTGTGATTATTGTGTTGTGTATAACTTTGTTATTTGCCTAAGTTGTTAAAAAGGATTAGAACCTATTCACCCCCCCCCCATCTAGGTGTTTAGGCTCTTTAAATCAAATCTTTCAAGTGGTATCAGAGGGAGGTTTCTCAAATATAGACCTAACAGTCTGAGTAGATCTCCAAGACAATTAACTTTTAGCCAGAATGGGTTCAGGTGAGAATCAGAAGGAACTTAGATCCATGAAACTTCCTATCTGTAGGAAAGAAAACTTTGGCATATGGAAAGAGAGAGTCAGATTGTTCATGGAGGCATCTGATCCAAGAATTTACATCACAGTTCAAGAAGGTCCTTTCATTCCAATGAACATATCAGTTCTTGATACAAATCTCAAAACTCCAAAGAGCTATTCTGAAATGTCTAAGGAAGAGATCATCCTAGCAACCTTAGATAAGGGAGCACAAAATATAATTATGAGTGCAATAGATGATTCTACATTCCAGAATCTGGTACATTACAAAACCTCCAAGGAGATGTGGGACACTTTGATTGTCTACATGGAGGGAACTGAAGAAGTAAGAGAGGATAGAAAGTCTATATTAAATCAAGAGTATGAGAGCTTTAGACAAGCGAAGACTGACAGCATAGATGAATGTTACAAGAAATTCTTTAGAATTGTAAATGAGCTAATGACCTATGGAAGAGTCTTTAATTAGCACATATGAATTGAATGACAAGTTTCTCAGGTCACTAACCAAGGACTGGGATACAAAAATATGTGTCATCAGAGAGGTGGCCGGTCTTATTGATACACCTCCACCAATCTTGTTTGGAAAACTGTTATCTTATGAGATACAGTTCACTGCTAGAAAGGAGGAGGAGAAAAGCAATAGGTTTGAATATAAAGAAAAGTCAGTAGCCTTCAAGGCTGAAGCTACAAGAAAGGGTAGAAGAAAGTCTCCTTCTCTACCTAGGAAAATTGTTGAGGCTGAATCAGAAAATCCTTACATTAACTCCTCAGACAGCCACAACTCTGATGAAGATTTTGCTGCCTTTACAAGGCAGTTTCAGAGGTTCATGAAGAAGAAGAAATGAAGAACAAAACCATCTACATCGTTCTCCAAGGATATTACTATTATAAGAAGAAGAAACCTTCCAAGGATGACAGGTATGGCTCTAATCCTAGTAAACAAACTACTTATAAAATTGTTTGTTATTGCTGCAACAGGCCTGGACATGTCATAGCTGATTGTCCTGATAAGAGAAAAGAGTCTAAGGATAAGAAGAAGCATCAAAATAAGGGCAAGAAGGAGAGATCCCTTATTGCCCAAAAGTAGAAGAGTTGGACTGACTCTTAATCATCAGAATCTGGAGAAGAGGATGAAGCTGAAGCATATATAGGTTTGTTCACTACATTAGAGGATTCTGTGGAAACAGAATTCTTGCAAATGCTGGATTCCATAAATGGAAGTGAAGATCATTATTGTAGAGGACTAATGGCTCTATCTGAGGAAGATCAGTGTCAGGATCAGTCTGGCCCCAGTAAGGTATACAATCCATCCTTAGTTTCTGATTATTATACTGGATCTGAATCTGAAGCATCTGCATTAAGAGATGTGGATGGTTCTGAATCTGAAGGGGATGTTCATCAATTAATTGATGAGTATGGTGGTCTGTTGCAAGCTCTTAAGAGAAGAAAATTCCTTGTCAAGAAGCAGGCTGAGGAAATTGAATCTCTCAAACTGGCTGCATCAGATTCAACAAAGATGTTGGATTTGAAATTGAAAGATGTTGCTAAACTGAAAAACATAACTGTTATTCAGATGGGTATAATCACTTTCAAAAATAATCACATCAAGAATCTAAAAGTAAGACTTCAGAAAGAAAAAGATCTTGTGGCTAAATTCTCTAAGCCAAAGTCAGTCTTACCCATAATTGATAATTTCGTCTCCCAAAAGGGTAAGACAGGATTAGGCTTCAAGGGAAGAACAAGGGCAGCCAATTCTCAAAGAAAAGGCAAAGACCCAGTTAAGCCACTAGCTATGAAACCCCCTATTTCTTTTAGAAAAGTGATGCAGCCTACTAACAGGTATGATCATGACATCACTCATGGTCACTGTAAGTATGGTGATCTGAATGTCAAGGGTGCAAATGCTAATAGGTCATCCCATGAGCAAACCCATCAGGTTCTTAAGGAATCCTAAGTATTTGCTACTCCAACACCTGCACTTAAAGGGACTGCTGACAATAATATTGTTAATCCTGTACTTAAGAAAAGGTACAACAAATTTGAGTGTTGGTGTTGTGGCAAGGTGGGCCACTTATCCATTGATTGTTGGTTTAATGCTAGTATTCAACATAAGGCCAGCTTACCTGTCAGAAAGGCTGCAGGTAAGCATGCCAAATTTCAAGCTAACTTGAACCTAGGACCCAATAACAATTGTGGTTCTAAGGAAAGGTAATTTTATTTGATGCAAGTGAGTCCAAGTGACCATACCCCTATATGGTACTTGGACAGTAGATGTTCTAGGCACATGACTGGAACAAGAAAGATGCTGAAGGATTACTCCCCTATAGAAGATGGACCCAAAGTGATCTTTGGTGGATCTGAAAAAGGAGTCATCAAAGGGTTTGGTAACATTTCCAATAACTCTATTACCATCACCCAAGTGAATTATGTGAAAGGTCTAAGACATAACCTAATTAGCATAAGTCAACTAAGTGATCTTGGTTATGACACTTCTTTCCACAAGGGTGTGTGCCAAATATGAATGTTAAATGATCAAGAGATCATCTTGACAGGCACTAGGAAAGGAAATGTCTACTTTCTTAACTTTAATTGTGAGAATAAGTACTCACTTATCTGTCTAGTTACAGATGAGAAAGCATCTCATTGTGTCAAATGACACAAGATGCTAGCTCACCTGAACTACAAGTCAATAGGCCAATTGTTTAGTATGGAGTTAGTGAGGAATGGTCCTAAGGTCAAGTGCATTAAAGAGGGTGTATGTTCAGCTTGCCAAAAGGGCAAATAGACCAAGACTTCTTTCTATGGACATGATACCAAAGATTCTGTAAGATCTATATCTTTTTCATATGGATCTATTTGGTCCAATGCCAGTTCATAGTCTAGGTAGGAAAGCTTATACTTTCATAATTGTAGATGACTATTCTAGATTCACATGGGTTTTCTTCTTGAGCCAGAAATCTAAAACCCCTATTGTCTTCCAGAAATTTGTTTGGCAAATTCAGAATGAACTTAACAATTCAGTGGTCAAAATCAGAAGTGACCATGGAACTGAATTTTAGTCTGAATGTATGACAAAATTCTGTGAAGAACTTGGGATTCATCAGGAGTTCTCCTCACCTAGAACTCCCCAGCAAAATGGGATTGCTGAAAGAAAGAATAGGACTCTTATTGAGGTAAGTAGAACAATATTAAGTGACACATCTCTCCCTGAATACTTCTGGGCTTAGGTAGTAAATACTGCATGTCATGTTCTTAATAGAGCTTCCATCAACAAAAGCCACAAGAAGACTCTCTATGAGATTATGAAAGGCAGAAAACCAAACATATCCTACTTTAGATTCTTTGGTAGCAAATATTATGTCCTAAATAATGGCAAGCACTACCAAACTAAGTTTGCTGCCAAATCCCTAGAAGGGATATTTGTTGGGTATAGCAATAATAGTAGGCCATACAGAATCAACAACTTGACTATACAAGTTGTAGAAGAATTTGTTTATGTAGTCTTTGATGAGTCTAAGCTAATAAACAGTGAACTGTCTAGCTCTTCTGTTAGTCCAACAGGTTTGAAGGAAATAATGGACAAGCTAACAATTAGTGAAGACCCTCCTATAAGACAGGATGAAGAAAATAATGGATGTTATCCAGGGGGAGTACAAGACTCACTGAATGAAGATAAAGACAATGAAGTGCATCCAGATGATGAAAATGATGAAGACCAAGGGATGGACAGATTTCCTCCAGCAAGAAGACATTTGAAGGATCATCCAGTACACCAAATCATTGGTGATGCAAGACATGGAGTACTAACCAGAAGCAAGAGCATGAATAATGTTCTATGATCAAGCTTATTGTCCCAAATAGAACCTAAGAAGTTTGAAGAGTCTATACAAGACACAAATTGGATTGATGCCATACAGGAAGAGCTGAATCAATTCAGAAGATGTAAAGTCTGGGAATTGGTTCCTAAATCAAAGAATCACAATGTCATAGGAACTAAGTGGATATACAGGAACAAGTTGGATGAAAATGGCACCATAATCAAGAACAATGCCAGACTGGTAGCAAAGGGCTATAGACAGGAGGAAGGGATAAACTTTGATCAAATATTTGCCCCAATAGCAAGGCTGGAAGCTATAAGACTATTCTTGGCTTATGCAGCCTATCAAGGGTTCAGAGTATTTCAAATGGATGTAAAGTAAGCTTTTTTGAATGGTGACTTAAAAGAGGAAGTTTATGTTGAACAACCTTTAGGTTTTGTAGATTCTCTTTATCCCAACTATGCGTATAGGCTTAAGAAAGCTCTATATGGATTGAAACAAGCCCCTAGGGCTTGGTATGAAACTTTGTCTGTTTTTCTTATTGAGAATAAATTCTCAAGAGGGAAAATTGACAAGACTCTATTCTTTAGGGTATCAAAAGGCAAGATTATCCTAGTCTAGATATATATTGATGATATTATCTTTGGATCAACTAAAAACAACCTTTGTAGAAAGTTTGCCAAGCTTATGCAAGGGAAGTTTGAGATGAGCAGCATGGGTGAGCTGAAATTTTTCTTGGGAATCCAAGTTAGATAGACCGATGATGGATTATCCATATCTTAGTCTTACTTCACCAAGGAGTTAATTAAAAAATATGGTATGGAGTCAGCCTCCACCATGAAAACTCCAATGGGGACAAGTATGCCTATAGGCAACGATGAAGCAGGAAAACCTGCTGATGAGTCTTTATATAGAGGGATAATTGGCTCCCTACTTTACTTGACTGCTAATAGACCTGACATCATGTATGCCACATGTGTCTGTACTAGGTACCAAGCCATCCCAAAGGAATCTCATTATACTACTGTCAAGAGAATTTTGAGATATCTTAAGAGCACACCTAATCTAGGTCTTTGGTACCCTAAGAATAGAGATTTCTTGCTAACAGGTTTTTCAGATGCATACTTTGCAGGCTACAAAGAAGATAGGAAAAGTACCTCTGGCACATGTCAGTTCCTAGGCTGAATTAGAGTATGTAGCTGCAGGCAGTTTTTGTGCACAGTTGTTGTGGATACAACATCAACTTGGAGACTATGACATCAAGGTAAGTAGAATTCCATTCTATTGTGATTCTACTGGTGTTATTTCTATTGCTAAAAACCCTATTTCACATAGCAGAACTAAGCATATAGAAATCAGATTTCATTTTATCAGAGAACATGTTGAAAAAGAAGACATAAGTCTAGAATTTGTAAACACTAACAATCAAATTGTTGATATATTTAAAAAACCTCTGGATGAAAGTAAATTTAATTATTTTAAAATTGAATTAGGTATGTTGAACCTAAAATAAGATGTTAGGTCAGCACAAAATTTCTCAAGAAATTTTGTCTAAGTTAGAAAGTTTGTGTCGACACAAGCTAACTGAGTCGACACTCTCAGTAAGTTGTGTCGACAAAGGAATAAATTGTGTCGACACAGAAATAAAATCTGTGTCGACAGAAAAATTTGTGTCGACACAACTCTGTCGAGACCTTGTTTTAGAAGATTTTTGTGTCGACACACAAAAATCATTGTCGACACACTCTGTCGAGACTTAAGTAGACTATGTCGACACTGGCAAAAATATGTCGACACATAGATATGTTGACTTCAACAAAGTTTTGTCGAGACCTAGGTCATCTATGTCAACACATGTAAAATTTTGTCGTCTAGTAAATTCTTAAGTTAGGCGCATCTTTTGACCTACCTTTTACAAGTACCCTATAAATAGTAGAAGACAAAATCTGGCCGACTGTGCTTTTAGAACTCTCGACTCTAGACTTTGTGTCGACGAGAAATTCTCATATCGACTCTCTTCTCTCTCTTTCACCAATGGCGCCACAACAGGACGACAAGATCAATGAAGAATATGAACTGGTACGCAAGGCGTTCGAGACTGCCTCGCTAGAAATCAAGGGCGTGATTACCCTAATCATAGAAAATGGATTGGAATACTTGGTCTCTGAACCTTCAAGGATATGGAAGAAAGAAGTTCTTGAATTTTACTCTTCCGCAACAATGGATTCTCAAGGAAAGAAGATAAAGTACTCAGTTAATGGTACTCGAGTCAAACTCTCACCAAAGAGTATACAAAAGTCTCTTCAGCTACCCAAGATTACAGAAAAAGATGATATTGCATCCTCCATGATAAGGGATGCACTCCAATGGTGTGGGCTGGATCCCAATACCAAGATTGGATCTTCAATAACCAGGAAGGGCATGAATTCTCAGGGTAAGTTTCTATCTTAGATAATGGGCAAAGTAATTCTCTACAAAACAGGAGGACATGATAGGATCTCTGCCTACATATTCAAACTCATGACCAGAGTTATCTTCAAAGTGAAAACAGACTGGTCAGCTATAATTTTTGATAAGATCAAAGAAAGTGCCAAGAAGCCTAATCTGGGTAGGATTTTGAGCTTGTATCTGGCTTCCACTATCCCAGAAGTGATGAATCAAACTTCAGGAACCAAGATAAATCACATGAGAAGAATGGATCTAAGAATACTATCCAGATGGGATAGAGTTTTGACAAAAGATGTTTCAACCCCTCAGAAACATGTGAATAAAGATAAGAAAAAGAAAATTACCATCCAGGAAGCAGAATCTTCCAGTGATTCTGAAGAGCAGGTTATCTTCAGCTCAGATGAAGAACAACAACAAAATCACCTACACCACAACCAGATAAAGAAGCTCAAACCAAACGAGAGAGCATTAAACAACCAGAAAACCAGATGGTCTTCACTTTAGGGGGAGACAACACAGAGATTACCAATGTTCAAGACCCTGAACAATCACAACTGCCTGACCAAGGGGGAGGTATAGCTAAAATTGCACTGGAGAGTGAGTATGCAACATGATACTGTTATGGACATAGTATCAGAAATCAACAATGCAGCAACAGTCCTCACTGAGAAAGAAGCACAAGATGTGCATATGCCAGATCCAGATCAAGATGAGCACCTCCACTCCTCCAGCTTAAAGAAAACCTTGGACAAGGATCTTGATGTCCAGGGAGAACCATTTCTTGACTAAGAGAACATTATACCTTCTGTTCAAATGCAGCAGGAGGTAACTTTGGAAGAGTTGTTCCCTGACCCCCAAGATGCAAGGACTGAGGGGGAGCTGCAAAGGACTGAGGGAGAGATGCCACTGCATTCCTCTACTACTAAGGAAACTGTGGATATACAAAGTTCATCAAATTCTTCTGATGATGAAGAAGCTTCTCAGGCTAAGAAAAGGAAGCTGGTGGCCCTCAGGAAAAGAAGCACAGGCTATAAGAAAGCCTTACAAACAGTGCCTCAAGCATCTGCTCCAGGAATGGACTTCAGTTCACTATTAGTGCAACTGCAAGTGAAATTGGATGAGCAAAGACTTGCTTTGGAAAAGTATGTGGATGAGTCCCATAAAGAAATGAAGTTCCAGCTGGCTCAGGATATTAAATCAATCAGATTTGAAATCAATTTGAATAAGAAAGAGATGACAGATTGCTTCTATAAGGGAGGTAATGTTGTAGTACATCTGGCCACCCAACAACAAGAAATGAAGACTACAATAGCTAACATAGCAGAAAAGCATGGATATATTCTAGAAAATCAATTCAGGACAATTAAAATATCAAGGACTCACATAATTAAATTCTCACAAAACTGGGAGGTATTTCTACTGATTTGAAAACTGAAATATCCAAGCAAATACAAGAAGATTTGGTTGCTGTTCAAACAGCAATTCAGGCATCCCAAAAGATTATTTCTGATCAGCTGGCGAAATTCAGACTGTACTACAAAGAGGGGATAGACTATCTGGCTGATCAAGTAAGGTTTCAGAAGAATGATCTAAGAGATCATGTGGCCAAAGAAGTCATAAAGGGGGAGAGAGTGTTAGTCAAAGCTAGCTTTAATCATGCTAAATTGGTATCTAATACCATCAGAGCTACTCTTGGATATCCACCCCTTTGTGATGAAGATAACACTGCTGAATTTGGTATTCAACCTGCTCACAATGAAGGGGTTCAGCAGGAAGTTGCTCAAGTTATCTATCCTCCATCAGATTTTGAAGCAGTACACAGGAAGTACATAAAATGCATAGTCCTCCACAGGAGGCACATAATATTATTATTGAAAAGGTTGAAATGTCTAAAGCTGCTAAGAATGCTCAGAAAGAGGCTCAGCTTTCTAAGAAAGGATTTAGAGAACAGGCTGAATTAAAGCCTGATTTTGAGCAATGGAGTTCTACTTCTAGAAATATTATTCTTACTATCTGGAAAGCTGTAAAAGACAATATGCATGACAGAGGCAAATGATACTCTGAACAAGAATGGAATAAGTATAAGGTGAGGCAAAATGTCATACATCAGTTTAAAAGGGATGTCAAAGCTGGGAAGTTACCTGCTAATTCTTTGGAGCCTAAAAGTACTTTCCAAAGCCTTATCATTACTTTGAAAGGCAGAAGATCAAGGCAGAAGAGCTCAAAAAGAAAGACCTGAAAGGAAAGAAGCCAGCTGATGACACAGAAACTAATGTTCAAGCAAAGATTCAACCTGACAATGGAATAGTGATCAAGGAGCCTGATCAATCTTAGAGATAGATAGGCTAGACTTAGAACTATGTAAATTTTGTTCTAAATAATTTTGTAAATCAAACATTTATTAATGAATGTTATCATATTCTGTGATGATAATAAATGTTATTTGTGTTTATAAGTTATCCTGATGTGTAATGAATGTTATCATATTCCTGATTAATGAATGTTATCATATTCTGTGATGATAATAAATGTTATTTGTGTTTATAAGTTATCCTGTTGTGTAATGATTATATACATCTTGTTCTTTATTTTAATGTAAATGATGTATATCATTGACTAAGGGTTATGACTTCTCCAAATAGGAGGAGATTGTTGGGTACACTAGAAACTGTGTACCAGATTTGAAGAAGCCTCACTTAACTCAATGATATACATCATTGTGTATTTGATGGGTTGTTGAGTTTCAATGTGCGGGTTAAAGAAATGTAGGAAAATTTTCTAAGTATAAGTGTCGACACTTGTAAGGGAAATGTGTCGACACCAAAAGCAATATTGTGTCGACACACATGACTTGTGTCGATACATAGAAATTCTGTCAGCAGCAGTTGTGTCGACACCTAGGACTTGTGTCGACACACACTTAACACCAGCTATGTTGAAGACTAGAAGTAGTTGTGTCGACACACAGGACTTGTGTCGACACACACTCAAAGAAAACTGTCAACAACAGCTATATTGAGACTGGAAGGCTTGTGTCGACACTCAGGACTTGTGTCGACACACACTCAAAGAAAGCTGTCAACAACAACTATACTGAGACTGGAAGGCTTGTGTCGACACACAGGACTTGTATCGACACACACTCAAAGAAAATTGTCAATAATAATTATACTGAGACTGGATATCTTGTGTCGACATACATGACTTGTGTCGACACTCACTCAAAGAAATCTGTCAACACCACCTATGTCAAGACCAGAAGCAGTTGTGTCGACACACAGGACTTGTGTCGACACATCCAACATAAGCTGTATCGAGATGATAAAGAATGACTGTTTTGACACATTGGGAGCTTTGTCGACATCATCAAGACTTGTGTCGACACATGGTCTATTTGTGTCGACACATATGAAGTGTTATGCATACAGTTCTCTGCTATGATAGAAGTTCAAGGAGGAGTCAGTTGTGTCGTGTTGGGTATTGTATCCACAATGACCCAGATTTGCAGGAAGTCACCCTTGAACTAAGATGAATTAAGTTGTATTTGATATCTCTGTTTAGTTGTGTGTTTGCAGACTATCATTGTTAAGTGTAGACCAATGTCAGTCTACAGTAGGTCATGAACACAGGACCATACAGTGTAATCCCTCACTGTGTGATCCAAGGTGTTGACTCATGTATAGCCTCTCAATTGGGATACACTTCATATTCAAGCACTTGGACCATGATTGGATTCTTGAAGAGAAGAAAAAAAATCACTAAGTTCTAAAAAATTTCTCTAAGTCCACTTCTCGAGAAGTCTACTATAGTTCTCGAGAAGTCTACTATAGTTCTCGAGAAGTAGAGTTAGCAGTATTCGAGAAGTTCACTTAGTTCTCGAAAAGCTTAGTCTAAGTTCTCGAGAAGTCACAGCCTATACTTCTCGAGTAGCCAGAGACAGCCTTGAAAATATTCTAAGTCCATCTCTCGAGAAGTCCATTATAGTTCTCGAGAACTTAGCTTCTAGTTCTCGAGAAGTCAGCTTAGTTCTCGAGTACAAGATTTGTCTTTCGAGTAATAGTTCTCGAGAAGTCTAGTTAGTTCTCGAGAAGCCTTAGCCCTTAATTCTCGAGTACTAACTTAAGTCCAGAATGTTTAGCTCTCGAGAAATCAGCCTTGTTCTCGAGAACTTATTCATACTTCTCGAGAACAGCAGTTCATTTTTCCAAAAATTTACTTAAAGTCCAGATCGACGGGATTTTCAAATGACTTGACGTGATTGGTCCACGTGTCGTCATTAATGTCTTTTCTAACCATTAGGGGAAATCCTATATAATGTCTTTTCATTAAGACTAACCCTAAGCAGTGATCCGTACTTTCTATTATTCTGAATCGACCATCTCTCTCCAAGAACGAATTTACAGAAGCCGCCGCTCAGGTTGAAGATTGACTCGACTGTTTTCGATCAAAAACGACTTGTTGTTCAAGGAATCTTCATCTTCTACTTGATCGAGTAGGTCAAAGTTTTCTCAGATCAGATCTACCAAGTCTTTTTCAACAATTTCTGAAAAAGCCGCAAAGTTAAAGAAGAAGACCTAGAGATAAATTTTTCCAGATCTGAGACAAATCTCTATTTGTATTTAAAATCTCTTTGTAATTTTGTAGGAGATTATTCTCCGAGTGTATGAGCGTTGTTCTCCGATTTGTAGGAAGTTTTCATCTTTCGAGTGTAGATCTATTTTGATCGAGATTGTAGGAACTTAGTTCCGAGGCGTAGGATTGGTTTTTAATCCGAGATAGTGGAGTAGCCGAGTCTAGTGATTTACTAGATCGGTGAGGGAAAGTGGACATACCCAAGGTTGGGGAACCACTATAAATCTTCTTGTCGTCTGTGATTGCTTGATTATTTGTGCTAGTTCGTTAAAATTTTTATTCCGCAAATAGACGCACAATTCACCTATTCACCCCCCTCTAGGTGATTTAGGTTGACAACTTAACACTTTCAATTGGTATCAGAGGGAGGTTGGTTGTTAAAAGGTTAACACCTTGATCAATTTCCTCTCGAAGTTATCTCTTGAGAATTTTCAAGCAATGGACAAGGCTAAAGATTTTGCCAAACTTCCCCTGTGCACAAAGAATAACTTTACCAAGTGGAAAAAGAGAATTAAATTTTTCATGAAAGTTGTGGATCCCCGGATCTTCATGATTGTTGAAGAAGGTCCTTACGTACCCATGACCATCTCCACTTTAGATCTAACCAAAAAGGTTCCAAAGAAGTTGATGGATCTAGATAAGGACGAGATTGCACTTGTCTCTCTGGATAAGAAAGCTAAAAATATAATAGCAAGTGCAGTCGATGACTCTATTGTGCAGAATCTGATTCACTGTCAATCTGCTAAGGAGATGTGGCAGTCTCTCGTCACTCTGATGGAAGGTACAAAAGAAGTGAGGGATGATAGAAGATCCCTATTGAACCAGAAGTACGAAGCCTTCAGGAAAGGGCCAAAGGATACCATTGCAAATACATTTGAGAACTTTTTCAAGATATTCAACAGCCTCAGAGTATATGGCAGAGTCTTCACCAACAGAGAACTGAATGACAAGTTCCTAAGATCCTTAACCAAGGAATGGTACAATAAGGTATGTGCCATCAGGGAATTTGGAAAGCTAGCTGAGATAGATTCTCAGAATATCTTCGGGAATCTGATGTCATATGAGCGTCAACTCAACACAAGGAAAGTTCAAGAAAAGAAGAGCAGGTCTGCATCCAAAGAGAAGTCTGTTGCTCTAAAGGCAGACACCTCTAGGAAGTCCAAGGCTACCTCTCCAACCCCAACACAAGAAGTTAGTGAAGAAGAAAACTCGGAGCCAAGTACCTCGGGATCTGAGCTATCTGAAGGAGAGTTCTCCTTACTCTCACGGCAGTTCAATAAATTCTTGAACAAGAAAAAGCAATGGAAAGACAAGGATGCCTCTCATAGAAGATCACGACATGACGGTGATCGACACAGAAAAGGCTCAAGCAGCTACGACAGGTATGGTTCTAAACGGAACAAACATATTTCGACTGACATAGTTTGTTACTATTGTAACAAGCCAGGTCACGTCATAGCTGACTGCCCCCACAAGAAGAAGGAGGGTGGAAGGAGAGAAGAAAAGAAGTCCTCGTACAACAAGAAGAGGACAAGGAAGAGCCTGATAACAAAGAAGGGTAAGACTCTTAGTGAGTCTGACTCATCTGAGTCAAGTGAAGAAGAGGAAGTCTACTTTGGGCTTATGGCTCAATCAGATGATGAACAAGAGCCCTAGTTCACTAGGGAGGTAAAATCTCACACCCCTCTTTCAGAATCTGAAGTTTCTGAGCATGATCATGAGGACAGCTCCTCTGACGATGAGTCTGAACTCATGGCCCAGTACAAGGAGTTGATCATGGATTACGACAAATGTCGACGAGTCGTGAAAACTCAAGCTAAAGAGATTAAGTCTCTAAAAGCTAATGAGAGCAGCTTGAGAGAGGAAGTCGCTAAGACTGATTCACTTCAAGAGAACCTCAATATGGCCATTGAGGAATACAATCAAGCTCTAGAGCACCTCGACCTGAATGAGAAAATCATCAAACAGTTGGAAGAACAACTCGAGGCTGAAAATAAAATTGTTGAAAGTTTCTCAAAGCCTAAGAATGTTCTTCCTCTCATTGCTAAATTCTCAGCTAAGGCCAGGGGTGCTGGACTAGGCAATGATGGTGCTCCTAGTAAATCTTCAAGGAGGAATAAGGCTCAAAGGAAGAATAAGGCCGCCAAGAAGGTCTCTGCCAAAGAAAAAGGGAAGGCTCCCCTAGATCAGACTATTTTTAAGAAAGTCATCTTTTCGACGAATAAGTTTGATCTGGACTCGTCCGATGGCCACTTGACCATGCCTACTTATGTAGAGCCAAAGTCTCGTTACCAAGGATGGACTCATCTTAGAAACTTTGGTGAGAGTGTCTTTAAGGCACCTTATGAAGAAGTCATTCTTTAGGGCTATGGTCCTTATAATCATGGCCACAACTTCAAGAGAGCACCTAAGGTAAAACCCATTATAGAAAAGCCTGCAAAGGAGAAGAGATCATGTGATTGCCATCATCATGAAGCCTCCTCTTCTAAGAATGCCACCCCTGCTTGACCACCATCTCAGAAGGTCAAGCAGGAGTACCTAAGGCAAAGATACAACAGGTTTGACTGTTGGTGATGTGGCAAAATTGGTCATTTTACCATCGATTGTTGGTTTAATACCAGGAAGGTTGCTACTACTCAGGTTGGAAACATGAGAATGACCACTCATAATGCTAATTCTCGTATGGGGAGTGTTCTAACCCGAGACCAAGGACCCAAACATGTTTGGGTTCCTAAGGCAAATTGATTATGATTTCAGGTATGTCCAAAGGCCACCAAAACGCCAATCTGGTACTTGGACAGTGGATGCTCTCGGCACATGACCGGGACAAGAAGCCTACTTCAAAATTATTCTCCAGAGTTGAACGGACCAAAGGTCATCTTTGGAGGTTTAGACCGAGGGATAACTAAAGGCTATGGTATGATTACTAACGGTAGTGTATCCTCTTCAGATGTAGCTTATGTGGAGGGATTGGAACACAATCTTATAAGCATAAGCCAACTATGCGACAAAGGATATATAGTTGAATTCCACGCTGACAAGTGCCTGATAAAGTCTGTTGACAATATGGATTCGCAAGACGAGTCCAGATTTATGGTGGCAAGATCGTTGCGGTCACGTTCATCCATCTTGATCTTTGGCATGGCACCGAAGAGAGCGCAAAGGGTAACGATTCTCAACTTGGACATGTGAAGTCCTCTTCCTTTTGCATAGGGAACCCTCTCCCGCGAGTGTGCGGTGATCGTGAGGTTTTTCTTCGGGTAGATACGGTATATCCTCGTAGTTTTTTCATATAGAGTTCAGAATCGAAGTACAAACATAGGCATGGTGTGTTAAGCCCGTCTGGACAGGTTGGTCTGGATTGGTGATGTTTTCATTATGCTTATATTGGCCGGAAAAGACTCTGTGATGTTAGTTTTTCGGGTTTCTACACGGTGGATTGCACCAGGGAACCTTGGGGAAAAACTCCAAAGAGCATCCGGAAAACTGGGTAGAATCACATTTCTGCCAGATACCACGCGGAGGTAGTGCTACCGCAGGTGGTAGCTCCTTGATTTGTTTGTGGCCTGTATTGTAGAGATCTGGGGCTTGAGTTGTGGGGCTGAGAGCTCTGGAAGCCCAGCCAGGTGGCCTGAGAGCCACCCATATAGCATAACGGGGTTATGTATTGATTGGATAAATGTGAATGGGGAGTCCGACCCGCATCGCGGTAGTTTTTGCCCGGCGATGTGAGCAACGGGAAAGGGCTGAACCTACCAAGTAGCTTTATGGTGCATCCGTGAGTAGTGATGTCTGTCGCAGACATAGTGTAACATCTCTCAGACAACTAGACCCATAGGAGTAGTTTTGTCATGACTAGGTCATGACAAAACCCTGGGAAGACCAAATGGACCGAGGAATGTAGGTGAGATCACTAAGGTTTGTAAATAGTAGGTTTCTAAACACTAGATTGGGATGATCATGGGGCTTCACCATGACTCCAAGACCTCACCACAACCTCACCATCCCATTGGAAGGTCCATTAGAGCCCTAAGGATCCCTTGGGGTCAACCCAAATGATCATGTTGACCAAAGTCAACTATAGCTCTAACTTGGTCAAAGTACCCTTCCTAAGGGTCAAGTGACCCCCAAAGTGTCAAATCAATCCTACTCAGACCTACGTAGACCCTAGGGGAGGCCAATGGGTCACCAAGGATCCATTGGGGTCAACCCAAAAGGTCAAATGACTTACTGCTTCATAAAAAAACAACTATATACGTGTTTGTTTTCATTGAAGCGCTTTTTCGGTTGATTGACTAACGCTTTGTTTTAATCAAAATAGAGGGGATAAGGACATTTATCTTAAAATATTAAAAATAACAACTGCTTAATATTCTATGAATATACACCCAGCAAATATAACGGAGAATCCTCCCTTGCAGGCAATGAAGCGTCTGTATAAATTCTTTTGCTTGCTGAACTTGTTTCCTTAATCCATCTGTGTTGGAACTTGGAAGCTGCCGGATTCTGTGCTTAGAAGGAGAGCTAAATTGTAACAGATGTGGAAGCTCAAGATCGCCGGTGGGGAAGAGAACCCGTGGCTGAGGACGACGAACAACCACGTCGGAAGACAGGTTTGGGAGTTCGACCCCGAACTCGGGACGCCCGAGGAGATCGCTGAGGTCGAGAGAGCACGCGAGGAATTTCGAAAGAACCGATTCCATATGAAGAACAGCCGTGATTCCCTCATGAAGATGCAGGTAAGTAGCATCACATAGATATTCCTTTTGAGTTTTGAACAAGTTTCATTTGGCTGTCAATTACTACTGTGCAGTTTGCAAAGGAAAATCCCATTGAAATAATAAATCTTCCCCAAATAAAGCTAGGTGAGAAAGACCTGATAACAGAGGAAATTCTGTCCAATTCTCTAGGAAGGGCGTTGCGTCGTTTCGGCACTTTTCAGGCTCATGATGGGCATTGGCCGGCGGATTTCGGCGCGCCGATGTTTCTCATGCCCGGTCTGGTAATCCCACTCCAGCAGAACCGATTAAACTCAAGAGGCTCTGTTTGGGACAGCTTTTGATTTATTAACCGATTGTTTTGAATTTCGTTGGAAGCAGATCATAACTCTGTATGTTACTGGAGCATTGAGCAGTGTTTTAGGCTGGGAGCATCAGAGGGAAATTCTTCGTTTTATATACAATCATCAAGTGAGAGAATTGAGCATTCATTTTTTTTAAAGTTCCCCCTCTGATTTCTCTTCGCTAGCTATTCTTCTGATGTTTATGGCCGGGATATGCTGCAGAATGAAGATGGCGGTTGGGGATTTCACATAGAAGGGCATAGTACTATGTTTGGCTCTGTTTCCTCATATGTTGTATTGAGATTGCTCGGTGAGGAAGACGAAGATGGCGATGGAGCTGTTAGAAAGGGGAGAGAGTGGATTTTGAATCACCGCGGCGCAACATATACCACACAGTGGGGAAAATTTTGGCTCTCGGTAACTTCTAATATATATATTTTTAAATATATATCGTGTGTTTTCTCAGGCTCCGTTTGTCCTCCTGTAGATAACGCCATTGCCCATAATTTTCCGTTTGGTTACGCACATTCCGTCCCCAACTCAGCACATTATAGTCCGATCCAACATCGCTTTATCCACTACTGTCCTCAGATCCTTTCCAATGTTTTTCTTTGTTCTAAACAACTTCATTCCCACAATTCTATTCTACCAGCTCTATTTGTCGCTGCATTTGTGGAAATAAATGGAGCACCACTTCTTTGGCGCGGCAGTACAACTATTATTGGACGATAGCGAAATATATTAAAACATAAATTAAAACACAGAAATTAAAACAAAAAATATATAATATATAAAAGTAAAATTTGAAAGATGAAATGTTTTATCAAAATGTTATATATATATATATACACACACACACACATGAGCATTTTTGCACGGCCTACGCCCGTATTCGATGCTTCTGGCGGCCTTCCCTCGCCTACGCACGGGCTACTCCCGTGCTTGATGCTCTGAGCGGTCGAAGACCGCATAGAAGCGGGCGTCACTAGTTCTTACACAAGCCACCAGCTCGACGTCGCACCCGCCACTCGCGCCCCCCCGAAACGCGTATACAAACCTATGCTAAGTAGCACCCAAGAATTACCATTCGAGTCCTTAACATAATTCCTTAGGATATAATCATATTTTAGGGGTGTAAGTCAGAACCAACCGAACCTCCTAACCGAACCGAACCAAATCAAACAGCACGGTTCGGTTTGGTTTTAGTAGCCCACGGTTTGATCACGGTTCCAATTTTTTAAAAATCGTGTGGTTCGGTTCACAGTTTGGAGTGTCATACCGAACCGAGTCAAACCAAACCCAACCATATTAGCTTTAATTATATTTTATTCTATTAAGGATACTTTATTTCATAAACACTAAGCCTAATTTATTAAAAATAAACAATATAATTATTAATTCTACTGTTTTATGTTGAGTATAATCTATTAATTAAATCTTGACAACACAGTTATTTTTAACATTAAATTTTTTTCATTTATTTTTAACATAAACATATTTCATTGTATAATAGCTTCATGATTAAGTGTCATTTTTGTATAGTAAGATTAAAGGGAGAAACTATCTTTGATTAGCAACACAAGGTCTATAGATATGTCGGGATAGAAAATTAGTTGGTGATTTTTCATTACGACGATAAATTCGACAATGTCTTGGTCTGACAGTAATACCTTCATCAATGCTAGTTAGAGCTGTCAATTAAAACCAAAAACCGCAAACCGAACCGGAACCGCAAAGAACCAGACCGAATCGTTCACAAATTATTCGGGTTGCGGTTTGAATTTTGGAACCGTGAACAATATTAGTTCGGGTGTGGTTGTTACATTTTATTATCCGGACCGGAACCGGAACCGGAACCGCAACATACAAGTCTCAAGCGGTTTCAAGATTTTTAGACCTGATCTGAACCAGACTGAAGTAGAACCGAACCGCAACCCGTTTATTATTATTATTATTATTATTATTATATTGTTATTACTTTATAATTTATCGCTAATATTTACACTTACTATCACGAGTGAAGTTAGTGCATTTTGAACCCAAATCGCAATCGCACTAAAGGGGGTCGATTTTGGACCGAACAAAACTTCACTGCATAATAACCGTGTGATATGGTTTGACAGAGGTTTGGAGTTAATTTTTGCATGGAACTTTTGATTTTTATACCTTATATAATGTATTTTCAATTCTACGTACATAATTTTTTGAAATATTTATTTAAATAATATATAAGATATATAACTACTATTTATTAATAATCATGAATGACAACTAAATGTAGCTAATTGTTACAATTGAGCATGCTGACGAGACGTGCAAAGCCAACTAGACGCTGTGGCAAGTCTGCACGCGTAGAAAGGCGATAAATACTATCCCACCGATCGTGGAAATGATCGTCGAGAAGTGCACAACACAATTATTTCTATTTCGATGTTGTTTTGAATTTTACTATTTACAGCCCGTTTTTATTTCCTTCTGCCAAGTTTGATTTTGGTTCTAGTTGAAACCGATTGGAACCGAACCGAACCGCATAGAACCGAACCGAACCGTTAGTAGCCGGTTTGGTTTTGGTTCTTGTTAAACCGTAACCGGAAACGTTGACACGACGGTTCCAAAAATTAAGTTGGAACCGGAATCAGAACCGGAACCGGTCAAACCAAATAAGGTTTTGGTTCTAATTTGAAGAACCGTTGTTTTAGTGGTTCGGTTCATGGTTTTAATAGAACCGGAACCGAACCGGAACCGTGACAGCTCTAATGCTAGTATTGCTCTTGTCAGTTCTCAGTAGCAAATTTTTTTCTTTTAAGTATTGAACCACTCAAACCGAACCTAACCTAACCAAACAGTTCGGTTCGGTTCCAATGGTGTTCGCTGTTCGGTTCGGTTTCAAATTTTGGGAACCACACGTGGGTGGTTCGGTTAGCAGTTTTAAATAAAAACCGAACCGAACCAAACCGTTACAGCTCTATCATATCCCAAGGAATGGAATTAGGATATGATTATATCCTAATTCCTTAGGATATAATTAAAAGGTCAGAAAATATAAAAAAGATGCAATGATAATTTGATCTTGTAAAAATTTGTGAATCGCGAAAAACGGGAAATCAGGCGTAGGAAAACTCAAATTATCCGAAGCCAAATAAATCAGTTGCAAACAGAAGAGCAAGAATCTTGTACTATCAAAAATCTTTACAAGGCGAGGCATACAAGACGAGACATGATTCGCAGATGTACCTGATGGATGCAAAAAGAACAAGTAACAAACAAGCCGCACGGACTCAAGGAGTAACCGCCGACTCTGTCGAACTGCTCTACGGAGTCCGCTAATGTTGCTTAGTCGTCAAACAACAACCTAGCCGTGTGGACAACCCGTTATTCCAATGTCGAAGAACTCTGTCTGCTAATCCGCAAGCCGCCTAACCGCGAGGTCTCCTAGCCGCCAGATCTCCGTGAACTGTTGTTGTCGAACTGAACAAGGCGCCAGAAGCGGACAAATTATTGAACTGGGAAAGAGTTGCATAAGAGAAGACCACCTGGTCGCAAACCATAACATGTTGCTAACCGCTTATTGCTAACCACAGAGTTCTCATTATCCCTGACCGAAGTCAGAACCAAGTCCCTAGCTTTCCAACGTTATCCGCACAACCTGCACAGCACAAACTGGACAACTCTCCAAACCGCGCGAACACAAAAACCTGTCTACATCAACCACTCGAGTTCACTTACTGTTCATTCAGATGATGATATTGATGTGACATGGGGTCCTATTTATATGCACAGAGAGGAGTGTGATCACCGTCATAGCCGATAGAATTACCACCGTATCTCGCGGCGAGCACTGAGAGAAACCTCCAATCTGCCGACACAAGGTTAGTCTGCCGAGGTCACACCACCACGGCCGGATACCAAGCCTTTCAGCCTTATCACCAAAGCAACGCCAGACTTGGTCGTCATACATGCGGACACTACGGATACTGCCCTAGTCCGCTCGCCACTGCGGACACTGCTTCAGTCCGCATACCTCGAGCTCGCAACCAGAGCACAAGGCTGACTATTGTCGAGCTCGGCGGACAAAGAACCAGTCTGCGAAACCCGCGCGATCTCCCAGACTGAGCAATCCTGGACTTGGTGCAGATCCAGACCAAGTCCACACCACCGGCCATCCCTGGTGCAAACCCATCACTAGTGGATACAAGGTCCAGTCCACACAAACTGGCATACACCACCACCAGTCCGCACTAACCGACAAACACCGTAGTTACCACCAACCGTGCCACTAGAACAAGACCAAGGCACACGCCATGCCTATCACCCGAGCTCCATTTCAGTCCGCAACCCGGACTCGGCGAACTCCATACGAGTCTGCAACACGCCGGTCTTGGAGAATTCCGCGGATAAACAGTCTATCCGCCCGGTTACCATCTGGGAATAAACTGCCTACTGAACACAAGCCGACTTGGCTAGCCGCAAGTCCTACCAGTACAGGCCGCGCGAACAGGTCGCCCAAGCCGCCCAGGTCGCCACTTTCACTTCATAATTTTCAACACTCCCCCTTGGAGTGAGAAGTGGAGACCAGCTCCAACAGTCCTCATAACCGTGTACATGACCCCTCTGATAGCGCCTTTGAGAAGATGTCTGTGATATATTCCTCGCTCCGCATATCCTTGACCATAAGGGATCCCTCCAGCACCTCCCGAAATGAGTAATGCTTCCCTCCGCCTTCTTCTTCAACTTCAACCTCCACTTGTACGTCGCAGGAGTAACAACAACGTCCTTGGGCACAAGGTCCCAAGCCTCGTTTCCTCTGAGGACAGTCACCTCCTCATCCTTGGCGTTATCCACCTCCTTGACTCTAGTGGTGTCTTCATAGCTAGAAGACACTCGCTCAACAAGAGGGCCTGTGAAGAAATATGAGACCGAGCTCACCATGTTTCCTTCACTATATCGAGCTAGTGGGTTGATGATCCTCTTCGATCTCTGAAGAGCCTGATCACGTCTAACCACCTCCATTGCTTCTTCTGAACCAGCTCTGTTTTCGGGCAAACCTGGAGCATCTCTCCCCTTGCTTTCTGAACAAGAAGCCTCCGCCTTGGAACTAGAAGTACCGGGAGCATCGATCCCCCTGCTTCTTGACCCAGAAGCCTCCGCCCTGGAACTAGAAGCACCTGGAGCATCGCTCCCACTGCTTCCTGAACCAGAGGCCTCGCCCCGGAGCTTTAACAACCTAAAGCTCCTTGTGACACAGACAGCTACAACAGAAGATCTTTACCAGCCTCCTCCTACCCGCCATCCGACCTGTTTTCCTGCCGCTCCACAGAATAGCCACCACCATTTGACGACAGCTCGTCGAAGACCACGTCTCTCGAGATGATGAACTTCTTCGTCACTGGATCCATACACTTTCATCTCTTCTTCCGCTCGTCATAACCTACGAAGACAAGCTTCCTCGTCTTCGCATCCAGCTTTGTCCTGAGAGCATCCGGGACGTGTACATAGCAGGTCGACCCAAACACCCGAAGGTGTTACACGACGAGCTTCTCCTTAAACATCAGCTCATGAGGAGACTTCATGTTGATCAGACTCAGAGGCATCTGATTGATGATGTATGTCGTGCAGGCCATCCCCTCCGCCCAGATGACCCTAGGAATGCCTTTGGCATGAAGCCAATGCTTGCAGGTCTCCGTCAGATGACGGATCTTCCGGACTGTTACTCTATTTTGTTGTGGAGTATGAACACAAGTGAGCTCTCTCTGGATATTATGCTTCCTATAGAAGTTAGAGAACTCGGTTGAAACGAACTCACCTCCGTTGTCCGTTCTCAACTTCTTGATCTACAGGCCAAGCTGGCCCTCCACCAGCTCCTTGAACTCCATAAACAAACAAAACGCGTCTGACTTCACCTATATGAAGTACACCCACGTGTACCTCGTGTAGTCATCAATCAACACCAACATGTATCTGCTACCTCCAAGACTGGCGGTGATGGTCGGTCCCAATAGCTCACCATGGATGCACTCCAATGGATGTGTACACTTGGTCTGCGACTTATCAAACGTGAAGCGATGAGCCTCACTGTATTGAAATCCCGCGCAAACATGACTGTCGCTGAAGGATGACAACCTAGGTAAGCCTTTCACAAGGCTCCTTACTGTCATCGCTTTCAACTTGTCCATCCTGATGTGTTCCAGTATTTCATGCCAGATAGCTGCACTATCATTGGCCCTCATCCGATTAACATAGGAACTTGTTGATAACCCAACCAAGTTCATATTCATATTCCATACATGAGCAACGATCACCGACTGAAGTTTAACCTTACATTCCTTCTTAAAGTGGCCAGGTTGGTTGCATTTATAGCACCTTGGCCCTTCCTTCCTCTTCCAATTACGCCTAAGAGATACACTCCTCTCTTGTTGATATGAAGTAGAAGGACCATCACCAGCAGCCGAATTCTTCTTATCCCATCTCTTTTCCTTCCCGTAGAAGAGTGCCTCACCATCTCCACTAGAGATGGTGACTCCAGCCATCTGACTTGCTAAGCTCTCCTGTGAAGCCAGTAGATTATCCAGCTCTAACAAAGACGGCTGAGTGGCACAGCCTTGAATCGAAGTAATAAAGGCCACATATTCCTTCCGCAAACCACGGATTATGTGTCTCTTCATCTTCGCTTCTGAAATCTGCTCATCAAGGTCCAACGTTGAAATCTCAGTGCACAAGTTCTTCATCTTCAGGAAGAACGTTAAGATGGACAAATCTCCTTGAGTGTCTCTCGCCAACTCATTCTCCAGGAATTATAGCCGAGCTATATTCTTCTTATTGAACAACCCATCAAGGGAAGTCCAAATTCCCGCAGTTGACCGACATCTGATGATGTGGTCGAAGAGTTCTGGTGAGATAGCCTGCTTGATAGTAAACTCTGCTTTTGCATTTGTCTTCCTCCAAGCTTTCACCACTTCAACATTTCCAGTAGCAGCAATAACTTCTTGTTTATCGTCTCTGCAAACGACCTCCCGCATGTCCTCGCCTAGAAGATAGCTTTTCATGCATAACTTCCACTTCTTGAAGTTAGTCGATGTAAGAAGCTCAATTCCAATACCCCTTGCAAATCCTCCTTCCATTGCACTATCTTTGGTTTACTTAGACTTCTAGAAGCAACAAAGCAAACTGTGGGTTGATCGCTGCTCAAGCCTCTATTCCCTCTGATACCATATGAAAATTTGTGAATCACGTAAAACGGGAAACTAGGTGTAGGAACACTCAACCTATCTGAAACCAAATAAACCAGATGCAAACAGAAGAGCAAAGATCTTGTACTATCAAAAATCTTTACAAGCTGAGACATACATGACGAGACATGATTCGCCGATGTACCCGATGGAAGCAAAAAAGAACAAGTAACAAACAAGCCGAGCGGACTCAAGGAGTAACCGCTGACTCTGCTGAGCTGCTCTATGGAGTCCGCTAATGCTGCTTAGTCTCCAAACAGCAACCTAGTCGCGTGGATAACCTGTTATTCAAATGTCGAAGAACTCTGTCCGCTAATCCACAAGCCGCCTAACCGCGAGGTCTCCTAACCACCAGATCTCCGCAAACTGCTGCTGCCGAACTGAACAAGGCGCCAGAAGCGGATAACTTATTGAACTGGGAAAGAGTTGCATAAGAGAAGACCGCATGGTCGCAAACCGTGACCTGTTGCTAACCGCTGGTTGCTAACTGCAAAGTCCGCACTATCCTTGACCGAAGTCAGAACCAAGCCCATGGATTTCCAGCGCTATCCGCACAACCTGCACAGCACAAACCAGTCAACTCTCCAAACCGCGCGAACACAAAAACCTGTCCGCAGCAACCACCCGAGCTCACTTACTGTTCATTCAGATGATGTTATTGATGTGATAGGGGGTTCTATTTATAGGCACGGAGATGAGTGTGATCACCTCGCTAGCAGATAGGATCAACACCCTATCTCGCAGCGAGCACTGAGAGAAACCGCCAATCTGCGGACACAAGGTCAGTCCACCGTGGTCGCACCACCACGGCCGGATACCAAGCCTTTCTGCCTTGTCGTCAAAGTAACGCAATACTTAGTCATCATACATGCGGACACTGTGGATACCGTCGCAGTTTGCACGCCACTGCGGACACTGCTTCAGTTCGCACAACCCGAGCTCGGAACCAGAGCACAAGGCTGACTGTTGCCGAGCTCAGCGGACAAAGAACCAGTCCGCGCAACCCGCGAGATCTCCCGGACTGAGCAATCCTGGACTTTGTGCAGATCCAGAACAAGTCCACACCACCGTCCATCCCTAGTGTGAACCCAGCACCAGCGGATACAAGGGCCAGTCCGCACAAACCGGCGGACACCAGCACCAGTCTGCACTAACCGGCGAACACCGCGGTTAAAACCAACCGTGCCACCAGAGCAAGACCAAGGCACACGCCATGCCGATCTCCCAAGCTCTAGTCCAGTCCGCAACCCGGTCTCAGCGAACTCCATGCGAGTCCGCACCACGCTAGTTTTGGCGAACTCCGCGGATAGATAGGCTATCCGACCGGTTACCATCTGGGAACAAACTCCCTGCTGAATACAAGCCGACCTGTCTAGCCGCCAGTCCTATTCGCACATGCCGCACGAACAGGTTGCCAAGACTGCCCAAGTCATCACTTTCATTTCATAATTTTCAACCGATCTAAAACATTGCCATTATAATCTTAATCAGAGGTAAATCAAACACTCACAGGTAATACTCTGATAACTTGAATCCTTGCAATGGGGAGTCGTAGCTTTCCTATAGGAGTAGTTTATTCACTCAAGTAGTAAATCAGGAACTATCGTGGGGAGGGTCATTTGTTGAAAATAGGAAGTGGAAAGTAGTTTTGCGTACCTATGATGTGGAAGAGAACGGGAAGAGTATGTTGTTGATGATTGTTGAATTTTTTCGGACCTTGGAATGAGCAGAGGTTATCTCAACTTAGAATGCTAAACACAACCAGAGACACATGCAGTAACAAGATTATTTATTGATCACACAATCTTCTTACAAGGCAAGACATACATGGCGAGACATGATTTCTCCAATGTACTAAGCAGAACAAAAAATACAAGGCAAACCTAACCGCGCGGACTCACAGGTAATCGCTGATTCCACTACTTCACTACGGAGTCCGCACAGACCGCCTAGTCCGCCAAACTGCGAACTAACCGAGCGGACAGACCGTTATTCCAATGCAAGCTCTACTCACCGATCAGCAAGCCGCCTAGCTGCCTGACCGCGTGATCTGCTGCTGTCGAACTGAACAGGTCGCCTGACGACTTATTGAACCCCGAAACAAGTTGCCAAAAGAAGACCACCTAGTTGCTGTCTGCGACCTTCTGTTTACCGCCGGTTGCTTAACCGCAGAGTACGCACTGTCCCTGACCGCAATCAGAGCCATGACCTGGCTTTCCAGCGCTATCCGCACAACCTGCACAGCACAAACCGGTCAACTCCATTAACCTGGGAGGATACCAAAATCCAGTCCGTAGCAATGGTTCGCGGGCTCACTTACTGTTCATTCGCTCTCTACTTGACGTGACAGAGGGGTCCTATTTATATGCACGATGAGGAGTGTGGTCACCGCCCTAGCCGATAGTATCACCGCCGCCATCCCGCGACAAACACCAAGCAGTCCGCTTAGTCCGCCGCGACCTTGTGCGATAGCCAGCTCGCCTCAGCATCACCAAGGCCGGACTGACTTCCCAGTCCGCCTTGTCGCCAAAGGCCGCAAGACTTGGTCGGCATCCCGCAAGACTCTGCATCAACATTGCATGTCCGCCATCCCGCGGAGACCACACAGTCCGCTCCCTCCAAGTTCGCAGCCAAGGCACCAAGCAACTGCCGAACTCGGCGGACAATGAACGCAATCCGCCCGCCTTGCGGACACAGCATCAGTCCGCATAACTCCGAGTCCGCAGCTAGACTTCAAGCTGACAGCTGCCGGACTCAGCGGACAAGGCTCCAGCCCGTGCGCCGAGGCGGACACTTCTACAGTGAACATTCGCCAAGCAAACAGCCAACCCACAGGGAAACACCTGCCGAGCTTGGCGGACTGAGAAGCAGTCCGCGCACTACTGTGCGATATCCCCGTACTAAGCCAACCATGGACTTGGTTCAGAACCAACCAAGTCCACACCACTGGCCACCAGGGCCAGTCCGCACTTAATGGCGGACACTTGTACCAGTCTGTCAAGCTTGGCAAACTCCAGCATCAATCCATCCTAACCGGCGAACCCTGCGGCTACCACCAGCCGCACCACAAGAGCTAGACCAAGGAATCTGCCATGCTGGTCTGCCGAGCTCCAGTCCAGTCCATACCATGCCGAACACCACGGATAGAAAACCTATTCTCCCGGTTACCTTCTGGGAACATCCTGCTGCCTGAGCAAAAACTGGTCTGGCTGGCCATCTCCTCTGTTCGCACAGACCGCGCGAACAGAACGCCAATGCCGCCACTTCCAGCACATCCGCAGACTTGATTAACCGCCAGTCCTGTCAGCGCAGTCCGCGCGGACAGATTGCCCTGGTTGCCTGACCATCAGCTAACCGCTGCCTTATTGTCGACCTACCTATCCGCCTATCCAGACCGCACAGGCCGCGCGGATAGAATTCCCAAGTCGCGCAATCTGCCACTTTCACTTCACAATTTTCAACACTCCCCCTTGAAGTGAGAAGTTCCCGTAACCATGCACCTGGTCCCTCTGATAGTGCCTCCGATAAGATGTCCAAGATATAGTCCTCGCCTTGCATATTCTGGACCATAAGGGATCCCTCCAACATCTCCCAAAAGGAGCCATGCTTCCCTCTACCTTCTTTATCTTTGACCTCCACTTATGCGTCACAGGAGTATCACCAACGATCTTGGGCACAAGGTACCAAGCCTTGTCTCCCTTGAGAATTGTCATATCCTCAACCTTGGTGTCAACCACCTCCTTGACTCCAGCAGTGTCTTCACAGCTAGAAGATCCTTGCTCGATCTAAGGGCCTGCAAGGAAACATAAGATGAAGCTCACCGAGTTTCCTTCACTGTATCGAGCTGGTGGATTGGTGATCCTCTTCGATCTCCGAAGACCATGATCACGGCTAACCACCTCCATTGCAACTCCAGAACCAGCTCCAATCCCGGGCAAACCTGGAGCATCGCTCCCCTTGATATCTAAACAAGAAGCCACCGCATTGGAACTAGAAGAACCTAGAGCATCGCTCCCCTGCTTCCTGAACCACAGACACCTAGAGTATAACTCTCCTTGCTTCCTGAACTAGAAGAGACCGTCTTCGAACCAGAAGCACCTGGAGCATCGCTCCCCCTGCTTCCTGAACCTGATGAATCTGCCCTCGAGCTAGAACAATCGGAGCTCCTGGTGACTCAGGCAGCTTCAACTGAACCTTTGCAGCAGCCTCCTCATGCCCATTATCTAACCTGCTCATCTCTAGCTCAACATGTGAGCTATCCCAGTACGACGTCAGCTCATCGAAGACAACGTCTCTCGACATGATGAACTTCTTCGTTACTGGATTCATGCACCTCCATCTCCTCTTCCATTCATCATATCCAACGAAGACTAGCTTCGTCTTGAGAGCACTAGGAGATTGTACATAGCAGGTAGAACCAAACACTCGAAAGTGCTTCACACTAGGCTTTACCCCGAACATCAGCTCATAAAGAGTCTTCACATTGATCGGATCTAGAGGCATCCGATTGATGACATGCACCGCGCAGGCCATCCCTTCTGCCCAAAAGGCCTTAGGACCGCCTTTGCATCGAAGCCAACACTTGCAGGTCTCCATCAACAACCAGATCATCTGATCTGCAACACAACCTTGTTGCGAAGTATCTCCACAAGAGATCTCTCTTCGGATGTCATGCTTTCTGCAGAAGTTAAAGAACTCGGCAGAACTGAAACCACCTCTGATTCCTGCTCTCAACTTCTTGATCCGCAAGCCAAGATGACCCTCCACAAGCTTCTTGAACTCCACAAACAAGCGAAACATGTTCAACTTCTCCTTCATGAAGTATACCCAAGCATACCTTGAGTAGTCATCAACCAATAATAGCATATACCTGCTGCCTCCAAGACTAGCAGTGACGGTCGGCCCCAACAACCTCCCATGGATAATCTCCAATGGCCTTTTGCACCTTGTATGTGCTGTTGGGTATTGTATCCACAATTACCTGGATTTGAGGAAGCCACCTGTCTAGCTAAGATGAATTCACAATGTATTTGATGAACTATTTTTTAGTTGTGCTTGCAGTTATTCCATGCTAAGTACAAACCAATGTCAGGGTGCAGTGGGTCAATATACACGGGTCTGTGCAACGTAATCCCTCGTTGAGCAGATCAGTGTGTTGGCCTACGTGTACTCTCTCTATTGGGGTGTACTTAATTTCAAGTACAGGGCTATGATAAAGCAAGAGCAGACAAGGAGCAAGGATGGGCCAAAGACCTGCTCACGGGTGGAAAGACGAGAATTCGTCTAAGTATAATTCGTCGAGAATCACTAAGTGATTCTCGCCGATTCGTCGAGAATCACTAGTGATTCTCGACGAGTCGACGAGAATCACTAGTTGATTCTTGCCGGGTTGGGCCGGCTGTCTCGACGCAGTCAGAAAAACCATCTAAGGCAGAATCGTCGAGAATCACCAAGTGATTCTCGCCGATTCGTCGAGAATGACTTTGCATTCTCGACGAGTCGGCGAGAATCCAAGGTGATTCCCACCGATTCTCCCCGGCCTCTATAACCTGTGCAGCCAGAATTCTCTAAGTAGAATTCGGCGAGAATCGTAAGTGATTCTCGCCGATTCGTCGAGAATCACTCACGATTCTCGCCGAATTTGACTTGGGCATTTTTCCAAGTCTGCCTGGACCGGTCCACGTTATCATCGGGATTTTGAACCGGACTTTGGTCTTACCGCTGGTGGGGCCCACAACGGTCATCTCCTGACCTAGTGTATAAATACTCTGTATTTGTGAACAGTAAAAACAGGGATTACAGCAAAACGAAAAAGAAGCCGCCGTCAAGCCCTAGATCGGAAGCGAGCTCGGCCGACCCGCTCCGCCTCTCGCTAGCTGCTCGCCACCGTTGATCGAGGATTTCGTTACCTCTCCCGGCGACAGAAGCCTAGTCGGGCACAGCGTCTCACGCGTCTATCCAGAGATCTTTTGTCTCTTGATTTGTGATCGGGAAACCTTTCCCATCCGAATTGATCGAGACGATCGATCCTAGTGTGACCGTTGGAAGACCTTGCCGATTTTGCTAAGAAGATTGGATCTACATAGCATCACCGCCTCTATTGTTGAAGCCGTCGATCTAGAGAAGATTCTCTCCAAGTGAGATCTAGGTTGTGGACTCTTCGTTGACCTCAAGAACACGTCGTCGAACGAAGAGGGACACCTTACTCTCCAAACGTCGTTTGTATTTCTTACAAGCATTTTCAATTTCTTTGTAACGGACCGATTGGTCTTTAGTTGTAAGGGTTGGGTGCAACCCGGGTTGTGGGAGTGTTGACTCCTACGTGTGGAAGGGTTCCTTCCGTTAGTGCAAGGATTGGATTTCAATCCTGTGGGTGAAGTGACCGAGTCGTCCCGTGTTGGGAGATAGGTCGAAGGGGGAAAGTGGACGTACCCAAATCGGGGAACCACTATAATTTGCCTGTGTATTTTCTGTGCTTGGTTGTTTTGTTTTCTTGTGCAGGTAAAATCTTAATTCCGCAAATACGCTACAGAGACACCTATTCCCCCCCCCCCCATAGGTGAAGATAGTTGACACTAGGTGGACTTTCATGTGCCTTATCAACCTTGAAGCGATCAGCTTCTCCGTATTGACATTCTGTGCACCCACGACCATCCCTGAAGGATAACAAGTTAGGCAAGCCTCCTACAGGACTTTTCACCGTCATTGCTTTCATCTTGTCCATCCCCACATGCCCAAGTCTTTCATGTCAGATAGCTGCACTATCAATGGTATTCATCCGATCAGAACTTGTTGACGTCTCAACTAAGTTCTTCCCATTACCCCCAAAATGAGCAACATTCGCGAAGTGAAGGATAACCTTACACTCCTTCCTGATGTGGCCTAGCTGCTTGCACTTATAGAACCTTGGTCCTTCCTTCCTCTTCCCATCACGCCTAGGAGAATCACTCCTCTCTTGCTGATATGAAGTATAAGGACCATCCTCCGCAGCCTCCTTCCCTTCCTTGTTAAACAACCCAACAAGAGAAATCCACATCTCCGCAGCTGACCGACATCCGTCGATGTGTTCCAAGAGCTCCGATGAGATCAACTGCTTGAGGATCCCTTCCGCTTTCGCGTTTCTCTCCTCCCAAGCTCTCATCGCTTCGGCATTGCCAGTGACAGTAGTAGTTCTTTGCCTTTCTGCTCTGCAAACCACCTCCCAGAGGTCCTCACCTAGAAGAAAGCTCTCCACACAAGACATCCACTTCTTGAAGTTCGTCTGAGTTAGGAGATCAATACCAAGATCTCTTGCTAATCATGCTTCCATGGTCCAACACTGGTTTCCTCTTCACAAGAGCAATAGCAACTTCTAGTTGATCACTGCTTATCCATTCCAACCTCCCTCTGATACCATATGGAATTTTTCCGGATCTTGGAATGAGCAGGGGTTATCTCAACTTAAAATGCTAAACACAACCAGACACACATGCAGTAACAAGAATCTTTATTGATCACAACAATCTTCTTACAAGGCGAGACATGATTTCGCCAATTTACTAAGCAGAACAAAAAATACAAGGCAAAACCTAACCGCGCGGACTCACGGGTAACCGCCGATTCCACTACTTCACTATGGAGTCCGCACAGACTGCCTAGTCTGCCAAACCGTGAACTAACCGAGCGGACAGACCATTATTCCAATGCAAGCTCTACTCGCCGATCAGCAAGCCGTCTAGTTTCCTGACTGCGCGATCTGCTGCTGCCAAACTGAACAGGTCGCCTGACGACTTATTGAATCCCAAAACAAGTTTCCAAAGAGAAGACCGCTTAGTCGCTGTCCGTGACCTACTGTTTACCGCCGGTTGCTTAACCGCAGAGTCCGCACTGTCCCTGGCCGCAATCAGAGCCATGACCTGGCTTTCCAGCTCTATCCGCACAACCTACACAGTACAAACCGGTCAACTCCATTAACCCGGGCGGATACCAAAATCCAGTCCGCAGCAATGGTTCACGGGCTCACTTACTGTTCATTTGCTCTCTACTTGACGTGACGGAGGGGTCCTATTTAAAGGCACGATGAGGAGTTTGGTCACCGCCCGAGCCGATAGGATCACCGCCACCATCCCGCGACAAACACCAAGCAGTCCGCTTAGTCCGCTGCAACCTCTTGCGATAGCCAGCTCGCCTCAGCATCCCAAGGCCGGACTGACTTCCCAGTCCGCCTTGTCGCCAAAGACAGCCAGACTTGGTCGACGTCCCGTAAGACTCTGCATCAACATTGCCTATCCGCCATCCCGCGGAGACCGCACAGTCCGCTCCCCCAAGTTCGCAGCCAACTGCCGAACTCGGCGGACAATGAACGCAGTCCGCCCGCCTTGCGAACACAACATCAGTCTGCATAACTCCGAGTCCGCAGCTAAGCTTCAAGCTGACAGCTACCGGACTCAGTGAACAAGGCTCCAGTCCGTGTGCCGAGGCAGACACTTCTCTGTTGAATTTTCTCAAGTTGATCAGAAAGGTAGTCCAAACACCAAATCAATATCTTCGAAGCTACCCAGATCACAACTTGAACTTGCGGAAAGCAGGAAGCAACTTAGATAACTAAAATCACAGACAGAAGCAAGCAAATCAAAATTTCATTAATCTTCTTTACAGGGCGAGGCATACATGGCGAGACATGATTTCGCCAGTACATGAAAAAAATAGAAACACAAAACAACTCGGGCGGATAGACTACAGAGACCGCCGAGACCGTCGAGACCGCTGATAGTCGCCGAGACCGCCCGAGCCGAGCTGAACCCAAACTGAACACGGAGTCCGCCTAGACCGCGAGGTTGCACGGACACGCCGTTATTCGCCGACTTGCTGCTGAACAGAGGAACAAACCGCCTACCCGCCAAGACCGTGAGGTCGCGCGGATAGGATATTGAAATTGAGAGAAAAACGCTGATGTTGGAAACCGCTGAATGCAGCCCGCTAACCCCACAGAGGTCTGAACCAAACTCCTGGTTTGACACTGCTAGCCGCGCCACCTGCACACAGTAACCGGGTAAGCAACAACCCGTGCGGATACAACAAATCGAGTCCGCAGCACAAACTCAAGCCAAACTTACTGTTCACTCTGTTGAAAATGACATGTCGGGGGTCCTATTTATAGGCCAGGTGAGGAGTGTGGTCACCACCCTATAAGATAGAGACACCGCCCCTTGTTCACAGCTAACAAGGCCAATCCGCTGAGTCCGCCCGCACGAGGCAAACCAAAACTCCAAGTCAAGGCGAGATGGCGAACTGCTCAAGGCAGTCCGCCCAGTCCGCAGAAACAAAACAAGACTAGCCGAGACGCAAGAGCCACATGCCAAGTACAATGCAAGTCCGCTGAAGAGGCGACACCGCACCTGTCCGCAACAACCAGTCCCTAACCATAGGCAAACCGCCCGGTCACAGCGGACTCTGCGGATACCAACCTAGCTCGTAATGTCCACGACTACAGGCAGATCACCCGGTCACAGCGGACACTGCGAAAACAACTCCACCTCGCACAGTCAGCGACCACAGGCACAAATGCCTGGTCACAGCGGAAACTGCGGAAACCACTGAACTTCATAGAAGTGCAGGTCCAGAAAAGAAAGCGCGAGCACGGCGGATACCAAGCCAGTCCGCCAGCTCTAAGGTCAGACCGCTGCTCAATGCAACTCCAAAGAAGATACGCAGACTCCAAGCCCAGTCCGCACAGACCGCGCACACCACCTTGCAGAGCTCAGCTCACTACCGGACTAAACCAGTCCGCGCAGTCCGCAAAACCAGACCGCAGCCGACTACGCAGGTCGCCAACCACCAACCCGCCGGACTAGAAACCAGTCCGCGCGGTCAGTCCGCCCAGGCCGCCTGGACTGCCCGACCACCCACTTTCACTTCACCAATTTCAACACTCCCCCTTGAAGTGAGAAGTGGTGATCAAGCCAAGTAGACCTCGTAGCCGCTGAAAAGGCCCCTTCGACAGCGGCTTGATGAAGATGTCAGCAAGGTTATCTTCACTCCGAACATGACCCACCACAAGAGATCCTTCCAACACCTTCTCCCTTATGAAGTGGTGATCGATCTCAATATGCTTTGTCCTGGCATGACAAACTGGATTGTTCACCAGCTTGAGAGCACTTTCATTATCCCCTCGGAGTAAAGTTGGACCTTGCACTTCCTCATGGACGTCCTCTACTAGCCTCCTTAGCCAAATAATTTCCTGAGTTGCCAAGGCCGAAGCCTTGTACTCTACTTCCATAGTAGAGACGGATACCGAGTCCTGCTTCTTGCTACACCACGAAATGCCTGTTGATCCACAAGTGAACACATAACCAGAAGTTGACCTTCGGTCATCCGAGTCACTACCATAATCAGCATCCGTGTACCCTAGCATAGAGAAACTCGCATCCCTTCTGTAAAGAAGTCCCATGTCATAAGTTGCCTTGATATACTTCAGGATGTTCTTTGTCGCTATAAGATGAGACTTCCTTGGCTCTGCCATAAACCGACTTACTCGACCAACAGCATAAGCTATATCTAGTCTAGTATTCGTCAAGTAGATCAAGTTCCCAACAAGAGCTCTGAACACCAAAGGATCAGGAAGAACCCTTCCTTCATCTCGTCGAAGCTTTAGTCCTTGATCCAGAGGAGTAGAGCAAGTCTTCCCTTCAATCAAGCCAAACCGGTTCACAATGCGTTCAGCATATCCCTTCTGGCAGATGAGTAACCCACTCTCCTTCATCTCCACTTCGAGACCAAGAAAGTGATAAAGCTCTCACAGGTCTTTCATCTCGAAGCGAATAGCTAGCTCAGCTCTGAGCCTAGCTACCTCCTCCTCAGAATTCCCCGTGATGATCATATCATCAACATACAGCAGGACCAAGACTCGAAGCTCCCCCTTCTTCTTGATAAACAAGCTAGAGTCCGAGTTTGAAGCCAGGTATCTGCAGAATTGCAGATATTCTGCTATCTTCCCATACCAAGCTCTAGGAGGTTACTTCAACCCGTAGAGAGCCTTCCTGAGCTTGCAGACGTAGTCTGGATGAACTCCAGAAACAAATCCAAGTGGCTGATCCATGAAGATGTCCTTATCAATCTCTCCATAAAGAAAGGCGTTCTTTATATCAAGCTGCCACATCCTCCATCCTTGGTAAGCAGCCAAAGCAATCACCATCCGAACTGAAGTCATCTTTGCAACTGGACTGAACGTCTCCTCATAGTCTTATCTATACTGCTGAGAGAATCCCTGAGCAACCAGGCGAGCCTTGTATCTCTCAATGCTCCCATCAGCCTTCTTCTTCAACTTAAACACTCACTTGCAAGTTACCGGAATAATACCATCAACTCTGGGCACAAGATCCCAAGTTTCGTTCTTCTTGAGAGCATCCATCTCCTCTCTCATGGCATCTTCCCACTCCTTGACTCCAGTGGCCTCATTGAAGCTAGCAGGCTCCCGCTCATCAAGAGGACCTGCAAAGAAGCATGAGACATAGCTCACGGTATTTCCTTCGCAGTAGCGAGACGGAGGCTTGATAACCCTCTTTGATCTCCGAAGAGGTTGCTCCTTGCTGACCACCTCCGCTACTTCTTCTGGTTCACCTCTATTATCCGGCAAGCTTGAAGCAATGCTCCCCCTGCTTCCTGACCCAGAAGCATCTCCCCCAGAACTTGAAGCAATAGGAGATGCTGGTGACACAGCCATCTCCTCTTGATCAACAACCTCAGCCACCTCCTGATCTTCATCAACCTTGCTCTCTGGTTGCTATACCGAGCTTCCTCCATATGACGTCAGTTCGTCAAAGACAACATCTCTTGACACCACGAACTTCTTCGTCACCGGATCCATGCATCTCCATCCCTTCTTCTGCTCATCATAGCCAACAAAGACAAGCTTTCTTGCCTTTGCATCAAGCTTAGTCCTCAGGGCATCAGGAATATGCACATAGCAAGTTGATCCAAATACCTGAAGGTGTTCAATGCTCGGCTTCTCCTTCAGCAACATCTCAAAGGGAGATTTCATGTTGATCGGACTTAGAGGCATCTGATTGATTACATAAGCTGCACAAGACATTCCCTCCTCCCAGAAGGACCTTGGGATACTCTTGGCATGAAGCAAACATTTGGAAGTCTCCGTCAGATGACAGATCTTCCTTTCAGCAACTCCATTTTTTTGTGGAGTATGAGCACAAGTAAGCTCTCTCTGGATCTTGTGCTTCCTGCAAAAAATAGAAAACTCGGAGGAGATAAACTCTCCGCCGTTATCAGTTCTAAATTTTTTGATCCGCATGTTAAGCCGGCCCTCCACCAGCTCCTTGAACTCCACCAACAACCGGAAGGCTTCAGACTTCTCCTTCAAGAAATACACCCAAGTGTATCTCGAGTAGTCATCAATCAAGACTAGCATGTACCTGCTCCCACCAAGGCTAGCAGTAGCGGTTGGTCCCATCAGATCACCATGGATAACCTCCAGTGGTGCTTTGCTTCTTGTTTGTTACTTATCAAATAGAAGACGATGAGACTTCCCATACTGACATCCAGCACAAACATGACCATCACCGATGGATGATAGCTTAGGCAAGCCTCTCACCAGGCTCCTATTTGCCATAGCCTTCAGCTTATCCATCCCAACATGCCCCAACCTCTCATGCCACATAGCAGCGCTATCATTGGCCCTCATGCGATCAACATAGGAACTTGTTGATAAAACAAACAAGTCATTCACTCTCCTTCCAATGTGATCAACATCAGCCTTAACCGCTGATACGTTGCGAAGGAACTTCACTTCTGTTGGCCCAAACAGAACGTGATAGCCGGCGTCGACAACATTGGTCACAGAGAAGAGGTTCTTCTTCATGCCAGGTACGTGATAAACACTTCTTAATGTGAGTGTCCCCTTATCACTACCCAATGTTACTATACCCTCCTTCTCTACTGCATGAACAGTATTATCAGCAGTTATAATAACTTCGTTACCTGAGTAAGCCTGCAGCTTGGAGAACTTTGACATATCTCCAGTGAGGTGATGACCACACCCGGAGTCAACGATCCAATCATCCTCTATGTCGATGGTGGACAAAGCTCGGACACAAGTGCCTGTCATGAAGGCTCCACCCCAACCGACCTCCTCCTTGCTAGAGGAGGCTTCCTCCTTGCCTGCAGCATGCCCAGGCTGCAGCTTGATCTTGAAGTCTCGCTTGAAGTGGCCTGGTTGATGACACCTATAGCATTTCAGGTTCTTCTTCCATTCCTTCTTAGGAGCAAAGCTCCCCTCCTGCTGTTTAGAAGATGAAGGTTCATCTCCAGCCGAAGTCTGCTTTTTCTTCCCTTCCCATCTCTTCTTCTTCTTATTCTCAGTGAAAAGAGCTTCACTAGCTCCTTCAGAGACAGTCACCCCAGCCATCTGCCTTGCCAGGCTCTCCTGCGAGGCAAGCAGATTTTCCAGCTCCAGAAGAGAGGGTTGAGTAGCCCAGCCTTGAACAGAAGTAACAAAGGCCACATGCTCCTTCCGCAGACCGCGGATTATGTGCCTCTTTAGCTTGGCCTCGGAGATCGGCTCATCAAGATTAAGAGCTGAAAGCTCAGCACATAAGCTCTTCATCTTTAAGAAGAATTTGGAGATAGAAAGGTCTCCCTGAGTTGCCCTAGCCAACTCATTCTCCAAGAACTGTAGCCTTGCTACATTCTTCCTAATGAACAACCCATCAAGGGAAGTCCATATCTCAGCAGCAGATTCGCATCCTAAGATGTGATCAAAGAGCTCAGGTGACACCGCCCGCTTGAGAGCAAACTCAGCCTTGGCATTTGTCTTCCTCCACACTCTTACCTGCTCGGCTGTTCCAAACTCAATAGTGATTTCAACTTGATCATCGCCACCGACGACCTCCCATAGCTCCTCGCCCAGAAGATAGCTCTTCATGCACGATTTCCACTTCTTGAAGTTAGTCGGCGTCAGAAGCTCAATTCCAAGACCTCTTGCAAACCCTCCGTCCATTGCACTAACTTGATTATCCTTCAGAAGCACACAGAGCAACAACAAGGCTTATTGAACACAGCTCAAGCAACTGAACCTTCCTCTGATACCATGTTGAATTTTCTCAAGTTGATCAGCAAGGTAGTCCAAACACCAAATCAATATCTTCGGAGCTACCCAGATCACAACTTGAACTTGCGGAAAGCAGGAAGCAACTTAGATAACCAAAATCACAGACAGAAGCAAGCAAATAAAAATTTCATTAATCTTCTTTACAGGGCGAGGCATACATGGCGAGACATGATTTCGCCAGTATATGAAAAAAACAGAAACACAAAACAACTCGGGCGGATAGACTACAGAGACCGCCGAGACCGCCGAGACCGCTGATAGTTGCCGAGACCGCCCGAGCCGAGCTGAACACAAACTAAACACGGAGTCCGCCTAGACCGCGAGGTCGCGCGGACACGTCGTTATTCGCCGAACTGCTGCTGAATAGAGGAACAAACCGCCTACCCGCCGAGACCGCGAGGTCGCGCGGACAGGATATTGAACTTGAGAGAAAAACGCTGATGCTGGAAACCGCTGAATGCAGCCCGCTAACCCCACAGAGGTTAGAACCAAACTCCTGGTTTGACACTGCTAGCCGCGCCACCTGCACACAGTAACCGGTTAAGCAACAACCCGTGCGGATACAACAAATCGAGTCCGCAGCACAAACTCAAGCCCAACTTACTGTTCACTCTGTTGAAAATGACATACCGTGGGGTCCTATTTATAGGCCAGGTGAGGAGTGTGGTCACCACCCTATAAGATAGAGACACCGCCCCTTGGTCGCAGCTAATAAGGCCAATCCGCTGAGTCCGCCCGCACGAGGCAAACCAAAACACCAAGTCCAGGCGAGATGGCGAACTGCTCAAGGCAGTCCGCCGAGTCCGCAGAAACAAAATAGGACTAGCCGAGACGCAAGAGCCACATGCAGAGTACAATGCCAATCCGCCGAAGAGGAGACATCGCACCTGTCCGCAACCACCAGTCCCCGACCATAGGAAAATCGCCCGGTCACAGCGGACTCTGCGGATACCAACCCAGCTCGTAATGTCCACGACCACAGGCAAATCACCCGGTCACAGCGGACACTGCGGAAACAACTCCACCTCGCACAGTCCGCGACCACAGGCACAAATGCCTGGTCACAGCAGAAACTACGGAAACAACTGAACTTCACAGAAGTGCAAGTCCAGAAAAGAAAGCGCGAGCACGGCGGATACCAAGCCAGTCCGCCAGCTCCAAGGCCAGACCGCTGCTCACTACAACTCCAAAGAAGATGCGCAGACTCCAAGCCCAGCCCACACAGACCGCGCACACCACCTTGCAGAGCTCAGCTCACTACCGGACTAAACCAGTCGCGCAGTCCGCAAAACCAGACCGCAACCGACTACGCAGGTCGCCAACCACCAACCCGTCGGACTAGAAACCAGTCCGCGCGGTCAGTCCGCCCAGGCCGCCCGGACTGCCCGACCACCCACTTTCACTTCACCAATTTAAACATTCTCTAGTGAACATTCGCCAAGAAAACAGCCAACCCACAGGGCAATACCTGTCAAGCTTGGCGGACTGAGAAGCAGTCCGCGCACTACTACGTGATATCCCCGGGTTAAGCCAACCATGGACTTGGTTCAGAACCAACCAAGTCCACACCACTGGCCACCAGGGCCAGTCCGCACATAATGGCGGACACTGGTACCAGTCCTCCAAGCTTGGCGAACTCCAGCATCAATCCGCCCTAACCGGCGAACCCTGCGGCTACCACCAGCCGCACCACAAGAGCTAGACCAAGGCATCTGTAAAACCTCCCCTATAATGACCGTATAATATGGGTCCGGCCGGGGCCCCACAACATACAGACGCCACAGCTTCAGCATTATAAGATGATATTTACTACCCAAACTCAAAACTCAAAACTAAACACAACGGAAACAAAGCAAAACAAATAGAAGTTATCCACCACTAATAGAAGTATCAAATGGCCTTAAGACCTTACACAAAAAGATTCCATCAAATAAAGACCATAAGGTCAAACAAGAACGTGCAAACGCACTCCTAAGCTACCTCGGCGTGCAAGCCGGACGATGTCCAAAACATGGATCATACAAGACAAGAAAAATAAACAAGCTAAAGTACAACAACACTTCATGCGGCTTAGGGCTTTTCGCCCGGCGCACTAGCTCATGCTTGCGATCCTTGCCCTGTAAAGATTTTAAGTAATGTGGGTCAGCAAAGGCTGACCTCTACTGTGTAACCAACACATCTCCTCCCGGCCGCCCCTAACGGATCCCGGAGTACCCCTCCAACCTGCAAGTCAGCACTTCGTATACCAAATGCAAATATATATAAAGCTTTAAAACAGGTTTGGATGTCTCATACAACAAACACATTTTCTAGGTTTAGAATAGAGTGAAAGGGGCCTACTATGCAACATGTATGCAAACCCGGGCTTCGCCCAAGGCACCCTATCTCGTATTCATCTAACACATCATCAAGCACTGGGTACTTTCGTTTCCCCATTGGCATAAAGCCGTAAACAAAAGTGAACTACATTGTCCCTAACGACCCAAGCGTCGTTACACGGAAATCTTGCAAATGCCCCACCCGCGCATGGGTATTAAACCCCGGGCTTGCCTGCAAATTCTGACTTCTCATGTCAGGATTTTGTATCACACACAACCGATTCTAAGAACCCTTGCTGGACCCCACCCGCTCATGGCTTCATTGCTATGGATTTCCCTACGCTCGGCGTTCTTGTCAGTCTCACAGAAGGAGACTAGTCTCGCCGAGACACTTTCCCCAAGTGATATGCACGTCACGGGATAGCCAGCCGACCACGGAGACGTAGTCACGCCTTAGCACAGCACAACAATAATTCCCCACCCTAATCCATCATTCATACCGCAATGTTCCCGCACACCAAGGAAATCATCTACCGCCTAAGCGGATCTAACCTTGCCCGATTCCGGCTACGAGTACTCACTCAAGAAAAAGGGGGAAATGCATAAATCATAACGACATCTAGCCGTAACGAATTTCTACCGAATCCTCAAAGCTCGTTATGCAACATCACCGAGTCGGACTAACGGTCACGACTTCGGCTTCACCCACAATGCCTAATCCACTAACGGAGCGGATCTCTAATGCAAAATCATGCCGGGGACGGACACAATCGACCCGGAGGTTCATCTTGAACCATGGCAACCCAAACCCCTCTCATTTTGAGAGATCTGGAGCCCAAAAGAAATGAGAATAAGAGAAGATGCTAAACGTGCATCCTAAAACCAAGAGGAGAAGTGTCGTTACCTTACGACCCCTCTTCCTAGCCATAGAAGCTTTGCTTTGAACGGCTTGAAATGAGCGCCTCCACGCCCTCTCCACAGATCTGGTCTCGGAACGGCGATCGGAGATCCGAAGCTCCGTCAATGGCGGAAGAAGCTCTCTCCTTCCTCTTCCCTTCTCTTCCTCTCCAACCCCTCTCTCAAACCCTAAAGATGAGAATAATGAGAGGAAAAACCCTCTCAGCCCTAATAAGATCGTTTGGGCGGAAGATCCTAGCCTTTGGATCTAATTTGGGGAAGCATCGGACGACCACAAACCAAAATTTACGGAACCGTCCCGACCGCACAATCGGTGGCGCACGACCAGTTGTCGTGTGCAATAGATCCCATGGTCGTGCGATTACCTCTGGCAGAACTCCAGAAAGAAAGGGATAAACGCGCACGAGCAGCGGCGCACGAACAGTGGTCGTGCGCACTCTGACCAAAGATTGTGTGTTTACCAAAACAGAACTTGGCTAACTTGTGAAAAGTGCGAACGAGCAGTGGCGCACGACCAGTGGTCGTGCGCACTAGATCCAGTGATCGTGCACTTTAATCAACAGCCAAAAACAGCGACCTATCGCCTGTGGCATCCCTACCGTCGGGCGTTAACTTCTAGTGACTCCAAGTCTACAAACTGGGGTGTTACAACTCCTCCCCCCTTACAAGAATTTCATCCCCGAAATTAATCCTCATCCAGGGAGACAACCAGAAAGAAATAATAATAATTGCAACTAATAAAACATTGTTGCCACACATCGGCTACCGTTTTAAACCAGCCTTACACAAATAACCCGGGATAGTCCTCGCGCATTGCTTGCTCACGCTCCCAAGAGAACTCGTCACGCCCGTAGTTATCCCAACGCACCTTCATGAGCTTGACTTCTTTGTTCCGCAACTGCCGAACTTCTGAGTCTTCTATACCAACTGGACGAACTCACATTCTTAAGTCCTCTTCTATCGGCACTGATGCCGATTCGATCACCACACTAGCCTCCACTAAGGCCTTCCTCAAGACGGAGACATGGAAGACATCATGCAATCCACTAAGCTCATTGGACAATGCCAACCAATACGTCGCTTCTCCCACCCGTTCTATAACCTCGAAGGGTCCCAAAAACCTCGGACTCAACTTCTTGAGTCAGCGTATCCGTGAAACGCCTTTGAACGGCTTGATTTTTAGATAAACCCAGTCGCCTACCGCGAACTCCACATTCCTGTGGCGAGCATTAAAATATTTGGCTTGCCAATCTTGAGCCATCTTCATGCGCTCTTGAATGGTTCGCACCAACTCACAAGCGTCAGCTACAACTTCTTTCCCCAAGAGCTTGGTGTCTCCTGCCTCTGTCCAAGACATCGGTGTTCGGCACCGCCTCCCATACAAAGCTTCGTATGGCGCCATCTTTATACTTGCTTGGTAACTATTGTTATATGCGAACTCTATCATGAAGAGATGATCCTCCCATTTCTTGCCGAAGTCAAGAGTACACATCCTCTACATATCCTCCATAGTACGGTTCGTTCTCTCGGTCTGCCCATCAGTTTGAGGATGGAAGACCATACTGAACTTGAGCTTCATGCCCAGACTTTTCTGCACCAACCTCCAATCCTTATACGTGAAACGTCCACCGCGGTCACTAACTATGCTCTTCGGAATCCAAAGTAATCGCACAATGTTGCGAACGTACAATTCCACCAGCTTCTCCATGCTGTCCTCCTTCCAACTTGGGATGAAGTGTGCCACTTTGGTCAAGCGATCCACGATCACCCAAATTACGTCATTACCCTGCTGCGATCTAGGTAACCCATGCACAAAATCCATGGAGATGTCGTCGAATTTCCACTCTGGGATAGGAAGAGGCTTCAAAAACCCGCCTGACTTCTGACACTCGGCCTTCACCAAGGCACAAGTTTGGCACCGACTCACGTACAACGCTACGTCTCGCTTCAGACCAGACCACCAATATGATTTCTTCATATCTAAGTACACCTTTGTACTGCCTGGGTGAATGGAGTACTTTGTGAAGTGAGCCTCAAACATCAACTCCTCACGGAGCTTGCCGAACTGCGATACACAAATCCTCCCGCCCTTCCTCAGAATCCCATCAGTCATCTCCCATGCGCTATCCTCTCCCTTTAGAGCTTCCTCCACGTATGGTTGGAAGTCCGCATCCAAACGGGTCGCTTCCCGAATACGATCGCACAAATCGTTCTGCATTTCGATCCAGTTCAGCCGAGCCATATTAGACTTTCCTCTAGCCACACACTCCATGCCGAGGGACTCCCAGTCCCGCCTAAACCTCTCATCATGAGCTTCGATCCAATTCCCTTGCCCAGAGTATTTTCTACTCAAGGCATCAGCCACCACATTGTCTTTGCCTGGCGTGTACTGAATCTCCACATCGTAGTCCCCAAGGAACTCAACCCACCTGCGCTGCCACATATTAAAGTCCTTCTGATATAGAAGATACTTCAGACTTTTGTGATCCGTGTAGATCTCCACCTTCGCATCATAAACATAGTGTCGCCACAATTTCAGTGCAAAAATTACCGCCGCCAATTCTAAATCATGGACGGGGTAGTTTCTCTCGTGAGGCTTCAACTGCCTAGACCCAAAGGCGATCACACTGCCATGTTGCACTAATACGCACCCTAAACCACATCCGGACGCGTCGCTGAAAATTTGAAATCCTTCAGTACCCTTTGGCAGACTTAGGATTGGAGTTGTCATCAGCCTTTCCTTCAGGGTATCAAACGCCTGACTACACTCTTGCGTCCACACAAACTTCTGATCCTTACGAGTTAGTGAGGTGAGGAGTAGAGCTATCCGCAAAAAGTTTTCCACAAACCTTCGATAGTACCCGGTTAGTCCAAGAAAACTCCGGACTTCCTCCACGGTCCTCAATACTGGCCAATATCTAATGGCTTCCACTTTCGTTGGATCTACTGCCACCCCATCTCCACTAATCACATAGCCCAAAAACTCCACTTTCTCTAACCATAATTCGCACTTGGAGAACTTCGCATAAAGTTGGTTCTCTCTCAACACTTGCAACACTAATCTCAAGTGAGTCTCGTGCTCTTCTTCCGACTTGGAATAAACAAGGATGTCATCAATAAAGACGACTACAAACGAGTCCAAGTATTTGCGAAAAACTCGGTTCATCAAGTCCATGAATACGGATGGTGTGTTCATCAGCCCGAACAGCATCACCGAAAATTCAAAGTGACCATACCTCATGCCAAACGCGGTCTTGGGTATGTCTTCATCTCGGATTCGTAACTGATAGTATCCTGACTTCAAGTCTAACTTGGAATACACCACCGACCGCACCAACTGGTCGAATAGATCGTCTGTCTGAGGAATCAGATACTTATTCTTAATAGTCAGTTTGTTCAACTCTCGGTAGTCTATGCACAACCGCATACTACCGTCTTTCTTCTTTACGAACAACACCGGCGTGCTCCACGGTGAAGAAATGGGTCGGATATACCCCTGCTCTAAAAGCTCCTATAACTGAACTTTAAGTTCAGCCAACTCCTTTGGTGCCATCCTAAAGGGAGGGCGTGACACCGGCCTAGCCTCTGGCACTAGCTCGATAAAGAAATCAATATCTCGCCGAGGAGGTGCTCCCGGAAGCTCCTCAGGAAACACGTCTTCAAACTCTGCCACTACGGGTACTTCTCAAAGAGATAACCTGGAAAGGCTAACCTCCAACAGTGTTACCAGGGCTACACCTCCTTGGTTAACCGCCCGTACTAACTGCATGGCCGAAACTAGGGAACAGGACACTCTGTGAAGACCCTCAAACCTAACTTCTGCTTGCCATTCGCCCCTCAGGGTTACCAACTTGGACAGGCAGTCAATACTGGCACGCTGCTCTGCTAGCCAGTCCATCCCCAATATTACGTCAAACTCTGCCAACGGTAAGACTGCCGCCATCAACATGAAGTTGACTCCATCTAGACTCCAACATATACATCCTTTAGCCCTGGTAGTCATAGATGACCCATTGGGCATGCGCACTTTCAATTCTACGTCCATTGAGAAAGACTCAACACCAATCCTCCAGATAAAGCTTTCTGCAAGGAAGGAGTGCGACACTCCCGTATCAAACAGTACCCTTGCGGGGTACCCAGAAACTATCACAAAGCCTAAACACATGCAACAAACATAAACGACTTGAATTCATGAAAACCCAAGGTGGAAGTTAAACTCTCATACCTGTCACCACATCGGTTTGACGAATCGCTTCCTGTTGCTCAAGGTTATAGACCCTTGGCTGCACCGGTTAAAACCGAGAAGCGCTCGACTCCGCCATCTTCCCTTTCTCTGTGGCACTGGGGCCAGAGCGCACAGTTTGCTCCTATTTTAGTTCTTGCTCAGTGCCCCCTTAAGTACAAAATCTTGCTATGTGCCCTGCCTTGCCACAATTATAGCACGTCAGAGGTCCCTTAGAGCGAGACCCTCCGGACGTCCAGTTACTTTTCTCACCAGACTTGTACGGGTGAGGCTTCTTCTTCCATCTGCTCCCTTCTGACTTCCCGTAGGACTGAGAAGGCTTCCCTTCCCCTTGCTTGGGTGTAAAACCCTTGCGGCGCTGGGTTCGCTCCATATCACTTTCCAAAATCCTAGCCGCCTCAACCAATTCGTTGAAACCCACGCGTTTCATAGATATGAGGGGTTGTCTCAGATTCTCCCTCAATCCGCGGTAGAAGAGATTGTCTCTCTCCTCATCATCCTCCATGGTCGTTCCCGCATAACGACCCAAACGAGTGAATTCTTAAACATACTCGTCCACGGTCTTGTCTCGCTGCACCAAGTGTAGAAACTGTCTCTGGAGGGCTAACCTTGTCGACACGGGAATGTACTTCTTCAGGAAAGCATTCCCAAACTCATCAATGGACGGGGTACATCCAGGAAACTATCGGCCACTGTGGCTCACCCACCACAACTTGGCGTCTCCTTCCAACATGAAGGCTACAAACTCTGCTTTCTTCTCGTCTGGCATCTCTGTCGCTCTCAAAAGCTCATGAATCCGAGCCCACCAATCCTCTGCATTTGTTGGTGTGCCAACTCTCTTAAAGGTTGGAGGGTGGAAGCTTAGGAAATACTTCATTTGTCGGTCACCATGCCCGACAATCACCCTTTCGGCCAGCGGCTCTACCCGCCTGGCTTCCTCTTCTGGCACGTCCGTCGTCGTATCCGGGGTAGCAGGAGTTGCTACCTGAGCAACGGGGGCTGCTACTTGTGCTGCCGCTACAGCTTGGGCCGCCACCATCGCTTCTGCAAGCATGCGGCAAAAGTCGGCCGGAGTTACCCCCATGCCTAACGGACCTTGCACAATAACGCTACTCGCCGATAGCTCTTCTCCTGGCCTCGACGTTCCCGCCTCATTGCTTGCACTCTAAACACAAGCAAAGAAAATACAAATCAATCTCTAATCGCAAGTCTCAAACACAAGGACACTCATGGTCCCGCGACACTCCTATGTGGATAACTTCTTATACGCTACTCGATTTTGACTTTCGACCATGAATCCTTTCCTTGGAACGCCAACCTGCCTCTGATACCAAATTGCAACACCTCCCCTGTAATGACCGTATAATATGGGTCCGGTCGGGGCCCCACAACATACAGACGCCACAGCTTCAGCATTATAAGATGATATTTACTACCCAAACTCAAAACTCAAAACTAAACACAGCGGAAACAAAGCAAAAAATAGAAGTTATCCACCACCAACAGGAGTATCAAATGGCCTTAAGGCCTTACACAAAAAGAGTCCATCAAATAAAGATAACAAGGTCAAACAAGAACGTGCAAACGCACTCCTAAGCTACCTCGGCGTGCAAGCCGGACGATGTCCAAAACATGGATCATACAAGACAAGAAAAAGAAATAAGCAAAAGTACAACAATACTTCATGCGGCTTAGGGATTTTCGCCCGGCGCACTAGCTCCTGCTTGTGATCCTTGCCCTGTAAAGATTTTAAGTAACGTGGGTCAGCAAAGGCTGACCTCTACTGTGTAACCAACACATCTCCTCTCGGCCACCCATAACGGAACCCGGGATACCCCTCCAACCTACAAGCCAGCACTTCGTATACCAAATGCAAATATATATAAAGCTTAAAAATAGGTTTGGATGTCTCATACAACAAACACGTTTTCTAGGTTTAAAACAGAGTGAAAGGGGCCTACTATACAACATGTATGCAAACACAGGTTTCGCCCAAGGCACCATATCTCGTATGCATCTAACACATCATCAAGCACTGGGTACTTTCGTTTTCCCATTGGCATAAAGCCGCAAACAAAAGTGAACTACATTGTCCCTAACGGCCCAAGCACCGTTACACGGAAATCTTGCAAATGCCCCACCCGCGCATGGGTCTTAAACCCCGGGCTTGCCTGCAAATTCTGACTTCTCACGTCAGGATTCTGTATCACACACAACCGATTCTAAGAACCTCTGCTGGACCCCACCCACTCATGGCTTCATTACTCGGGCTTGCCCTATGCTCGACGTTCTCGTCAGTCTCACAGAAGGGGACTAGTCTCGCCGGGACACTTTCCCCAAGTGACATGCATGCCATGGGATAGCCAGCCAACCACGGAGACGTAGCCACGCCTTATCACAGCACAACCATAATTCCCCACCCTAATCCATCATTCATACCGCAACGTTCTCGTGCACCAAGGAAATCATCTACTGTCGAAGCGGAGCTAACCTTGCCCGGTTCCGGCTACGAGTACTCACTCAAGAAAAAGGGGGGAACGCATAAATCATAACGACATCTAATCGTAACGGATTTCTACAGAATCCTCAAAGCTCGCTATGCAACATCACCGAGTCGGACTAACGGTCACGACTTCGGCTTCACCCACAATGCCTAATCCACTAACGGAGCGGATCTCTAATGCAAAATCATGCCGGGGACGGACACAATCGACCCGGAGGTTCATCTTGAACCATGGCAACCCAAACCCCTCTCATTTGAGAGATCTGGAGCCCAAAAGAAATGAAAATAAGAGAAGATGCTAAACGTGCATCCTAAAACCAAGAGGAGAAGTGTCGTTACCTTACGACCCCTCTTCCTAGCTATGGAAGCTTTGCTTTGAATGGCTTGACACGAGCGCCTCCACGCCCTCTCCACGGATCTGGTCTCGGAATGGCGATCAGAGCTCCGAAGCTCCGTCAATGGCGGAAGAAGCTCTCTCCTTCCTCTTCCCTTCTCTTCCTCTTCAACCCCTCTCTCAAACCCTAAAGATGAGAATAATGAGAGGAAAACCCCTCTAAGCCCTAATAAAATCGTTTGGGCGGAAGATCTTAGCCTTTGGATCTAATTTGGGGAAGCATCAAACGGCCATGAACAAAAATTGATGGAACCGTCCCGACCGCACGATCGGTGGCGCACGACTAGTGGTCGTGCGCAATAGATCTCATGGTCGTGCGATTACCTCTAGCAGAACTCCAGAAATAAAGGGATAAACGCGCACGAGCAGCGGCGCACGACCAGTGGTCGTGCGCACTCTGACCAAAGATCGTGCGTTTACCCAAACAGAACTTGTCTAACCGGTGAAAAGTGCGCACGAGCAGTGGCGCACGACCAGTGGTCGTGCTCACTAGATCCAGTGATCGTGCGCTTTAATCAACAGCAAAAAACAGCGACCCATCGCCCGTGGCATCCCTACCGTCGGGCGTTAACTTTTAGTGACTCCAGGTCTGAAAATTGGGGTGTTACAACATCTGCCATGTCGGTCTGCCGAGATCCAGTCCACTCCGCACCTTGCCGGACACCGCGGATAGAAAATCTATTCGCCCGGTTACCATCTGGGAACATCCTACTGCCTGAGCAAAAATCGATCTGGCTGGCCGTCTCCTCTGTTCGCACAGACCGCGCGAACAGAACGCCAATGCCGCCACTTCCAGCACACCGCAGACTTGATTAACCGCCAGTCATGTCCACGCAGTCCGCGCAGACAGATCGCCCTGGTTTCCTGACCATCAGCTAACCGCTGCCTTATTGACGACCTGCCTATCCGTCTATCCAGACCGCATAGGCCGCGCGGATAGAATTCCCAAGTCGCGCAATCTGCCACTTTCACTTCACAATTTTCAATAATGATTTCATGCTAAAATTGAAGAAACCGAGCTGGCAGAGAAGCAAGAAACTGCAGCATTTCCAAATAACTCCCACGGAAATCCCTGCTAGCAATCACCGCTTCTTCCGAAACCAACGCAATCGGAAATCCCTGAAATCCCTGCGAGCGATGAGAACGGAAGCTGAGAACAACAATGTATTTCGAAAGTAGAACAATGATGAAAAACTGCGATGTAATTCAGAAGCAGAACAACGATGGAAAACTGCGACGGGCGACCGATGACGGGCGACCGATAATGGGCGACGGCGGAGCAATGGTGTTAGCGGTTTGGTGTGTGTGAGGGAGGCGGAGTGGAGGGAAGAGAGCGAAAGACCTAAATTTCAGGAGTAGAGGGGTTATTTGGGGGCGTGAACTGGCGTAACCGTGAATTTGGCCGTGGAGAATTGGCGAATTTATTTTGTACGGTTAAGAAATCCCAAAACAGACAATCCGTGGGAGTTATTTGGGAGGTTAAATCGTGACCGTAATTTAATTGGACAATCAAACGATGTAAATTAAGTTCATGGTAAGAATGACAAGATGTGTATACCGTCTTATATTATATTACATAGATATATATATATATATATATATATATATATATATATATATATATATATATATATATATATATATATATATATATATATATATATATATATCAAATAGTAGTCCAATAATGAGCACAAAAGGGAGTAAGGGCTTATGCCCGGCACATGTCAAAAATAAAAATACAAAATCTCTCACTCACAACGGGTCTGTTTGGCGCAGCTCTGGCGGCTAGAGAATCGCTATTTCAGTCGCCAGAGCTGTTTTTTAACTGTTTGGAACAGCTCCTTATGAAGAGTTTTTCAGAAATCTGGAGCTGTTTTGCAGCTCTTCAGAAATCTCTCCCTCCCAGCTTCAGCTTTCGCAAGATAGCTTTCTCTCTCACAGGTTTTGGAAATCTAATGGTTTCTTCAGTTGGAACATGCTCAGAGGCCGGACGGCCTTCCTCCGGCGATTCCGAGCCCCGGACGGCCTTCCTCCGACGATTCCGAGCCCCCGACGGCCTTTCTTCGGCGATTCCGAGCGCACTTCTGCACAGAACACCCAAACACTCTGCAGCTTTTCAAAACTTCTCCCCAGAAATCTATTTTAAAACAGCTCTATCTGAACAACAGCTTTTCAATCCGCCAGAGCTGTCCCAAACAGAGCCAACATCTCTAAGCGGAAGCTAAAACAAAACACTCATCATTGTGACGTTTGGTAATGGTAGTAGTAGTGTGCGGCAACTGCTCCTCAAGTCCTGCCTCCTCGAGCTGCTGGTCCTCCGGGTGGTACCGTCACTGCGGCTTCATGCACTCCTAAAATGATGTGGTCCATCGACAGTTAAAAAGACTAAGTCGCTTTGTCCTCCCGACGACGATGAAGATCCGCTGGCCGACGGACTTTTGTCCGGTGAGGTCGGTGGCACTCCTCCGCTGTGTGGAATCGCGAAAACCCTAAGGGCGAGAGAGTGTTTTGTTGTTTGCATGTGTGAGGACTGAGGCAGATAACTGTGTGTGTGAAGTAAAAATAAAATCCCTAAAAAATATAAATTTTGAGTGTGAATATCCTAAAATATAGTGCGGATATCAACACCCTTAAAAAAAAGGAGGAAATATTGAATGAAGGGCTAGGATTGTTTTTGATGGTCAACACCATTATATAATAATGAGACAGTTTTATATATTAGGATAGATTTAGTTTTTAGTAGTTTTTAGCATAAAGCGAGTGGGCTTTCTAAGGGCCTGTTTGTGAAGGCTTTTCAGAAAAGAGAAGGAGTGGTAGCAAAAGGATGGTATGAAAAGGAGCTTTTGGAAAATGTCTATTAGAAAAAGAGAACTGTTTGGATGAACTTCTTTTGCAGAGGTTTTCAAAAAGGAGAAGCACTTTATAAACCGTTTGACAAATCTCCATTGCGGTAACTTTTTTTATTAAAAATGTGCGTCCGGGAAAATATGCGCAATTATTTCGCACGGGCAAGTTTTTTTCTCCGGAGAGTGAATTTTTCGTCTGGGAGCGATTTTTTTCGTCGAGGCCCGGTTTTTTCGCCCGGGCCCGATTTTTTCACCCGGGTGCGGTTTTTTCGCCCTGGCGCGATTTTTTTGCCCGACGGCGGTTTTTTTGCCCGGGCGCAAATTTTTCGCCGGGGCGCGATATTTTCGCTTGGGCGCCAATTTTTCGGTCGGGCCCTATATTTTCGCCCGGGCCCCAATTTTTCGGTCGGGTGCCAATTTTTCGGATGGGCGCTAATTTTTCGAACGGGCGCGAATTTTTCGGACGGACGCGAATTTTTCAGACGGGCACATATTTTTCGACTGGGCGGGAAAATTTCTCCCAGGCGCGAATTTTTTGCACGGACGAGAATTTTTCGCAAGGACGCGATATTTTCGCTCGAAAGCGAAAAAAATTGCATTTGAGCGGAAAAAATTGCGTCCAGGCGAAAAAAATACACGACCGGGCAAAAATATCACGAACGAGCAAAAATTCGCGTCCGAGCGAAAAATTTGCCCACGTTCGAAAAAATCGCGCCCGGGCAGAAAAAACCTGTTGGGGCAAAAAAAACGTGCTCCGACAAAAAATATCGCTCACGAGTGAAAAATTCGCGTCCCTCTGAAAAATCGAGACCAGACGAAAAAATCACGTCCGGACGAAAAAAATTGCCACCGACCGAAAAAATCACAAACGAGTGAAAAAATCACGCCAAGGCCAAAAATTCACTTCCGAGCGAAAAATTCGCCCCCAGACGCGCTCAGGCGACAAAATCGCGTCCGGGCGAAAAAAACGTGAGGGCAAAAAAATATCATTACTGGGCAAAAAATTAGCGTCCAATCGAAAAATTCCCGACCGGGCGAAAAAAAACAGGGCCCGAGCCAAAAATTCGCTCCCCGCGAAAAAATCAAGCTCTGATGACAAATATTGCTCTTGGGCGAAAATTTTGCTCCCGGGCGAAAAAAATAGTGCTCGGGCAAAAAACCCCGCCCGGGTGAAAAAATCGCGCCCGGGCGAAAAAATCGCGCCCGGGCGAAAAAATCGCGCCAGGGCAAAAAATTGCTCCCGGGCAAAAAAATCGCGCCCGGGCGAAAAAACGCCCCCGGACGAAAAATCGTGAGGGTGCGCAAAAATCTCCCGCGGGCAAAAAAATCGCGCGAGGGCAAAAAAATCGCGTCCGGGCGAAAAAATCGCGCCCGGACAAAAAAATTGGCTCGAGCGAAAAGAAAATCGTGCACAGAGAAAAAAATCGCACCCGGATGAAAAAAACACACTCGGGTGAAAAAATCACGTTCGGACGAAAAAAAACACGCTCAGGCGAAAAAAAACATACACGGGCAAAAAAACCGCACTCAGGCGAAAAAAACTCGTCCGGGCGAAGAACCCCGCGCCCGGGCGAAAAATGCTAACTCGGGCGAAAAATTCGCGTCCGGGCGAAAAATTTGTGTCGGGCAAAAAAAACACGTCCGGGCAAAAAAATTACGCCCGGGAAAAAAATCGCGGCAAGACAAAAAAATCAAGTTATAGATTTTTTTTAAGAGATAAGTGTTTTTGGATGAAAAAGTGCTTTTCGAAAAGGTTGAAAAGTAGATGACAAATGACTTTTCCAAAAGATGAGAAAATGGAGTTTTTCACAGTAGTTTTTCCCACCGATAGACAATCCAAATGGTCTCTTAAGTGTAGTAGCGTTTTCCAGAAAACGAAAAGGAGTTAAAAAGCCCTCCCAAACAGGCCCTAAGGTGGGTGGTGCATAGACCGGCTGCAGTCTATGCATAGCGGGCGGGTTTAAGAGGATAAAATTTAAATTTCACGTTCTAGGAAAGGAGCACTATAAAACTCTTAGTTTTATGACACCATACTATCCTAGGTTTAGGAGCTCTGCTATGAAAATTGTGATGGACGGTCCTAATTCGTTTGTATGCTCGAACGGTTGAGATGTTCTGATAAAACCAGATCGGGTGGCCCTGATTGAATCCATGATACACCATGATTACATGATATGTCATAGAAAAACTTTTATGCATAGCAGATGATAGGCATTAAGGATTTTTTTGTCTATTCACAATTAGCAATAATAATACATATGCATGACAAGGGAGGGTGATCCTAATACCTGAGGTGACTCTAAGCTAACACGACCACTCATAATATACAACATATCTAACACTCTCCACAAACTCACAGGGAATCATACACCGAGAGTTTGGAAAGTAGATAGATATGTTGGGTACTCTTCTGCGGCTTTGTCATCAAATTTGCAATCTGGTGCTCTGAATGAATAAATGAAGGGGAAAGAGTGTCATGACCATAGTGCTCACGTAGGAAGAAATTATCCACCCCGATATGCTTGGAGAGAGAATGTTTCATGGTGTAAGAAACGAACTAAAACAAACCGGAAGTGGTTTAACTGAAACTTTATTATCTGAAAAAGGTATCTATTACAAAGGTATGACCTCCCTTATATAGAATGAATGAGAGAAGAGAGAATACAAATAAGAGATGTGGGACTAAAAAATTACATGACACAAGCGGACTGTACAGACACAAACTGCACAAGCCGCGCGGTTAGACAGAGGGGCTAACCGTTCGGCAACTGCAAGAGTGAGAGAGATAGATCGTCATGTGAGACCGCCAGACCGCCCGGTCTCCAAGTCGCCAGTGACAAGCTGCTAGACCGCTTGGACCACAGACAGCAACACATATCAACCAAACCGCTGAAGGTAAACCGCCAGACCGCCCGGTCATCAACTCGCCAAGTCAGACCGCCCGGTCACCACTTCAACACTCCCCCTCAAGCTGGAGCATATATATCGATCATGCCCAGCTTGTCACAAATATGAAAAAACGAGGCGGATACTGGCTTGGTGAAGATGGCAGTCATCTCTTTATCAGAAGTGACGAAGAGAGTGCAAATTTGTTCCTTCAAAATCTCTTCACGAATGAAATGACAGTCGACCTAATTGTGCTTGGTTCTTTCATGGAAGACTGGATTTTTGGAGATGTATATCGCAGCCTTGTTGTCACAGAACATAGGTAGAGGATGGTTGTAGACCTCTCCCAAATCCAGCATGAGAGCCCGTAGACATTTTAACTCACAAGTGGTCGATGTCATACTTCGATACTCTGCTTCAGCACTGGACCTGGAAACAACAGACTGCTTCTTGCTCTTCCAGCTTACCAGATTTCCCCCAATAAAGGTGCAGAAACCGGATGTAGACTTGTGATCCCCTTTATCATCAACATAACTCGCATCTGAGTATGCTTCAACCTTCAGATGACCATTCTTCTGAAATAGTAATCCTTTCCCAGGGGCTGCTTTGACATACTCCAAGATCCGTAAGGCGGACTGTAGATGGCACTCCCTGGGTGCTTGCATGAATTGACTTACCTTGCCCACAGCATAGGAAATGTCGGGCCTGGTCACTGTGAGATATATGAGCTTACCAACTAGACGCCTATACCACATAGTATCTGAAAGAAGAGGCGAATCATCTGTCTAGGTTTTGTCTTCTCCAATATCCATAGGGCATCGGACAGGTTTGGCTCCAGTCAATCCTGCTTTTTTTAGAAGATCAAGGACATACTTACGCTGGGAGAGGACTAAGGAGTTGGGCTTCCGAGAGATTTCGATCCCCAAAAAGTACTTCGGAGAGCCCATATCTTTCGTGACCAGCTGTTGACGAAGATGCCACTTTGTCAGGGCTACCCCTTCCTGGTCATCGTCAGTGAGAAGAATATCATCAACATACACAGCAAGAACCACCAGTCCCGAGGTGGTTTTGCGAATAAATAGAGAGTGATCAGCAGAGCTGCGCGCAAAACCAACGGCCGCCACGATGCCGCTGAACTTGTCAAACCAAGCTCGAGGGCTCTGTTTGAGGCCATAGATTGCCTTCTTCAATCAGCATACTCGTGTCTCCCCCTGAGCAACATACCCAGGAGGTTGCTCCATGTAGACGGTCTCCTGAAGATCACCATAAAGAAAGACATTCTTTACATCCAACTGAGAAATTGGCCAATCTTTATTGACCGCCACAGAGAGAAGGACCCGTATAGTGCTGAGACGAGCCACGGGAGAGAAGGTGTCAAAATAATCAACCACATAGGTCTGAGTAAAGCCCTTAGCAACAAGACGAGCCTTATAACGGTCCACAGTGCCATCCGGGCCAAATTGGACCACAAAGACCCAGCGACAGCCAACAACATCAGTACCGAAGGGAGGAGGAACAAGAGTCCAGGTACCCCGCTCTGTTAGGGTCGTCATTTCCTCATCCATTGCCATATTACAGTGAGGAATAGCAAGGGCCTCCTGGTAGGAACGAGGTATGGCAGTGGCAGAGATAGCCAGCGCAAAGGCCCTGCGAGAAGAGGTAAGACGATCATATGAAACAACAGCAACAAGGGGGTGTAGGGTACACGTCCGCACCCCTTTGCGAAGAGCTACAGGAAGATCCAGGTCGGCGGGTTCCTCGGCATCCAGAGCATCCGTGGCAGAGAGAGCTGGCCCGGGAGGAGAGAGCGACAGCAGCGGAGATGAGGGAGATGGAGGCGGAGAGAGAGGAGTGGACTGAGACGGAGTAGGGGTGGATATCGCAGTAGGAGGCGAGGGAACGAAGGGAATAACAGGAGAATCAGAGGCTGGGGGAAGAGAAGAGGAAGCTTGGGGAAGAGAAGAGGAGTCATCCGAGAAGTAGGAGGCATTCTCGAAGAAGGTAACGTTAGCGGAGACGAACTGCTTACGAAGAACAGGGTCAAAGCAACAGTAGCCTTTCTGAGTGGTGGAGTACCCCAGAAAGACACATTTGGTGGAGCGAGGAGATAGCTTATCACGGGTGGCAGATGGGGCATGCACAAATGCCGCGCAGCCAAAGATTCGGAGAGAGAGAGGAAAAGGGTCCTTGCCCGGATAGAGAATGGAGAATGGGGTTTGACCATGGAGAACGGTGGATGCAATGTGATTGATGAGGAAACAGAAGATGAGAACGACATAGCCCCAATAGGCACGAGGAACCTGCATCTGTGTCATCAGAGTGCGAGCGACATCAAGGAGGTGACGGTTTTTGCGCTTCGCCACACCATTTTGTTGTGAAGTATAGACACAGCTAGTTTGATGAATAATCTCATGTTGTATACAGAAGGACGAAAAAGCATGACTGAGATATTCTTGGGCGTTATCAGATTGAAAAACTTTAATAGAAACATCAAACTGAGTTTTGATCATGAGATAGAAAGACGTCCATACAGAGAATAATTCGGAGCGATCTTTTAAAAGATACACTCACGTATAACGAGAGAAATCATCAATAAACGTGACAAAATATGAACTTTCCCGACCAACGGTAAGGGTAGGAGAAGGACCCCAAACATCAGAGTGGATGAGATCAAACGGTCGGGAAGATCCACGAACTTGCTTTGGTGGGAAGGAGGAGCGGTGATGCTTGCCAAGCTGACAAGCCTCTCAATTGAGGGGAGGACTTTGTGGAGGAAGGTGGGGCAAAAGCTGACGAAGAAGGCGTGGAGGAGCATGACCAAGGCAAAGATGCCATTGGAGAAGATCTGTGGAGGTGGAGGAGAAGGCGGATAGAGCGGAAACGTTGTCGAGGAAGAATAGGCCGCCACTCTCAGTCCCAGTAGCAATCGTCCGCGGGGAGTCCAAATCCTGAAAAGAACAAGAAGTAGAGGTAAATGTTACGGAACACCGTAATTGCTTGCATAGAGAGGTAACAGATATTTAGTTGCACGGGAATTTGGGCACATAGAGAGTATTCACCAATTGAAGAGACGGAGTGACTTGAACCACTCCCGTCCCATGGACCGGGGATGGAGAGCCATCAGCGAGAATAACCGGGGGCAACCGATCATGTGTTTCCAGGATAGAAAAACACTGGGGAGAGCCGGTCATATGATTGGTAGCATCTGAGTCGATCAGCCATTTTCCTTGAGAAATGAAGTGGGCACTACCAGAAGACGTGACCACCGAGGCAGAAGGCTTCGAAGAAGAGGAGAAAGTATAGATATCGAAGAGAGCCATAGGAGCAGAAATAGGTCGCGCGAACAGAGAGACAGGTCGCACGAACTAAAAAAGGAAGAGCGAGAGAACTAAGAAACAGGTCGCGCGAACAGAGAAATAGGTCACGCGAACAGACAATCAGCGAACACAGCACGAACACAAGGAAGTTTGTGAGAACCAGAAGGCCACAACGGACAAAAAGGAAACCGCAAAGGACACAACCAAGAAGCAGACCAAAGCAGGGAGAAGGCCGTACGGTTAGAGAGAAGGCCGCACGAACAGAGGAGGAGCCGCGCGAATCAAAGGAGATCGCGGGAAAAACAGAGGCAGAGAAACCGCGAAAACAGGTCGCGGATAGAACTAGAGAGAGAAGAGAGGCCGCACGGTTAGGAAACAAGCCGCGCGGATAGGAAGAAGAAGATCTACAGCGGTCATGATGTCAGACACTAGCGGCCAGAAAAGCCACGACCAAGCCGCAGAATCAAGCAGAGGGATAGAAGTCGAGCAGCTAGAAGACAGTCCGCTCGAACAGAAGCAACAGGCAAAACAAGGCACAGGGCAACAGGTCGCGGCGAACAGAACGCAAGCAAAAGAAATAGGCCGCGCGAACAGGGCGCAAGCAAACAGGCGGAAGAAACAAGCCGCGAAAACAGGTCGCGAGAATAAGAAGCAAGCCGCGCGGACAGGTCGCGCGGTCAGAGAGGGCGCACAGAATCAGGAGGAGAAAATCGAGTCCTCTGATACCATGTAAGAAACGAACTAAAACAAACCGGAAGCGGTTTAACTGAAACTTTATTATCCGAAAAAGGTATCTATTACAAAGGTATGACCTCCCTTATATAGAATGGAGGAGAGAAGAGAGAATACAAATAAGAGATGTGGGACTAAAAAATTACATGACATAAGTAGACTGTACAGACACAAACCGCACAAACCGTGCGGTTAGACAGAGGGGCTAACCGCTCGGCAACTGCCAGAGTGAGAGAGATAGACCGCCATGTGAGACCTCCAGACCGCCCGGTCTCCAAGTCGCCAGTGACAAGCCGCTAGACCTCTTGGACCATAGACAGCAACACATAGCAACCAAACCGCTGAAGGGAAACTGCCAGACCGCCCGGTCATCAACTCGCCAAGTCAGACTGCCAGACCGCCCGGTCACCACTTCAACACATGGGTTTAGAGTAATTTGAATGGCGTCGGTGTTATCACAATAAAGGGGAGTGAGATTTGGAGAAGATACACCAAGATCCTCAAGAAACCAACGGAGCCAAATAATATCCTCAGTGGTGGTAGTCATAGATTGAAGCTTAGCCTCAGCACTGGAGTGAGAAACACAAGTCTGTTTCTTGGACTCTCGCACACAGATGTAGAGAACTACTGCTGGAGAAGAAGAGACCACGAGAGGTCGTCTCCCGGATATAGCGTAGGAGCAACAGTAGATGATCATAATACACAGAGGTGGGTGCACTAACAAACTGGCTCAACACATGAATAATATGGGCAATGTCGGGCCGAGTAATGGTGAGATAGACGAGACTCCTCACGAGGTGGTAGTATTGAGTAGGATCAGAGAGTGGAAGTCCATCATCCAGACATAGTTGAAGGTGGAGCTCCATAGGGGTGTCTAATGTGCGAGAGTCAGAGAGAGCAGCCCAAGAAAGGAGATCTGATGTGTAGCACTGCTGAGAGAGCTGAAACCTGCAATATGTAGAGTTGACCTCAAAACCCAAGAATTAGCTCAACTGACCAAGATCAGTCATCTGAAACTACTACTGAAAGTGATGTTTGATGAAGACCACATGACAAGGATCATCACCAGTAATAATCATATCATCCACATATAGTAATAAAAGGGTGCGACCACGAGAGGAGGAGTGCATGAACAGAGCTAGATCATGAGGACATGGCTGAAATCCAGCGATTGTAATGGTTGAACTGAAACGTGCAAACCACACGCGGGGTGCCTGCTTGAGCCCATAAAGAGCTCGCTGCAAGCGATAAATAAGGGCTGGAGGAGAGGATAGACCCAGAAGAGGAAGCATGCATACCTCCTGCTGAAGATCATCGTGAAGAAATGCATTCTTCACGTTGAGCTGTGATAGGGACCAGTGGCAAACAACAGCAACAACGATAAGAGTCCGGACTATAGTCATGTGAGCAACTGGTGCAAAACTCTCGTCATAGTCTCTTCCATGCTCCTGTTGAATGCCACGAGCAACTAGTCGAGCCTTGTACCTCTCCACAGAGCCATCACGAGTCTTGACCTTAAAGAATCACTCACAAGTAATAGGAACAACACCAGGAGAAAGTGGAACAAGCTCCCATGTACGGGTATGCTCAAGCGCCTCCAACTCAGCATGCATAGCAATCTTCCACTCATGAATCTGGGTAGCCTCACGGTAGAAAGTCAGCTCTGGAGTACTACAGGAAGTAGCAAGAAGGGCGGGTAGGTCCAGCGGTAGGGTAGCAAGGCTAAGGCGGTCGGGAGGATGCCTCTCACGTGGTGGGTTGCGGCGCACGAGAGGATCATCCACAGGACACTCACTAGAGGAGGTTGGCACTGAGTTTGGGGGCACTGGAGGCAAGGATATAGGAGGAGGACGATGAGTATAATGATAAGGAAGAGGAGAGACATGGTCCCAAGTGGACATCTCATCAGAGGGAGAGGTGTGAGATAGAGGAGAGGAGTGAGGAGGTGATGGAGTAGACTGTGACAAGGAAAAAGGAGGAGACGAAGTAGGCTATATAAAGGGATAAGGAGGTGACAAAGTAGACCATGGCAAGGGAAGAGGAGGTGGACATACAAGAGGGGAGGATACATAAGGCGGAAAGATGGGAAGAGTGAGAAACTGCACGTCAGAGGGAGTAACAGATGAGTGTGAGGTGGAGAAGACATGAGACACGAAAAAAGAGTGAGAATCATCAAAAGTGACATCACGTGAGATGCGAAGTCGACTTGCAACATGATCATAACATCGATAGCCCTTATGCTCAGCACTGTACTCTAGAAAGACACAAGGAACAGACTGAGCAGAGAGCTTAGTACGCTCACATGGAGAGAGAATAACATAACATCGACAACCAAAAACACGAAGATGAGTGTAACATGAGGGTCGAGAGTACAAACACTCACCGAGACACTGGCCTTGAAAGAAAGTTGAGGGATGCAGATTAATAAGATAGACATAAATGGAAATAGCCTCAGCCTAGAAGTGAGGAGGAACGTAAGAGGAGATAAGAAGGGTGTGAGCTGTCTCAATAATATGACGTTGCTTTCTTTCAGTGGTGTCATTCTGAGCATGGGCACCGTGACAGGCAAGCTGGGGGAGAGTGTCGTGAGTAGCTAACAGATATCGAAAAGCATGAGAGAGATACCCCCCTCCTGAGTCAGAACGAAAAATGCGTATGGAAGCAGAAAAATGCGTGTGTATCATAACAAAAAAAGGAACGTAGATCTGAAAAAATTCAGATCGAGAATGCATAAAATAGACCTAAGAATAACGAGAGTAGTCATCAATGAAAAGAACATAGTACAAGTGTCCACCCTTGGATACAAAAGGTATATCTCCCCAGACATCAGAATGAACTAAACCAAAGGGAAGCTGACGCGTAAAAATCGTCTCACGGACTACAATCCGAATAGACAAGTGTACCTATCGTTTTATAGTATAGTGATAAAAATATATCAAGGTCGTATAAAAACTCGAGGCAGGCAAGTACTATTACTCACAACGACTCTATTATCCTACCGAACGATTGATGAGTTTTGAAAATAAAATAAACTAAACTTACTTAAAAGAGAAATAAAATATTGTCAAAGAGTGCTCGATCGACGATTCACTTTGAAATAAAATAACGGAATAATTTAGTTTAACATTCGTAATTCTATTAAGACCGTGACGGATCCGATATTAGGAAGTAATCTCGCTAGAGCATTAAATCCCCTAACTTATAGACGTTTTGACCGAAATCTCTTTACAAGTCAAAATGGCCTAAAGTCATATTACCGAAGTGACCCGTACTATTGGATTTGACTCCAATCCGGAGGATTTACGTCATCCTATCTCTAGTGTTGTGTGCAACTCCTTCCTTCCTTGAGTGATCTTTCACATTCACGAGCCTCTCGGCTAACTCGAATATGAGATCAGAATCTACTATTGTATACTAGAAATACAGAGTCGATAAGAAATAAATCAAGGTTGGATCGAAAATAAAAATACGAATGTAAACCATAAAATAAAAGATATGTTATCTCATCGCAAATATTATCGCGAGCGGGCACAAAAAGAACTAGCTAAGCATGATTGAGAAGGAAATAAAAACAATAAGAAAAAGCAAATTCATTTTTATTGATGATAAAAGAAGGGGTACACAATAATAGTAGAAGAGAGAATACTATACTATCAAAACAAAAAGAGATTACAATAAAAACTTAACAAGAAAGTAAGAAAAGAACTCTCACTTGCTCTCTACAAAATCTCACCTCCAAATGCATGAGGTCAAGGCTCCTTTTATAGAGGAGGGGGAAGGTTCTAGATGGAGATGGAGATGAAGGGACACAAGGGGGTGGTTATCCATACATGATTGAAGAGATGCATGAATGACATAAATGAGGGGGAGAGAGAAGGCTAGATTCATGCATTTAATTTTAGGAAAATGAAAAGAAAATTAAACATAAGAGAGGGTGGATGGATGAGTCATAAATGAGCATGAGAGAGAGGGAAAGAAGGGGTGAATGTGAAATAAAAAGGGAAAAATAATAAAGGAGGAGAGAGAGGGGGGGGGGGACGACCATATGCATGAAGAATTGCATGCATGTGGTCGGGTTTGACATGAGGGGGGCTTCTTGGGCTTCAATGGGCTGCTACATGGAGTGGGATTTGATGTTGTGGGCTGCATGGGTCGGATTTGATGTTTGGGGTTGCATGGGGTCGGATTTGATGTTTGGGGGCTGCATGGGCTGCATCAAATACAAGTGGGCTACTTGGTTTTGGTGTTGAGGGCTGCTTTCTTCAAGTGGGCTGCACCATGGCTTCATCAAAGAGGAAGTGGGCTGCACCAAAGGGAGGGGCCGGCCATAATGTACCTACAAAATAAATAAATAAAAACATGGATTAGTTATGTTATAAATCAACATAGAATAACAAAATTAAAACAAGATTTTAAAGCACAAAATCAAAACCATTAAAACATTAAAATTAAAACATTAAGATATAACATAATATCATAACAATATAAAATTCATAAAATAAAAACTAAACCTAGGGAATTATGCTAAAATAACCTAAATATTATGACTAAAAACTACTTATCAGAAGCTGAGACCTGGACTCACTCAACGGATAGGGGAGTTGTAGTTGTTTGTCGAGCTTACAACATGAACATGAGTGAGGCCAATCAATAAAAACATGACCAAGGAAACCATGACTAATGAGAGAAGCTAGACGGGGACCACTGGGATGACCAAGACGGTAGTGCCACTAGGAGAAACACATCGAAGGAAGAAAAAGGGAGGAAGTTGTATGTGACTATGAAGTGGATGGAAGATGGAGACGATCAAGGACGTACACCCCGCAACGACGACGACCAGCCTGAAGGAGTGCCCCAGACAGACGATCTTGCACACGACATGTGAACTCATCAAAGGTAGCCAGACAACCAAGAGATGTGAGTTGGTTGGCGGATATAAGGTTCATGGATAACTCAGGTATGTAGTCAATATCGGGAATATGAAAATGGGTGGTGTAAAGGAGGCCACGACTGGTGATGGGGTGAATGGTACCGTCTGTTACCATGATACTAAGGGCGGGTATATAACCCGTAATTCATCGAGATCAAAAGTACCCAAGAAGACAGTTATTCGCAAACCATTGGGCGAGCAGAGGCGAGCTTGGGCGAGCAGAGGCGAGCTTGGGCGAGCAGAGGCAAGCTTAGGCGAGTATCTCGTGAGTATGGGTGAGTAAACCCATACTACTCACTAGTAGAGGCGGGATACTCGCCTATAACCCCCAGGTTAGAAATGGACTTTTGGAAAAGGTTTAGCCCCCCCCCCCACCCAAGTGAATACTCGTCAAGTCCATGCCTGCCTAGTACCTCACCCAGTTTTTAGTTGCGGAGGGAAAGTTTCTCCCCAACTTCTGGGTGCGTGGTGGGGAAGGTGGGACCTTCCTGCTGGAGCACTTGGGGTGTGCTTATAGATAGTTTTCTCTCTCCCGTGATAGCCATTTGACTTGTGGCGTCGGACCGCATAATCAGTAACTTTAGGCTATCTTGATCCGAATTTTGGAGTGGGGATTTTCCCGGTTTGAACAGCGGGAGTGATGGGCTGACAGGACAAAATGTGTGTCATAAGTCATGTGAAAAGAGGCTCCAGAGTCAAGCAACCATCCGGAGGTGGAGATACCTGTAGTGGAGGAGGCAGACGGCTGAGAGACAGAGGCAGATGAGCGGGCCGGTGAAAACTACTGGACAATCAGCTGCGCAAGCTCAGAGACAGAGAGAGACTGCGCTGGAACAAAAAAAATGAGCGTGAGGAATACCAGGAGCACGCTACTGACAAGACTGCTGAGCCCTATGAAACTTGCGACACGCAGATTGGGTGTGTCCAAGACACTGACAATAGTGATAGTGGACCGGCTGGCGATGAGGAGCACCGGACTGAGCAATCACCGTGGCCTTCTGGAGGAATGCGGAAAAGGAGTGAGGTGATGCCATCGAATCAAAATGGAGGATGGAGGGGTCCATCTGGCTGTAGCAGTAGAACAACGATCGATCGGAGATGCGGACGGCAGGTTGCAGGAGCAGCGGACAACACAGGCAGCAGTGACACAGTATAGGAAGCATCGACATAGTACAAGGAGCAGCAACACGGAGCAGCAACACGGAGCAGACGGGATCGATCGGCACGGTACAGGTAGCAGCGGAGGTCGGGATCGATCGACACCAGGAGCGGCAGCCGGGATCGGTGCGGAAGGAGGAACGCCGATCAGAGTAGATTGAAACACCGATCGATGGGAGCGGATCGAAGCAGGCGGGATCCGAACGTCGATCGGTGCGGAAGGAGGAAGACGATTGCTGGAATTGGGATCGAAACACTGCAGCGCGCTGGGATCGGCTAGGGTTGGGATCTTCGCTCTGGTACCATGATAGGAATTAAGGATTTTCTGTCTATTCACAATTAACAATGGTAATACATATACATGACAAGGGAGGATGATCATAATACCCGTGGTGACTCTAAGCTAACACGATCACTCAAAATATACAACATATCTAACAACAGAGATATATAATGACAGAGGAAAGCACGTGCAGCCTATAATTATCCATTTGCACTACAATGCAAAGCTCAAGTTCAGCCTTTTAATCCAGATTTATTACAGTGGACTGTTCGTGTGTTAAATCATTCAATGCAAACTTGACCTCTTATAAAATATTCTATCAGAATGCAGCTGTTCTCATCCAAATTTTTTATAGAGGATGCTTGCATCCTCTATAAAAAATCGTTTGGATGAGGCATTAGAGGCGGAACAGGGCATGATATAGGGTTCGTTTGGCGCATCTTTGTTGGTCACGAATGCGGTGGATATGAATTGTTGTTTGTGAAATTCCAACCACACCTAAGGAATTTCATCCACTTTCATCTTCAAAACAATGGTTATGATCACTATCAAGAAAATAAATTACTTTAGAGCATAAAATATATGAATTTTTTTAGGTGCGGTGGAGCGTTCATGAACTATGATTCATGACCACCATGTTCACGACCGCCACCGCCTCCCCAAATGAAGCCTAATTTTTTTATGGCGTTTATAACTGTTGTAATGCCAAACACATGTTCTATGGCGATGACATTTTTGTTCCAACCCACCGGGCGCCAAACGGAGTCAGAGTCTTTATCCCATACAAACATGCCCCAACAAATTCAGTGAGGCAATATATAGAAAAAAAAACATTGTTAATCGTTATATATATTTCTATATATAATATTATAAATATTATTGCGATCAAACTCGACGCCCCGGTCGTACTGGAGTAACTTGGATCGTCTTAGCTCACGGAGCGGTCGAGCGCCCGCTCAGTCAACGAAAGAGAAAATGTACACACGATATTTTGACATGAAAAAACTCCTCAACTGGGTAAAAAAATCACGTGATCGGGTCTGTGCCGATTGAAATCCACTATCTGCTTGCGGTTACAACTTGCTTGAATAATCGAGGGAGACAGACCGCTCCTCGTTACACTTTGAGGGCGAGAGAGGGAGAGATTCTTGGGCTCATGGCGGGCAACAGGCTGCTCCGCGTGAGGTTAGTTGCTTCAGCGATGCGCACAAACAAGTATTTTCTGTATTTGGACTTTCCTTCTTGCCACACACTTGTGGGCTTAGGCGAATTTCCGGTAGAGAGGAGGTGGCTCGTAGGAGGAATCCGGCAGAGCTCTGGTCTGAGGAGGAAGAATGCAGAAGAAAGAAAAGATGAGAAATGAGGAGGCCTGAGGGCCTTCTTATAGCCTTCAGGAGGTGGTTACGATGATTATGCGGCTATCTGCACAACGTAACCGTCAATATTATAATTTCAAGTATAGTCTTATGCGAATATCATTCGCATGATATTATGCTAAATGCAGGCCCACTATCTAATTAATGGAATCCCCCCAACTAATCATGGTGATTGGTGGGTGGTTACGCCTGAAATGGACGGTGACGATCGCGGCAAGCCGATCGGACGGCGGGGAAGGCACCCAAGGAGGGTAAGTTTCATGTTGTAGAGAGTAGATAAGAACGTGACGTCTATTGAACTTTCGTTGACTACGAGAATTCTTTTGATGTTAAAGCAGGGATCTTCAATTCCCGCGGAGATAACGAGCGAGTCCTGATGGGGGTCTACAACCCCTTGAGATCTTTATTTTCGAAGGAGATGGTGGAATCCGAGTTGAGTTCTGTATTTTTGCAGGCTTCCTCTTTAGTTTCAACTGAGAATACTTGGTAGAGAGCAATGGGGGCCCGACGATGGTTTCAATATTGCCTACCATTTGTCTGGCGCAAGGGGCCCCTGCGTCACGTTCTGCTGATCTCTTCATTGACGATGTACTTGTTGGCCCTGTGTTTGTCCATATAGAAATCATCCAAGGAGTCCATGGCGGGCTAGACGCTCGATTTCACTCTTTAGCCCGGAACATTACTTGGTAGTGTGACCAGTCGTGCGGTAAAACTCACAATATTTTGACTGGTCACTTCTTAGGTTCCGCGACGGCACTATCGGTCGCTGAAATACCGAATCATCCTGAATCACGTACAACACATTGGTGCAGGTGGTATTTAGTGGAGTGTATTCTCGGGGCAGACGCGGACCCCCATTGAATAATTTGTCAAAATAAGACGGACTTGTTCCTCCCTGTTAGGCTCCGTTTGGCACAGTGATGATGGTCGTAAACACAAGAGTTAAATCGTCATTTGTTAAGAATCATCTAACAAACATCATTCGTTTGAACATAAAGATGGATAAAGTTGATTAATGTCAAGATCCATAATTTTGGGTGTAGCCCGTGCGCATTCAAAACAATCATGGATGGGCTGCCCCCAAAAAGTAATTGTATATCAAGGTCTATTGATGATTATATATTTATCCCCCGTGCCAGTATGACAGTACCTCAATCACAATAATGTCGCGGCGCAACGACGCTCCCTCCACTCACACTTCTGAAGTGTATTAGATGATAGACTGACTGCCGGAGTACGTTAGTATATCCATATGTAACACCCCAGAAATCTCAAAATAAGTTTTCAAACTTATGTGAGGTGCAGGCTGTTTGACACGGCCTGGGACACGGGCGTGTCCCAGGGCGTGTCGGGGGTACACGGCCTGGGACACGGGCGTGTCCCAGGGCGTGTTCAGGTTAGTCGACACTCGATAGTCGACGATCGTCGAGCCTGGGACACGGCCATGGACACGGGCGTGTCCCAGGGCGTGTCGCGCAATTAAATTTCGAATTTGGCCTGTTCGAGTCAGATTAGTACACGGCCTTGAACCAAGCCGTGAACACGGGCGTGTCAGGTTGGACACGGGCGTGTCCGATGCCGTGTTCCGACCCGTGTACTGATTGCAGCTCGATGAGGCAGGGGTGACACGGGCATGTCTCAGGAATGACACGGGCGTGTCAGGTTCGACACGGGCGTGTCGTTGACCGTGTTCTGGTAAACCTCAGTCGGTATGAACCGCTTAAGGGAACACGGCCTGTGACACGGGCGTGTCACAGGCCGTGTCAGCCAAAAATTTGGAATTTTGGGCAAATCGTGGCCGTTCAGAATTCTCTCTTTTGATCCAAGGGCTCAGGTGGTTTCCTGGCTGGATTTATTTCGTGAAGGATGATGAAGAAGTCATTCTTCATTTGTGCTTAAGGAAGAGAGAAAGAGAGAGGAGGAAGAAGAAGGAGGAGGAGATCAAGCCACCGGCGGAGTTCCCGTGGTCCGATTCGTGATCCGAAGCCGGCGTTGTGAAGGCAAGGCTGCTGCGATTCTTTCTCACCGGCTAGTTTTCGATGGCTCCCAAGAGATCGACAAGGGTAACGATCTCCCTTCTTGGACATGTGAAGTCCTTCTTTTCTGCATTGCATAGGGAAAACCCTTCCCCGCGAGTGTGCGGTGGGTTGTGGTGTCCCTTGGGGTAGATATGTGAAGTCCCCCTTGTTAGAGGCCGGAATTGGAGTACGTCTCTAGGCATGTTGTGTGAAGCCCATCTGGACGTGGTCTGGATTGGTGATGCTTGTTTGCATATCGGAGAAGGCTCCGTGATTATGGCTTGTGATGCCTTGTTCCTACTTGTTGCTTGGTGCGGCAGGAAGTACTGGACGATGTCCAGGAAATGAAGAGGGTTGGATGCAACTCTTGTGGCCGTGCGTTGCCACTTTATGAGCGGTTGAGTCGTTGGGCTGCAACCCGATGAAAAGGCAGATTGCCGAACAGGAAAGGTGAAACCGACCCGCGCCTATAAATAGCCATGGATACTTCCGTATTCGAGGTGGCACGGCGACTTGAGCAACAGGGGGTGGCTGATCCGTACCTGCGTTAGGTCCATCCGACTTGGAAGCCTGGTTATAGGTTTTGTTGGAGCGCCTAATGAGAGTCTTAGGCCCGCGCGCCGGAAAGACTAGAATGCTCAAATACCGTGTAGACGGTGGTGTTGACCCTGGTATTCCGGTACACCGAAAATGTGCCCTGAGTGCACGGACTGTCGGGCCGTGTGGCCGATAGTTGTGATGGCTTGAATGTGCCTGCGCGCACATAGTTGCTATATGATGCCATGCTTTGCAGGGAAAGAATGCTAATGCCCCGAGAAAGGGGTAAGATTGTTATAATTGGGTCAGCTGAATGCTGACCGTTGCATTGTTTGCCACCGGTTGGGTGGATTGTTCCCGTGCAGGTGCTGGAGAGCCAAGTGGTAAGTGAAGGGCTGAAGCCCTACTGCTATTGCTGCTGCTGCTGCGGCTAGCCCATGAAGGCTAAGCGAATGTTTTGTTTTTGCTTTTACTCATGTATGGCCGGCCTACGCGCCGAGGTTTGTAAGTCATGTTGTATAGAAGAGGAACTGTAAGGCCTTAAGGCCAAACTCTATGTATTTGTGTACATTCCGTGATATATATAAAGGTGGTTTATATATTGGACATTCCTGGTTAGAGTTCAAATTTCTACTTAAAGCTTCCGCTAGAATGCTCTGAGTTAGGATTCGTGTTTGGTTTGGTATTATCCTGTGACCTCACCGTCTGTTTGTGGCATATAGTGTGGGGCCCCGGCCGGACCTTCTACTATACGTCATCTAACGGATGGGGTCGTTAAATTTTGGTATCAGCTTCGTTCGGTCTTCCTCTATCGAATTCGTGGACGAATTCTTTTATGGGGTGGCGAGCGCGTGTTTATGCGCCCTGCTGTAACGCTAATGAACTCTGGAATGTCCACTAAGGAATGTACAAAATCTTGTTTGAGGAATCTGCGCGTTCCTTTTTGTGTTGTTTTGCTTGCATACGTTCGCTAATGTGTGTCTTGTCCACCTATAGGTGACGCGTAGTGGTGCTGGGCAGTCTGAGCCCCAGCGTTCTGATGAGAGTGCGGCACCAGCTGAGGTGCCCACACCTCCTCCATCTGCGGAAACTGTTCGTTTAGTTGCTGAGGCTCTATTTGCCATGATTCAGCCGACCGGGCAAGCGCAGTCGGCAGTCGAGCCAGTTCGTGTTGTTGTAAGACCCGAGCCGATTGAGGCTGTAGATCCACGAGCAGCTGACCGACAGTTGAAGCAATTCATGAGCTTCAGTCCTCCTACGTTTGCGGGAATGGGATCCCCAACGCAGGCGGAAGATTGGTTATCGCGTGTCAAGAGGATAATGACAGCGATCAGGGCGGAGGAAACTCTAAAGGTCACCTTGGCCACCTTCATGCTTGAAGGAGAGGCGCGGTTGTGGTGGGACGAGGTTGAGGTACACCATTTGGCGGGCAGGCAATTAACACAAGTGTCAATTGAGGAGTTCTCTCGAATATTTCTGGCGAAACATGTCCCAGCGGCGCAACGCATTGCTATGGAAAATGAGTTCCAACGATTAAAGCAAGGGGAAGATAGTGTGGATATCTACTTGCATGAGTTTACCAGGTTGGGACGCTATGCGGGTACAATCTTCGCGGATGACCAAAGGAAAACGAATCGGTTCTATGAAGGATTGCGGGATGAGTTGCGATTCCTGCTTTCGAGTTCAGTGAACCAAGGGTTTCAAGCGTTGGTTGATACTGCGTGTGCGTTGGAGAAGGACATGCGGCGGGTGCAAGGGAGCAAGGGCTTAGTTGTGTCAAAGCCAGAGATTCAAGCACCTCGCCCGAGCAAGTCGTTTTACCAGAAGAAAGGGGGCAAGAGGTCCAAGCCGTCTGGGCAAGTGACTACGACCGTTGTGTCGGAAGCGACATCAAGGCCGGATTCTCGTACATGCTATAACTGTGGCCGGGTGGGGCATATAGCTCGTGATTGTCGGGTTGTTCAGCCCAAAGGGGATAAGAAGGCGGGTGCGTCGTATGCTGAGAAGGGCAAAGCGGTGGTTGATTCCTCTGCGTCTCAGGCACAGCCCCGAATCTATCAGCTTGGCCAGCAGGAAGCGATTAAGCAAAGTGACGTCGTCACAGGTACGAGTTGAGTTAGCTTACTTGCTTATGTGCTATGGTTTTTGGTTATGTATAGCTTGTGCATGTGTGTGTGCTGCAGGCTTTGTCCTGATTCGGAATAATTTGGATATAGTGTGGGGCCCCGGCCGGACCTTCTACTATACGTCATCTAACGGATGGGGTCGTTACACCATATACATCATAAAATTGTGTTTGTTACATTAAAGTTGTTTGATTTTTTTGTTCTTTAAAGGTATTGCATTAATGTTATAAGTAAGTTGTTTAAATTTCAATGTCATTTAAAAAAGATTTATATCCAATGGGATGAACGGCTAGGATTACATTGATGATCCTCTTAGGTTACGCTGGTCCGACAAAGTATTTTTATGTATAATATAGATGTATATTTTTTTTCAGGTGCTTGGGGTGTTTGATTGGGCTGGAAATAATCCACTGCTACCAGAGATGATGTTGCTTCCAGAATTTCTTCCTTTTCACCCAGGTTATTTTTAGACGGTTGTTATTTGCAAATCATAAACGTCTATTCGCAGATCAAATTTTTCATGTTTATAAATGTTTATCCGCAGATCAACTTTAAATTTCAACTTTATCCGCCAATACTAGGAGAAAATTGGTGAAATTCATGTCAAAATGATTAAATTCACATCAAACTGGTGAAATTCACGTCAAAATGGCGAAATTCACGTCAAAATGGTGAAATTTATGTCAAATTGTTGAGATTGAGTCATCAGCATATGATCAAAAGGTTGTCAGAAAAGTTCTTTCGTTGTCAGGGTTTGATCAGGAGAAGAATACATCAATTACTAAAATTTAAATTTAGTTTGCAGAGAAACATGAAAAATTTGATCTGCGAATAAACGTTTATTATTTGCGAATAATAATTGTCTATTTTTAAAAAAAAAATTAATGACCCGCATTTTCTAATTTTTCTTCAAAAATATCAATGCCTGCATTATATTTATTAAATAAATATAATCCCAATCTTCACTTATGACATTTCATTTACTAGGATCTTCCATCAAACTTTACATGGGGCATCCCATGCCTTCTAATTTTCAAGATTACCAAAATATTTCCTCCATGAGTTTTTTTACCTATTCAGTATGCATGCATGTTTACAATATAAATTTGAAGGGGATCACAGGTAGGGTTGATATCGAGTCGAGTTCGAGCGATTTTGGTTTGACTCGAAATCGAAATTTTCGACTCGAACTCGGCTCGAAATCGAAATCGAAATTGATTTCAAGTCCAGTCGGCTTGACTCGAAATGACTCGATTCCGATTCGGCTCGAAATCGAATCGAGTCGGCTCGAAATCGAATCGGGTCGGCTCGAAATCGAATCAAGCCGGCTCGAAATTGATCAATTTTTTGTTTCATTCCTAGTTTGCTCAAAATTAAATTGGACAAACTATAAATTTAGCAAATGAAACACTTAAAGCATTCATTCTTTTTATTTAGGTTTAAATTTTGTTATTTTTAATCTTAAAATAAGAATATATTAATAAATACATAATTATTTTAATTATTTTGAGTTGATTCGAATCATATTTTGAGCGATTTAGGGCTAGCTCGAAATCGACTCGAAATCTGATTCGAGTCAAATTGAATCGACTCAAATTGAGTCGAATCAATTTTAACCGATTCCGATTCGACTCAATTTTCGAACGATTTTCGAGCGATTTTCGAGTTTCGAATAATATGCTCGGCCCTAATCACATGAGGTTTCGGTGATTTTTTAAAATAGAGGGGAAGTTTTTGTAATTATGTCAATTTCTGAAAAAAATACCTTAAATCCCAAAACTTCAATGACTTTTAAAGTTTCAATGGTGCAGTTAGAGCTGAATAATGATGAAAAGTAAATGCAATAGGAGGATATGTACAAATGTGAAACTCCTTCCTCGTTCTCGTATATTTACTTTATTAATGGTTTAATTTAAATTCTAAGTAATGAATATACATTTATTTATGCATTTAAAAATGCGAGTGATATTATATGAGGAGTCCCCTGTGCGGCCGCGACAGTGTCATGATATGATGACACTCTTGTAGCTAGGGGTGCAAATTTTGCTCGGGCCCGGTTGCCCGGCCCGAGTCTGCTCGGATCTGAGCCCGATTAAGTCTGGGCCCGGTGAGGCGCGGGCCAGGCCCAGGCCAAGCCCAAAGAGGCTAACCAAACCCCCAAATATGATCAGGGCCCACCTGATGCCCGGCCCGGCCCAGGCCCAGACCCGGTCGGGCATTAAAGCCCACATAAAGTTGGTTACGACCAGCATTTAATGCTGGCAAGAGCCAGCAAAGCCAACATTTAATGTTGGCAAGAGTCAGCATTTAATGCTGGCAATCCTCAGCCCAAATGCTGGGCTGCCTGGTTGGGGGTCTGGTTGGGCTCGATCTAAAAGGCCCAACAGGCTCCCTTTTTTTACTATGGTCTGGGCCCGATCTGAGCCCGGTTTGAGAAGGGCCCGGTCTGGGTCTAACAGGAAAAAAGCCCGGGCCTAGGGGGCCCGAGCCCGGCCTGAGCCCCGCAGGGCTTTATTTGCACCCTTACTTATAGTGTTGGGGTTCAGCCCCTAAGGTGATATTTTGTGCAGAATTTATGAGGTTGCAACCTGATTTTTTGATGTTGTAACCTTCTTCTCACTGGTTTAGGAGGAGGCAGTTTTTATTAAAACTGTGAACAGTTTTATTTAATTAAAATTGTGAACAGTTTTATTTAAAAAACTACGGACAGTTTTTAAGTGGGGTTTTTTTTAAACCTCCTCCATTTTCTCCCGATAACTGTGTGTGAGGGTTAAAAAGTGAGAGCAGCGGAAACCTTCCGTCCCCCCCCCCCCCGTCCGCCGTCCCTGCGCCCGTGTCGACTGCCGTCCGCCATCCCCGCGCCCGCGCCGTCTGCCGGCCGCCATTCGTCGCCGCTGTTGCAAGGGATTCTGCCGCTGCTGTAGACGGGAGTTCGTTGCTTGAAGGAGGTGTTTCCTCTGTGCTGAAAAAGGAGTATTTCTCTACCGTTTCAAGGGTTTCTTCGTCTACGGTTTCAGGTGTACCCTTTCTTTTCTTCGTTTGCTATTGTGCTTGAAGAGAGAGTAGGATTTTATCCTGTTGTAGAGAAGTTGTAGTTTGTCTTGGTGGTAGAGAGGAGTGGATTTGTGTGTCAAATCCGGAGGGCTTTTTAGGTTTGGACAAACCTAGATAAATTTCTGTAACCCTTATTTATTATAGTGGATTTTCGTTGTGCCGTGCCCCGTGGTTTTTGACCTTAAAGTGGTGAAGGTTTTCCACGTATATCTTTGTGTTCACTTCTGTTGTTGATTTTGTTTCTTATTATTGCTTGTGCTCTATTGATCGGTGAGTGTTGTCGTTGTCTGCGACCCCCTTTCCCTAATAAGTGGTATCAGAGGGAAGGTTCTTTGGCTAGTCGTTTTTTTTATTTCTCGGTTTCTATCTTGGTGCGGTAGGTGACGACCATCGGTCCGCTCCCTATCCTCTCTTGTTAATCCCTTGAAATAAATCGACTTGTGGACCGTAATAGAGTTACTTGTTTGAGAAAGCAATGGAACAGAACACAAGGATGGTCAATATGAATGGCAAGAATTGGAGCATATGGAAGCCTCGGATGGAGGATCTCTTATATTGTAAAGATCTTCATGCTCCGTTGACGGGGAGACGTGCTTCAGTTAAGGATGATGAAGAGTGGAAGAAAATGGATCGAAAGGCAGTAGGGTTCATTAGACAGTGGCTCGATGACTCTGTTTTTCATCATGTTTCCACGGAGACCTCGGCTTAGGCCTTATGGAAAAAGCTTAAAGCCTTGTACGAGTGGAAGACTGCAGGTAACAAGGCATTCCTAATTAAGAAGCTTGTCAATTTGAAGTACCGGGAAGGTTCACAGATGAATTAGCATCTGAACCTTTCTCAAAGTATTATTAATCAGTTGGAGTCCATGAAGATCACTTTGGAAGATGAACTCCAAGCTCTGATGATCCTTAGTTCTTTACCCGAGAGTTGGGAGACTCTAGTAGTGTCGTTGAGCAACTCAGCACCTGATGGCGTGGTAACCATGGAAATGGTGTCTGATTGTCTCTTGAACGAAGAGCTGAGAAGGAAGGATTCTAGATCTTTCACTTCGGGTGCTTTTTCTCATGGAGGGAAGAGGCCGGTCTGTGAAGAAGGATGTGAAGCACATAGACAGTTCCAGGAGTAAGTCCAGGGGCAAATCTAAGAAGGACATCGAGTGCTACTATTGTAAAAGGAAGGGTCATTTCAAGAAGGATTGCTTCCAAATGAAAAGAGACCTGAAGGGAAAGACCAAGGAGGTAGTAGAATCCACTGGTGATGCAACGAATTTGATTGTAGAGGCTGAGCCGTTATGCTTGCAGTGCAGTGGGTCGTCTTGCTAGGACTGCGTTGACACAGACTAGATCGTGGACGGAGGTGCATCCTATCATTGCACTCCTCACAGAGATTACTTCTACACCTACTCTGCGGGAGATCTTGGTGTGATCCGGATGGCAAATTCTGGTGAGTCGTTGATTGTTGGCAGTGGTGATGTCCATCTGGAGACTGAATTGGGGAAGATTGTTCTCAAGGGCGTCAGGCATATTTCTGACTTGAGAATGAATCTGATTACCATTGGTAGGCTTGATGATGGTGGTTTCACGAGCATTGAAGGTGGAGGGACCTGGAGGTTGTTGAAGGGCTCTTTGGTGGTGGCCAAAGGAAGGAAGTGTTGTGGTCTTTATCGTACTAAAGCCAAGATCTGTGGTCCAAGTGTGAATGCGACAGAGGGAGACTCTATGGAGTTATGGCATCGCAGACTTGGGCCTATCAGCGAGAAGAACTTGAAGATCTTGGTGAAGAACAAGGTCCTTCCGGAACTATCAGGAGGGCTTCCTGATACGTGTGCGCACTGCTTGGCCGGTAAGCAGAAACGTGTTTCCTTTGCTGATTCTGAACCAAAGAGGAAGGCGGAGTTACTATACTTGATACACACTGATGTGTGTGGTCCTATTGAGCCCAAGTCTCTGGGCGGAGCCGCTTACTTTGTCATGTTCATTGACGATCACTCCAGGAAAGTCTGGGCATATTCTGTGAAGCAGAAGAGTGATGTTCTAGCAAAGTTTGAAGAGTTCAGAGCGAAGGTGGAGAAGATGACCGGGAAAGAAATAAAGCGAGTTCGATCTGACAACGGGGGAGAGTACACTGGTGCCTTCGACTCTTACTGCAGAAGGCATGACATAGTACATGAAAGGATAATCCCGAGGACGCCGCAACAGAATGGGTTAGCAGAAAGGATGAACAGGACGATTTTTGAGAAGATCAAATGTATGATTTCTCAAGCTGGCATTAGTAAACAGTTTTGGGCTGAGGTTGTGCAAACTGCTGTACATCTGATAAATCTGTCTCCTTCTGCACCTCTGAATGGTGATATTCCAGAGTGTGTTTGGTCCGGGAAGGAAGTGTCGTACGGACATGTGTGTGTGTTTGGGTGCAAAGTCCACGTTCATGTTCCCAAGGAAGAGAGATCGAAGCTTGATGAGAAGTCCCGGGAGTGCATCTTGATGGGATTTCCCCATGAGGAGTTTGGCTATAGACTCTGGGATCCTGTGAACAAGAAAATGATCAGAAGCAGAGATGTGATCTTTATTGAAGATCAAGTGGTTGGTGAGCAGAATCCTGCGGAGTTACAGGTTCCATAATTTCCACCTGCGGAGGAGAGACTTTATGCTGATGATGGGTTAGTAGAGACTGCTGCTGATGATGGGCCAGTAGAGACTGTTGCTGATGATGGGCATGCTGAGGAGGAAGTTGGTGAGCTTATTCCTGATGAGGAGATGATTCCGGATGTAGGGGAGCTCTGCCAGTTGATGTACCACCTGTGGTGGAGGTTCCTCTTGTCAGATCTGAGAGAGTCAGAAGGCCCAATACTAGGTATTCTCCTCATGAGTATATTTTGCTTACAGATAGTGGAGAGCCTGAGTCCTATGTGGAGGCTCAGAGTGCTGAAGATCGTGAGGCTTAGACAGTTGCTATGGAAGAGGAGTTGTACTCCCTTCAGAAGAACGAGACGTATGATTTAGTCTCATTTCCTAAAGGGAAGAGAGCTTTGAAGAACAAGTGGGTCTTCAAGCTAAAGTTGGATGAAAATCGTTCTCAGCCAAGGTACAAGGCAAGACTTGTGGTGAAAGGTTTCAGTCAGAAATAAAGTGTCGATTTCGACGAGATTTTTTTCCCAGTGGTGAAAATGTCCTCTATCAGACTGGTGTTGGGTATGGCTGCCTCCATGGATCTTGAAGTCGAGCAGATGGATGTCAAGACGGCATTTCTGCATGGCGATTTGGAGGAAGAGCTATATATGGAGCAGCCCGAAGGCTTTGTGGCTAAGGGGAAGCATCATCTGGTCTGCCGGCTCAAGAAGAGTCTTTATGGGTTGAAGCAGGCACCCAGGCAGTGGTATAGGAAATTTGACTCTTTCATGATGAAGAGCAAATTCCAACGGACCAAGGCTGATCACTGTGTATATGTGAAGAGGACTGAGAAGATGTTCACTATTCTGCTGTTGTACGTAGATGATATGCTGATTGTTGGGGATGACAAGGCCAGCATAGCTGAGTTGAAGAAGGAGCTCAGTGAGTCCTTTGAGATGAAGGATTTGGGACCGGCAAGGAAGATCCTTGGAATGAAAATCACCAGGGACAGGAGTGCTGGTCAACTATGGTTGTCTCAGTCTGAGTACGTGGAGAAAGTGCTGAAGAGGTTCATGATGGACAAGGTAAAACCCGTTGCTACTCCTCTGGCCGGGCACTTCAGACTTTCCAGTTCTCAAAGCCCCTCATCTGAGAAGGAGGTGGAAGAGATGAGCCAAATTCCTTATGCATCCGCAGTGGGGAGCCTGATGTATGCTATGGTCTGCACTAGGCCAGACATAGCTCATGTTGTGGGGTCTGTGAGCCGTTATTTGGCAAACCCAGGGAAAGTCCACTAGAGAGCTGTGAAATGGATACTGTGCTATCTCCGAGGTACCTCAGACCTTTGTTTACAGTTTGGTGGAGGTCCACCAGAACTTATTGGGTACTCAGATTCGGATATGTCAGGAGATGTTGACACGAGGAGATCTACTTCTGGATTCGTGGTCACTTTTGGAGGGGAGCAGTGTCGTGGCAGTCAAGGCTTCAGAAGTGCGTGGCATTGTCGACGACGGAGGCTGAATATATTGCATTGACTGAGGCGTCAAAGGAGCTTATTTGAATGAAGAAGTTCATGCTAGAGCTTGAACTCCGACAGGACGTGTACACAGTTTTCTGTGACAGTCAGATTGCTATATTTTTGGCCAAGAATCCCGTCTTTCACTCCAAGACGAAGCACATTGACGTGAAGTATCACTGGATTCAGGATGCTGTGGAGGAGAAGCTGTTGGTGGTGGAGAAGATCCACACGAATGAAAATCCTTCGGACATGATGACGAAAGTCATCTCAAGGGAAAAACATGATCTCTGCCGGCGTTTGATCGACATGATCCCCACTTGAAGGAGTCAAGGTGGGATACTCCCCTTTATGGTCTGAAGGGGGAGTTTGTTGGGGTTCAGCCCCTAAAGGTGATATTTTGTGCAGAAGCCTTCCGTCCGCCGCCACCCCCCCCCCCCGCCGTCCGCCGTCCCTGTGCCCGTGCCGACCGTCGTCCGCCATCCCCGCGCCCGCGCCGGCCGCCGGCCGCCATTCGTCGCCGCTGTTGCAAGGGATTTTGCCGCTGCTGTAGGCGGGAGTTCGTTGTTTGAAGGAGGTGTTTCCTCTGTTCTGAAGAAGGAGTATTTCTCTACCGTTTCAAGGGTTTCTTCGTCTACGGTTTCAGGTGTACCCTTTCTTGTCTTCGTTTGCTATTTTGCTTGAAAAGAGAGTAGGATTTTATCATGTTGTAGAGAAGTTGTGGTTTGTCTTGGTGGTAGAGATGAGTGGATTTGTGTGTCAAATCCGGAGGGTTTTCTAGGTTTGGGCAAACCTAGATAAATTTCTGTAATCCTTATTTATTATAGTGGATTTTCGTTGTGCCGTGCCCCGTGGTTTTTGACCTTAAAGTAGTGAAGGTTTTCCACGTATATCTTTGTGTTCACTTGTGTTGTTGATTTTGTTTCTTATTATTGCTTGTGCTCTATTGATCGGTGAGTGTTGTCATTGTCTGCGACCCCCTTTCCCTAACATATAGCTCCCCCCTTCTCTCATCTCCTCTCTCTCTTCTCACTCACTCTCTCTTATCGTTTTCTCCTTTTACTACTTCATATTGATTTTGACTTTTTTTATGCAGAATTAAATGAATAAAATAATTTGATGATATTAATAAATTAAAAAAAAATAAAAAAAATGTTGACATATTTCATCAAATTTTTTTATTTTTATTTGATTTTATTATAATATTGATTTACACAGGACGCATGTGGGCTTTAGCTTGCACGACATACATGCCCATGGCCTACATATATGGGAAGAGGTTTGTGGGGCGGATGACGCCAGTAGTTGCATCTCTGCGGGAGGAGCTTTTTCCAATTCCGTACGAGCAAATTAACTGGAATCTTGCCAGAAATCACTGTGCCGAGGTTAGTGTCATCTGCTTCAACCCCATATTTATATATAATTTTAAAAACAAAAATCCTTCATTTTACTATTTTTGTACTAGGGCCCTAGGCCAGCGTTCTCTAATTTCTAACTTTGATTTATTTTACAGTGGTAAGTTTTTGCTAACTGTGATAATATTTCTACCAATTTACATCCCATGACCAAATTTTCGCAAAAATATCTCTGATTAAGCCCAAAGGTTTTTCAAACGACTGTTTCTTCTAATACATTCATTCAAAATTTAAAAAAAGTGGGTCCGGTGCATAAAGCATTCCCGCGTAGTAAGTGTTTGGAGAAGAGTCCCGTCATAAGGGTGAAATGTAAACTGAGGATCTTCACCCAATGAATTTAACTGAGTGTGTAGCTGCATTTTGTGACAAAAACTAACCTTAATTATGCTGCTCATTGACAAATGGCTTATACATATATTTTTTTTTTTTGTGAAAGGAGGATTTATATGTTAGGCATCCGCTAATACAAGATATCTTATGGGCAACCCTACAAAAAATTGAGCATTTCTTTCTTCAATGGCCTTGTGACAAGTTGAGAGAGAAGGCTTTGCGTATTGTCATGGAGCATATTCATTATGAAGATGAAGCTAGTCAATATATTTGTGTAGGCCCTGTAAACAAGGTAAGGTTTGAAGTTCTTATTTCATAGGTAATTAAGGCTAGCTCCTACATTTTTGCTCGGGTGAGTTTGGATAAAAACACCACCGTGAGAGAATGAATGTGTTAAACATAAAAATGGATGAAGCTCCTTAGGTGAGGTCAGGCGTTCACGAACGACGGTTCATAACTGTGTTCACGATCGTCGCCACCACGCCAAACAGAGCCTAAAGTTCAAAAAATATAAGCTCTTTAGTTTGTCAGCTATAGCGTTGTCTGAAAGGGCACCCAAATGCCCGCAGCGCAATGTCCATCTCGGTCGGAGGGCCCCTATGGCACGAAAATAGAAGATTTATCGGCATCCCAAATGGGCCATTAGAATTTAGAAGATGAAATTTCAAACATTAAACATTTAGGCTCCATTTGGCGTTACTTTTTTGCTCCGATGAGATTGGACAAAAATGCCACCGTCATAGAATCTATGTTTGACATGACAACAGTTACGGCCCCATCAAAAAAGAAACTAGTTCTGAACAAAAAAGTGGATAAAGTTCTTTAGGTGAGGTCAGGCGTTCAGGAAAGACGGTTCATGACCACCGTCTTCATGACTGCTACCGCCGTGCCAAACGGAGTCTTAGTTTTTAGATTAGCGGCTCTTGTGGCAAATGTTTCAAAGTATTAATAAAGAGAATGCTCAATTGTTAATACTTTTGAAACGCGCAGCATTATTCATGCAAAATTATAAATGCAAATCAAAATTGATCATAGCTCCTTCAACAAAATGCTTTGCATGTGTGAGCAGTGATTGTTTCTAAATTCATTTTTGTTATAGGCACTAAATGATGATCTAAGCCAGAACAACAAGCAACAACACCTGCAGCCACAAGAATGAAAGTATAGAAGAGAAGAATGAAAGGATAGAAGAGTCTGCAGCACGCCACCATGAAACCCTAGCCAGATAAGCACATCGGAGAAGGCACCCAGCAATTTCAAATAAAGCGGAAGTTAATGTCTGCACTTATGTAAAACCCCACCCCTGTACTGTACTCATATATATCTCAATAAAAGTCAATATTAGGGGCTTGTCCTATATTGACCTATTCCCCTATAAATACATGAGCTTCTTGTAATAATAGTTTGTAACAAAAATATCATAATACAATAGCAGTGTTTTGTATATCAGAGCTCCTCAGATTTTTTTTAATAACATTGGTATCAGAGCAGAGGTTGAATACTCGGATCCTCATTGGAGCTATGGCATCAAGCTTCTCTCTTTCTCAAACCACCATTCCTGTGTTCTCAGGTGAGAAATATGATTTCTGGAGCATTCATATGCGTGCTATTTTCTTATCCCAAGGCCTGTGGGACATCATCACTGATGGCCCTACTATTTCTGCACCTTCTACCCCAAGTCCAGTTTTACTTTCTCCCTCTAAGGACACAGATAAAACCACAGAAAAGAAACTGTTAGAAGAGTTAAAACAAAAGGATGCCCGAGCACTCTGTGTGATATTCCAAGGTGTCTCCGAGTCTGTCTTCCCACGAATCATGGGTGCACAGACAGCCAAGTCTGCCTGGGATACCTTGAAAGAAGCTTACAAAGGAGATGAAAAGGTAGTAGCGTTAAAATTACAAAACCTCTGGAAGGAGTTTGAAAACCTGTCCATGAAAAGTAGTGAAAAGGTAGAAGCTCTAATATCCAGAACTCTACATATTATAAATCAGATCCGTAGTCTTGGAGACACAATAGAAGACAGAACCATTGTGCCAAAACTTCTTAGAAGCTTACCACCTTCTTTTTACCCTGTGGTTATCGCAATTGAAGAATCCAAGGACATAAGAAAGTTATCTCTGCCAGCTTTAATGGGCTCTCTGCAAACCCATGAAGAGAGACTCACAGATCTAAACCCTCATTTAGATCAAGCACTTCAGGCTCAATTACAACACCTGAAAGTGTCATCAAAAACCAACAAGAAAAGAATTCAGAAGGATGGAAAACCTCAGTCAACGGTAACAAACAAGTGGGGACCTGCAGAGAACAAATACAAACCCCCAACAAACCCTATTACCTATGGTAATAATGGAAATAAAGTCTGCTGTATCTGTAAGAAAACCAATCACTTACCAAAGGATTGCTACTTCAGATGTAAGAACTGTCCAATCCCTAATCACTCCTACTCTAAGTGCACAAAACAAGAAGCAAAGATAATAGAAGTACCTCAAAATCAGTTAGAGCACATGTTTTATTCTACAACTGAACCCAATCCAGCCACATCAGATATATGGTATCTTGACAGTGGCTGTTCATGCCATATGACCTATGACGAATCAAAGTTTGTGCAATTAGATAAAACAGTCAACGCACAAGTTGTATTAGGAAATGGACACATTGCTGAAATTAAAGGAAAAGGAGCTATTCAAGTGCAAGATCAAAGTGGCAAGGCTAAACTTCTTACTGATGTCAGCCTTGTTCCATCTCTCACTCAAAACCTCCTAAGTGTAGGACAAATGATACTTAAGGGCTATGAGATCACTTTTTCAGAAAATGGTGCTCACATTACTCATAAAGCCTCTGGTGTCCATCTAGCCTCAGCTGAACCAACCCATAACCATCTTTATGTGCTCCTCTTGGTGCAACCAGGGCAAAAGGCCTTCAACTGTATTGATCAGAGTTGCCTTACCCCTCTTCCCTTGTGGCATCACAGGCTAGGACACCTTCATTGGCAGGCCCTTCAATTAATGCAAAGAAAACAACTGGTAAACGGTTTACCTACATTTCCAAACCAAACAAAGGACTTCTGTCAAGACTGTGCATATGGAAAGGCTCATGTTCTACCTTTCCCTAAACAAACTGAACTTATATCTTCAGCACCTCTTCAACTCATACATGGAGACATTTGGGGACCTTCTTCTGTTACCTCTCTAGGAGGGAAAAGATATTACTTACTGTTTGTAGATGACTATACCAGGTACATGTGGATGTATCACCTCACTCTAAAATCAGAAGCCTTAAACATGTTTATTATATTCAAAACCAGAGTTGAACTAGAGACTGAATATAAGATCAAATGTTTACGAACTGACAGAGGGGGGGAATTTACTTCCTCCCTCTTTAACCAAGTATGTGACCAAGCTGGAATTAAGAGACAGTTAACAGCACCCTACTCCCCCCAGCAAAATGGAGTAGTGGAAAGGAGAAACTGGACTATCATAGAGATGACAAAAACCCTTCTTCAGGCCAGAAATCTGCCCAAGAGTTTTTGGGGAGAAGCTACTAATACAGCCATTTATTTATTAAATAGAATACCTACTAAAACTAGAGAAAATAAAACCCCTTACTTTCTCCTTACTAATAGAACTCCCTCTGTGGAGCATCTGAAAATATTTGGTTGTATAGCATACTCCCTTATTCCATCAGATAAAAGAGACGAGTTAGACAAGAAGGGTGAAAAATGTATATTTATAGGTTATAGTGAAGAGTCCAAAGCATATAGGCTCTATAATCCTATAAATCAAAAGCTGCTCATTTCTCGAAATGTCATCTTCCATGAGTCAGCCAGTTGGAATTGGCAATCAGAAGAAGAACTTCAAAAGCAACAACAACCAACAGTCCAACACTTTCACATAACCTCTGATGGATACCCCCATAAGATGGATGCAGCAATTGCTCCAGAGGAGTATGAGGATATGACTCCAGAAATGACACATACCCCTCAAGAGCAAAGGACTCCATCCCCTGCAGAATCACCAAGCTTAACACCTGTTAGAATGAGAAGGTTAGATGATATTTACCAGCATACTGAAACTGCCCTGTTATCATCTACTCCCAGTTGTTATGAAGAAGCCTGCACAAATCCCATATGGAAAGCTGCGATGCAAGAAGAGTGGGATACTATAGAAAAAAATAAAACATGGACCCTAGTTCCTCTTCCAGGTAATAAACAACCAATTGGATTGAAATGGTTATTTAAAACCAAAGTAACAGAAACTGGTAAGATAGCTAAACACAAGGCCCGGCTAGTGGCAAAAGGATTCTCACAAAAACAAGGAGAGGACTTTGAAGAAACCTTTGCCCCTGTGGCTAGATTGGATACTATACGTTTAATCCTAGCCCATGCAGCTCAAAATAATTATCCTATCTACCACCTGGATGTTAAAGCAGCTTTCTTAAACGGAGAAATTAAAGAAGAACTATATGTGCAACAACCAGCAGGATATGTGATAGAAGAAGAGAAAGAAAAAGTCTACCGTTTACATAAAGCCCTGTATGGTCTGAAATAGGCCCCTAGAGCCTGGAATGCTACCATTGATCAACAATTCCTGCATCATGGCTTTAACAGGTGTTTCAGTGACCCATCTCTGTATGTGAAATGGGAAAATAAACACCAGCTTATCATAGGACTATATGTAGATGATATGCTTGTGACAGGAAATTCAACCCAGATGATAGAAGACTTCAAAACTCAAATGAAATCTACCTACTCTATGACAGACTTGGGTAAAATGACATATTTCTTGGGTCTTCAACTTCAGAGAACTCCAACCAGCATTTTCTTATCCCAACAAAAATTTGCTAAAGATCTACTAATACGGGCCCAATTTGATCAGTGCAATCCAACCTTGACTCCTATGCAGACCAAACAACCACTGAAAAAATATGATGGAGAAGAAGAATTAACAGATGCAAAGAAATATCGATCTTTAGCAGGCTCTCTATTATACTTAACTCACACCAGGCCTGACATTGCAAATGCCGTCCAACAAATAACCAGATATATGCAAACTCCAACTCACGCTCATCAGCTGGCCCTAAATCGTATCCTTCGATACATTCAAGGCACACTCAACTATGGCCTTTCATATAAAACTGAAGCAGGAACAGATCTATTTGGCTATGCAGATGCAGACTGGGGTGCTAATTTGGATGATAGAAAGAGTACCTCCGGCTATCTATTTTTACTTGGGTCAAAACCTGTGACATGGGGAGTCAGAAAGCAACCTACAGTGGCCCTCTCAACAACGGAAGCCGAATACATGGCGTTAAGCACTGCCAGTTGTGAATGTCTCTGGATCCGTCAAATTTTGAAGGAACTCAGAGGAGAAGAAATTCAAATGGCCACAAAAATCCTCTGCGACAACACTTCAACTATATTCCTCACTCAAAATCAAATTACTCACAAAAGAAGCAAACATATCGACTTACGGTTTCATTTCATACGAAATCAGGTCGAAAATGGCACAATCCAAGTACTTCACTGCCCCACGACTCTGCAGTTAGCAGATCTACTTACCAAACCACTGGATCGTGACCGCTTCGCGAACTTACGCAAGAAAATCGGTGTCGATGTATGCTTGGCTTACAGGAGGGATGATGATCTAAGCCAGAACAACAAGCAACAACACCTGCAGCCACAAGAATGAAAGTATAGAAGAGAAGAATGAAAGGATAGAAGAGTCTGCAGCACGCCACCATGAAACCCTAGCCAGATAAGCACATCAGAGAAGGCACCCAGCAATTTCAAATAAAGCGGAAGTTAATGTCTGCACTTATGTAAAACCCCACCCCTGTACTGTACTCATATATATCTCAATAAAAGTCAATATTAGGGGCTTGTCCTATATTGACCTATTCCCCTATAAATACATGAGCTTCTTGTAATAATAGTTTGTAACAAAAATATCATAATACAATAGCAGTGTTTTGTATATCAGAGCTCCTCAGATTTTTTTTAATAACACTAAATATGCTTTGTTGTTGGGTTGAGAATCAAAATTCAGAGGCTTTTAAGCTACACCTCCCAAGAGTTTATGATTACTTGTGGATTGCTGAAGATGGAATGAAAATGCAGGTTCAAATTCACATTTGAACCATCTACTCATAAATTTCACTTATATCAAAAAAATTCTTATATATTTCGGAATTTCAGGCATATAATGGAACTCAGATGTGGGACACAGCCTTCTCCATTCAAGCAATACTATCATCAAAAATATCCGAGGAACATGGTCCGACCCTCAGAAAGGCACATGATTTTATTAAACAGACACAGATTCTAGAAGATAGCCCGGGCAACCTGAACTCTTGGTATCGTCACATTTCGAAAGGTGCGTGGCCCTTTTCAACCGCAGATAACGGATATCCGGTTTCAGATTGCACCGCGGAGGGATTGAAGGTCTGCGATTTTATGCGTTTTTTGTTGCATGATACTATAAGATCATCAACATTGATATATCATGTTTACTTTGTTGAAGGTTGCTCTTTTGCTATCAAAAATTTCTCCAGAAATTGTTGGTGAAAAAACAGAAGAAAAGCGAATTTATGATGCTGTGAATGTCATTCTTTCTTTCATGGTGAGCAGGCAAATTTGATCACCCAATTTAGTCATATAGATTTAATTACTGCATCTCTTAGAAGAAATGAATATTTACAAGGGTGAAATGAATGCATCGTCTAATATTTATATTAGAGTGTGAAACACAACATACATCTGGATATAACTGTGCTAGTATGATTAGGTGAATTATTGTTTATTTTTCAATGCTATAAAAAGTTAAGATGGAGTTATATAAACCCCTACTACAAGAGAGGAGGTCTACCGTCACATTTGTAAGATCTTTGATAGCGTTTTTAAAACGTCGCTATAGACTTCGCGGCGGTTTAAAAAACGTCGTAAAAGCGACGCTGTTGCGAGCGCCAACATAGCTTGTTGCGGCGCTTTCTAAATAAATGTCGCGGTAGCATATAAAAACTACAACCACGCTTTGGGTATAAGCGCCGTGGTATATATTTGTCAAAAACGACGAAATTTTGGTCTTTTGCCACGTTTTTTTGAAAACCACCGCCAATAAGCAATCTACTACCGCGACACTTTTATAACAAATGTCACAAAAAGTGAAACCCCCAAAACTATAGCAACGTTTTTAAAAATGCCGCAAAAAACGTTGTCATCGAACTAATTAAAATGTTGTAGTGTCCTTATTTGAATAATTCCGAAATTCAGAAATCCACCCACTTTCTGTAATCGCCTTTGTTCCTTATCTAATGAAAAACGGATTGCTGCTGCCCATGGACGTAGCCCATCTTGGGGTGAACCACATAAATGTGTGTTTTCTGTGTTGTGATTTTTTATACCTTTATTTCTTATCTCGTTTCCGCTACAGAGTTTTATAAACTCCAATATGATGTGGTAAGATTGCACACATAATAATTTGAAACTCATCATCCTTTCTACCGCAGAATGAGAATGGAGGTTTTGGATCATATGGACGACAAAAAACCTATTCTTGGTTAGAGGTTAGTCTCACTGTCTGCATATTGTGTAGTTATCATTTCTTATAGCAACATTAGCAACTTAATATGCCAATTTTTTCTCATAAACCACCACTTACTCCTCTTTGATGTGATGCAACATCGCATGTTGGTTATTACTGAGAACTCTTTCTTTTTGTAATGCTTAGCCCTTAAACTACATAAAATTCAAGCCTTTCCTTGAAAAAACACTTTCTACATGCGTGCCTATCACAAATATATTCTATAATTGCATATTTTAATCTCTCGCAAATTGAAATTCTTTCCCTAATGATGATAGTTTAATCTTTCAGCTGTTTAATCCTTCAGAAACATTCGAGAACATCATAGTTGATCACCAGTAAGATTCAAAGACAGTTACAGATCGATATAGATATATACTTCTAATAGTATAATTAAGATGCATATAATATGTTCATTACACATTGTCAGATGCGTAGAATGCACATCATCGGCCATTCAAGCTCTGGCAACATTTAAGAAGCTTTACCCTGTTCATCGAAGAAATGAAGTAGATAAGTGCATTACGAAAGCCTCTTCGTATATCGAAAAAATGCAAAGATCAGATGGGTCATGGTACAGTTAAACTTTTGGTTATGTTAATGCATGGATAAAAAGATTTAATTTTTTGACAACTAGCAAGTAAACAATATGTATGTTTTTCTCAGGTATGGCACTTGGGGTATTTGCTTCACATATGGAACATGGTTTGGAGTGTGTGGATTGGTTGCGGCTGGACAGACGTATGAAAGTAGCCCGTGCATACGTAAAGCTTGCGACTTCTTATTGTCAAAACAACAGCCTTCAGGTGGTTGGGGAGAAAGCTATCTTTCTTACCAAAACAAAGTATAATTTTCCGACCCTTTCTACTACGGATGTTACCGTTTCCTTTTTTCTTCATTAATTATGAAAAAACTCCCCTCTAAATTTGCATAATTACATGGATCTCTCCTCTGTAGTTCAAATTTACCAAAACGTCTCATCTAAACCTACATTGTTAAAATACATGAACAAAAAAACCATGGAAAATCCCTCAAGGGTTTTTCTTGGGTACATGCATTTAAAAATGTTTGCTTAGAGGGGAGGTTGTATATAATGTGAAGTTAGGGGGAAGGTCCTAGTAAACGACCTTAAGAAATAGTGCAGAGTTCTAACCTGTAAATGACCCTAAGAAACAACAATTCAAGTTTGATACAATAAAATAGCATGCTAATGCTATTAATTTAGGGAAAATTGGGGGTAGTATATAATGTAAGCCAACAGAATCAAGTGTAGATGATATGAATCACCCCTTTTTGTTCACAGGATCGTACTACAATATTTGAGTATATGAGAAATCCTTCCTATGTTAATTACTATCGAGCGATAAACTCATTATTTTTGGATCCATGCCTGTAAATATTGGAATTACCAGTAAAGTAGTTCTAAACACGGGCGGGCTTTCTATATAACTCATCATGAAAATAATAAAAGCTAATATGTATGATGTTTAATAGGCTTATACGAACCTTCGAGGTGGCCGGCCGCATGCGGTAAACACAGCTTGGGCGATGTTAGCTTTATTAGAAGCTGGACAGGTTTGTTTTGAATCTTGATTCAGTTAACATAAACTTCGATTTTCCAAAAAAAAATGCAATTTTTTTAACAATGTTCTAATCTACCTTTTGTATTGAGCCTGAACATGATTTCTTTTTCAAGTTTCAACCATAATTGCAAGAGGTTAACAAAGATAGAGGATGAATGCTTGTAAGACAAAGCATAATAAGCACAATATAATCACTATATAGATTTACATATCTATATACTATTTATGATTAATATTATGAACACCATGCTAACAATCACATCATAGAGCACCATTTATGATTCATACCTAACCCAGGTTATTCAAGTCTAGTTTGTTTAGAAGCTTCCACCCGAGTTATTCAATTATTAGGCTAAATCGACCCAGACCAATCAAAAAGTTAACAGTTCAGATGCTATGCCAGAGACTCTCTTTTTTAGTTTCTGAACTCTTCTCCAATTAATGTTCAAATAAATTTTACCAAGCTCTTTGTTAATTTGACAGCTGTGAAACTTATCTTCACTTGGTGGAGCAGGTTGAGGTGAATCCAAAGCCTTTACAACGCGCTGCAAAAGTTTTGGTTAATGTGCAAATGGACAACGGCGAATTCCCTCAGCAGGTAAATCAAATTCCCATCTCTATTGCAAGCAAAATTTTTGGGCCCGAACTCGGGATCTCGAAGATTCTGCTAGCCAGTAGTTTGGAGAACAACAAGTTCCTCTTAACATTGTGTGTCAAGCCATGCAAAATCAAAATGATCTCTCGGGAAGATTATACTGATCTTCAGAGATAGCCAAATATTTTTTTGGAGAGAGATGGTTTTTATCTCCCAAGTTGATTATTTTCATTTTGCAGAGCTCCTAGCACAAAAGTCACAATCTCCATGCACAAAAGTCACAATCAACTAGCACAAAAGTCACAATTTCCCTTATTGAAAACATATTCGACTTATTTTCATTGTACGCTAAATGTAAATTCCAAAGCTCTTAATTTGCAATCCTTTTACCTTTACATTGTTGGACTCAAAGCAGGAAATCATGGGAGCTTCAACTGGAAACATAACAATGGGTTATGCAGCATATCGCAACATCTTTCCAATATGGGCACTCGGAGAGTATCACGCTCGCCTCACACGAACTTGAATGTAATAGTATGATGAATGTATTGTTGTCACCTTTTTCTTATGGAGTGCGACTCTTTTACATTATTTGTTCTTACTTAGAATAGATATGGATGATATTAAAGTACTACTTTTATCATTGTTGCGGCCAAATTTGACGCCCTGGTCGGACCGGAGTAACTCGGACCGTCTTAGCTCACGGAGCGATCGAGCGCGCGCACAATCAATTAGAGAGAAATTGTACACACGAAGTTTTGACGTGGATAAACCTCTCAACCGGGTAAAAAACCATGTGACCGGGTCTGTGCCGGTCGAAATCCACTATTTGCTTGCGGTTACAGCTTTCCTGGAGAATCGAGTGCGACAGGCTGCTCCTCATTACACTTTGGAGATGAGAGAGAGACTTAGGCTCACGACGGACAACAGGCTGCTCCGCGTGAGGTTTGTGGGTTTGGCGATGCGCACGAACGTGCGCTTGCTGTTGTAGGAATTTCATTTTCGTCGCTTGTTCGTGGACTTAGCCAGATTTCGGTGGCATGTCGATGGCCTGTCAGTGGCTCGAAGAAGGCTCGAAAGAGGCTTGAAGATGGCTTGAAAATGGCTTGAAGGTGGCTTGAAGTTAGCTCGTATGAGGAATCTGACAGAGCTCTGGCCCGAGGAGGAAGAAAGTAGAGGAGCCAAAAGGTGAGAAATGAGGAGGCCTGAGGATCTTTTTATAGGCTGCAGGAGGTGGTTACGGTAGTTGTGCGGCTATCCGCGCACCGTAACAACTGATATTATTATTTTTGGTATAGTTTTGAGCATATATTTTGCTCATTACGTTTGTTGTTTGCGCGCCAAATATTTAATTAATATCGTTCCCCCACTAATCATGATGGTTAGTGGTGGTTACGTAAAAAATGGACGTCGGTGATAGTTACGGAGTGATCGGACGGCAGGGGAAGCCCGCCATGGACGGACGGCCGGACCGGCGGTGAAAGCCAGCGGCAGCGGGAGGCGGCCGCAATGAAGGGGCGATCGGGCGCGCATCCCCTTGCGGGCGGAGCCCACGACTGCGGGAGGCAGACGCGGGAAAGGGGAGGTCGGGAGTGTCATCCCATGCGGGCGGAGCCCGCAGCCGCGGGGAAGGTGCTGTCGGGCTTGGCCGCCCCTTACGAGCGTAGCCCGCAGCCACGGGAGGTGGCCTCGGGGAAGGGGCGGTCGGGCACGAGCCGCCCGGAGGCGGCGGCGGCCACTCGAAAGGTGGGTGAAGTGGGATCGGTGTGCAAGGGATCCCGTGCGCGGCGGTTTCTCCATGATCCTCATTTGGATAGTGAGATCATGGGGGAGTAGGCTGATTGCACTTCGAGTGTTTTATAAAAGGGACTTGCCCTCATCAATCATCATAAAAATTTTAGCCTTACCTAAGAAATTTTATCCACTTCTATGTTCAATATTAAATTTCTTTTATTGATGATGATCATAATAGTTGTCGTGTCAAAGATACATTCTATGATGGCTTTGCTTTTGTCCAAACTTGCTGGGCCAAAACGCCCGCTTCAAACGGGGCCTTAATGTTCAATAACGAGTCAATGTGCTTATGATATGCAAAGACTTGGGATGAGATAATCTCCCTTCAGAAAATGGAATTCACTAACCGTCTGTTCGGCCCAGTGGAATTGAAATTGGAAATTGGAATTGGGACAACATAATTCCAATTCCAGCGTTCGGATGTTAGGAATTTCCTCGGAATTGGAATTGGTCCAATTCCATGAAATTCAATTTTGTACTATGACCAATTCTTAGGGGTAAAGACAAGTATTTCATGGAATTCAGTTTTTTTTACTATGACTGTCGTTGTCCGATCTCATCGTCGTGGCCCGATCTCATCGCCGCCGCCCGATCTCGCCACAACCGCACGATCACGTAGCCCCCGCCCGATCTCGTCGCCGCCGCCGCCCGATCTCGTCGCCGCCGCCGCCCGATCTCGCCGCCACCACCTGATCTCACCGCACCCACCCGATCTCGTCGTCACCGTCCGATCTCGTTGCAGCCGCTCGATCTCGCCGCTGCCACTGCCCGATCTCGTCGTCGTCACCTGATCACACCCCTGATCTCGTCGTCGTCGCCCGATCTCGACATCGTCGACCGATCTCGTCGTCGTCACCCGATCTCATCATCACCGCCCGATCTCATCTCACAGAAATTAGAATTAGATGAATTCCAATTCTGCAATTCCAATTCCAAGGGGCCGAATGGACCGTAAAGATCCCTCATTGGTTTTCAAAGTTTGGCTTTCAATCTAATATATGCATGAATTGATTATATGTTTGATTCCAATGTTTTTATTCACCACATGATTGATTTTTATCACAAAAAAAATTGACATTGATCTCTTTTATTTGTTTGAATTGAAGACATCAGCTTTCAAGAATTGAAATGAAAGAAAATTATAACATAAAAGAAAGGTAGTTGTTATTAGCACTGTATTTTTGGATATTCGCACTATATTTACTCTTAATTTTTCGTGTCTTTTGAAAATACTCCTTGTACTTACATTTTTAGGAAAAGTGTTCAACACGAAAGTTGTAGATCTCGACTAGATCTACAACTTTCGTGTTGAACACTTTTCCTAAAAATACATGTATAAAGCGTATTTCTAAAAGGCGCGAAATCTGAGCGTATTTCTAGAAATACGCTTTATACATGCATTTTTAGGAAAAGTGTTCAACACGAAAGTTGTAGATCTCGTCGAGATCTACAACTTTCGTGTTGAACACTTTCCCTAAAAATGCATGTACAAGGAGTATTTTCAAAAGGCGCGAAAAATTAAGAGTAAATATAGTGCGGATATCCAAAAGTGCAGTGCTAATAACAGTCACCAAAAGAAAATGTGTCAATGCGAATGAAAAGACATGACTCAGTGGAAAACACACGTCCGAGCAGAAAATGTGTGCACGGATAAAAAAAAATACGCGCCCGAACGGAAAATGAGTGTCCGAGCAGAAAACGCGTGCCCGAGCGGAAAATGCGTGATGGGCAGAATAATGCTCGCCAGTGCGACATAATGCGCGACTGGGCGAAATAATGAGCGTCAAGGCAGTAAAATGCCCACCATGACAGAAAAGTGCACGCTCGAGCAGAAAAATGTGTGCCCAGGAAGAAAAATGCCCGTCCGGATAAAAAAATGTGCACCTGAGAGAAAAAAGACGCACTCAGGTGTAAAAGTGCACGCCCAAGGAAAAATGTGCTTCGCGGCAAAAGTTGCGTGTGCGGCGAAAAAAGACGCGCCCAGGTGTAAAAATGCACGCCAGGAAAAATGTACCACCGATTTCACTCAAAAATCATCAACATTTGATGCTCCATGAATAGATCTGGGCATTTAGAACACTTCTAACTCTTCAGATCTACACGCACTTGATGCAGTAAACTTCTGAAATAATGATCATCGGCAACCTCACTCTGATACCACTATAGGGTTTTTCTTAACATCATATCAAATGTGCGCAGCAGAATAAAGTTCAAAAAAACCGTAAAAAAACTTGGATCTTGTGATGAACATTAATCAAGAAGTTTGCATAACATAAAATAGGAATATACCTGAGTGGGATTGAGTCGGGATTCAATCAAGATGCTTCAGAACAACTCTTGGCTGACGGGTGAGTTCATGCAAAAATGGAGTTGCAGCTCTACAAGAATCCACACGAGCGGGGAGAACACGGTCACCATGTCAAACAAGATCAAGGATGGAGAATGGAAAGTCCTCTACATCTCCACAGACTTCTAGGTCTACACCAGGAGAGGTGGCAGGCTCCAGAATCAGGGCTTACGGGAGCGACGAGATCGACACTTCCGGAAAACCCTTCCGTCAGCATCGGGTCTCGCCTTATCTCGCCCTGAAAAACCCTAAGGCAACTGATATATATACACGGGAGTATAAACAGGCTTGAACCGTCGCTATCCGCAGACCCAGAACAAATGGAATTAACTCGACAAATCATTAGCAGAGATGAATCGACGAATCGACGAGATCTCTCGACGAATCAGTTGAGATCTCGACGCCTGAGCTGTGAGGTCTCGACGAACTCGACTCCTCAGCCTTGAGGTCTCGACGAACTCGACGCCTCAGCTGTGAGGTCTCGACGAACTCAACGCCTTAGCTGTAAGGCCTCGACGAACTCGACCCCTTAGCTGTGAGGTCTCAACAAACTCGATGCCTTAGATGTGAGGTCTTGACGAATCAGCTGTGATGTCTCGACGCTCTCAACGAATCAACGGGATGTCTCGAAGAATTCCAACAAGTAAAGTGCTTGGTCCTTCACTCATCACATATGAATAAGACCAATACAATTCATTCCTCCAACTTCTCCAAACACTCTTATGTGTGATCATATAGGCTCATATCGCGTTGGTAGTGAGACTACCTATTTGACCACTTCCAGATCACCATGGTAACACCAACACGAGGTGCTTCTTTGCAAGTTTGATTATGTAAATCGTCAAGAGGAATAAGATGTCGGCCAAACTTTCACTTTAAACCAAGATCATATTCACCTCATTATAAGGATCCCTCAATATTGTGCAGCTTTTGGGGAAGTCGCTTCCCAAAAATGGCGACAAATTGTTGCGGTCAACTCAACGCTCATGGTAGACCGAACTAAATTAGCCCGTCTTAGCCCGTGGAGCGGTCGAGCGTGCACATAGTCACAGAGTAAGTAAAGAAGTGCGCAAGACGATTTTAACATGGAAAAATCTCTCAACTGGGTAAAAATCAACGTAACAGGTTTGGTGACGGTCAAACTTCACTATCAGCAATGGTTTGCAAATTGTCGGTGGAATTGAGGACAATAGGCCGCTACTCGTTATAGCTTGAATATGAGAGATTACAGGCGCGAGACCGCCTCACATGAAGCTCAGTTTCTATAACTTTCTGGTGGTGGTGGACACTCTTGGATGTAGCACAGATGTCGACCACTGATGCGAGGCTTGTAGAGATGGGTTGGTGTGGGCTTGCAGAATGATGCGCACGTAGTAGACTCCTTGGAATGGCTAGCGAGACGTCTTCTTCCCTAGACCGTTGCGGACTTAGAAAAATTCTCGAGTAGCTTGACGAGAGGTGGTGGCTCGTAGGAGGATTTCTGCAGAGCTTCGGTCTGATGAAGAAGAAAGCTGAGAGGAAAAACGATTAGAAAAGAGAGGGGTCTGGGAACCTTTTTACAGGCCCTGGGTGGTTGTTACGATAGTTACACAACTATCCACACACCGTAACCATCCAAATTATTGGGTGCAGACCATATTTAGTATAGTTTTTGATGAATATTAATTATTATATTTTATATACGCACACCATGGTTAACCTATTAAACATTTTCCCCACGAACTATGGTGGTTACATGAGTGTTTATCCACGTAATGGACAACGACGATCGTATTGGGATGATCAGACGGTGGAGAGGGCTCATCGCCAACGGGCGACCTTCACGACGAAGGGCGGCCGTCGGAGGAGGAGTCGCGGCCGACGGGACGTCTGACTGCGGCAAGCAAGGAGTGCGGCCGGCCACACCACGTAGTCGAGAGGGGAGGTCGCGGGTGTGATCGTTCCCTGTGCCGCGACATCGCGAACGCGGGAGGCGGCCACGGGATGCAGCCGCAGGGGGCGGCCGCGGGCGGTCGCGACCTTGTGGTCAGGACCTTGCGGCTGCGACCTTGCATCCACGGGAGGCAAAACTCGTGCGGATCGCTCTCGCGGTGGTTATTTCCATGATCCCCACTAAATTAGTGGGGATTATGGGTGACCGGTTATTTGCACATCATTTTAATTATAAATTTAACTTGACCACATCAATATTTACAGAAGAAATTACGGCAAACTAAAAAAAAGGATTAACCAACATGAAATACAATAAGCATCATTTAGTCAAACCAACATGAAATACAATAAGCATCATTTAGTATTTGATGTGAAATATCTCTATAATGTTCATCTTTCGTCCCTACTATAACTTCCAAAGATGTGTTTTATAGTTTTTAAACCCTAGGAAAAGTAACTACTTACAGTTTCCATTGAGTGTTAAAATTATTCACGTGGCTCTAATTGATTCGTCTTTAACCAAAATATATATTATCATTGCAAGCACTTTGCTATAATTCTACTAAATCCATGTAACCCATGCTTATTGTTCAAATAGTTGAAGCAAATCTAGAATACAGTCTTAGACATCCTAAAAATATTATGGAATCTGAGAGTAATAATTTGTGTTTACACTTAGGTTCTGTTTGGGAGAATCTATTTTCACCGATCAAACGGTTACGACCTTAATTAAGGTTCGGTTAATGCGGTCGAAACCGCTTGATTGGTGAAAATAAGTTCCTCTAAACGGAGTCTAAGGCTCAGTTTGTTTGCACTGTGTAGCTCCGTTCCATTCTCTAATAAATGACAACGTCATAGTTGGTCCGCTTGGTTCACGAGTTGCAGACGCAACGTCTGGAAAAAGTGTCGATGGAACATGGCTTTCTCAACTCTGCGCCTGAGCTCCTTTTTATAATTAACGTTGTGATTCTTGTTTCTCGGTCGTCGCTTCCTCCAGACGTGTGCAAAACCCTCCCACAATCATCCCACCGCCACGTTGCGCAATATCAACAGAGTAGAATGGGCTGTGCGAACTCGAAGCAAGTGGAAGTGGCGATGACCGCCGACGTCTACCACCCACCGCTGGCCAACACTGCTTTGTTTGACATCAACAAGATCCACATGCCCTGACTCTTCAAGAACGGCTCCGCTGTCAGGAGAAGCCGTTGAAACCAACCACCTTGCCTCTTCCGACAAGATCGAATCACTGGAGCTCGCCCCAGAGTCTGGGTCGAGATCAGCTCGGGCGAGATCAGAAGAAGATGAAGAGTTAATATTAAATCCAAACTATATATATATATATATATATATTATTTATTATTATTTTATATTATCATATATTATATATTATTATTATTTCTATTATTATATATTATTATTATTATTCAAAATAAACTGAATTTAATACAAATATTATTATTATTATTATCAATATTAATTATTAATTACAATCAAATTATTAATTTCGTCAAACTGTTATTTTCCTTTTAACTCTAACGGAGTTCCCAAACAAAGAGAATATATTTATATCTCTAACGGAGTTCCCAAAGAAAGAGAATCCTCCGTGACCGGGCAAAAATATCTCCAGGGCATCTTTTACGGTTTTACTTTTTGTATAAATAGAGTAGAAAGCTTCGACTGGAAAGAAGAAAAGCAGCAAGATGGAAGTTCAAGCGCCCTTTCTCATCCTACTAGTTGTAACATTATTATTAGGCCTTCTGTATAATTACACCTCCTCGCCGAAAAAGGGTTCTGCCGCCCGCAATCTCCCACCTTCCCTGCCCCTCTTTTCTCTCCTCACCGCCATCGCAGGGATATCGTGGCCGTCATGTCCGTCCCTCGTCCGCATAATCCACCTTCTTCACCGCCTCCAAGCCGCCCGAGGCCCCATCACCTCTCTTGGCCTCCCTTTTTGCACCGCGGTCTTCATCTCCGACACGAACCTCGCGAATCAAGTCCTCGTCAACAATGGCTCCGCCGTCTCCGACCGCGTCCGGCCGGCCACACCCATTCACCGTCATGCACCTGAGAATTTCGGGGTGGCGTTCTCCCCTTACGGAGAGGCGTGGCGAAGCCTGCGCCGGAACCTCGTCTCCGGATTCGTCACGCCTTCCTCCACGAAGCATTTCGCCGATGCCTGGCGACGGGTCAAGGAGAAGCTCCTCGAACGATTCACATCAGAGGCGGCAGAATCAGCCGGTATTGTTAACTTCCGAAACAATTTATCGCGTGCGTTCTACAGCCTTCTGGCTTTCATGTGTTTCGGCAGAGATTTAGATGACAGGGAGACCGTAGAACTCGATGCCTCAATGAAAATAATAATATCCGAAAGCGCCATCTTACTCTTCTTCTCCTTCCTTCCCCAATTGATTCAGAAGGTGTTTTCCAAGCTCCTGTTCAACAAAAGTGGGGCCAATCATTCGGCCGGGATTTTCCTCCATCTCCTAAAAAATGGGCGCGATCATCTCCCCGCTACTTGCTACGCTAATACCCTGCTTGAGTTCGAACTGCCGGCGGATAACAAAGGGGGCGGAAAAAGGAAACTTAGGGAAGATGAGATACTAGATCTGTGCACTGAGTTCATCGGAGCAAGCGGACACAATACGGGGATCGCTTTGGAGTGGATCATGGCGGAGCTCGTTAATCACCCCCGCGTGCAGGGGAGGCTCGCGGAGGAATTATGCTTATTAGGTCGGATCGACGGAGATCAGGAAATGACGTCTTTGCCGTATCTGAGGGCAGTAGTTATGGAAGGGATTCGGCTTCATCCGCCGTCGCCGTCCTTCTTCCGGTTAGTCGAAAAGGAGTTTGAGGTGGGCGGGTATGCGGTGCCAAAAGGGGCCTTGGTTTTCTTCAATGCGGCCTCCATGGGAGTGGACGAACGTGTGTGGGAGGACCCACTGAGGTTTTTCCCTGAGAGGTTTCTGGCAGCCGGCGAGAATGCGAAGTTGATGGCCTTCGGCCGAGGGAGGAGGATGTGTGCGGGATCGGAATCCGCCGTGTTTATTCTCGGCTGCTTCGTGGCACATCTGGTGAGAGAGTTTGAGTGGAGTCCTGCAGAAGGAGAGCAGGTGGACATGTCTGCCAAAATGGAAATCTTCATGCCCATGAAAACGCCCCTTCGCGCTCGCATTGTCAGGAGGACCAACAAAACTATATAAATCATGGATCCGAATCCTCTCCATTTTAAATGAAATGAAATGAAATGAAGGATTTGAAATAGAGAGGATTCATTTCATATCTAGTGGATAATATAAGTCAAAAAAAATCTAGTGATCCAGAATTTTTTGAATAAAAAAAATATAAAAGGATGAGAAAAACTGAATCTGTTAAATTAAAAAACAGTTTATCATGTCCGTGAAATGGATTCCCTCCATTTCATTTGAAATGGAGAGGATCCTGATATATAAATCATGTCATACCAAGAAAAATAGTTATATGCATGTCTCTCAATTTCATTAAAAGTCCTTTTTTAAGGTCGTTGATATCTGCACCGCAGTTTTGACTAGTCGCATCGTACTTCAAATTTTTTGCATCTTTTGAAAATATGTCTTGTACTGGTTTGTGGGTACCAACAACTACTGCGGTGGTCATGCCAAGGCTGTCCGAAACGTCGTCAGGATAGCTGTCAACGTTTTCCCCAGTTCAGAGTCGGCAAACGGCTCTGTTGCAGGGGTAACTGGATTTGGAGGTGGGGTGGCAGGGACATATCCTTTAGAGGAGGATCTCTCGTTACTGGACCCCAATATCTGGAGGAGGAACATGAAACAATGTTTGTACGTTGCAAAAATATGAGAAATTTGCAAAAGACTCACAAAGCGAAAACAAAGGTGTACCGACATACTATCGTACAGTCTAGAATTCCTAAATCTCTGCACTAAGGTCCACTAGGCTTCCGCTTCATGGTTCGTCCCGAACCAAAGAATGAAACGAGGGGCGGAGGGATTTTGAGATTGCTCCACAAGGACGGATCGTGATCGCTCTGTTCCATTTATAACCCCCCCCCCCCCCAAACCTTTGCCCGGGTCGGGCCAGAGGGGATCTTACTTGCGCAAGACGTCCACTCAGTGCTTCTTAAGGGGTATCAATCCACACCACTAAGCAATAGTTGGCCAACTTGCTCGGCTTGAATCACAACATTCACATCTTATCACAGAATATTGCGGAAGTATTAAGAGCAAGCCATTTTATATATTATATATATATATATATATATTATATATATTATATATATATAGGGGCGGGATCCTGTGCGAATACATTCGCACAGGATCCCGTGCGAAGAGTTTTTTTTGCAGCGCCGCCGCCGCCGGCTGCGGGCTCGCCGGCCACCGGGCGGCCGGCGTTCGTCGGCGTGCACGCCGACGAACCCGGGCGGGCGGTGCCCGGCGAGCCCGCAGCCGGCGGCGGCGGCGCTGCAAAAAAAATTTGACCTCTTCTCAGCGCCGCCGCCGCCGGCTGCGGGCTCGCCGGGCACCGGCCGCCCGGGGTTCGTCGGCGTGCCCGCCGACGAACCCCGGGCGGCCGGTGCCCGGCGAGCCCGCAGCCGGCGGCGGCGGCGCTGAGAAGAGGTCGGCCGTTGGATGCAGGTGCGAATGGACGGCGAAGATGCACTGTTCGCATCTTCGCACAGGCTTCTCTTCGCACAGGATTTCTATCCTATATATAATATATATATATATATATATATATATATATATATATATTATATATATATATATATATATATATATTTAGATATACACACGAGTGACAGGCACGGGCCTCCGGCCCGATGGCCTCGCGCCACAGTACCTGGACGGCAACGGCGGGCTACGCCCGCCCCCGGCGGGCTTCGCCCGTACCCCGGCTTCACCAGCTGCGACACAGTAAAATATCCGGCCGGTGACGGCGGGCTTCGCCCGCCCCAGATGGCTACGCGCCACAGCACCCGGCGGGCGGGCTTCGAACAGTACCCAACCACTGCTGTTTTATAATTAAAAAAAAAGTTTTGATATTTATAATAATTAATTAAAAAATAAAACATTAAAAAAGCAGCTATTCTCAGGCATTGAGTTCTACGGTCTCCCTGAGAATTTCGGGGTGGCGTTCTCCCCTTACGGAGAGGCGTGGCGAAGCCTGCGCCGGAACCTCGTCTCGGATTCGTCACGCCTTCCTCCACGAAGCATTTCGCCGATGCCTGGCGACGGGTCAAGGAGAAGCTCCTCGAACGATTCACATCAGAGGCGGCAGAATCAGCCGTATTGTTAACTTCCGAAAAATTTATCGCGTGCGTTCTACAGCCTTCTGCTTTCATGTGTTTCGGCAGAGATTTAGATGACAGGGAGACCGTAGAACTCGATGCCTCAATGAAAATAATAATATCCGAAAGCGCCATCTTACTCTTCTTCTCCTTCCTTCCCCAATTGATTCAGAAGGTGTTTTTCCAAGCTCCTGTTCAACAAAAGTGGGGCCAATCATTCGGCCGGGATTTTCCTCCATCTCCTAAAAAAATGGGCGCGATCATCTCCCCGCTACTTGCTACGCTAATACCCTGCTTGAGTTCGAACTGCCGGCGGATAACAAAGGGGGCGGAAAAAGGAAACTTAGGAAGATGAGATACTAGATCTGTGCACTGAGTTCATCGGAGCAAGCGGACACAATACGGGGATCGCTTTGGAGTGGATCATGGCGGAGCTCGTTAATCACCCCCGCGTGCAGGGGAGGCTCGCGGAGGAATTATGCTTATTAGGTCGGATCGACGGAGATCAGGAAATGACGTCTTTGCCGTATCTGAGGGCAGTAGTTATGGAAGGGATTCGGCTTCATCCGCCGTCGCCGTCCTTCTTCCGGTTAGTCGAAAAGGAGTTTGAGGTGGGCGGGTATGCGGTGCCAAAAGGGGCCTTGGTTTTCTTCAATGCGGCCTCCATGGGAGTGGACGAACGTGTGTGGGAGGACCCACTGAGGTTTTTCCCGGAGAGGTTTCTGGCAGCCGGCGAGAATGCGAAGTTGATGGCCTTCGGCCGAGGGAGGAGGATGTGTGCGGGATCGGAATCCGCCGTGTTTATTCTCGGCTGCTTCGTGGCACATCTGGTGAGAGAGTTTGAGTGGAGTCCTGCAGAAGGAGAGCAGGTGGACATGTCTGCCAAAATGGAAATCTTCATGCCCATGAAAACGCCCCTTCGCGCTCGCATTGTCAGGAGGACCAACAAAACTATATAAATCATGGATCCGAATCCTCTCCATTTTAAATGAAATGAAATGAAATGAAGGATTTGAAATAGAGAGGATTCATTTCATATCTAGTGGATAATATAAGTCAAAAAAAAATCTAGTGATCCAGAATTTTTTGAAAAACTGAATCTGTTAAATTAAAAAACAGTTTATCATGTCCGTGAAATGGATTCCCTCCATTTCATTTGAAATGGAGAGGATCCTGATATATAAATCATGTCATACCAAGAAAAATAGTTATATGCATGTCTCTCAATTTCATTAAAAGTCCTTTTTTAAGGTCGTTGATATCTGCACCGCAGTTTTGACTAGTCGCATCGTACTTCAAATTTTTTGCATCTTTTGAAAAATATGTCTTGTACTGGTTTGTGGGTACCAACAACTACTGCGGTGGTCATGCCAAGGCTGTCCGAAACGTCGTCAGGATAGCTGTCAACGTTTTCCCCAGTTCAGAGTCGGCAAACGGCTCTGTTGCAGGGGTAACTGGATTTGGAGGTGGGGTGGCAGGGACATATCCTTTAGAGGAGGATCTCTCGTTACTGGACCCCAATATCTGGAGGAGGAACATGAAACAAATGTTTGTACGTTGCAAAAATATGAGAAATTTGCAAAAGACTCACAAAGCGAAAACAAAGGTGTACCGACATACTATCGTACAGTCTAGAATTCCTAAATCTCTGCACTAAGGTCCACTAGGCTTCCGCTTCATGGTGCGTCCCGAACCAAAGAATGAAACGAGGGGCGGAGGGATTTTGAGATTGCTCCACAAGGACGGATCGTGATCGCTCTGTTCCATTTATAACCCCCCCCCCCCAAACCTTTGCCCGGGTCGGGCCAGAGGGGATCTTACTTGCGCAAGACGTCCACTCAGTGCTTCTTAAGGGGTATCAATCCACACCACTAAGCAATAGTTGGCCAACTTGCTCGGCTTGAATCACAACATTCACATCTTATCACAGAATATTGCGGAAGTATTAAGAGCAAGCCATATTTTATATATATATATATTATATATATATATATATAGGGGCGGGATCCTGTGCGAATACATTCGCACAGGATCCCGTGCGAAGAGTTTTTTTGCAGCGCCGCCGCCGCCGGCTGCGGGCTCGCCGGCCACCGGGCGGCCGGCGTTCGTCGGCGTGCACGCCGACGAACCCCGGGCGGGCGGTGCCCGGCGAGCCCGCAGCCGGCGGCGGCGGCGCTGCAAAAAAAATTTGACCTCTTCTCAGCGCCGCCGCCGCCGGCTGCGGGCTCGCCGGGCACCGCCGCCCGGGGTTCGTCGGCGTGCCCGCCGACGAACCCCGGGCGGCCGGTGCCCGGCGAGCCCGCAGCCGGCGGCGGCGGCGCTGAGAAGAGGTCGGCCGTTGGATGCAGGTGCGAATGGACGGCGAAGATGCACTGTTCGCATCTTCGCACAGGCTTCTCTTCGCACAGGATTTCTATCCTATATATATATAAAATATATATATATATATATATATATATATATATATATATATATAATATATATATATATACACGAGTGACAGGCACGGGCCTCCGGCCCGATGGCCACGCGCCACAGTACCTGGCCGGCAACGGCGGGCTACGCCCGCCCCCGCGGGCTTCGCCCGTACCCCGGCTTCACCGCGCGACACAGTATCCGGCCGGTGACGGCGGGCTTCGCCCGCCCCAGATGGCTACGCGCCACAGCACCCGGCGGGCGGGCTTCGGAACAGTACCCAACCACTGCTTTTTATAATTAAAAAAAAAAGTTTTGATATTTATAATAATTAATTAAAAAATAAAACATTAAAAAGCAGCTATTCTCAGGCATCGAGTTCTACGGTCTCCCTGAGAATTTCGGGGTGGCGTTCTCCCCTTACGGAGAGGCGTGGCAAAGGCTGCGCCGGAACCTCGTCTCCGGATTCGTCATGCCTTCTTCCACGAAGCATTTCGCCGATGCCTGGCGACGGGTCAAGGAGAAGCTCCTCGAACGATTCACATCAGAGGCGGCAGAATCAGCCGGTATTGTTAACTTCCGAAACAATTTATCGCGTGCGTTCTACAGCCTTCTGGCTTTCATGTGTTTCGGCAGAGATTTAGATGACAGGGAGACCGTAGAACTCGATGCCTCAATGAAAATAATAATATCCGAAAGCGCCATCTTACTCTTCTTCTCCTTCCTTCCCCAATTGATTCAGAAGGTGTTTTCCAAGCTCCTGTTCAACAAAAGTGGGGCCAATCATTCGGCCGGGATTTTCCTCCATCTCCTAAAAAATGGGCGCGATCATCTCCCCGCTACTTGCTACGCTAATACCCTGCTTGAGTTCGAACTGCCGGCGGATAACAAAGGGGGCGGAAAAAGGAAACTTAGGGAAGATGAGATACTAGATCTGTGCACTGAGTTCATCGGAGCAAGCGGACACAATACGGGGATCGCTTTGGAGTGGATCATGGCGGAGCTCGTTAATCACCCCCGCGTGCAGGGGAGGCTCGCGGAGGAATTATGCTTATTAGGTCGGATCGACGGAGATCAGGAAATGACGTCTTTGCCGTATCTGAGGGCAGTAGTTATGGAAGGGATTCGGCTTCATCCGCCGTCGCCGTCCTTCTTCCGGTTAGTCGAAAAGGAGTTTGAGGTGGGCGGGTATGCGGTGCCAAAAGGGGCCTTGGTTTTCTTCAATGCGGCCTCCATGGGAGTGGACGAACGTGTGTGGGAGGACCCACTGAGGTTTTTCCCGGAGAGGTTTCTGGCAGCCGGCGAGAATGCGAAGTTGATGGCCTTCGGCCGAGGGAGGAGGATGTGTGCGGGATCGGAATCCGCCGTGTTTATTCTCGGCTGCTTCGTGGCGCATCTGGTGAGAGAGTTTGAGTGGAGTCCTGCAGAAGGAGAGCAGGTGGACATGTCTGCCAAAATGGAAATCTTCATGCCCATGAAAACGCCCCTTCGCGCTCGCATTGTCAGGAGGACCAACAAAACTATATAAATCATGGATCCGAATCCTCTCCATTTTAAATGAAATGAAATGAAATGAAGGATTTGAAATAGAGAGGATTCATTTCATATCTAGTGGATAATATAAGTCAAAAAAAAATCTAGTGATCCAGAATTTTTTGAATAAAAAAAATATAAAAGGATGAGAAAAACTGAATCTGTTAGATTAAATAACAGTTTATCATGTCCGTGAAATGGATTCCCTCCATTTCATTTGAAATGGAGAGGATCCTGATATATAAATCATGTCATACCAAGAAAAATAGTTATATGCATGTCTCTCAATTTCATTAAAAGTCCTTTTTTAAGGTCGTTGATATCTGCACCGCAGTTTTGACTAGTCGCATCGTACTTCAAATTTTTTGCATCTTTTGAAAATATGTCTTGTACTGGTTTGTGGGTACCAACAACTACTGCGGTGGTCATGCCAAGGCTGTCCGAAACGTCGTCAGGATAGCTGTCAACGTTTTCCCCAGTTCAGAGTCGGCAAACGGCTCTGTTGCAGGGGTAACTGGATTTGGAGGTGGGGTGGCAGGGACATATCCTTTAGAGGAGGATCTCTCGTTACTGGACCCCAATATCTGGAGGAGGAACATGAAACAAATGTTTGTACGTTGCAAAAATATGAGAAATTTGCAAAAGACTCACAAAGCGAAAACAATGGTGTACCGACATACTATCGTACAGTCTAGAATTCCTAAATCTCTGCACTAAGGTCCACTAGGCTTCCGCTTCATGGTTCGTCCCGAACCAAAGAATGAAACGAGGGGCGGAGGGATTTTGAGATTGCTCCACAAGGACGGATCGTGATCGCTCTGTTCCATTTATAACCCCCCCCCAAACCTTTGCCCGGGTCGGGCCAGAGGGGATCTTACTTGCGCAAGACGTCCACTCAGTGCTTCTTAAGGGGTATCAATCCACACCACTAAGCAATAGTTGGCCAACTTGCTCGGTTTGAATCACAACATTCACATCTTATCACAGAATATTGCGGAAGTATTAAGAGCAAGCCATATTATATATTTATATATATATATATATATATATATATATATATATATATATATATATATATATATAGGGGCGGGATCCTGTGCGAATACATTCGCACAGGATCCCGTGCGAAGAGTTTTTTTGCAGCGCCGCCGCCGCCGGCTGCGGGCTCGCCGGCCACCGGGCGGCCGGCGTTCGTCGGCGTGCACGCCGACGAACCCCGGGCGGGCGGTGCCCGGCGAGCCCGCAGCCGGCGGCGGCGGCGCTGCAAAAAAAATTTGACCTCTTCTCAGCGCCGCCGCCGCCAGCTGCGGGCTCGCCGGGCACCGGCCGCCCGGGGTTCGTCGGCGTGCCCGCCGACGAACCCCGGGCGGCCGGTGCCCGGCGAGCCCGCAGCCGGCGGCGGCGGCGCTGAGAAGAGGTCGGCCGTTGGATGCAGGTGCGAATGGACGGCGAAGATGCACTGTTCGCATCTTCGCACAGGCTTCTCTTCGCACAGGATTCTATCCTATATATATATATATATATATATATATATATATATATATATATATATACACGAGTGACAGGCACGGGCCTCCGGCCCGATGGCCACGCGCCACAGTACCTGGCCGGCAACGGCGGGCTACGCCCGCCCCCGGCGGGCTTCGCCCGTACCCCGGCTTCACCGCGCGACACAGTATCCGGCCGGTGACGGCGGGCTTCGCCCGCCCCAGATGGCTACGCGCCACAGCACCCGGCGGGCGGGCTTCGGAACAGTACCCAACCACTGCTTTTTATAATTAAAAAAAAAGTTTTGATATTTATAATAATTAATTAAAAAATAAAACATTAAAAAGCAGCTATTTATAATAAATCATTTAATAAATTTAAATCTATAAAATATATATAATAAAATATTTTATATTCTAAAACATTCAGACCGCAAGCCGGCCCGCCAAACAGCAATTTCGCAAGCCCGACCGCAAGACTCGCAGCCCACAATACTTCTAACAATACATGTCAAGTTTTCAATATATACCCAAAACGTTTTTATGAACTGGCGGTGTGGGACTAAAAGAGGCGGGTGCACTGTTCACCCGCCTGTTTTAGTCCCACACCGCCCGCTCAAAAGACTTTTTTTGGATATATATAGAAAATTTGGCACTTATTGTTTGAAACCAAGTGGGCTGTCAGGCTTGCGGTCGGTATTCCGAGTTCTTGCGGTCTGCGTACTTGCGGGCCGGCTAATTGCTTTTTCTAACCCAATTTTTAAATTAATTTGCATAGATTTAGGACTGTCCTAGAGTAGGTTTAGGACCCCTAGTAAAAAGTGTTGAGATAGGGTTGGTTTGATTCAACGGTTCATGATCAAAAATGTGAAATCTGACGGCCACCTAATTACCTTGTAATTTCGAACTCATGCTACATGCAGACCACAGTATTTCTATTATAGTGGTAAAGATATATATATATATATATATATATATATATATATATATATATATATATATATATATCGGTTTTATGTTGTACACGCTGCACGTTTTTTGATCAAATACGTGCAAATGGAAAAAACAATTATATGCGTGCATTTTTTCGAAAAGTGTTCAGCATGAAAGTTGTAGATCTTTTTTTGATCAAATACGCGCAAATGGAAAAAACAATTATATGCGTACATTTTTTCGAAAAGTGTTCAACATGAAAGAACAATGCACGGTTTAAGAGTATTTTGAAAAGGCACGAATGATGCGTAACTTTTACGAAATTGCAATAATTACGCAATAGTTTCGCGTCTTTTCAAAATACTCTTAAACCGTGCATTTTTAGGAAAAGTGTTCGGCATGAAAGTTGTAGATCTCGTCGAGATCTACAACTTTCATGTTGAACATTTTTTCCTAAAAATGCACATATATATGTGTTTTTTTTCATTTGCGCGTATATGGCCGAAAAACAAGTTGCGCGTATATACAGCAACCCGATATATATATATATATATATAAAGAACACAAAAGCCACTGTTTATACATGAAGTCCGTAGGCTATAATAGTACTACTACTACCATCTCTTCACACTCTCAATCTTGCTTGCTAGTACTCACGCCTCGAAACTCTGGAGACAACGGGGATGTCTCTGCTTGAGTAGTCCTATCAACTGACGTATCATCCTACAGTAGTTGGACCTCACAGTGCTCCGTCTCGTGTGAATGGTTATTAAAATAACTGTTAGTCACAGAGTTAAGTGGAAACAAATCTTCTTCTCGAATTTATATCATGGGGACGAGCTCACGCACCCAACAAAATAGATAGTCGAAGCAAGAGAGTGTTAGTACAACGTCTCATATATAAGCTAGGAGCAACCATAAAAGGGAGTGCAACATAGTATAACTAAAATAGCAGCAGTGATATACATCAGCTACAATTAAAGCTCCATAAGCACATTAGCATATCAGGTATTCACAATCTATATTCATACCGCAGGCATTCAAAGTCGCGCGCACACCGCATGCATTCACAACCGCGCAAAAGAAAACGTATGTCGACATAGTACGAACCGCTTCTTTTCAAGCAGGGTGGCGAGCCCTGTGGGCCTCACTAATATGACTTTTGGTGACAGTGGCCAGTCCTACCTGTTCTGGGGGTGATCGTATTGCACAACCTAGGACCTAACGCACAACCACATATACTCTTGGATGTGAACGACATCCGACGATTCAATATTTTGGCCGACCAGTAGAGGAAACCCAATGGGAAAAAAACATAATGGCCGGTCACTCATGGTACTCATCTCCCTATCGGCTTGAGTCATCGAACTTCCCACACTGGTACGAACGGTTTGCGAAAGTGACTGACCGGCCACAATTCACAACAAGCAATTTACAAACAATCAAATTAATCAATTTTACTAGCATGCGCTGGGTTTGTGACGGCCTGCCCTACTATGCTTTAAATAATTTGAGCAATGGGTATTTAGCTCAACTTTCGACAAGGAGCATGAGAGAATTTTATTTGGGGCTAATTTAGGAGCATCTCGACTCCTGTTATCCCCAACTAAGACTTAACCTATCAAATAACTGTTCGTCAGGGCAGGGCCATGCTTAAATTAGTAAATTACAAAAACACAAGTGCGGTAATAAAGACTGTTGATATTATAAGCTGCAGAATTGAAATGCTGAAATGAACTAGAACCAGTACGGAACTGGAGCAATACTGAACTTAAAATAAGGACTGAAAGAAACTTGACCAGTACGAGACTAGAATAGTACTTAAAAGAAATGAACTGAACTGAAATAAGTAGGACCAGTATGAGACTGGAGAACTGGAAAGGAAGTACTGAATTGAAAATAAAGGAACCGGGCCAGTGCCAGATTAGAATAATCGTAAAGAAAAAAGTTAGTAGTCCAATCACACTGTTTAGGAGGCTTCAGTTCTATCTCCGTTCTTAGAAGCCATGTTCAGTTCTATCTCCGTTCTCAGGACTATGTTCAGTTCTATCTCAGTTCTCATGAGTCATGTTCAGTTCTATCTCGGTACTCATGAGTCATGTTCAGTTCTATCTCTGTCCTCAAGAGTCATGTTCAACTCTATTTCCGTTCTCAGAAGACATATTCAGTTCTATCTCCATTCTCAAGAGTCATGTTCAACTCTATCTCCATCTTTTGAAGGCTTCCTGGGATTTCACCAATTATTAAGATCTGTTAATAATTTAGTTACGCCTTTTTAATTTATGGCTTAATCAGATCATGAGGCTTATTTAGGAGTTACATCTTGATTATTCGTCGAGAATAACTAACAATTTGATTTCTCGGACTACGAAGCCATAAGAACTGACAGAACTCCGAAAAGCATTTTAGGAGGTTTCAGTTCCATCTCCGTTCTTAGGAGACATGTTCAATTTTATCTCCGTTCTCAGGAGTCATGTTCAGTTCTATCTTCGTCCTTAGGAGTCATGTTCAACTCTATCTCCATTCTCAGAAGTTATGTTCAGTTCTATCTCCGTTCTCATGAGTCATATTCAGCTCTCTCTCCATCTTTAGAAGGCTTCTTGGGGTTTCACCCATTATTAAGATCTGATAATAATTTAGTTACGCCTTTTTAATTTACGGCTTAATCAGATCAGGAGGCTTTTTTTAGGAGTTACATCTTGATTATTCGTCGAGAATAACTAACCATTTGATTACTCGGACTACGAAGCCATAAGAACTGACAGAACTCCGAAAAGTATTTTAGGAGGCTTCAGTTTCATCGCCATTCTTAGGAGACATGTTCAGTTCTATCTCCGTTTTCAGAAGTCATGTTCAGTTCTATCTCGGTTCTCGTGAGTCATGTTCAGTTCTATCTCCGTCCTCAGGAATCATTTTCAACTCTATCTCCATTCTCAGAAGTCATATTCAGTTTTATCTTCATTCTCAGGAGTCATATTTAGCTCTATCTCCATCTTTAGAAGATTTCCTAGGGTTTCACCCATTATTAAGATCTGATAATAATTTAGTTACGCCTTTTTAATTTATGGCTTAAACAGATCAGAGGGCTTATTTAGGAGTTACATCTTGATTATTCGTCGAGAATAACTAACAATTTGATTACTCGAACTTTCATCTTCCGAGTCTGCCTAAATTACCCGAGCGTCTTTTTTAAAAAACGAGGCGTACGGCGGTTCTACTAAACCTTGGCATACTCAGAGCTTAGGCACTTGCCCTGATTATTCTCGTCAATAAAATAATTGAACTTTATTATTTTATTTTACAAAGATGGTCGCACGCTCAAATTTTCATTTCTGAGATAATTGAGCACGTCAATTTCCGAGCGCGACCCCAGACTCCAAGAAATCTGGAAAACTTCAATTTTATTCTGAGGTTCTCAAATTTTAATACAACCTTTAAGGGGGCCTAAAATAAGCTTGGTAATTTTTCCAAAATTTTCCGAACAATTTTGAGCCTTTAATTTTGTCAAGTAAAAATTATTTATACTTTTACAAATATCAAAACAACTTCAAAAATTCTCTAAATATCTGTGGAGGAAGACCTCATGAAGGGAAATAATTTTCATGTTCAACATTTTTTTTTCTAAAAGCCTAGATTTCTCAAAACAAAATTCACCAAAAATGAGTTAAGATTTAGGCTGCAAATAGCCAAATCAAGCGCCTGAGATTGAGTCAGATTGATGATTGGTTCTTCTATCCCCACAGCAGATCAGACACGGGTCCTCTATGGGGCTCCTGAATTCCATGCATGTGTGTAATTTGATGAAACAGTTGCCGTCCGATCATCATCATCAGATCGGACGACAACTATGAGTCGTCGGCGGTGCAGAAGATAAAGCTTTTGCCATTGCCAGTCGTCGACTTAGAGGTTTCGGTGCTGCCTCTAGTCAACTCTCCGGAGGCTAACAAACACCTGAGCGTTGGTCCGGTGGCCCAGCGCGGCCGACCACCACCGGATGTCTCCAACCCGAGAACGGTGGCGCGGCATGCTCTGCCCTCAGCGATGTCGCGCCACCTGCCTCTTTAATGGCTTACCCGGCCATGAAACCACCCCCGACCGATGCGCCGGGGGTTGGGCTCCTCTCCGATGGTTGTCCGGCGGCCTGGCACCCCGACCGCCATCTGTTTTCCGAGTACCGTTTGAGTGGCGATTTCCAGCGGCACCTCGACCCTCCGCCGCCAGGGAAAGTTATCCCCGATGGTGTAGCACTTTCCCAGCGCCACTACTGGTGTTGGGCAAGGCTCACCACCTGCGGCTACCACCCGATCTGGAGCTTGGCTCGGGTAGTGTCGGCGGCGCTCTGGCCGTCAGGAGGCCCATGCAGTATGTTGAAACAATAGGGAAGGAGGAGGGAGAAGCTTTCCACCTAAGCTGGGGGAGCTTGGGAAGGCCCTGGCTGAGTCACCATTAAAGGTGGTGGAGGAAGGAGGTGGCAGTTTTCTGGATACGAGTTTTTCGGTGACCCAGGGTTCGACAAGGGGTTTAGGCTTGCCTTAGGTGAGTGAGGAGGAGAGCAGGAGGGCATGGCCTTTTATAGGCTTGGGGAGGGTGTCCACCCCTCCCCTCCCGATGTGGGATTAATCAAATGGGAGGAGGAGATCCTCCCCTCATCCTCCACTTGCTCAAGCCAGGTGGCACCATCAGAGAGGGGGTGGTTTACCTAGGTGGCAGCCATCCAAGGGGGGAAGATTTGGTGGGCTTGGGCCATAGTTTTTAAGAAGGAAGAGAGAAGGGGGTGGTAGGCTTTGCCAAGGGCCCACCTACTATGCCCTTGTTGGTTTGGGTGGCCCAAGAGGTGAGGAAGACCAAGCCCCAACTAGCAATGAAGAGGACGTGTCTACATCTTTGAGAAAATGTACGAAAAATGGATTTTTTAGGAGGTTAGACCAAAGTCAACCCTAAAGTGGGTCCCCCATGCTGGTCAAAGTCAAAGTAGGTCCAAGACATCGGGAGTCAAGTCAAAGTTGGGGTGCTGTGTCACAATGTGTGTGCACGCTTTTCAGTGCACGACAATGCTTTGTTTGACCACGGGTTGACTACTCGTCCTCGAAATTGATTGGGGCAAACTTTGTTGACTCGTATTGACCATACGAATCCAATGTTATTGACTGGGGTCAAATCGGAGTTTGTTTGCTAAATATTCAAAATCTACACGTCGCGGCGCGCTAAAAAGGTCAAAACACTCATATTCGTCGTTAGACTTCGAATTGCAACGCAACGAGTTCCAATGCGTTTCTATTGACTATACAAAGTCATAAGAACTGACAGAACTCATACCGGAGTTCTCTAGCTCGATATTCAAAAATCTGGTTTTCGCGACGTTGTACGAGGAACAACCATATCCACCATACGACCTCGGAATTCAACGGAACGAGTTCCAACGCACTCGTATTGATAATACGATGCCATAATAATTGACAAAACTCAAATCAGAGTTTTCTATCCCCATATCCCTGTCTAGGGTTACCTCCTACCTTGGTATGGGTCACGAGTAGAAGTTCGGGTCACTTTTATTAGACTCATTAGGATTCCGATGACCCAATAAAAGTCGGGATGCTACACCCGTGGGGTGCTCACTCGCGCGTAGAAGTACCCCCGTGCGCCTTGCACGCACAGGGGGCGCACTCGTGCGTTGGGCATTCGCGGGATGCACACCCGTGCGTTTGGCGTGCCTGGGGTGCGTGCCCGGGATCCTCTTGTGCTTGGTGTGCACCTACGCATCTTTGTGCAAGGTATATCTCCACACTTTGTGCGTGGGATGGGGCGCTTCGCTTGTGGCAGAATACGTTAAAGGTGGGCGATGCGATGGTGGCACGAACAAAGACATGTGTGTGCATGATTGTGTGTGGTGTGTTACTCGTATTTGACACTCTATTTTCGTAAAGACTTATGCTAAATTTGCTTCTCGAATTTTGAGGTGCTACTTAATGGGGTGGCCGACATGACTACGGAGAAGGGAGCAAGGAGTTATATGGAGAAAAGCACGAGGGGGAGCAAGGAGGACCTTCGATTTACAGCAGTCGGAGATCGCTGGGGCTGGGGTACCTGGAGAAACGATGAAGGGTTGACGCTTCGAACTATTGGCAAGTGTGAGGGGGCATGCTCTAATGACACTACGACCTACTGGGGTGGACATTCGATCGCTAGTTATGAGAGGTCGCTAGGATGGCGAGCGCGCTGCTTGGAGTCAGGTACTGTGAGGGGATTCACGGAGGCAAGTGCTACCAGTGCACTGGCCAGAGGTAGGTGCAGCGAAGCGCACTGTCCGGAAGTAGGTTTTGCGAAGCGCGCTGCCGGTAGGCAGGTGCAACGAAGCGCGCTGCTCGGAGGCAGATGCTGCGAAGCACACTGCCCAGAGGAAGGTGATGTGAGCGCGCTTCACGAAGATAGGTGATGTAAAGCACGCTACCTAGAGGCAGGTCCTGCAAACGCATTGCCCGGAGGTAGGTGTTGTAAAGCGTGCTGCCCGGAGGTAGGTGATGTGAATGTGTTGCCCGGATGCAGGTACTGCGAGCATGCTTCTCGGAGGCAGGTGTTGTAAAGCATGTTGCCTGAAGGCAGGTGTTATAAAGCGAACTATCCAGAGGCAGACGTAGTAAAGCGCGCATCCTGAAGGCAGATGTTGTAAAGCACGCTACCTGGAGACAAGAGCTGCGAACTTGCTGCCCAGAGGCAGGTGTTGTGAGCGCGCTGCCCGAAGGAAAGTGCTGCGAGTACACTACCCGAAGGCAGAAGATGTAAAGCACATTGCCCAAAAGCAGGTGATATAAAGCGCACTACTCGGAGATAGGTGTTATAAAGCGCGCTCCCCAGAGGTAGGTGATATAAAGTGCAATGCTTGTAGGCAGGTGCTGTAAAGCGCGCTCCCCAGAAAAGGTACTGCAAGTACACTTCCGGGAAGCAGGTGTTGTAAAGCATGCTGTCGGGAGATAGGTGTTGTAAAGCGCGCTGCCCGGAGGCAGGTACCGCGAGCGTGCTGCCCGAAGACAAGTGCTGGGAGCGTGTTGTCTGAAGGCAGGTTCTGCGAGCGCGCTGCTCGGAGGTAGGTGCTCCCCGGAGACAAGTGATGCGAGAGCGCTGCCCGGAGGTAGGTGCTGCGAGCACGCTGCTCGAAGGCAAGTGATGCGAGCGCGTTGCCCGAGGGCAGGTGCTGTAAAGCGTGCTGCTTTGAGGCAGGTGTTGTAAAGTTTATTCCTTGAGGCAAGTCTTGTAAAACACACTCCACTAATAGATAGGTAGCTTCCTCTTGGGACGATTGACTTAAGGGTTCTCCCCCCCCCCCCCCCCCCCCGTTGGTCAACTTGGTGCGTGGTCTTGCAAGAACCTTGTCTGACGAGACGTTTTATTTATTTCTTGAGTTTGGAATAACTTTCTGTGTTGTGTCCTCGTCCACGGTGAAACTCGCAGTACTTTGATTGGTCACCTTATTTTTTGGAAGCGGTCTAGGCTTGCGGAGCGCCTCATGCCTTAGATTGCAAAGAGTATGTTTGCTCTGGAGGTATATGGGGTTGTGAATGTTTGACGACTGTGAGGCCCCCCCCCCCCCGATTTGGTGGGATTTCCCGCGAGGCCTGCCACACTTCTTGAGTATCTTTGGTGTGTAACATCCCCTATTTTTCTTTTGGGTGTCTTTGAATTGTTGTTGACGACGGTTTGCTGCCAACGTGTACTGATGTATGGGATGTCGAGCCAAAGTGGCCCACTGCTTGTCTTCTCTGCACTCTTCATCGATTATGTTGTGAATTCCTTCACGAGTGATCCTTTGAAACGAAGGGTCGGGGTATGTTGCTCCCGCGCGGAAATAGAGTTGATGTGTTTTAGATTCTTCGATCTGAGGGACGCGCCGTGATGAGATATCAGTGTCGATGGGCTCTCATGCAAGAATGCAGTACTAGCGGGCGAATTGTTTGGTCATGGCGCGATCTAAAGTTGGCAGAGGTGGTCTGCCAAACACAGAATTAGAGCGGGGGGAGCACGAGGCCTCTAAAACTCTTAAAAGCACGAGCGTTTGACTTTGGTTCTCCTCTTCCTGACACAGATGTTCCTCCAATTCTACATAGGGCGCAAGCATGAACTCTTCCATGAGAGGCGTGCCATCGTGCAAATGTGAGAGAGCTAGAGCGTTGAAGCCCCCAAGGGCTAATACTTTGGCAATGCAAGCGCTTCTTCTTGCCATGGTTGTTGACGACGAGTATCATTGTGAAAAGGATAATGTCTCCTGAATCTTTTTGGGAATGCTGGGATCGGAACACCTTCCCACAGAAGACGGCAAACTACTGCCGCTCACTCGAGGCTCCTAGATCGGTCTTGATTGAACCGTCTTAGCTCAGGAGCGGTCGAGCGCGCAAACAGTCATAGAAAAAAAGATGGCTGACAAGACAATTTTTTAACGTGAAAACCCCCGGAAAGGGGTGAAAAACCACATGGTTGGAGTTATGCCAACCAAATTTTCACTACCTGTAAGATGTTGTACAATGCTTTGAAGAGAAAGTGAGTGTGACAGGTCGCTTCTCGTTACAATTGTTGGGAGAGATGGAGAGTGAGGTGCTCGGAGGGTGGTAGGCTACCACTTGTAGAGCTAACTTTTTCTTGATGTAAAAGGGAATGTTGCGCTCTGGAGTCTTCGAGTGCTGCTTGAAGGGTAGAGCGGTGTATTCTTCATGCCTTGGTTTTTACGGCTTGTCTCATGTTGGGTGTAGAGGAGTCTTGGGTGTTGATATTGTTGGTGGTTGTAACTCTTGTTATTGAGTGCGCGAAGTACTTGTTATTGAGTGCGCGGGGGCGCGCTTGGAGCGGTCCTGAAAGCGAAGCGCATAGAGGTGTGTTTGGAGCGGTCTTGAGAGCGGAACGCACAAACGCGCTCTTGGAGAGGTCTTGAGAGCGGAGCGCACGGAGGCGCGCTTGGAGCGGTCTCAAGAGCTGAGCGCATGGAGGCACACTTGGAGCGGTTTTAAGAGTGGAGTGCATGGAGGTGCGCTTGGGTGGTCTCGAGAGCAAAGCGCACGGAAGCGTGCTTGAAGCGGTCTTGAGAGCGGAGTGCACAAAGGCACACTTTGAGCGGTCTTGAGAGTGAAGTATATGGAGGCGTGCCTAGAGCGGTCTTGAGAACTGAGCGCACGGTGGCGCGCTTGGAGCAGAACGCTTGCTCGAAGGAGGATGAACGCCTTCAAAGGATCTTCAAGATGCTCGAAGATCTTCGAAGGAGGCAAAAGAGAGAAAAGAGGGTAATGAAGGAGGCTCTGAGGTCCTATTTAATAAGTAGTGGTTACGGTGATTATGTGGTTATCACCGTAACCAATTTATGTGTTATATGCACACCCATTTATATAGTTTTGTGGTGATATGCACTCATATGACAGATATGATTATGCGTACACCATAACCATATTATTTGTTTTACGCAGACCGCCTTGATGGATTTTACAATTTGCACCTCATGAAGGATTATTTTACTATTTGCTCACCACGATGGAGGATTTTATTATTCAGCACATGAAGAAGGATTTTACTATTTGCACCCCCCTCCTATGTTGGAGGATTTTACTATTTGTGCCCCACAATTAGGGATTTTATTATTTGCACCCCCCATGTTGAAGGATTTTACTATTTGCACTTCACAATGAGGGATTTTACTATTTGCACCCGATAATTGGGGATTTTACTATTTTCACCACCATCTTGAGTGATTTTACTACTTGCACTTCACGATGGGGTATTTACAATTTGTATCCCGTGATGGAGGATTTTACTATTTGCATATCATGATTGATGATTTTACCATTTGCACCTCATGATGGAGGATTTTAATATTTGCATCACATGATGGAGGATTTTACTATTTGTATTCTATGATTAAGGATATTATTATTTGCACCCCATAATTGAGGATTTTACTATTTACACTTCATGATATGATATTAGGGGCTAGTGGGGTTGACTTTGGTCAACCCTATTTCCTCCACCAAATGAGGTGGGTGTTTTGGCTATTCACAGCCCGAATTAGGGGGTACATAGCATGGATATAAGAACTTTAATACAAATAAGTGATTAGATATTTGATTTGTGGATAAAGAATTTTGCTCTAGGTATAACTATTCCCTGCTTTTATTGCATCCCACTTTTCAGGGACAAAGAAAAAACTAAGGGGAGATTATGCATGCAACCCTAAATAATAAATTGCATATCATAAGCATATATTGTTGCGGCTCACGCGATGCTCTCGGTAGCTAGACCGGTCTAAATTGGACCGTCTTAGCTTTGAAATGGTTGGACGCGCAAACAGTCACAGAGAAAGAAGACAGTTGGCGAGCCAATTTTTAACGTGGAAAACCCCAGAAATTCGTGAAAAATTACGTGGCCGGATCAGTGTCGATCAAACTTTCACTATCAGTTGTTGCTTTTAAGAGAATGCAATGACGACGTGCCGCTCCACATTACAACGTGCATGTGCGAGTGTGTGATGATTGCGATCACGATGCTAGTGGGGTTGACTTTGGTCAACCCTATTTTCTTCATCAAAGGAGGTAAGTGCCTTAATTCGCTATCTGCATGTCGGATTTCCCACGATATTAGGGGGGCCCTATCATATATATATCACTCAACTTTGCAAATTTTTAGGTCCGGGGATCGGACCGTCCGGGATCCGTGACATTCTGCCACATAAGTCAGTCTGGGCCTACGCGCAAAGATGCACGTCAGACTTTTTACTATTTGCACATCCAAGATATCTCGACCATAATATAAATGGGTATCCGAGGTGCCCCGGAACAAGAAAAACCTGAGATGGAGACCCAGACTCAAAAATTTTGCCTCCACTTGTCTCCCTCAGATAGTATTTTGACCCATAATTAATTAAGATGATGATCAAATTTTTTAACGGATTCGGCTTGACTCCCTCCATTGTTTAGCAAGCTTCTGACCGATAATCGATGTCGTGGTCAAATTTTTGTTCAATTCAACCTGACGGCCTCCATATGGATTGCAATCAGCAATTTATTATGCTCAGACAAAAATTCAAGACTCCGGGAAAATACTTGAATTTAGTAAGGGAAATGTTAAAATGTATTTTTTTATTGTTTGATTCGTTCCACCTCTCTATTTTTGTGTGTAATTGAACACCAAAAATACTCCTTAAACAAGAAACAACTAGTCGCACCACCATAAATCATACCTTTCTCCCACAGTCCCACGACACCGTATGTTAAAATTGTTGAAGTGGGAGTGTTGGAGGTGAGCGGTCTGATTGGGCAGACCGCAGAGTCCGCTGTCAGCCTGGTGGATAGCGTTTGATGGATAGCCTTTGGCGGTTTGCCTGTCTCTCTTGCGGTCTGGTTCAGCAAGCACCCTTGATGATCCGGGCGGTTATGGTTGTCTAACCGTGGGTGTGCCGGACTCATCCGAAGTTCGCCGAGTCCAACTGTTTTATGTGCTTGCGGTCTGGGAATGAGATCATGGAGTTTGACACAGTTGCGAGCTAGTTTGCTTGGAGACCGCAGTGTCTGATACGAGCAGTCCGCAATTGGTATCCGCACTGTCTGCGCAGTCTGATACTGGTATCCGCACTGTGCGGATACGTAATGTTCGCTACAGGGTTGACGGACGGTTATCCTATCACTACGAGTGGTAACGACGCTCCTCCTCACGCCAATAAATAAGAGTTCGATCTCGGCTCGTCATATAATAACTGTGAACAGTGAGAACTTGCTCGCGCTTAAAATTTGTGTTTACGATTTTCTAACCGCTGCGACTAAGTGAAGTTGACTTTGTGCAGGCTGTGCGTCTAGTATCAGGAGGCTAGGAAACTAGTGGAAGCTCGGTGTGGATGTAACGACTCCACCCGTTAAATAATATATAATAGAAGGTCCGGCCGGGGCCCCACACTATATGCTACAAATAGATGGCGATGTCACAGGTTAATACCAAACTACCATCGCACCATAACCCAGAGCATTCTAGCGGAAGCTTAATACTTTCAAGAACTCAACCAATGAATGCCCATTATTATATAAATACCATATTTATATATAACACCAGGAATGTATACAAGCACGCACCGCTCACGGCCTTAAGGACTTACAAGTTTCTCTGTACAAAAGCTGGTTTCATACATCGGCACGGAGGCCGGCCACATATGAAATCCAATTCTTCGCACGACCTTCAAGGGCCTACAAGCAGCAGCAGCAAGGGCTTCAGCCCGCACAATCCAAGCCAGCATCAGCAAGGGCAGCACCTCCATATGGACGTCCACCCCGCGGGTGATAAACAAAGCAACGGTCAACATTCAGCTGACCAATTATTACGACCCTACCCCTTACCCGGGGCAGTGGTTCCTTCCCTGCATGCATTACAATCACAACATATATATATCTACCAGAACAACATCACAAATGCTGGCCTTCGTGCCAGGCGCTCCATGCACTCAGGGCACGGTTACGGTGTACCGAAATCCTCTAGGTCCCACCACCGATTTGAGGTTAATAGCTTGTTGGTCGGGCATAAGCCTCCAAACACACGTTGGAGACCTCACACTTCCATCCCACTCAGAGGCGTTCACCTCACGGCAACTGTGAGCGCTATAGATTGACCTACGCACGTAGTGCAACACGTCGGGAAGGTCCGAAACACCCCATTTGCAGTGTTACCAATCGACCACTCACACGATCATACCACTGAACTTGTTGGGTGGTTCATCTCGCCCATCCCACTCAGAGGTTCTTAACTTGTTGGCCATGGGCATCAACCTCCAAACCTCTGTTGAAGACCTCTCGCGCCCATCCCACTCAGAGGTAACTGCAATCCATCTCATAACACAGGCACACAGTGCCGCTTTCCAATCCATCATCCAGCTCGTGACGAGCATACAACCAAAGGAGCTATACAAAGCTTCCTTACAACAATTCACAAGCGTCCTCACAATCTCCGCAAGCTAATCGTTTTATACATGGAGTCTTCTCCGGTTCGCAGCATCACCAATCCAGACAACCCGTCCAGATGGGCTTCACACAGCATGCCTATTCCGTACTACACAGTTCCTGATCTAGATGCAGACTCAACCACTGGAATCGCTTACGCTTTCCACCTCTTGGTGGAGGATCCCATGCACATGCATAAAGTAGGACTTCACTTGTCCAAGAAAGAGATCGTTACCTTGGATGATCACTTCGGAGCCATGGCAAACTGGCCGGTTGGAAATCACCGCAGCGGCCTTGCCTCCACAACGCTGGCCTCGGATCTCGAGTCGGACCGTTATAGCTCCACCGGTGGCCGGAATCCTTCTCCTTCTCCTCCTCCAAGCTCTCCCTTCTCTCTTCTTAGAAAGAGATTGGCCAAGGCAATAGAATGAGAATTCCTTCTCAATCCATGGTCTTATAACTACAGGGAGAAGCTTGGACCACAGGATCCAGGATGAAGGAAATGAATGGCTTAGATTGGCCCTGAAATTACTTTTCCTGGGCTGACACGGCCTGTGACACGCCCGTGTCACAGGCCGTGTTCCCTAAGCGGCTAAGGAACCGACTCAATCCAGACCAGGACACGGGCTTGGACACGCCCGTATCACTAGGTACACGTCCGTGTTATTGGGCGTGTCCCTCAATCGACACAGGACTAATTGTCCCGAGAAGGACATAGCAAGGCACACGCCCATGTCCTTGGTAGTGTGCAAGACACGCCCCTGTGACACGCCCGTGTCACAGGACCTGTGCCACACTCGACATAGCCCGGCTATCAACCCGAGCAGGACATGGCCTGGTACATGCCCGTGTCCCTGGCTGTGTCGCCTCTCGATGATCATCGACTACGCTGGGTCGAGAACTCGCGACACGCACAGTGAAGGACACGCCCTGGGACACTCCCGTGTCCCAGGCCGTGTGCTTCACTCGAGACACACTCGAGCCCCACTCGAGTACTACTCGACCTACTCGAGTACCCAGAGCTGGACACGCCCTGGGACACGCCCGTGTCCCAGGCCGTGTCACCCAGCCTGAACTCCAAATTGGGATTTGGGGTGTTACAGTGGATCAGTTCGCGGATAGCACCAGCGGATAACAGCAAGTCGCAGTTTCTGCGGCTTGAAGTCTCTTCCTCCGAGTTGCGGTTAAGCAGAGCAGTTCGTCCGGTCTATCAGCGGGTTCTATTCAAGTTCTTCAGCATTTCAATAACAAGCAGTCTGCATGGTTAGTTGCGGGTAGACAACTTCAGCGGTCTCGATAGACTCAGCTTGCGGGCTGACGACTTGTGCGATTACAGTTTGTTGCCCGCGCGTTAACTTCTTGTTGCAAATTTTTTTATTTCCTTTAGTTGCATTGTGAATCATGTCTCGCAATGTATACTCTTTCTGTAAAGAAGTTATTAATTCCAATTGGAGACTCTTGTGCTGCTATTGTTACTGATTTTTACTTGACTTTGGTTGTGGTTGAGTGTTCCTGCGACCTCTTGCAGCTTCCTTCTTAAATTTTTACATGGTATCAAAGAGGTGTTGAGGAGTTAGCAATTCATTAATCTCAGCAATTTGCTATTCCTTCATGAAGATCAAGTAAATCAGTTGAGTGCAATGGAAGCTGGTTATGCAAGAGAAATTGCAATTGAATTTTTAACGCAGACCAACTTCAAAAAAGTGGAGGTCTTGCATAGAGAGTTACCTTCTTGGCAAGAATCTTTGGAAAGTTGTCGGTGGTGACAACCGACAAGAAGTAGTCACTGCCAGTGGAAATGTTGAAGCGGTGAAAGCTTGGAGGCGAACAAATGCGAATGCAACATTTACTCTAAAGCGTGCGATTTCACTAAAGCTGTTTGATCACATCATCGAATGTCGGTCAGCAGCTAAAATCTGGATGACCTTGGATGACTTGTTAACCAAGAAGAACGTAGCTTGGCTATGATTCTTGGAAAATGAGTGGTTGAAGGTCACTAAAGGTGATCCGTCCATTTCGTCTTTCTTCTTAAAGATGAAAAACATCTGCTCTGAGATTACTGCATTGGACCCGAAAGAGCCGATCTCAGAGTCAAAGCTGAAGAGGCACATCATCCGCAGCTTGCGAAAGGAGTATGTTATCTTTGTAACGTTTATACAAGGATGTGTCAATTAGCTATCACTGTTCGAGCTGGAAAATCTGTTGGCTTCATAGGAAAGCTTGGCGAAGCAGATGGCTGGAGTTTCGATCTCAGGGAGAGATGATGAGGCTCTCTTCTCTGGCAAGAAGAAGAAATGGACAGGAAGAAGAAGACACCTGCTAGGGATGGTCTGTCTTCTTCATCATAACGGGAAAAGGGAAAGCCTCCTAAGCCTGATGATTGGAAGAAGTGGGGCGGACCTCGGTGCTACATGTGTAACAAGCTTGGTCACATCCGTAGGGACTAGAGAGTTAATCTTCAGCCAGAGCATGTTGCAAGGAAGGAGGAGGCTGAGTCCAAATCTAGGGATGGAGGATAGGGGAGTGCCTTCATGACGGGCACTTGTGTACATATACTTTCCTCTAATAACTATCAGGAGGACTGGATCCTGGACTCGAGGTGTGGTTATGACCACACCGAGAACGAGTCTAAATTCTCTTCTCTGCAGGACTACAAAAGTAACGATGTCATTATTATTGCTGATGATATTGTACATGCAGTAGAGAAGGAGGGAACGATTTTTTTGGGCAGTGATCGGGGTCTACTCACCTTGAGGAGTGTGTATCACGTGTTGGGAATGAAGAAAAATCTCTTCTTGATGACCAACACTTTTGACGATGAATATCATGTCTACAGATAAAGAAGTTGAGAATTAATAATGATGGAGAGTTCACTTCACATGAGTTCTCTAACTTCTATAGAAAGTTCGACACTCAGAGGGAGCTTACTTGTGAACATACTCCATAACAGAACAGAGTTGTAGAGCGAAAGATCTATCATCTGACTGAAATCTGCAAGTGCTGGCTTCACGCCAAAGAATTTCACAGGACCTTCTGGGCAGAGGGAATGACATGTGTGGCGTAAGTCATCAATAGGATGCCCCTTAGTCCGAACAACATGAAATCTCCTCATGAGTTGATGTTCAAGAAGAAGCTCAGCGTTGAACATCTTTGAGTGTTCGGATCTTCCTATTACGTGCAAGTTCTAGACGCTCACATGACAAAACTAGATACGAAAGCATGGAAGCTAGTCTTCGTTGGCTATGATGAGTGGAAGAAGGGCTTGAAGTTCATGGTTCCTGCAACAAAGAAGTTCGTCGTCTCAAGAGACGTTGTTTTCGAAGAACTTACATCGTACCGGGGTAGCTCATCTTTAGAGCTACATGAGAGCAGGTCAGACAAAGGACAAGGAGAAGCTACTCGGGATCTTCTAGCGGAGCTACTTGTATCACCAGGTGCTCCGATTTCGTCTAGCTCTGGGGCGGAAGCTTATAGATCTGGAAGTAGGGGGAGCGATTGAGAGGACCTAGCGCTACCAACTCGACCAAAAGACCGGTCTAATAGAAGACGGCGCAACTATTCTTTATATCAACGGTCCCCCTCTGATACCAACAATCCCCCCCCCGGAAACGACCCCGGGTTTCGAACCCGCGACCCCCTCTGATACCAATTGAGAGGACTTAGCGCAACCAACTCGACCAAAAGCTCGGACTGTTGGAGGACGGCGCCACTAATCTTTATATCAAAGGTCCTCGGGCGGATCCACGGGGCAGCCAGTTAAGCCATTACCGCATAGCACCGCAGTGCGGGGGCGATTCCGGACCGCAGTCCCAACAGCGATGCTCCCGGTATGCCCGGGATTAGAGCTAGTACAAAGTAAGTAGTGGGAGTGCTAGATCAGGGTCAAGCCCTGCGTATGTCCAAGATGACTATTATTCCACCAGCTCGGTTTATGGATGAGAACATGGTAAGTTTCGTCTCATGTTTTTTTGCAGGTCCCTTGGATGGACAGGAGTTGTCGAGCTTTGAGAATGTCACTAGCATAAAGGAGTGGGAAAATGTCATGGATGAGGAGATGGTCGCCCTCACAAAGAACGAGACTTGGGATCTTTTACTCAAGATCAATGACATTACTCTGGTGATATGCAAGTGAGTTTACAAACTCAAGAAGAAGGCTGACAGCAGCATCAAACGGTATAAGGCTCGGCTTGTATCTCGGGGGTTCTCACAGCAGTATGGGGAGGACTATGAAGAGACGTTCAGTCCTGTGGCTAAAATGACTTCAGTTCGGGTGGTGATCTCCCAGACGACTTGCCAAGGATAGAAGATTTGACAACTCGACATTAAGAATGTGTTCCTTTACAACGAGATTGATAAGGATATCTTCATGGTGCAGCCACCTAGTTATGTCTCTGAAGATCATCCAGGATACATCTGCAAGCTGAAGGAATCCCTTTATGGCCTGAAGCAGACGCCTCGCACGTGGTATGGGAAGATCGCAGAATACCTTTAATTTTGTGAATACTTCGCTTCAGACTCGGATTCAAGTCTTTTCATTAAGAAAATGGGGAGCCTCAGGTCCTCATTCTGCTGTATGTTGATGACATGATCGCCACAGAGAACTCGGAGGAAGAAGTAGTTAGGCTCAAGGTTGAGCTAGCTATTCAGTTCAAGATGAAGGATCTAGGTGAGCTCTACCATTCCCCTGGGTCGAGGTGGAGAGGTAGAAGAAAGATGTTCTTGTTTTCCAGAAGGGCTATACGGAGAGAATGATAAAGCGATTTGACATGTTAGAAGGGAAGATCAGTTCTACTCCTCTAGAGGTCAGTCTGAAACTTCGGCAGGATGAGCGAAGGGTTCTTATAGATCCTTTGGTGTTTCAAATTCTCGTAGGGAGTCTCATATATTTGACAATCACTAGGCTGAATATTGCTTAAGTTATGGGTTGGGTTAGTCGGTATATGGCGGAGCCACGAAAGCCTCATCTTATGTCAGCTAAAGATATTCTGAAGTTTATCAAATCTACCTCAGAGATGGGTCTCTTTTATAAGAGGGACACGAGCTTCGGTCTATACAGCTACATGGATGTTGATTATGAAGGAGATATAGATGATCGGAAGTCGACTTCTGGTCACGTCTTCTTTATGGGATCGACACATATTTCTTGGTGTAGTAAGAAGCAGGATTCGGTGTCTGTCTCCACTATAGAACCAGAATACAAGGCTACGTCCTTGGCAGCTCAAAAAGTCATCTGGCTTAGGAGATTAATGGATGACATCCATAAGGAGGTGCGAAGTCCTACTCTGCTTCGCGGTGACAAAGAGAGTGCTCTTAAACGAGTCAACAATCCAGTTTGTCATGTGCAAATGAAGCACATTGAGATCGAGCATCACTTCGCTCAGGAGAGGTGTTGGAGGGGTCTCTGATGGTTGAGCATGTGTAGAGCGAGGATAATATTGCAGACATTTTCACGAAGCCACTGTTGAAGGAACAATTTATTTGATTGTGAGGGTTGCGAGCGCTGATTTCCACTTCCCATTTCAAGGGGGAGTGTTAAAATTATTGAAGTGAGAGTATTGGAGGTTGGCGGTCTGATTGGACAGACCGTATAGACCGCAGAGTCTGTTGTCAGCCTGGAGGATAGCTTTTGTTAGATAGCCTTTGGCGGTTTTCCGGTGTCTCTTGCGGTCTGACTCAGTAAGCACCCTTGATGATCCGAGCGGCTAGGTTTGTCGAGCAACGGGTGTGGCAGACTCATCTGAAGTTTGCCAAGTCCGGTTATTTTTTGTTCTTGTGATCTGGGTATGAGATCGTGGAGTTTGGCACAGTTGCGGACTAGTTCACCTGGAGACCACGCTGTTTGATAGGAGTAGTTCGCAATTGTGCGGACTGGTTTGTTATTTGGCTTTGGCGCGGTCTGGTTCTCAGGTTGAGCGGTTGGTTGGAGACCGCAGAGTTTCCTAGTTTTGCACTTGATTTCGTGTGACAAGTCCAGATCTGTTGTTGCCTAGCTCGTCGAGTTCACTTGTTGTGCAGACTGCTTCTAGAACTCGCCGAGTTCGGCATGTTGGTCCAGTGACAAGTTCAAGGTTGTTTCCCAACTCGCTGAATTTGTCGCTTGTGTGGACTGCTTCTTGAGATCGCCGAGCTCGACAAGTTGACATTACGGTTTTTGTTCTAGTCACGGGTTGTTTGTTTGCGCGGACTTGGAGTTGTGCCTGCAAAGCAGTGCGATCTGGTGGAAGACTGGTCTTTTCTGATTTTGCGAACTGGTCGTTCTTTCTGCATTGCGGGAAGTGTTTGGTGTCCGCACTGGGAGTTGTGCGTGGACTGGAAGTGTTTGGTTAGCTTTCTTCAGCGGGGGACTGATACCGGTATCTGCACTATGCAGATACGTGATGTTAGCTGCAGGGTTGACGGGCGCTTATCCTATTGCTATGGGTGGTGAAGACACTCATCATGCCTATAAATAGGAGTCATCAGCTCGTCATATAACAATTGTGAACAGTGAGAACTTGTTCGCGCTTAAAATTTGCGGTTACATTTTTGTAACCGCTGCGACTAAGTAAAGTTGACTCTGTGCAGGCTGTGTGGTTAGTATCGAGCGGCTAGACAACTAGTGAAAATTTGATATGGATCAGTTCGCGGATAATAGCAGGTCGCAGTCTCTGCAGCTTGAAGTATCTTCCTCGGAGTTGCGGTTAAGCAGAACAGTTCACCCAGTCTATCAGCGGGTTCTGTTCAAGTTCTTTAGCATTTCAATAACAAGCAATCTGCATGGCTAGTTGCGGGTAGGCGACTTCAGCGGTCTCGGCGGACTCAGCTTGCGGGTTGGCGACTTGTGCGGCTACAGTTTGCTATCCGCGTGGTTAACTTCTTGTTGCGGTTTTTTCTGTTTCCTTTGATTGCATTGTGAATCATATCTTGCAATGTATACCTCGCTCTGTAAATAAGTTATTAATTCTAATTGGAGACTCTTGTGATACTATTGATACTGATTTCTACTTGACTTTGATTGTGGTTGAGTGTTCTTGTGACCTCTTGCGGCTTCCTTTTAAAATTTTTACACTATACTCTTCCGAGTGAATCATGAGTCATGTGCCTTCTCCGTTTGGCACGGTGGTTGCAGTCATAAACGCATGGGTTAAAACGTCATTCATTAAGGATCACCTAACAAACATCATCCGTTTGAACATAAAAGTGAATGAAATTTCTTAGATGAGCGTTAATAAATGACAATTTAACCCTGTGTTCATGACCGCCACCGCCATGCCAAACAGAGCATGACGCCCTAATTTTACCATCCAATGTTCTCTCTCACTCCAACCAATTCCTATTCGTCTTCTTCCCTAGCTTTATCTTCGCCGTTCTCACGGTGCAGTTAATTAGCTGTAAGAAAGGAAGTAGGGTGGGGACCACAGTGAAGCTGATGAGGCAGATATTGGATCTCAAATTCATGATGACAAGTCTTCAGCAACAAGCACACAAATGGGAGGAGGAAAAAATTGAGAAGCTTAAGGCAAAGAAGGTGATCGATCGAGAAGCTTTAGGCTCTGTTTGGTTGGGCTGTTGCTGATGGAAAGCTGCCGATGAACTGTTGCTGATAGAAAAAGTGCTGATTCTGGAAAACAGAGTTTGCTAAAAAACTGTTTGGCTGAAACAGAGTTTACAAAACGAAGTTTTCAAAAAGTTGTTTGGATACAAAACAGAATTTTGAATAAATGTTTTTTTTTCAAATATAACACAAAGTAAAATTGCATTCATACATTTTTTTCAAATAAATTTTTTTCCCAATCATAACATATATTTTTCGAACAATAACGTCTTCTACATATCGTAACATTCAACGCAGAAAATCTTTTTTTTTCATCCAAACAATTTGTCGGCCTATGCTCTATCTTTAAACACATGATCTGCTATAATATCACGCAGTGCGATCATCTCTTCTACACCAGCCGCAGTGTCAGAGCAATCTTCTTGCCTCCTTTGAGAGGTCATCCCAAGATATGGATCACTTTGCTCAGACTCAATGAAATCTATATCTACGCGCGAAGGGTGGCGACGAATGAAATTATGCAATGTCATCGTGGCGATCACTATACGTGCTTGTTTGTCGAAGCTATAGCTAGGCATGTCCCGCAGTATGGCCCATTTCTTCTTCCAAACACCGAATGAGCGCTCTATCACACTTCTAAGGGATGAGTGTGCATGATTGAACATCTCCCGACGTCCTTCTGCTCGACGACCACCACGAGCAAAGTCTGATAGATGATATCGCGTGTCCTGATAAGGTTTTAAGTAACCCTTTTGTAGTGGATAACCAGAGTCAACCAAGTAATACTTTCCTGCACATTAATAATAATTATTTAGTAGCCAAATTTTACTATAAATAAATAGACAAAATAAATTTAAGAGTTACCCAGAGGTGGATGAGGGAAATTATAACGTGGATCACTTAGGGCAAAATTGAATATACAGCTATCGTGTGCTGATCCTTCCCAACCAGCCATAACAAAAGTAAAGCACATATTAAAATCACAAGATGCCATGATATTTTGAGTTGGACTACCACGCCTCCCAATGTATGGTACTTGACTTCCAACTGGCACGCAAGCGTGAACATGTGTCTCATCTATCGCTCCAATGCAATTTCTAAAAAAAGGCATGTAACGTCTGTCATATAGAATCTCTGGTGGTGTTCCACTAAAATTTCTATCTGATGGTTGTATTACTTCCTTCGATAATTGCATTAATGCGCGAAGACCACGAGAAAAAAATCTGCTAATTGTCTCCGTTGAATGCTGAAATCGCTCGCACGTTTTTCTCATTGATTCATTATGTGACAATATGTATACCGTCAATGCTAAGATTTTCCGTGATGCAGTTCTTCTAGTTCCTTGGAACCCACATTTCTCCTCCAAAGACAGTAATAAATCCATAAATACTTCCTGACTCATCATAAAAGAGTCATGAAACCGAACTTGAGGCGCAAGAAGAAGCTCACCAACCCATTTGTCGCCTGTTTGTTTTGATGTCATACGAGAAACTGGGCCGTTAAACAGACCAGTATATTCTGATACCAAACATACTGCCGATACCACATTTTGATGACTTGTAATTGCATAATTTCTTTTCGTAGTTTCCTGCTCTTCCATCGAACTTTCAGAATCATCGATAGACATTTCCTGTTAATATACACGAGGAATAATTAAAGATAAAGCAAAAAAGAAATAAACAGAACCATGAATACTAGCATAACGAGATCCGCATCCACATAAAAGATAAACAATACACAACATATAAGATAACTATAGTTCACAAATTAGAGATAAACATAATCATGAGTACAAGCAACAAATAATATGAGCTAATAGATAACAAAATCCAAAAAAAACTAAGATAGTATTATAGGCTTCATACTAACCCCCACGAAGGAAACGGTTACGCAGCCACTTCACGTTCTGGGCATCTGGAAGGCACAGAAAAGTCTCTCTATGACTTTTATCCATAAAATATGTGATGGCGAAGTCATTGAAGTCTTCATCATCTACCACTTCCGGGTACATGGCTAATTTGTCTAATGCTCGATGAATGCTAAACGCAGAAGAAGCTTTTGAGGGTGGCTCTTGGATGCATCTGCTGATTGTCTTAGAAGACTCCGCCAGATCTTCTAATACAGAGCTAACAGGTTTGTTCTTCCATTTCCTTCTTTTTTTGGACACTTCTGATGTACCGTCATGATTCGCAGGACCCTTGTTGACCCACGAAGCACCAACCAGTTTCGGCTCCAGCAGTCCGAGCACAGTCAGTGGTACCCACGAGATTATGGCGAAGTTGGGTGAGGCAGGGAACAAGCAATCAAGTCAGCCAGGCGCAAGAAAGCGAACTAAGCGCTTCACTAGCGCTCGCCTTCGAAGTTTGTTTGATACATTTCCCAACTCACGTAGGCTGAACCCAACCAACACCAGCCTGCCCGTCCTGCTCTTTTCCCTGGTGGAAATGAAACTACTACTTTCTCACCAATTTCTTCAACCTTGAATAGCTGCAAAAAAGAAAGAGATGCGTCACTCACATATTCTTCTGAATTATACGTATCCACGGGATGAATTTCCCAGTAGGGAGAACAAACCATTTTGATTGGAAACATTCCTCTAATGAATTCTCTGGGAACTTCTATAGTCAATGTCATATACAGAATAGTGATCAATCAAATATTGCAAAGTCCCGGCCAGTCAGAATTGGACCATAACGGAATTTCGATCTATACCGGCTTTGCGCGTCGCGGTCTAAACCTGGGACAGAGTCGTTCTGACGTGGGTATGTGTAACATCCCGATTTCGATTTTCTAGACCCCTTCGTGTTATTTGACCTGTTAGGGTTTTGTAGGCTGGATTGACACACGAATAATGGGTTCACGATCTATTGAGTACTATTGACCCAATAAGTCACACTCTCCACTTTCTCCAAGATTAAACATTTTAAATTATGCAAAGCCCAAAACACGTCGACCCGTCTAAACGCACACCAAACCCCGTAAATGATAGTGTAATGAGAATCGTGACGAGTACACTCCTATCAACCCTAAAAATTTTATTAAGACACCCTAAGAATATTTGAAGTGATGTGCCAATAAAGAGCTAATTTATTTTCATAATTAATTTATTATTTAAGTAATTAATTTATTCAATTTATCTGGAAAATTAAGATAAATGGCAAAAAACGTTTTTATTTCCCCAAATTTTTATCATGACACCCTAAATATATATAAAAAAGATTTAGTAATTAAAATTTATTATTTAAAATATAAATCATTTATTTTAATTTTATTAGGCTTAAAACACTAAATAAATAAATAAAAATACGAAAATACAGTTAAAAATTATGAAATAATTGCTAAAAATGACTTGTGACTTCAGAATGTTGTAATAAAAATTTTAGGTCAAAATAAGTTACGAATAATTATTTATGTCATTTCTTAATTTTTATTAATATGTAACTCCCCCCATAAATACCCCTAATCAATTTGGGTGGCTTGTCATAACTTCCCCCCTTCTCCCAAAGCCTTGGGAAGGCTGAACCAGGCTGGTTTGGGCGTTTTCCACCAAGGGAGAGTTATTCCTCCCCATTAACTCCTCTCAACCTCCAAGAGACCCACCCCCCTCCTATATAAACACCCCCAAGTGTTGGGGTTTCTTTTTCCTACACTCTACCCTCCCCAACCAGCAAGAGTCCAAGCCCCGGCGACCTTCCGACGAACCTCCTCCGCGAACTCCGGCGAACTCCACCAACGATGGCCGCTCGACGATCCCCTCGCCTAAACAACACCAATGTAAGTTCCCCCGACTCCTCTCTGCCCTAGATCCCTTCTCGTCGATCCCCGCTGTCTCCGATCACCGGAGGCGGCGATTCCCGGCCGTGGATAGCTTCGGACCACCCCCATAGATCTCCACCGCCATCGCGGGCTCCGGCCTTGCGTGGGGGGGTGAAGGGGAGAGAGGTGCTCCAAGGCCCTCCCTCATGGCCTTTGAGGCGGAGGAACCCGTCGGAACCCGTCCCGGCGGCCTCCTCCATCCCGATACATAATAAAAACAATAAAAAATAATAATCGTGTTTTTCCGGCCATCGCCGGCGGCGGCCGGCCGCCGGCAACCACCCTCACCGGAGCCCCCCCTCGGGCGCTCCCGTTGGGGGTGGTGGCAGGACTTACCTCCCCACCGGCGGCGGTGGGGAGGCCCCGCAAGAGCTCCAGGTTCGGTGGCCGGCGGCCACCGTGAACCTGGAGCTCTCTGCTCCAGTTTTCCGGCCGCCGGAGGCGACGGAAGGCCGCCGGCCGACGGCTCGCCGGAGCGCCCCTCCCGGGCGCCCCTTTTAAGTGTGGTGGCCGGAGTAACTAGTGCTCCGGCCGGCCACGGCGCCACCCGCAACCTCACGGTGGCTGCATGCATGCAGCCACCGTGAACCATTATTTTTTTTTTTTTTTTTGCACACCGCCGCCGCCGGAGGCGGCGGCAGGCCGCCGGCCGACGTCTCGCCGGGGCTCCCGCTCCGGGCGAACCCATCGGCGGTGGTGGCCGGAGCAACGGCGGCTCCGGCCGGCCGGCGTGGTGCCCGCAAGGTCGGATCTCACGGTGGCCTCCAGCCACCGTTGGATCAGATCGGCGATCACAGGCCGTCCGATTACCTCGGACGGTCAGTGCTAATGATTGGCTTCTGGATGGATCCGGTGCAAGCCTGCCCCTAGTTCACCCGTCCATCGCCAGATCCGCCGCTGATCTACGCCAAGATCCGTGCGAAAAATATTATTTTCCCTTAGTCTGAAAGATCGGCTGTTTTTAAAGATTTTGCTTGTTTTTCAAACGTGTTTTTAATTATCCTAGAGTCACATTTGGAGAATTTTTGTGAGACATGACTTTGCAGATAATTATAACCTCTACAACCTTACTGTTAAAAGTTTTCTGACCTGGAACCTCTAACTAATTTAATTTTGAGCTCGAAAGGTATATTTAACCGTTCGGGAAACAGAATAATTACTGCACTTTATAAAACAGTATTTTTGGCAAACTTCAACCACTGTTTTGAGGGTCTTAGAGGCCAAATCAGAGGATGCATGTTAGAGGAACTTTTATAGACTATGGTTTTATCTACAACTTCTATGTTTGTTGTTTTCTGTTTTGGAGTAGTTAAGCAATTTAAATTCAGTGCTAAATAGTGCACCTTAATATCATAGACCAATTATTATGCCTTGCTAGTTTCACAAGTGTTGCTACATTGTCTTTCATCTTCTCATGCATGGGTTTACGGGAGGGTGCATGGTTACCAATGTGGCGGGTTCGTCGGCTTCCCTTATTATAAGCCCCGGAAGTTGTGACGACGAACCCTTGTTGTTTATGGCGGTGAAGAGGACCGGGGGCTAGCTACCCTTTCCACACAGGTCCGTCTCACGCCGGTTTTGGTTGTGCCGAGAGGGTTGATCTCCGCACGGGTGTGGATGTGTTCCCACCAAGAGTACCTATTCTCCACAGAGGTACGAAGGCCTAGGAAGTTGGGTTGTTTCCATAACCTAGAAGTGGGAACGACCGACCCACTGTCACCGTCTGGCCACGGCGGTGAGGCCTGAGAAGTGAGCTCCTTCTCTTAACAGGTTACTATGTCGACATAGGGGAGAATGATTGTGACACATCATTAGAGTGATTGCGAGAACATTATACATGCTCATTACATCATCTTTACATAAATGTGAATACTTACTGCTAATGATTTCACCTGCCACTACACTCTTGTAACTTATAAAAGATATGTTGCTTCGGCTAACGTACTAACTTTATTTACTCCTTGTCACTACCTTTCGCTGCCTATACATGATATATTGCTTCGGCTATTGTACTAACTTTCTTTGCAGGTTTCCTTCCTTGTGCCCATTAGGGGGCTGGGGAGGAGCGTGGGTTTTACTTGGTCATGATGTGACTAACGTACCTCTGTACGTATCATTTTAGGGACCGATGCACCCACCCGCGGAGCAGGAGCGGACGGAGGACCGTAGGCGTGATTCCCTTGACGAGGAGCCCCAGGAGCCGATGCGGACAGTCTACGAAGATCTGAGGGTACTAGTTTGAGTAGGAGAGGGGATGAGTGATTTCTTATTTTGTAGACCCTATATTTTGTCATCTCTTATGTAGATGATTGTTTGGGACGCCTATACCCCTCGTGGGTTTTATTTTATTTTATCCTATGTTGATGTCATGATGATTAGTTCTATATTCTGTGATGCTTCCGCAATTATTTATATACTGTGTATGGTTTTCTTTCTGACTGCATAGCCTCACAAAGCGCAGGTTCCGCCAATTGGGTCGTGGGTCGGGTAGAGGGGTTTACCCACTACCGAAACACGAACCTTTTGGTGGGACCGGCGCTTTGGGCATAAGGCCTCCTTCTCCCCGGTTTCCTTTGGGGGAGGGGGGGATCTTACAAAGGTATCAGAGGGAAAAACGATCCGGTTTTATAAATATAATCACAGGCGGTTCACCACGTTATGTTAACTAGTTCGAGGGCGAACAATGCAGCGGAAGCGTGGTGGACCGTAGTAGGAGAATCATGATGAAATATCACACAAGTGTCCGCTAGTAAAACCCAACCAAATCAATTCTTCGACCAAGTACCTACCCGTTAGTTTAATTACATAGTTCTGACATACGTATTTTATAATCTGACACAGGAATTTCGGGAGCCTAGCCTCAGATTGAGAAATGAGAACACAGATGACACCGACGAGGACAGTTACACCCCTAACACGCCAGTTGATGAGTGGGCCCCTCCACCTCCTGTCGCGCCCACTGTTCATGCGGTGCCGGCTCAACCGGTACCATTTCACCAAACAGATTTAGGGCAAACTCTTGCTGCACTACTGGACACCTTCCGAGCCTCACTGCAGCAGCAGCAGCCGTTACAGGCCCAGGGTCCGTCCGATGCCGAAAGATTGGTGATGTTCAGAAGTTTCCGTCCCCCGGCCTACAGGGGGGTAGAGTCAGCCATTCAGACGGAAGATTGGCTGGAAAGGATCGAAGAATTACTCAGGGGAATGCACTGCCCTTCTTACTACGCGGTCTCCCTAGCTGCCACCCTGCTGGAAGGGTATGCTAGGCAGTGGTGGAGGTCCATTCTACAAACTACATATAGGAATCGCCCCATTACTGAAGTTTCTTGGAGGAACTTCTCGACCTTGATGATGGAGCATTTCATTTCCGACTCCGACCGGACAGAGCTCCAGGAGCGCTTTCTTCACCTCCGCCAGGGCACTTTGACGGTTACGGAGTACCAGCGGGAGTTCTCCCACCTTGCCCGATATGCTGGCATCATGGCTATAGAGGATGAAAATCGAGCCAAGAGGTTCTTTCAGGGCCTCAACGACTCCATTCGGCAGCCATTGATGACTGCAGCTCAGGCTCCTTTTGAAGAAATTGTCCACCTGGCAAAGACGATGGAGGCTGATATCAAGAACACCCGAGACAGGAACAGATTGAAGAGGATATCGGAGACGACCCAGGGACATGATCAGAGGTTCCAGGAGAGGCACCAACGTGCGCGTGGAAATGACCGGGGAGATCATAGGGGTTATGGTCGAGGAGATCGCCACCAGCCACCTCGCGACCACCATCGGAGGAGGACACCACCACCTCCCCCAGCACAGCAGAGAGCCCTTCCCGCACCAGCATACGCAGCTGAACAACGACCTTTCGAAAGGCGTTGCTTCCACTGCAATGAGTTGGGGCATATGCGACCCCAATGCCCCCTTCTAGCTCCCAGGGATGGACATCGGGACAACTACCGTGGTGGAGGCCGTGGCCGGGGACAGCCCGGTAGAGGACAGCAACGACCACCCCCCCAGCAGGCCTATGCCTTGGACCTTGAAAGGGGACAAACTACTACCGACGTGGTGAACGGTACGATATTTCTTTTTATATACTACATTTTAATTGTGATACCTTTAATCATATATGTATGTATACTACTGCTTCAAAAAAAAAAACAATTAAAACCTCAGGGATCCTTTGGATCAACGATCGAGCCGCCAGGGCACTCTTCGACACGGGTGCCACTCGCTCCTTCGTCTCCCACGACTTTATACATGAGGAGCAAGGGGTGGTGTATCTCACAGGGAACCCGCTCCGGGTACGACTACCTGATGGTTCGGAGATGATCTCCTCGGACCTTTGCAAATTTAAAGTAAAGATAAACGATCAAGAGATGGAAGTTGAAGCAGCGGTGCTACAGCTTTCTGGCTTCGACCTAATACTAGGGATGGATTGGCTCGCGGAACACGCCGCACAAATTGACTGTCAGAACAGGAAAGTCACCCTCCAAGCGCCAATGGGAGGGACATTCACCTACCAAGGTATACCGTCTATTTCCCGCCTCATGCTAAATTCCATACAGGCAACGAAGGCCACCATGAGAGGCGACGAGGTATTCGTGGTTTACTTCGAGATGATGGGCCAGACCGTGGAATTGGCCGATGTTAGGGTGGCAAAGGAGTTTCCGGATGTATTCCCGGAGAAGCTCCCTGGCCTACCTCCGCATCGGGAAGAGGACTTCAAGATCCACCTCCTTCCCGGGGCTCGTCCAATCTCGAGATCTCCTTACAGGATGGCGCCGAAAGAGCTAGCGGAGTTCAGAGTGCAACTGCAGGAATTGGTGGACTCGGGATTCGTCCGACCTAGTTCTTCTCCTTGGGGAGCACCTGTGCTCTTCGTGAAGAAGAAGGATGGATCCCTTCGTCTCTGCATAGACTACCGGGAGCTGAACCGGCTGACCGTGAAGAATACCTATCCCCTCCCAAGGATTGAGGAGTTATTTGATCAATTACAGGGAGCGCGGTGTTTCTCCAAACTCGACCTCCGATCGGGATACTACCAGCTCAGGATCGATGATAAAGATATCGAGAAGACCGCATTCTGTTCTCGTTACGGGCAATACGAGTTCACGGTGATGCCGTTCGGCCTTACCAATGCCCCGGCGGCATTCATGACCTTGATGAATCGGGTGTTCGAGCCTTTTCTCGATCAGTTTGTCATTGTGTTCATCGATGACATCCTTGTATACTCGGCATCGGAGGAGCAGCATGCCCTACACTTGGAGAAGGTGCTCCAAAAGTTGCGGGAGCACCACCTGTACGCAAAGTTCTCAAAGTGTGAATTTTGGCTCAAAGAAGTTGGCTTCTTGGGACACATCATCAGCGCCAGCGGCATAGCAGTAGATCCAGCAAAGGTTCGGGCCGTTCAGGATTGGCCGCAGCTTCGTTCCGCGGCAGACGTGAGGAGTTTTCTCGGGCTTGCGGGATATTACCGTAAATTCGTTGAGGGATTCTCCAAGATCGCGCTACCGCTAACGTCATTAACAAAGAAGGACGCGATGTTTGTATGGACACCAAGGTGTGAAGAGGCTTTTCAAGAGTTGAAGGGGAGGCTCACTTCAGCTCCTATACTGATTATACCATCAGGCCAGGAGGGCTTCCAAGTGTACACGGATGCATGCCAGCAAGGCCTAGGAGCGGTTTTAATGCAACATGGGAAGGTAGTTGCCTATGCCTCAAGGCAACTAAAAGTGCACGAGAAGAACTACGCCACACATGACTTAGAGCTGGGAGCAGTGGTCTTCGCCTTGAAGATATGGAGACACTACCTGTACGGTGTCCGGTGTGAGGTATTCTCAGACCACAAGAGCCTTAAGTACGTATTCACGCAGAGGGAGCTGAACCTGCGGCAGAGGCGGTGGTTGGAGTTTCTTTGTGACTATGATTTTGACCTCCAGTACCACCCTGGCAAGGCAAACACCGTTGCTGATGCTCTGAGTAGGAACCCCATAGCCTCCGCCAGTTGGATGATCGGCACGCCGAGAGATATTGTACGAAGTCTCGAGGAGATGGGAATTATGGTGATCGCGCCAGGAGATGCAGTTGCGGCTGCGCATCAGCTATATTGGACAGAGATCAGGTGCGACCTTCGGGACCGGATTAGAGATGCTCAGGCTGATGACCCACTATTCGAAGACGGGATTGCTCGTTTAAAGGACGGGAAGGAACACCCGGATTTTCGGATAAGGGACGGAATTCTTTACTTCCGCGATAGGATGTTCATCCCTTCTGGTGGACAGTTTCGGCACGAGATTTTGTATGAGAGCCATCACACACGCTACTCGATCCACCCGGGCATCACAAAGATGTATGCAGATCTGAAGAAGACATTCTGGTGGCCAGGGATGAAGCGAGATGTCATCACTTTTGTGACACATTGCCCGACGTGCCAGCTTGTTAAGGCGGAATGCAAGAGCCCCGCTGGGTTATTACAGCCGCTCCCCGTCCCCGAGTGGAAGTTCGAAGACATATCTATGGACTTCATTCATGGCTTACCCCGCTCTCGGACCGGGAACGATTCTATTTGGGTGGTAGTCGATCGATTGACTAAGGTTGCAAGATTCATCCCCAACCGCAAGGACGACGGCGTCGGGAAATTAGTGCGTCTCTTCATTGAAAATGTGGTTCGATACCACGGTGTGCCAAAAACCATAGTTTCCGATCGAGACGGCCGATTCACCTCGAAGGAGTGGCGAAGTGTTCAAGCATATTTGGGGACCAAGTTGGCCTTCAGCACAGCTTTTCACCCTCAGACGGATGGGCAAACCGAACGCACAAACCGGACTTTGGAGGACCTTCTCCGGTTATGCCTAGTGGATAAGAAGGAGCCGTGGGAGCGCCTCCTACCTCTAGTCGAGTTCTCTTATAATAACACATATCAAGCAAGTATTGGCATGGCCCCATACGAGGCGCTGTACGGACGGAAATGCCGAACTCCACTTTCATGGGCCCAAGATGCGGATCCGAGGGCTTTGGGGCCCATTTTCATGGAGAATGTGACAGAAATTATCCAAATGATACAGGAACGGATGCGTGAAGCTCAGAGCCGGCAAGCAAAATATTACGATGCTCGTCATCGACATGTGGAGTTCAGTATTGGTGACAAGGTTTACTTGAAGATTCGCCCTCGGCACGGTGTATCTCGGTTTCGTCGACAACGGAAGTTGAGCCCGAGATACATGGGGCCTTATATCATCACAGAGCGTATAGGCGAAGTGGCATACAGGTTGGAGCTACCCCCGGAACTCCAAGGATTACATGATGTATTTCATGTCTCTTCGTTGAGGCGTGCACTATTACGCCCAGAGCATGCCATCCAGGAGGCCCCAGGACCGGTGGAACCCGACCGGTCCGTATCCCTCAAACCGGTACGAATCATGGATACCGAGACGAAGGTTCTACGGCGGAAGAGAGTCCCCCTTGTCCGAGTGCAATGGGACAACTGTGGGACCGAGGAGTCTACCTGGGAACCTGAGGACCAGATGCGTGAACTTTACCCCGGCCTCTTTACGTCAGGTAATATATAACAAATTTATATCTTTTAGTTAGGGTATGTTTCCTTATGTTTTCAAAAATACTGTGACCTAATCGAATTTTCGAGGACGAAAATTTTGTTAGACCTTTTAGATTTGTAACATCCCGATTTCGATTTTCTAGACCCCTTCGTGTTATTTGACCTGTTAGGGTTTTGTAGGCTGGATTGACACACGAATAATGGGTTCACGATCTATTGAGTACTATTGACCCAATAAGTCACACTCTCCACTTTCTCCAAGATTAAACATTTTAAATTATGCAAAGCCCAAAACACGTCGACCCGTCTAAACGCACACCAAACCCCGTAAATGATAGTGTAATGAGAATCGTGACGAGTACACTCCTATCAACCCTAAAAATTTTATTAAGACACCCTAAGAATATTTGAAGTGATGTGCCAATAAAGAGCTAATTTATTTTCATAATTAATTTATTATTTAAGTAATTAATTTATTCAATTTATCTGGAAAATTAAGATAAATGGCAAAAAACGTTTTTATTTCCCCAAATTTTTATCATGACACCCTAAATATATATAAAAAAGATTTAGTAATTAAAATTTATTATTTAAAATATAAATCATTTATTTTAATTTTATTAGGCTTAAAACACTAAATAAATAAATAAAAATACGAAAATACAGTTAAAAATTATGAAATAATTGCTAAAAATGACTTGTGACTTCAGAATGTTGTAATAAAAATTTTAGGTCAAAATAAGTTACGAATAATTATTTATGTCATTTCTTAATTTTTATTAATATGTAACTCCCCCCATAAATACCCCTAATCAATTTGGGTGGCTTGTCATAACTTCCCCCCTTCTCCCAAAGCCTTGGGAAGGCTGAACCAGGCTGGTTTGGGCGTTTTCCACCAAGGGAGAGTTATTCCTCCCCATTAACTCCTCTCAACCTCCAAGAGACCCACCCCCCTCCTATATAAACACCCCCAAGTGTTGGGGTTTCTTTTTCCTACACTCTACCCTCCCCAACCAGCAAGAGTCCAAGCCCCGGCGACCTTCCGACGAACCTCCTCCGCGAACTCCGGCGAACTCCACCAACGATGGCCGCTCGACGATCCCCTCGCCTAAACAACACCAATGTAAGTTCCCCCGACTCCTCTCTGCCCTAGATCCCTTCTCGTCGATCCCCGCTGTCTCCGATCACCGGAGGCGGCGATTCCCGGCCGTGGATAGCTTCGGACCACCCCCATAGATCTCCACCGCCATCGCGGGCTCCGGCCTTGCGTGGGGGGGTGAAGGGGAGAGAGGTGCTCCAAGGCCCTCCCTCATGGCCTTTGAGGCGGAGGAACCCGTCGGAACCCGTCCCGGCGGCCTCCTCCATCCCGATACATAATAAAAACAATAAAAAATAATAATCGTGTTTTTCCGGCCATCGCCGGCGGCGGCCGGCCGCCGGCAACCACCCTCACCAGAGCCCCCCCTCGGGCGCTCCCGTTGGGGGTGGTGGCAGGACTTACCTCCCCACCGGCGGCGGTGGGGAGGCCCCGCAAGAGCTCCAGGTTCGGTGGCCGGCGGCCACCGTGAACCTGGAGCTCTCTGCTCCAGTTTTCCGGCCGCCGGAGGCGACGGAAGGCCGCCGGCCGACGGCTCGCCGGAGCGCCCCTCCCGGGCGCCCCTTTTAAGTGTGGTGGCCGGAGTAACTAGTGCTCCGGCCGGCCACGGCGCCACCCGCAACCTCACGGTGGCTGCATGCATGCAGCCACCGTGAACCATTATTTTTTTTTTTTTTTTTTGCACACCGCCGCCGCCGGAGGCGGCGGCAGGCCGCCGGCCGACGTCTCGCCGGGGCTCCCGCTCCGGGCGAACCCGTCGGCGGTGGTGGCCGGAGCAACGGCGGCTCCGGCCGGCCGGCGTGGTGCCCGCAAGGTCGGATCTCACGGTGGCCTCCAGCCACCGTTGGATCAGATCGGCGATCACAGGCCGTCCGATTACCTCGGACGGTCAGTGCTAATGATTGGCTTCTGGATGGATCCGGTGCAAGCCTGCCCCTAGTTCACCCGTCCATCGCCAGATCCGCCGCTGATCTACGCCAAGATCCGTGCGAAAAATATTATTTTCCCTTAGTCTGAAAGATCGGCTGTTTTTAAAGATTTTGCTTGTTTTTCAAACGTGTTTTTAATTATCCTAGAGTCACATTTGGAGAATTTTTGTGAGACATGACTTTGCAGATAATTATAACCTCTACAACCTTACTGTTAAAAGTTTTCTGACCTGGAACCTCTAACTAATTTAATTTTGAGCTCGAAAGGTATATTTAACCGTTCGGGAAACAGAATAATTACTGCACTTTATAAAACAGTATTTTTGGCAAACTTCAACCACTGTTTTGAGGGTCTTAGAGGCCAAATCAGAGGATGCATGTTAGAGGAACTTTTATAGACTATGGTTTTATCTACAACTTCTATGTTTGTTGTTTTCTGTTTTGGAGTAGTTAAGCAATTTAAATTCAGTGCTAAATAGTGCACCTTAATATCATAGACCAATTATTATGCCTTGCTAGTTTCACAAGTGTTGCTACATTGTCTTTCATCTTCTCATGCATGGGTTTACGGGAGGGTGCATGGTTACCAATGTGGCGGGTTCGTCGGCTTCCCTTATTATAAGCCCCGGAAGTTGTGACGACGAACCCTTGTTGTTTATGGCGGTGAAGAGGACCGGGGGCTAGCTACCCTTTCCACACAGGTCCGTCTCACGCCGGTTTTGGTTGTGCCGAGAGGGTTGATCTCCGCACGGGTGTGGATGTGTTCCCACCAAGAGTACCTATTCTCCACAGAGGTACGAAGGCCTAGGAAGTTGGGTTGTTTCCATAACCTAGAAGTGGGAACGACCGACCCACTGTCACCGTCTGGCCACGGCGGTGAGGCCTGAGAAGTGAGCTCCTTCTCTTAACAGGTTACTATGTCGACATAGGGGAGAATGATTGTGACACATCATTAGAGTGATTGCGAGAACATTATACATGCTCATTACATCATCTTTACATAAATGTGAATACTTACTGCTAATGATTTCACCTGCCACTACACTCTTGTAACTTATAAAAGATATGTTGCTTCGGCTAACGTACTAACTTTATTTACTCCTTGTCACTACCTTTCGCTGCCTATACATGATATATTGCTTCGGCTATTGTACTAACTTTCTTTGCAGGTTTCCTTCCTTGTGCCCATTAGGGGGCTGGGGAGGAGCGTGGGTTTTACTTGGTCATGATGTGACTAACGTACCTCTGTACGTATCATTTTAGGGACCGATGCGCCCACCCGCGGAGCAGGAGCGGACGGAGGACCGTAGGCGTGATTCCCTTGACGAGGAGCCCCAGGAGCCGATGCGGACAGTCTACGAAGATCTGAGGGTACTAGTTTGAGTAGGAGAGGGGATGAGTGATTTCTTATTTTGTAGACCCTATATTTTGTCATCTCTTATGTAGATGATTGTTTGGGACGCCTATACCCCTCGTGGGTTTTATTTTATTTTATCCTATGTTGATGTCATGATGATTAGTTCTATATTCTGTGATGCTTCCGCAATTATTTATATACTGTGTATGGTTTTCTTTCTGACTGCATAGCCTCACAAAGCGCAGGTTCCGCCAATTGGGTCGTGGGTCGGGTAGAGGGGTTTACCCACTACCGAAACACGAACCTTTTGGTGGGACCGGCGCTTTGGGCATAAGGCCTCCTTCTCCCCGGTTTCCTTTGGGGGAGGGGGGGGATCTTACAGTATGCCTCCCCGATCGGTGATCGGGGCGAGGGAAAAACGTACCCTGGTACTCGTATTTTAGCAAAAGGAGACTATCCAGCGCGCGAACCTTGGGAACCTAATCTGCTAGAGAATGTCAATTGTCGACTTTAATCTCGAAAGAGACGTTGGGACACACTATAATAGGCGGGACTCCGGTAATAGGACGTCCACGGAAAAGTAGTTAAGGCGACGTTGAAGTGGGTGAGGTCTAGCGCTTGTCCTCCTTTCTTTCATAGGAAATTTCTTGATTACAACTTCTTCTTGTCAGAATCAAGGAACTGACAATATACAATACTGCAGATGAATAGAATCAGAAGCATCTCGGGAAGTCAATAGACTGTTTTCGACGTGAACGGTTGTAGTAGGCCCCTAATTCAAAGAATTCAAAAGGAATTGATAGAGTCAGATTCATATGAAAGGCTAGGCACCGCATTCGCACCTTTTTTTAGAGAAAAAAGGAAAGAGTTGGGCGCTAGCAATCTATTTTGCGCTCAATCGTGGTAGCGCAAAAAACACACCAGGAGCTCGGGGGGTTTCATTATTGTGTCGCCATGCTAAATGACAGTGCATCAGGGCGTACAGCGACTCGGATAATACGCGATCTTTTTCCTGAATTTGAGGGGGAAAAGTGCATGGTGAAATTTCGGCGTCTACATGTTCACCATCTGACATCACTCTTTCATCAAAAGACTCTGGTGGATCATTGATGGTGTTGGGGGTACATGAATGATGTCCTGTCGCGATAACAACACTGAACATCAGGGTGAGTTTCTCCTCTAACTCTGGATGGATGCTTGAATACCGAAATTTCTTGGCGGCCGGGACAATCTGAAAAATAGTACATTTTAGTAAACCTGAATTAAAAAAGATGTATTTGACGAAATTAATGGCTTTTAAAAAAAATTACCTTCAATCGCTCATCCCACCACTCGTCGGAGGCGTCAATAGTTTTCCTTGACATATTCCAACCTAACCCGATCTCATCGCGTTTCAACTCCATCCAGAGTTTCCATTCCTTCTTCAGATGACCCTATTTATTTTTAAATTGGACCTTATCGTATTTTTTTCAGTTGACTCTTCAAATTTCTTCATAATATTACTCCACCCCTCCTTATTAAAATGCGTCATTGGTCAATTCCCGAGTTCGATCTCCTTAATGCAAATATCACAAAACAATAGAACATCGGCATTATCTCACATTGCGGCAACACCTCCATCTTTTGTTTTGCTCATCTTTATAAGGCAAACACATGCATATACAAACAACATTCAAAAATATTATAAATGTAAATCTAAACAATATCTGGATCTAAACACATACAAACATACACATATAACTCACACACACACATAATCACAAACACATATAACTCACACACCCACGTACACAAGCATATAACTCACACACAAACACATAACTCACACAAACACATACAAACACACACACATACATATACACCATCTTACACACACATAATCACACACACACAACTCACACACACACACACACAACTCACACACACACACACACATAACTCACACGCGCGCGCACACACACGCGCGCACACACACACGCGCACACACACGCCCACACACACGCCCACACACACGCCCACACACACACGCACACACGCCCACACACACACACAATCACACACACACACGCACACGCGCGCGCGCACACGCGCGCACACACGCGCACACACGCGCGCGCACACACGCACACACACGCCCACACACACACCCACACGCCCACACACACACACGCCCCCCCCACACACACACGCACACACACACAACTCACACGCACACACACACAACTCACACGCACACACACACAACTCACTCACACACACACACACATAATCACACACACACACACATAATCACACACACACACACACACATAATCACACACACACACACATAATCACACACACACACACACATAATCACACACACACACACATAATCACACACATAATCACACACACACACACACACACATAATCACACACACACACATAATCACACACATAATCACACACACACACATAATCACACACACACACACACATAATCACACACACATATACAAGTCACACACACATAACCACACACACACCATCTTACACAAACACACACATACAACTCACACACACATAACCACACACACACACCATCTTACACAAACACACACACACATATGCATATACAACACACACACACGCACACGCGCGCACACGCGCGCACACGCGCGCACACACCATCTTACACAAACACACACACAACATCAATCATAATCACACACACATAACCACACACACACCATCTTACACAAACACACACACATACAACTCACACACACATAACCACACACACACCAACTTACACAAACACACACACACATATGCATATACACCATCAATCTTTTGTTAAGAGAAACAACATAAAATTCTGGAATCAAAAGAGAGGAGACCAAAAATCCCAAAATTTTCCGAAAACAAGGAACAAGAGGAAAGAAGAAAAAACGGGGGTTTCTATACCTGCGTGGGCTGCGGTGGTACCCGAGGGGAAGACAGAAGCGCCGGGGTCGTGCTCGACGGCAGCTGTCGCCAAAGAAGCTAGGGCTGTGGTGGTCGTCGGGGTCGTGGTCGACAGGAGGAAGATCGGGGCGGCTGACGCTTTCGTGTCGTGGTCGACGCTAGGGCTGCCGATGGGCTGGAAAAAATGGGGGAGAGGGGAAGAGGACGACAGCGGCTTTTCTTCGTGTCGTGGTTGACGGGTTCGGGAAGGAGAAGTATTGTAGCGGTTGCCCTAAACCGAAGAAAAATAGCGCGTCTCCATTTCCTCTATAACCTGCGGCTATTAATAACCTGTGTTTTGCCTGAAAGCTGAAACAAACGCTGCTTATAACAAAAACTCCTATTTCGGCGCAAACGCACCGGAGGCAATCAGCCCAACCAAATGCTACCTTAGTTGGTCAACATGGGGCGGGTCCAAGCGAGTTCATGCAGGGTGTAATGTGTTTTACGTCTGAGCGCATGTTTTTCGTCCAAGCATGCATTTTTTGGCATGGGCGCGCATTTTTTGGCCCGGACTCGCGATTTTCGTCTAGACGCGCATTTTTCGCCAGGGCACACGTTTTTCGCCTGGTCTGACTTTCGTACTGGGCACACGTTTTTCCCCCAGGTGCACGTTTTACGTCCAGATGAACTTTTTTCGCCTAAGCACACGTTTTTTCGGCCGAGCGCATGTTTTTCTCCCGTGCATGTGTTTTTTGCTTGGGTGCGCGTTAGGGATAACCCGTCGTCGAAAAGACGTGCATCAGGGCAAAAAAAACGTGCACCCGAGCAACAAACGTGTTTCCTAGCGAAAAAACACATGTCTTATTGTAAAACATGCGCCTGAGTGAAAAACAGGCACCCTGGCAAAAATCACGCGTCCTGGCGAAAAACAAGCGCCCAGGGTGAAAAACGCATGGCCGGGCGAAAATCGTTGCTCAAGCGAAAAATGCGCGCAGGGGCGAAAAACGTACACCCGGGCCGAAAATAGACATCCCGGGCAAAAAACTTGGGCTCGGGCGAGAAACGCGCTCGCGGGAGAAATACGCTCGGCATCGCAAGATATGCAATCGCGCACGAAAAAAGCCTCGACTGGGCCAAAAACATCCGCTCGGGCCGAAAAACGCGTGCCCGTCTGAAAAACGCACGCCCGTGCGAAAAACGCGTGCATTGGCGAAAAAACTCTCGCCTGGGCGAAATACGCCCGTCCGGTTGAAAATTGCCCTCCTAGATGAAAAACACGAGCCCAGCCGAAAATTGCGCGTCCGAGCCTAAAATTGCATGTCTGGGCGAAAACACTTGATTATGCGGAAAACCTATGTGCGGAGGTAAGAATTGCCGATTTGATTTTTTATTCAAAGGCATGTCATGGATTTTCACATAAAAATTTATACCCGCGCAAATTGCGTCGTGACGAATGCTTGAATTGAATTTCTATTCTCTAATACTAATTTCCAGAAAGTCATTTCCATTCAAACGAACAGACCGTAAGATATTTGATTAATTTCACCAGTCCTACTAATGCAGGACCTAGGAGTCCACCTGTCTGCCACCCTAAAGTTCACCAGGGGTCCACCTTGGAGTCCACCAAGATGTCTTATCAGGGGCGCGACCCGTACATCTCAACCCATCCCCAATCCCACCACAAGGACGATAGGTTGTTGAGACCGGAGCTCAATCCCCCGACCTCCTTAATAAACGTCCTACGGCGAAAAGATTATCACCAACCGAACCACGACTGGCTCCTTCCAATGCTTTCCATATGGATACACCGGAAGCCTTGACCTGGCAGCTCTAATTAGAATCAGACACACGGCAAAATACAAAACTCATGATTAGAAAAATAGAATTTATCTGGCAATGAACGTAATTATGCATTATCAATCTTTTAATGGGGGAAAATTTACACATTACCAGTGATTTAGAGGAAAATAGAATGTAACTATGAACTTAATTATGCGGCAGATATGATTTCCTGCTTTGGAAAGGAAATAGTTCAGATCTGAACAAATAGAGGAAGATTAGAGGTTGATGAGTAAGGAAAGATGCAGTGAATGAGTAAACTTCTAGGAGGGGAATGCCTCTGCGGAAGATATGATTGAAGAGCCCTGCTAGATAGATATCCAGCTTGAGGCGATTGTTCTTGATGTGGTAGAGGATGTGAAATGGCCTTATGAAGAAGACGCGGTTGACCGTTCTTCGACGGTGAGACATGGCCATCTGTAGTGCGAAATGGTTTTAGGACATGAGAATAAGAAGGCGGAGAATGAGAGTGAGAATTTTTCGTAATGACAAGGGGCATTTTTAATGTAGAAAATCCGTAAAGAGTGAAAAAGTATGTGGAAGGATCTGTGTCGAGTATAAATCCAATATTTTTCTTTTATTTACATGTATTTGAGTTTCTCGGATGATGACAGGTCACCTCTTAGGTACAAATTTTTAGAATCGAAAATAGGAAAAATAGCTAAGTCTGCAAGTGTTGGAGTTGTGAAACACTTCCGGTCCTTTTGTTTCTCACACTGGGTTCGCCCACGCGAGCTTAGAAGAATCGAAGTGTGAACCCCTCCGACATATCCGACGCCAACGACAGCGGGGGCCCGTTTTTTCGCACACACCCTATTTAAGAACTTATCCCGTGTTTAGGGTTACAGTTCTTAGGTTTTCGGGAGACTTTGGAGGTGCATACGAGGCTATTCGTGGAGGTGCATTTCCGGCGATGGTTCCTCCAGTTCTTGTCCAAAGGAGATTGAGAGAAGGTAGAATCGATGAGATACTTGTAACCTTTGTAATCGCTTATTTTTTGGGTGAATATAAGAAGGAAGAGGAGCAAGGGAGGGAGGACGCAGCCCGAGTTTTGGGTGAATCTCTGTAAATCTTGTTATTTGTGGTTTGTTTGCTTGTTTTTTTATTTGTTTTTTCGTTCGAATCGATCTTCTCGGCGCTCCGGTTTTACAACAGTAAGTCATGAAAAGTGCGTCCGCAGAAGCTTTCCATGAGAGCGTTCTCCAAAGCTTTTTTCCTTCGCCTGCTGTTGCGTCCGCGAGTGTGTTGAGCGTGAGCGTACCAGAGAAGGAGCATAGTGAAATCTGAGTGATTGAACGATCTAAGTCTCACGTTCTCGCTGAAAAATCTCAGAGCTCTCTCTTGTCTTTCCAATAGTTTGTCTTCAAATGAAGGTCTGATGACTTTTTTATAGTTTTTTTGAAGTGTTGTGTTGGTAATTGCGTCCAACAGAATCTTCAGTTGGTGAATAATGTTGCTCCGTTTCGGTTATCTGGATCACCAAATTTTTTAAAATTACGAACATGTCCCCGGGGCGATCCGTGCCGTAAGACCCCCTCCCCCAACATTTGTTCGGGTCAGGTCGGAGACGGACCTTACTGCCCAAGACGTCCACCCAATGTCTCCCCAGTGTCCATGACCCACTCTCCTAAGCAAGGTTTTAAGAACCAGGACGGAGAATGAACAGATGAGATCAAAGGTTCAAGGTCCAATTGGTTGGATTGGTCGGACTGAGATCAAGTTTTCAACACTATGTATATACAAATATTTTTTTTTATTTTTAAAATTTTGTATAAATATTTTTTAAAAAATATATATTATAATGCAGTAACGACCACCCGAGCAGAAGCACTCCTTCGTCTCCAGACTTCCGAGACATGAGTTCTTAGAGTATGGTACTTGTGAGAAGAGTTTTAGCAATGGTACATTTTGAGCTCATAGGGTAAGCTTGTATAAACAGTGGCTACGGGCTTCGTTTATTATTATGGATGACATTTATCGTGGGGGCGACATTGGTCGGGGGCGGTAACATTGGTCGAAGACGGCGAAATTAGTCACGGGAGGCGACATTGGTCGGGGTGGCGACATTGGTCGAGGACAATGACATTCGTCGGGGGAGGCAACATTGGTTGGGGGCGGCGACATTGGTCGGGGGCGGTGACATTGATCGTGGGAGATGACATTGATGGTGGGCGATGAAATTGGTTGTGTGCAGCGACATTGGTCATAGGCTGTGACTGTTGGGGCTGCGGTCCGGAATCGCCCCCGCGTTGCGGCGCTATGCGGTAATGGCTTAACTGGCTGCCCCGTCCCCGGTCAAAATCTTGATATAAAGATTAGTATGCGCTTTTGACCTTCAGGCCGGTCTTTTGGTGCAGTTGGTAGCGCTAAGTCCTCTCAATTGGTGGAGATGCGGGGTACGGGTTCGAAACCCCGGGGTCGTTTCCGGGGGGGGGATTGTTGGGGCTGCGGTCCGGAATCGCCCCCGCGTTGCGGCGCTATGCGGTAATGGCTTAACTGGCTGCCCCGTCCCCGGTCAAAATCTTGATATAAAGATTAGTATGCGCCTTTGACCTTCAGGCCGGTCTTTTGGTGCAGTTGGTAGCGCTAAGTCCTCTCAGTGACATTGGTCGTGGCCAACGACATTCAGCGTATGTGACGACATTGATCGTGAGTGACAGGGCACAGGGGGGCATGTTGGGGCGTCGACATTCGTCGGGGCAACAACATTGTGAAGAGGCGATGACATTCGTCGGGGGCGGCTACTATTGTGCGTTGGCGATGAGATTGTGCATGGGCGACGACATTGTGTGGGGACGGCGACATTATGCGGGGGGCGACGACATTGCGTGGGGGCGGCGACATTGCGGGGGGAGGGGGTACAACATTGTACGGGGACAGCAATATTGTGCAGAGGGGCAGCGATATTGTGTGGGGGCTGCAACATTCATCAGAGGCAGCATCATTCAATGTACAGTTCATGTTGGAGTACGATAAATTTTGCAGATCTAAGTATTTGAATCCATAAAAATTCACAAAAAACAAAAATTGGCATAACTAAAAGGATTTAAGCAAAAAAAAATATCAATTTCGGATGCACCTTTCTATCCATGGTAGTTACTGCAACGTAAGGTCACTCCGCAGAAGTGCTGATAAGAAAACCCAAGTTCTTGGATCTCCCCATCCCATGATCAATGATAATCTGTTACGCGCCCGGAATTGAGAGCAGATACATCGTCGAAGAAGGGGGGAATTCTCAAGGGAAGAAGAGGAAGCTTTCTTGGACCTCCGGTAATCTATGGTGGCAGTGGGGAGGAACGGCGCTGGAGTGCGTCGGCCGGCTAGGGCGTCCGTCGGGTGAGGGAGGGGGAGAAAGCGAGAGATAGAGAGAGAGATTTTAATATACTTTTTGGTTCCTTTCAAAACCAACATCCACCCATATGAGGGAAACCTGGTCCAACATAAAAAGTACTAAAACGCCCTCCTCATTAAGACTTAATACATGAGGATCAAACTACTTAAGCAAAATAAGAAAATACGAGCGGTAAATTAAAAGATGATTTAGGCGGGTGCTACGCGCGGCTCGCGACGCTTATATGTCATGCCCCAACGAGGATCTGTAACATCTCCACCCTACTCGACATCAAGCTTGTCTTGCGGTGGCAGCGGAAGTGGGACCAAGGTCGTCGTGGGTGACTCGCTGATGAAGGCCTTCAGTTGGGACACATGGAAGACATCATGAATCTGGGCATCGGCGGGAAGGCGGAGGCGATAAGCCGCGTCCCCGATGCGGTGGGAAATCTTGAACAAGCCAAAGAACTTGGGCCCCAACTTCTGATAGGCTCCCTTGGAGACAGTAGATTGACGGTAGGGGTCGCGTTTCAGCCAGACCCAATCTCCCGTGGCAAAGAACAGCTCGCGGTGGCCCCGATTGTGGGCGGTCTCCATGTGTGCCTGAACCTGAAGAAGGCGGTCACGCGCAAAGCGCAGAAGCTCGTCGCGCGAGCGCAACTCTGTGTCGACGATGGGGGAGAGGGCGGAGGCACTCTGATAGGTAAGGAGACGGGATGGATCCCGTCTATAGATGAGGCTGAAGAGAGTAGTCTGGAGGGTCGTATGATAGGAAGTGTTGTAATACTACTCTACCCATGGGAGCCAATGGGGCCAGTCATTGGGGTGATCCCCTGTAATGCAGCAGAGGTACATCTTGAGTGTCTGATTGACCACTTCGGTCTGACTGTCCGACTGAGGGTGATAGGCTGAAGAGAGGGCCAGCTTTATGCCCCAAAGGGCAAAGAGCTCCTACCAGAACTGGGAAGTGAAAATCCTGTCCCTGTTGGATACAATACTCTCGGGAACGCCATGAAAGCAAAACACCCGATCAAAAAAGGCACGGGCCACCAAGGGCCTGGTGATGGGACGGCTCATGGCAATGAAGTGCGCCCCCTTTGAGAACTGGTCGACGACGACGAAGATGATGACGTGGCCCTGAGAAGAAGGGTCTGGTGATGGGACGGACTCATGCTTTGTGCTAGCTGCGGACTGGGGCGGTGTCTCTATCCACTAGGGTGGTGATCACACTGCTCTCCGTGTCTATAAATAGGACCCCCTTATGACAACATAATTAACTGGATGAGCAGTAAGCCTACTCGCAAGTAGTTGTTGTGGACTGGACTTTTCTATCCGCGTGGTTTGAAGAGGTTAACCGGGTTCTTGCTATGCAGGTTGTGCAGACAGCACTGAAGAGCTAGGATTTTGGTTCTAAGGTTGGTGCGAACTCTGCGGTCTTTACCAGCGGTTAACAGCAGGTCGCTTGCGGCCATGCGGTTTCTCTTCTGCAACTAATTCTTCTGTTCAATAACCTGTCCGCCACTGGGCGGCCTGATTCAGTTGGTGGCAGTGTCCGCTCGTTCTGGCGACTAGGCGACCTCGTGCTCAGGCGGTTTGCAGTTCGGCGGACTGTGTTCTTTTCAGCACTGGAATAACGGGTTGTCTGCGCGGCTTGTTGCGGTCTTGCGACTAGGCGGCCTCTGCGGACTCCATAGCTTTAGCAACAGATCCGGCGGTTACTAATTGAGTCTGTGCGGCTTGATTGGACTTGTAATTTTTCTGCTTTCTTCAGATTTTTGGCAAGCATGTCTCGTCATGCATGTCTGACATTAGAAAGAAGATTTTTTAATAGTACAAGATTCTTGCTTAGCTTTGTGCATCTGGTTTACTTGACTCAAGCGTGTTGAGTGTTCCTGCGTCTGATTTCCCGTTGTCCGCTTGATCAAGGTGTCATCTTGATAGTCACAAAAGTTTTTTATTTGGTATCAGGCTATCTCGTTGATCATCTTGTGAAATTTCAACAGTACCTATTGAGAAATTGGAAGTGTTGAACATCAAATTTAGATGCAGCAAGCACAGTGTTAAAATCACTTACTCAAAATGATTGATAAAGATGTGTCAGTTGATAGCTTGAACATCAAATTAAAAATATTCAAAATTATCGACCACACCATATCCATCCCTCAACAAATCACCATTCAATTTAAAGCAATGTGTAATTGAATCTAAGAAGTGACAATAAAGAGTAGGGAAGCAAAAGGGGAGAAGTAAACCTAAAGTAGGGCTGGAGCAGGCCGAAAGAGAGTTTAGATCAGCTGTGGAGCAGAAATTTTGCAATCAATTATATTTTCCAAGTATAAGTTGCATCCCCAGCGTAAAAGCTTTTAAAATCTCAACAAATAAACAGGGGAATGCTGCGAAGATCAGAGTGGAAAAAAATTCAAGACTTGAAAAATAGAAGATGAAGATGAGCACCTAAGCCGCAGTAGTCCTCCTTCCATGCAGGCATAACTAATGGAGGAATGAACACAGGATCCAGACCAATAGAGAAAGAGAGACATGAGAGAATGGAATAGGTAATAAGAAACTTTGAACGCCAATTAGGGTTCCATAATCGCAGCACCTGTTGAGAAATTAAAAAAGAAAGAGAAAATGTCAAAAAAAAGAGAGAGGGAGATGGATGGAGCAAGAGAAAGAGTAGCAGGTAGAAATCAGAGCGAGAGGAAGTAGGCGGGCAGTAAATGCATGCCATGCTTGGCTGGCCGTATCTTCTCCGATGAGTAAAAATCTTTTCAATGAGAACAAAACAAAAGTTCGGTGAAGGGAAGACGGTGAGGTTAGGAATGGAAAAGTTCAGTGAAGCCAAAGCTGAAGGTACCTGAACGCACTGGAAGTAAATGGAAGCTCGTCGATGGCGTATGGTCGATGGATGATCGACGACGGCAAATGGAATATCACACGGGTTCTTGTCGAGGAACGACCGACAGTTACGATGGAGAAGCCGCGGAGGAGAAGCTGAGGATTCTTGTCGAGGAGGATGTTGTATGGAAGGCGAATTTTTTTGGTCCGAGACATGGCCGAACATGATGCTGTACTGCACCCAGCTCTGTTTGGGAGAGCTCTGGCGGATTAAAAAGCTCTTTCCCATCCGCTAGAGCTGTTATTGCCGCTGTTTGGGACAGCTCTTTAATGAAATCGCGTTTCGAAGAGCCGCTCCCAGAGCTCTTTTTCGAAAGCCCCTCCCCCCCTGCGTTCAGCGCTCAAAAAATCGCTTCCCGATATCCCCCCCCTCGCGGTTCTTCTCCCCGATCTGGCGTCGTTTCCTTCTCCCCGATCCTGCGGCTGGGTGAAGACGGTGCGCGAGCAGGGAAAGAAACCCTAACGGCGGATATGCTACTGCGAGCTAGGGTTCGCCGGAGGTTTGCGGAGCGAGAGGGCGTATTTAGGGCGAAAGAAACCCTAACGGGATTTTAGGGTGCATTTTCCCCTAATTGCTGGATGATTTGTGCAGGAGATGTTCATGGTTTACATGCGAAAATCGTTCAAGGATGCGCTCAAAGTTCTGGAAGCTGACATCCAGCATGCCAATACGCAGTAAGGGGTTTCCTGCACTCGATTTCTATCTTCTTCTTCTTCTTCTTTTTTTTCTCCTGTTTCTACCATCTATTTCTCGGATTGGAGTCGACAGGGGAAATGGATTATTATTTCCTTTTGCTTTCTGCTCGTTTTTTAATGTTTTTGGCTAGAATACTTCCTTTTTTCATATAATCCGTAAGGGGATATCTTGTTTTTTGTCCTACTTTAATGTTCTATTGTTTCTTGTAATTTCATGATCACATGAATTTGTGAATATTTTTATTTATCTGAGAAATTTGATCGATTATGATTTGCAAGAGAAAATCTCATTTCTATTTTTCTTTTAATTTATATACTGATGTCATTCTTATGGTTGCATTCTATTCCCCAATTCCATCCAAATGAACAGATCCTAACAATATTATAAGTTTTAGCACTTTAAAGTCATCATGTTTGGTCAGTGATGATCCCCAATTCACGGTGATGTTTAAAAAAACATCTTGCAAAAGTTGTTTTTCCAAACAGCTAAAAATAAAAAATCGCTCTTCAAAGCGCACATCTGCACAAAACACTCAAACACTCTGCAGCTTTTCAAAACTGCTCCCCAAAAATTTATTTTAAAACAGCTATATCCGAACAACAGCTTTTCAATCCGCCAGAGCTGTCCCAAACAGAGCCTGAATGTGTGTCTCGCTCCACTTCAGCTTAAGACGATGGACAATTCTACACACATCTAAATTTCACCTAAATATTACAAAAAGTGGATCTCACATCCCTATTTTCATAACAAAAACACCCGACTACTATTCCAAACTCTGCAAAGTCAAATAAATTCTATTTATTTTATTATGTGGGGCCCACTTTTTGTGGTATTTATGTAAAATTTAGGTGTGTGTGGAATTATTTTAAGACGGTCTGATTCTTCTGATTGGGGAAAAAGATGGTGACCCATAACAGTTACATTGTTATCTCGTATATTACAAACAATATCTGAGATAATATATTTTTAACCAAAATAATACGATAAATAAATGAATTTATGTTTCAAAAATAAATAAATCTCAAATATTACATAAAATAATATATGTGAGCTATTAAAATAAATAAATATAGTTGTATATAAAATATAAATATTAAATCAAAAAATACTAATTTTAGTTAAATCGATGAGATATTATATTTTTATTTTTGATATTATAGAGATTAGTCGAAAAATTACATTTTTATCTAAGATATTATTAAAGATAGTTGAGTGATTATATTTTTATCTCACATTTTTTTATACAATATTTGAGATAACAATACGGTATCTTAGCTATTTACATGAGTAATTTCTATATATACATATTTTAATAAGTGAACGAGCGATTTTCGAAGGAAAAAATCAAAGCGTCAAAATCATGAAAGCCCTGAATGATGAGTTTGTCTGGGGCTCAGACCCAAAATTTTTGCCCATGGAAGAACACTCTACCGACTGCCATGGAGGAGAAGCTCCCGCTGAGGATTCTTGTCGCTTTTTGGTGGCGTGCTTGCAGCGGAGAGCAGTCGAGGAGGCAAAAACTTTCGGCCAGCTATGCTTTGATGTGAAATAAAAAAAAGAAGGGAAAAGTTTGGCGGCAAATCCAAATGACCAAAAAAGTCATGGAATTTGAAATATATAAAGGCTTTTGGACGATGATGTTCGTCCGGGTCTCGGACCCAAAGAATTCGCCTATGGAAGAACGCTCTGCCGACTGCAGTGGAGGAGAAGCTCCTTCTAAGGGCCTGTTTGGGAGGGCTTTTTAGCTCCTTTTCGTTTTCTGAAAAACGCTACCACACTTAAGAGACCGTTTGAATTGTCTATCGGTGGGAAAAGCTATCGTGAAAAACTTCATTATCTCATCTTTTGGAAAAGTCACTTGTCACCAACTTTTCAACCTTTTCGAAAAGCCCTTTCTCATCTAAAAACACTTATCTCTAAAAAAAAAATCTAGAACTTGATTTTTTTGTTTTGACGCGATTTTTTTCTCGGGCGTAATTTTTTTGCCCGACGCAAATTTTTCGCCCGGGCGCGAATTTTTCGCCCGAGCTAGCATTTTTCGCCCGGGCTGGCATTTTTCGCCCGGGCGAGGGGTTTTTCGCCGGGGTGAGTTTTTTTCTCCGAATGCGGTTTTTTTGCCCGTGCGTGATTTTTTTTCGCCCGAGTGTGTTTTTTTCGCCTGTGCCGATTTTTCGTCCGGACGTGATTTTTCGCCCGGGTGCGTTTTTTTCATCCAGGTGCGATTTTCTTGCCGGTGCATGCTTTTTTTTGCCCAAGCCGATTTTTTTGCCTAGGTGCGATTTTTTCGCTCGAGCTTGTTTTTTTTGCCCGGGCGTGATTTTTTTGCACAGTCGTGATTTCCCACGCGCGTTTTTCGCCCGGGGGCATTTTTTTCGCCCGGGTGCGAATTTTTCGCACGGGAGCGATTTTTTCGCCCGGACGCGCTTTTTTTCGCCCGGGCGCGCTTTTTTCGCCCGGGCGCGCTTTTTTCGCCCGGGCGCGATTTTTTCGCCCGGGCGCGATTTTTTCGCCCGCGATTTTTTCGGCGCGATTTTTTCGCCGCGGGCGCGCTTTTTTCGCGCGGGCGCGCTTTTTTCGCGCGGGCGCACTTTTTTCGCCCGGACGTGATTTTTTCGCCCGGCCGCGATTTTTTCACTTTCGAGCGAAAATATCGCATCCGTGCGAAAAGTTCTCGTCCTAGCAAAAAATTCGCGCCCGGGCGAAATTTTCCCGCTCAGTCAAAAAAATCGTGCCTGTCCGAAAAATTTGCGGTGGTCCGAAATATTTGTGCATGTCCGGAAAATTCGCCCCCGTCCTAAAAATTCACACCCGGTCGAAAAATTGGGGGTCGGACGAAAATATAGGGCCCGAACGAAAAATTCGCGTCCGGGCGAAAAATTCGCGCCCGGACGAAAAATTCGCCCGGGCAAAAAATTCGCACGAATAATTCGCGTCCGGGCGAAAAAACCGCGCACGCCGAAAAAACCGCGCCCGGGCGAAAAAACCCGCGTCCCGACGAAAAATTCGCTCCCGGGCGAAAAAAACCTGCTCCGGCGAAATAATTGCGCATTTTCCTCATGACGCGCATTTTTAATAAAAAAATTTACCGCAACGGAGATTTGTCAAACGGTTAATAAAGTGCTTCTCCTTTTTGAAAAGCTTTGCAAAAGAAGTTCACCCAAACAGTTCTCCTTTTCTAATAGATATTTTCCAAAAGCTTCTTTTCCTACCATTCTTTTGCCACCACTCCTTCTCCTTTCTGAAAAGCCTTCCCAAACAGGCCCTAAGGATTCTTGTTGCTTTTTGTTGGCATGCTTGCAGCAGGGAATAATCGAGGAGGCAAAGACTTTCGACCAGATGTACTTTGATGTGAAATAAAGAAAGGAAGAAGAAAAAAGTTTGGCGGTAAATCAAAATGACCAAAAAAAAATCATGAAATTTGAAATATATAAAGACTTTTGGAGGTTATTTCGGGTAACATAAGGTTACATCATTTCATCTTTCATTCCATCAACTACAAGGAGTGGGATCCCACGTGCGTGGATCACCCGCGATTACGTGTGCGGATTGCGCAAGACGGTCAAACTCATATTCCCACTATGATAGTGGGGACATGAGGAGTGGATTATCCGCACCCCAAAACTCTTATAAAAAGAGTCTTATTCCTATCAGTTCGTTTCATGGTCAAGACCTTTTTTTATGGGATCCAACAAATTAACTAATCTCATACTTTTAAAATTTTTAAATAAACAAAAAATTAACACTCTTAGATAAATAATAAGAGAATTTTTACCACCAAATAAATACTATTTAGTTGGGTCAAATAGAGAGTATGTTGATCCCTATTGGAACTGGGGAAATATATAAAGTCGAGAATTTTTACCACCAAACAAAGCGACGATCAAAAATTATTCAACAAGAATAGGGGTTGTTGCGGACTAACTCGACGCCCCGGTCGGACCGGATAATCCTGGACCGCCTTAGCTCGCGGAGCGGTCGAGCGTGCACACAGTCAGTTGGAAAAGGGGGAATGAACACAGGGAGTTTTAGCGTGGAAAACCCTTCAACCGGGTAAAAAACCACGTGACCGGGTCTCTGCCGGTCGAAATCCACTATATTGCTGGAGGTTACAATTTGATGGGGGAATCGGGGCGACAGGCCGCTCCTGTTACAATCTTGAAGAGGGAGAGAGTGTATGCAGCCGTTGGTGGGCAACAGACTGCCTCACCAACGGGACTTGGACGGTGGAATGCGCGGGATGCTTTAGGTGCGTGCGCTTGGAGGCGGTGTGTATTCCAGGGTCGTTGCTGCTTCCCTTGCTCGTCTTTCTCTGTTCTTGGAGTGCTTTCTTTGCGATTGAGCGCTGGTGGGGTGCCAACAGCCGATGATGGGGCCGACGGCCTATGACGAGTGCTGATATCCGCTGGCGGGTGCTGATAGCCGCTGGGGGCCACTGGAGGTCCCGAGCGGCTGCCGGTGGTTGGCGGCGAGAGGCGGCCGCTGGTTGTTGGCGACGAGGGGTGGCCTCCGGCGGAGATGAACGGGAGAGCTCCCACCTGAGGAAGAAGAAGGGGGGGAAGCGTAGGAGAAGAAGATGATCAAATGAGGAGCCCCTGGGGTCCTTTTATAGGCTCCAGGGGGAAGTTATGGCGGGCCCCACCACTAACATAGTGGGTTAGTGGGTGGTTTTGCCCTGATCGGACGGCCGGCAGGGCCTCCCCCTTGATCGGACGGTGGGGAGGTCACCCCGAGGTGGGGCCGCCCGGACGATGCCGACGGCGAGGAGGCGGCCGGAGAGGCAGCGGCCGGCCATGGCGAGGCCGGTCACGGCCGCGGTCGGCCACGGCCGCGGCCGGCCATGGCCGCCGCCGGCCACGGCCGAGGCCGGCCACGGCCGAGGCCGGTCCTGGCCGGGGCCATGGCCGAGGCCGGCCATGGCCGCGGCCGGCCATGGCCGGGGCCATGGCCTAGGCCGGCCATGGCCGGGGCCATGGTCGTGGCCGGTCATGGTCGCGGTCGGCCATGGTCGCGGCCGGCCATGGCCGCGGCCGGTCATGGCCGCGGCCGGCCATGGCCGGAGGGGAACCGCCGGTGGCGGCTCCTTCCCCCAAAGGTGGGGAGAAAGGGGGCCTGCCCCCATGATCTCCATGAGAGATCATGGGGGTTAGGGGGGCCCACCCATGATCTCCATTGGTGGGGATCATGGGGGTTTCCTTTTCCTTATAAATTAAGGTGGAGCCCATCAATTGCCCCCCAAATCTCTTTCAGTTGGGAGGGAAGCGAGCGCGGGGAGAGATTTCTAACTCTGGTCGCGGTGGTGATTGTCAGCGTGGAATCCGGGATGGCGGCGATGGCGGGCGGTTCTAAGGTACGATGGTGCGCGCTATTTTGGGAAACGGACGTCAGGCGAGCATGCGCGGAGGCCGGCAAGGTGCAGGAGTCGGCCGTGCGTGGCCGTGCGTGCGCAGAGGCGGCCCGGGCGCGGACATGCTGTGCGCGCGGGCCGCGCGTGCTAGTGGCGCGTGCGTTGGCCGCGCGCGCGCCGGCCGCGCGCGTGCAGGCCGCGCGCGCTAGCCGCGCGCGCAGGTCGCGCGCGCTGGCCGCCCGTGTGTCGGGCGCGCGTGCTCCCGCGCGCGCAGGCCGCGCGCGCGCAGGCCGCGCGCGCGCAGGCCGCGCGCGCGCAGGCCGCGCGCGCGCAGGCCGCGCGCGCGCAGGCCGCGCCCGCTGCCCGCGCGCGCGCGCGCTGGCTGCGCGCGCCCTGGCCGTGCGCGCGCTGGCCGCGCGTGCTGGCCGCGCGTGCCGCGTGCGCAAGCCGTGCGCGCCGCGCGCGCAGGCTGTTCGCACGCGCGCGCGCAGGCCGCGCGTGCTGGCCGCGTGTGCAGGCCAGTCCTGGCGAGGCTATGCGTGCGCACAGGTTATGCGCGCGCGCAGGCGGTGCTTGCACGCAGGTCGTGCATGCGTACAGGCCGTGCGCACGTGCATGCCGTGCGCGCCTACAAGCCGTGCGCGGCCATGGAGGAGGTTGTGCGTGTGAATAGTTACGTAATTTTACCACTTTGAACTGACTAATTTTTTGTGGTGCGCAGGTACCGAAGCGCTCTGCTGGACCAATGCGTCTACGCTCCTCTTTGACTGAAGATGGCGTGGCTATTTGGAGAACGAAGTTCGGACTTCCTCCTGACTTGGAGGTGAGGATCCCGCGTCCCGAGGAGCGAGTTCAAAATCCTCCCCGTGGTTGGCTGACTGTTTGCGAAGTGTCGCTCAGATCTGGTTTCCGTCTTCCTCCCTGCGACGAGGTGGTGGAGATTCTGAAGTTTTGCGGAGTTCCTATTTCCCAGTTTGCTCCGACCGGGGTTACTCGTATTATGGGCTTGATTGCTTTTCTTCGTGAGCACGGGGGCTCTCTTTCTCTAGACCAGTTCCGGGATTGGTGCGACGTGCGCTTTGATGGTGGTGAGCGGATCGAGGTGCGCAGCAACAAGGTTTGGCTGGAGTTTGAGTCCCGCAAAGATCGTCGTCATGGTAACACTTTGTTTGGATATGTGAAGAACTCCTGGGGTCTTCCTGAGGTGTGGAATGCGCTTCCCGATCGTTGTCGCCGTGTGAAAGGGAGGGAGCGAGACTTCTCCCCTGTGCTGGGATTTTCCGAGCCTCGTGAGTTGGCTAATCGCCTCTTGAATATATATGCGTTTGTCGAAGAGAAGCGATTGTTGGGATGTGGTATTTCTGTTGGCACGGGACGGGTGGTGTCGTCTTCTCAGGGAGGGGGCCGCAAGAGGAAAGCGGTTATGGCCCCCGTTAGTGATGTTGACGTTGTGGTGGTAGCTTCTGATGATTCAGTCCCAGAGACGCAATTACCTGTTTCCCCGGCTCCACGGGCGCTTGCAAGCGCGGCGGTTCCCCGGATGTCTTCTTCTTTGAAGGTGATGAGTGATGCGGTAAGTTGATGCCTTACTGTTTCTTCGTTCTTCTTTTATTTTTCGTTTGAAGGCGGCTAATTGCGTGTTTTCCTTTTGCAGATCGAGACTCAGGCACAGATAGCGGTTACCTGGAACGATCATTACGTGAGCCAGAAGGATGGATATCTCGCTTTGCAGGAGAAGCTTCGACTGTCGATGGGCTCACTCTCTTCTCTCAAGGAAGAACATGACCGGGACATCGCGCAGTATCATCGAGTTGGGTCAGAGCTGAAGTCCGAGCTAGAAGACGTGCGTGCTTCCTTGGATGTGGAGAAAGCCGTGGTGGAGAGGACTGCCCAGATGTTGAAGTATGCGAGGGAGGAGATATCTGGCTTGGAGACTCAGTTGCATGCGGCGCGAGATGAGGTTTCAGGCCTTGAGACCCAGCTTTGTGCGGCGAGGGCGCAGGTAGAGGTGTTATCTTCGGATGATCATACATCAGAACTGAAGGCCGCAGGTCTTGCGGAGTACCTGGAGTCCTTGGACTATATGCGGGATCGTAGCCTGATCGCGGAGGAGGTTCGTGATGACATTTGGTCCAAGGAAGTAGAGCCTCAGATGGATGACATACGCCAGTTAGCGCTTCGTCGTGGTGTTTCGAAGGCCTTTTGCTTCATAGGGAAGCATCTTGGGTGTGATACTTCCAGTTTCAGCTTTGGGGATGTTTCAGATGATGAGCGTTCTAGCTCGGATGCTGATGATGAGTAGCTGTAGTGCTTATCTGCTGTTGCATGTCTCGCCCTTTATTTGTAGTCATTTGCTTCTGTTATAGCTTTTGAGATTGTCGCCGTTAGGGCTCCAATTCACTGTTTTCTATGATAGCCTTACTTGTATGTCGTTGTCATGTGTTTTGCACAGATGCCTTTTGTCACGAGATGGTTATTGGTGGGAGTTGATCTTTGTCATGGTGTATTAGTATGGGAGTGATCCGTGGCTTAGTGCGTGGGCCTAGCTCGCGGCCTAGTTTGTATGAGGGCTTCTTCGTGAGGGGGGCAAGTCCTTATGGTGTTGCGTGGAACTGGTCCACGGCTTATCGCGCGAGACGGGCTCGCGGCTTCTTCGTGAGGAGGCAGGCCCCCACGGTGTTGCGTGGAACAGGTCCACGGCTTTTCGCGCGAGACAGTCTCGCGGCTTCTTCGTGAGGGGGGCAGGCCCCCACGGTGTTGCGTGGAACAGGTCCACGGCTTTTCACGCGAGACAGGCTCGCGACTTCTTCGTGAGGGGGGCAGGCCCCCACGGTGTTGCGTGGAACAGGTCCACGGCTTTTCGCGCGAGACGGGCTCGCGGCTTCTTCGTGAGGGGGGCAGGCCCCCACGGTGTTGCGTGGAACAGGTCCACGGCTTTTCGCACGAGACGGGCTCGCAGCTTCTTCGTGAGGGGGGCAGGCCCCCACGGTGTTGCGTGGAACAGGTCCACGGCTTTTCGCGCGAGACGGGCTCGCGGCTTCTTCGTGAGGGGGGCAGGCCCCCACGGTGTTGCGTGGAACAGGTCCACGGCTTTTCGCGCGAGACAGGCTCGCGGCTTCTTCGTGAGGGGGGCAGGCCCCCACGGTGTTGCGTAGAACAGGTCCACGGCTTTTCACGCGAGATAGGCTCGCGGCTTCTTCGTGAGGGGGGCAGGCCCCCACGGTGTTGCGTGGAACAGGTCCACGGCTTTTCGCATGAGACAGGCTCGTGGCTTTTTCGTGGGGGGGGGGGGGGGGGCAGGCCCCCACGGTGTTGCGTGGAACAGGTCCACGGCTTTTCGCACGAGACAGGCTCGCGGCTTCTTCGTGAGGGGGGCAGGCCCCCACGGTGTTGGGTGGATTAGTGAGACACTGAATTTTGTTAGGACATGTAGTGTTTGCAGAAAATAAAAGGCAATTCTTTGAGTAACAGTTTGCATGAGATCAGGTTTGCGACTAATATAAATCACATAGTCTTGAATTTAGACAAGGTGGCATAAAAGAGTCATAACGTGTCATTGGTAAAAGCGGCGTAGATTCTGTGCGTTCCATGTGCGGGGGAGAATCTTTCCTTCGGCGTTTCGTAACTTGTACGTGCCCGGCTTTACCACAGCGGTAACAACGAACGGTCCTTCCCATGTTGGAGATAGCTTGTCGCCTTGTGCTCCCTTCCCGGCAGCTTCCAAGGTGCGAAGGATTAGGTCTCCGATGTTGATCGGTCGGACCTTCACTCGGCGGTTGTAGTAGCGGGCTGTGCGTTGTTGGTAGGCGGCGGCGCGAAGAGCGGCTTCTTCGCGTACTTCGAAGATCAGGTTGAGGTTGTCGCGGAGCGCCTCGTTGTTAGTCTGGGGATCAAAGTTGGATGTCCGAGGACTAGGGATGCCGATGTCGACTGGGATAATAGCCTCCGTTCCATAGCAGAGATTGTATGGAGTTTCTCCTGTAGGCATTCTCTCTGTAGTGCGATATGGCCATAATACATTAGGAAGGGCGTCCACCCATTGCCCCCCAGCATCTTCTAGTCGTGTCTTTAGTCCCTTTAGAATAGTACGGTTGGTTACTTCAATTTGCCCATTGGATTGGGGATGCGATACTGCTGTGTGCCATAACACTATCTTTAGGTCTTCACACAACTGGGTAAAGGATTTTCCCGTGAATTGGGTGTCGTTGTCCGTGATGATGATTGCCGGTATGCCGAAGCGACATATGATATTTTTCCAGACGAATTGTTTGGCGTTCTTTTCGGTTATCTTGGCCAGCGGTTCCGCTTCGATCCATTTGGTAAAGTAATCGATTGCCATGATGATGAATTTCCTCTGACCGGAAGCTAGTAGCAAAGGCCCGAGGAGATCTATCCCCCATTGTGCAAACGGCCAGGCTCCTTGTAACGACGTGAGGGCTACCGGGGGCTGCCTGTAAATGTTAGCATGCACTTGGCAGCTTCTGCATTTTTGAACGAACTCTGTCGCCTCTTTCTTCATGGTTGGCCAATAAAATCCTTGCCGTAGGATTTTCCTAGCCAGGGCTTTTCCCCCGAGATGTTTGCCACATACTCCTTGGTGGATCTCGCGGAGCGCGTACCCGGCATCTTCTTCTGATAGGCATTTCAGGTAGGGTCCTGCAAAGGACTGCTTGTATAGTTCTCCATCTATCAAAGTGAATGCTGCTGCTCTCATTCTCAGGCGGCGAGCCTCCTTTTGATCTTCTGGTGGTGGCTGGCCCTTTAAATGGGCAATTAGCGGGGCCATCCATGATTCTTCTGCTTCATTGACTTCGGCTATATCCCATGGGCCATGGATACTGGGGAAGACTATTTCTTCTACCCGATGCCTTCTTGTTTGGTATTGTGTCGAAGAAGAGGCTAGCTTTGACAGGGCATCGGCTTTGTTATTTTGCTCTCGAGGGATGTGAATAATTTGGATTTGCGGGATTTGGATGAGAAGGGACTTGACGAGCTGGAGATACTGGGATAGCTGTTCATTCTTGGCTTCAAATTCTCCTTCTACCTGCGAGACAACAAGTTGTGAGTCAGAGTAGATGGTCAGTTGCTTGACCTGGCAGCTGATCGCGAGCCTGAGCCCCGCGATGAGGGCTTCATATTCTGCCGCATTATTTGTAGCAGGGAATTTTAGTCGGAGTCCATATTCTAGAGTAACGAGTTCTGGATTAATGAGGAGAAGGCCTGCTCCAGCACCTTCAGCTCCCGAGGCCCCATCTACGTATAGCGTCCATGTTTGTCCGGCTTCCACTGGTGCAAATTCTGCTTCCGTTGGCAGGGTGTTTTTTACGATGAAGTCAGCCAAAACCTGAGATTTGATGACAGGGCGTGGGAGGAACTGGATATCGAACTCACCCAACTCGACAACCCATTTGACCAATCGACCGGATGCTTCGGGTTTTTGGAGGATGACACGGAGGGGTAATTCGGTTAGGACCTTAACAGTGTGCGCTTGGAAGTAGGGACGGAGTTTTCTGGCGGAGAAGACAAGTGCTAAGGCTGTTTTGTCTGCAGCCGGGTATCGGGTTTCGGAATCAGAAAGGATTTTGCTTAGGTAGTAGATGGGGCGTTGAATTCCTCCTTCGTCTTTAACTAGCACTGAGCTCAATGTCGCTGGTGTGATGGCGAGATATAAAAAAGAGAATTTCTCCGGGAGCTGGCTTGGATAGAAGTGGGGGAGAGGCCAGGTATTGCTTTAAGGATTCAAAGGCCGATTGACATTCATCCGTCCATTGAAACCCTGTGTTTCGTGCTCCTCGGAGGATTTTGAAGAAGGGGAGGTACTTGTCTCCTGTCCGAGCTAGGAATCGGGATAGTGCTGTGATTCTTCCGTTCAACCGTTGTACATCTTTGAGTGATCTGGGTGGAGACATTTCTTCGAGAGCCTTAATTTTCTCAGGATTGGCCTCTATTCCTCGCTGGGTAACCATGAACCCTAAGAATTTTCCCGAAGTGACACCGAAGGCGCACTTGCTAGGGTTAAGCTTCATTCCATATTGTCTGAGGATCTTGAAACATTTCTCCAAGTCCTCTAGATGGTCTTCCCGGCGAATGCTCTTAACTAGCATATCGTCTACATACACTTCCATGGATCTGCCGATGAGCTCTTTAAAGATCTTGTTCATGAGTCGTTGGTAGGTAGCTCCTGCATTTTTAAGTCCGAATGACATTACTTTGTAGCAATAAATTCCTTTGTCGGTACGGAAAGCCTTGTGCTCTTCGTCGGCCGGGTCCATTCGGATCTGGTTGTATCCCGAGTAGGCGTCCATGAAGCTAAGTAGTTGATGTCCGGCGGTTGAGTCGACTAGCTGATCTATCCTGGGAAGTGGAAAGCTATCTTTAGGGCAGACTTGATTAAGGTTTGTGTAGTCTACACACATTCTCCACTTTCCCGAAGATTTCTTTACTAGGACGACGTTAGCCACCCAAGCGGGGTAGCCAACTTCTCGAATGAATTGGGCGCGAAGGAGTTTTTCAACCTCCTCTTCGATTACTCGGAGCCTCTCTGGGGAAAAGTTTCTCTTCTTTTGAATGACGGGTTTACATGCGGGATTAATGTTGAGGGAGTGATGGATGACCTGAGGATCGATCCCAGGCATATCTTCCGGGGACCAAGCGAAGATATCCTTATTCCTCCGGAGGTAGGCGGCTAACTTTTCTTTCTCCTACTCCTGTAAGAGGGACCCGAGCTGAACGGTGCGATCTGGGTTTGTCGAAGAAAGAGGGACTTCAATCAGACCTTCGATGGGTGCCCCCCGCTGTAGAACTGCTTCATCTCCGAGGTCAAAATCATCGATGTTCAGTGTGGCGGGCTCGGTGGGCTGAGCTTGCTTAGAGTAGCAACTCCTTGCGGCTTCTTGATTCCCGCGTACTATTCCAATTCCTCCGGGAGTAGGGAACTTCATCGCTAAATGGGGAATAGATGGGATAGCTTTGAAGGTGGTCTAAACAGGTCTTCCAAAGATGGCGTTGTACGCTGAGTTCGAGTCTACTACCACGAATTGGACTTCATGCGTAGTCTGTCTCGGAAATTCCCCCAACGTGACTGGTAAGGTAACGGTTCCGATGACTTGGACCCGATGGTTATCGAAACCGTATATCGGGCCCGCTGCTGGAGTTAGTTGCTGCCGGGATATATCCATATTCTGTAGAGTGGTAGAGAAAAGGACGTCGACCGAACTGCCATTATCGACAAGGATTCGCTTGACGTTGTAGCAGGGGTTTCCGATGCCAGCGCTAATTACAAGCGGGTCCTGATGCGGGATTCAGACATTGATGAGGTCTTCATCTCCAAATGATATTGTGGTGTCCTGCTTGCATTTTTTATCTTCATGGGCTTCCTTTCCAGAGTGGACTGACAATATCTGTGAAGTCAGAATCGGTGATCCGGCGATAGTCTCAATGTTTCCTACCACATGCCTTCCTCCTTCAGGTGCCGGCGGGGGATTCTGCTGGTCCCTGGGACGCCTAGGTGGATCTTGCGGTTCTTGGACCCTTCCTTGCAGAAACCTACCGAGTAGCCCTAGACGGACTAAACGCTCGATTTCCTCCTTTAGGCGAGCACATTCTTCAGTGGTGTGCCCGGTTGTCCGATGATATTCGCAATACTTTGATTGATCGTTCCTAGGATTAGGAGGCGGTTGCCTTGGTCGCTGTAATGCTGGTTCATTCTGGATGGCATACAAAACGTTGGTGCGAGAAGTATTGAGCGGGGTATAATCTCTAGGGGGATCTCTCTGCGAGTCACGCCTGCGCCGTCCAGACTGACGGTCCTCAAGGAATCTTCCCTCCTGGCGCTGAGGGATTGGTTCTTTATCTCTCTGTCTTTTTTGTACTCCATCGAACTGCCGTCGATGAGCCTCAATAGCTTCGTCTGCGGCTATTTGCGCTTCGATCCTGTGTACCAGATCTGGATAGTTGGGAACGGTTTCTCTCATTAGTGCTGAGTAAAAACCGCTGGGTCGAAGACCCCCTAGGAACACTCCACGTAGGAGTTCGGGGTCGACTCCCGGGATCTGGCGGGCTTCTGCAGTGAAACGTCGAAAGAATTCTTTAAGGGTTTCCCCTTCGCTCTGGCGAATTCCGGAGAGATGAGAGGGATCTCGAACAATCCTTCGATTAGCGATGAATTGATCGGAGAACTGCCTAGTTAATTCGATAAAACTAGTAACGGTACCAGGCCTCAAAGAGTGAAACCATGTTCGAGCTTGCCCTTTGAGGGTAGTTGGAAATACTTGACATAATAGTGGATCAGTGGCATGGAAGATCCTCATGATGGTAGTGAAATGATTGACATGCTCGAGTGGATCGTCAGTTCCATCAAATGTTTCGATGTTTGGAAGTTTGAACCCTTGTGGAATCGGATGATCAAGGATCTGCTGGATAAAGGGGGAGCCTTGACAAAGCGGTCGATGAAGGTGGAAATCTCTCCTTGCAGCTTGGCGGCATTCTTCGACAACAGCCTCCCTGATTTCTTGACGAGTGAGTAGAGGGTGGATGGGAGCATTGTTAACTAGATTGCGGGGGCGATCTGCCCTTGTTCCTCCTAGATGGGGATGAGCCGAACTGGCGGCATCTGAATGATCCTCGGGTCCTTCTTGTTCCACAGGATCTTCCTGGTTCCTTGGTGGATTAAATAGTGGAGGATGGTTAGCTGGCGGAGGTGACCTTGGTGGAGCTGGAGGTGCTCCCATGTTCCGAAGTAGTGTGAGCATCTCTGTCTGCTGCTCCTCCATTTGGCGGACACGCCCTTCCAAAGCGGTGACGGGGGCGAAAGCCGCTTCAGCGGTCAGTGGCACGTCTACCAGAGAGTGAGATCGTGCAGGCTCAGTGTGTCCGCCAAGTGCGGGTCCTTCGGCTATGCGAGCACTCCTCTTTGCCATTGCAGTAGTAGAGACGATGAACTTGCTCTGCGAAGGATACTGGGAATGTTTCCCATAGACGGCGCCAAACTGTTGCGGACTAACTCGACGCCCCGGTCGGACCGGATAATCTTGGACCGCCTTAGCTCGCGGAGCGGTCGAGCGCGCACACAGTCAGTTGGAAAAGGGGGAATGAACACAGGGAGTTTTAGCGTGGAAAACCCTTCAACCGGGTAAAAAACCATGTGACCGGGTCTCTGCCGGTCGAAATCCACTATATTGCTAGAGGTTACAATTTGATGGGGGAATCGGGGCGACAGGCCGCTCCCGTTACAATCTTGAAGAGGGAGAGAGTGTATGCAGTCGTTGGTGGGCAACAGACTGCCTCACCAACGGGACTTGGACAGTGGAATGCGCGGGATGCTTTAGGCGCGTGCGCTTGGAGGCGGTGTGTATTCCAGGGTCGTTGTTGCTTCCCTTGCTCGTCTTTCTCTGTTCTTGGAGTGCTTTCTTTGCGATTGAGCGCTGGTGGGGTGCCAACAGCCGATAACGGGGCCGACGGCCTATGACGAGTGCTGATATCCGCTGGCGGGTGCTGATAGCCGCTGGGGGCCACTGGAGGTCCCGGGCGGCGGTCGGTGGTTGGCGGCGAGAGGCGGCCGCTGGTTGTTGGCGACGAGGGGTGGCCTCCGGCGGAGAAGAACGGGAGAGCTCCTACCTGAGGAAGAAGAAGGGGGGAAGCGTAGGAGAAGAAGATGATCAAATGAGGAGCCCTTGGGGTCCTTTTATAGGCTCCAGGGGGAAGTTATGGCGGGCCCCACCACTAACATAGTGGGTTAGTGGGTGGTTTTGCCCTGATCGGACGGCCGGCGGGGCCTCCCCCTTGATCGGACGGTGGGGAGGTCACCCCGAGGTGGGGTCGAAAGAGAGTTTAGATCAGCTTTGGAGCAGTGGCGGATCTAGAAAATTAATAATGAGGGTGCACAAATTAATAAAGGGGGTGCACACAAATTTTTTTTTGAATGCGTTACTGAGTTCTAAAATTTTTAACATGTGAGGCCAGAAATCAACTTCGTTCAAAAAAAAATTTAAACGTTTCAATCTTATCGTAGTTGTTTTTCCCTCATCTGGCCACCGTTTTTTGATGTATAAGTAGTCAAAATTCATTGCCTCGACGAGAGAAATTCAAATACACTAACTATTTTGAAAAATAATTGGGGTGCCAGTGTCCCTCGGACCCCCCTTTGGATCCGCCCCTGCTTTGGAGCAGAGATTTCGCAATCAATTATATTTTCCAAGTATAAGCTGCATCTCCAGCATAGAAGCTTTTAAAATCTCAACAAATAAACAGGGGAATGCTGCGAAGATCGGAGTGGAAAAAAAATTCAAGATTTGAAAAATAGATGAAGATGAGCACCTAAGCTGCAGTAGTCCTCCTTCCGCATAACTAATGGAGGAACGCAAGCATAGAGAAAGAGAGACCTGAGAGAATGGAATAGGTAATAATGGAGTTCCATAATCGAACCTGTCGAGAAATTAAAAAAAGAAAGAGAACAAAAAAAAGAGAGGGAGATGGATGGACAAGAGAAAGAGTCAGGTAGAAATCGGAGTGAGAGGAAGACAGGCAGTAAATAGATGCTTGGCTGGCCGATCTTCTCCGAAGTAAAAACCTTTTCAAGAGAACAAAACAAAAGTTCGGTGAATGAAGAGATAGGAATGGAAAAGTTCATGAAGCCAAAGCGGAAGGTACCTGAACGCGCCGGAATAAGAAACTTTGAACGCAAATGGAATATCGATTCGAGGAACGAGGGTTTGGAGAAGCCGCGGAGGAGAAGCATAATCGTCCGAGCACGGCCTGTCGAGAAACTGGTTTTGGTTTTTCTTTTGAAAAAAAGAGATAATTCTACACACATCTAAATTTCACCTAAATATTACAAAAAGAGAAAATGTCAAATAAAAAAAAAACTTTTTGTGGAGAGGTGTGTGGGAGATGGATTCTTCTATGGAGCAAGAGATAAGATAATATATTTTTAACCCAAATAATACAATAAATAAAGAATTTAGTTTCAAAAATAAATAAATCTCAAAATTACATAAAATAATATATGTGAGCTATTAGAATAAATAAATATAGTATATAAAATATAAATATTAACTCAAAAAATCTAATTTTAGTTAAATTGATGAGATATTATATTTTTATTTTTGATATTATAGGAGTGAAAAATTACATTTTTATCTGAGATATTATTAAAGATAAGATTATATTTTTATCTCACATTTTTTATACAATAGGCAATAGTATCTTAGCTATTTACATGAGTAAATGCAGGCAGAATCATGCTTGGTCTGGCCGACCCAAAATTTTTGCCCATGGAAGAACACTTGCCGACTCCATGGAGGAGAGCTCCCGCTGAGGATTCTTGTCGCTTTTTGGTGGCGTGTGCAGCGGAAGCAGTCGAACAAAAACTTCGGCCAGCTTCTTTGATGTGAAATGAAAAGTTTGGCGGCAAATCCAAATGACAAAAAAGTCATGAAATTTGAAATATATAAGGCCCCGTTCATTTCGCAGTGATCGGTGGGTTTTGGTTTTACTTAAATGAAAACCAAAAATGGTTTAGGCATTTGAGCCAAGTTTTTGGTTTTATTTGAAAACCTACCGATTTTCACCGGGATAAAAATACACTAGCCCTAAAACTCATTCATTCGGTCGGTTTTCACCCGCCTCTATCTTCTCCCCCCTCCCGATCGAGCGAAGACCTGCGGCGTCATTCTTCGATCTCCGGCTCCAGCGCTAAGCAGAGGAGGGTGGCAATGCCTCTAGCGGAGAGGAGTTGCTGCAGGATACGTTCCTTTTCTTTTTTTTATGAAGATTGTTTTAACTTTGTGAACAAAAATCATTGTTATCGGAGTGAAGTCGAAATTTCTGAGTTCTCCTCATTTCCCGGTCAAAGGTTTCGACTTTTCTGATAAATTTCTGAAGTGGCTCGTCTGTAATATTCCCTGGTATAAAATTTTCCTAGGTATAAAATTGGTTTTTCAATTTCTGGTAATATTACCTCGATGTTTTTCAATTTCCCTAAGTATAAAATTCTCCTGAGTCTTTCTTGAATGATGATGAATATGTATGTTAGGTGTGTGTAATAAATTGTGTTGTGTGACTGTGACGTTTATTTAAGCAAATGTAATATCGCACGGGTTCTTGACAAAAAACTAAAACCTTCGTTTTTAGTTTTCGGAACGACCATAAAGGCTTTTGGATGATGATGTTAGTCCGGGTCTCGGACCCAAAGAATTCGCCTATGGAAGAATGCTCTGCCGACTGCAGTGGAGGAGAAGCTCCTGCTGAGGATTCTTGTTGCTTTTTGTTGGCATGCTTGCAGCAGGGAATAATCGAGGAGGCAAAGACTTTCGACCAGCTGTACTTTGATGTGAAATAAAGAAAGTAAGAAGAAAAAAGTTTGGCGGTAAATCAAAATACCAAAAAAAATCATGAAATTTGAAATATATTAAGACTTTTGGACAATGATGTTCGTTCGGGAAATTTCCCCTATGGAAGAACACTCTCCCGACTGTCATGGAGGAGAAGCTCCCGCTGACGATTCTTGTCTCTTTTTGTTGGCATGCTTGCATCGGGGAACAGTCAATGAGGCAAAGACTTTCCGCCACTTGTACTTTGATGTGAAATAAAGAACGAAAGAAGAGAAAAGTTTGACGGTAAATTCAAATGACCACAAAAATCGTGAAATTTGAAATATATAAAGGCTTTTGGAGATTATTTCGGGTAACATAAGGTTACATCATTTCATCTTTCATTCCATCAAACAAGGAGTGGGATCCCACGCGCGTGGATCACCCGCGATTACGTTTGCGGATCGCGCAAGACGGTCAAACCCATATTCCTACTATAATAGTGGGGACATGGGGAGTGGGTTATCCGCATCCCAAAACTCTTATAAAAAGAGTCTTATTACTATCAGTGTTCGTTTGATGGTCAAGATTTTTTTTATGGGATCCAACAAATTAACTAATCTCATACTTTTAAAATTTTTAAATAAACAAAAAATTAACACTCTTAGATAAATAATAAGAGAATTTTTACCACCAAATAAATACTATTTAATTGGTTCAAATAGAGAGGATGTTGATCCCTATTGGAACTGGGGAAATATGTAAAGTCGAGAATTTTTACCACCAAACAAAGCGACGATCAAAAATTATTCAACAAGAATAGGGGTTATGCTTACAGCCTTACATGAAAGATCATTGTGGAAAAAAATATGAAAAAAAAGAATAGGGGTTATGTTAATTATATGCAGTTGTTATTCACAAAATATAAACGTCTATTCGTAGATCAAAATTTTAAAGTATATTTACAGACCAATTTAAAACTTTAGCAATTGATCTTCTTCTCATGAAGCCCGACAACAAAGGAGTATTTCCGACAACCTTTTGATCATATGTCAACGACTCAATCCCAACAATTTGACATGAATTTCACTATTCTGACTTGAGTTTCACTATTCTGACTTGAGTTTCACCATTGTAACGTGAATTTCATCATTTAAAGTTAGTCTGCAGATAAAAATTTATAAACTTGAAAATTTTAATCTGCAAATAAATGTTCGTGGTTTGCAAATAAAACCCCCCAAATTATATGTCAATGCAAAAGTAATTACATGAATGACACTTGCTGAAAAAGTAGACCTGCATTTTTGCCGTTTGCTGTTCTACGCATTGCACAAGCCATGTTGCCTGAGGGCGGGAAAGGAATGTATAAAGGCAAAGGAGAGAAAAGAATCCCTTCATTGGCTGTCCCACATTTATTCTTCGCCGTGAAATGCTTCACAGCCTTCGCCGGACTCCGATCATTTCCTAAACTAGCAAAATCGAGAGCGTTTTCTGCCCAAAAACAAAAATTAAGCGCCGGCCGGCGGTGTTGAGGTAGGAAGGTCGGCGAATAAACGAAAAAAATTGAGGGGGGATGGGGAACTACAAATACTGCTGCTGCTTCACGAGGAGATTCACATCCAGCAAGGCGGATCCGCCGGACGACGTGAGGGAAGCCTTCGAGGTTTACGCAGAGGGCAACGCCGTCATGTCTCCAGAGCAGCTCCTCCTGTTCCTCGGCAAATGGCAGGGTGATGACGTCGCCACCGTCGCAGAGGCGGAGCGGATTGTGGATCGGATTAGGGAGATGCGGCATCGGCATCATCTGGTGAAAATATTCAGGCCGATATTATGGCTTGATGATTTCTACCAATACTTGTTCTCCGGAGAGCTTAATCACGCCCTCCGATCTGAGGTTTGTTATTCTTTTGTAGGTTTGGAATCAATATTTTTTGGGTAGGTATTCATTGAAATGCACGAGATTGGAATTTCTGGGCTAGATTTGTAGATAATGATCCTGAGGTCGGTTAGGGTGAGTTTGGAATTAGGTTGATTTTGATGAAAAAGGTTGAACTGTTGCAGAGGCAATCTGGATAAAGATTTTGTTTGCGTACATTGGTGTTCTTGACCTAAAAACCTTTATATATAGATGCATTTGACCTCTTTTACATCGAGTGCTCGTTGGTTGATTGTCACGTATCAAAAATTCTAGACCCGAGTGATCCAAGCAACATGAATATGAGTTTGTCGTGCAGCTGCATATTGAAGTCACCCAGAACAGTCCATAAGAATCATCACTTTACCTCAATGGATGTGTGTTTTTTTAATTAACAGTTGCAAAATAGCTAATGTGGTAAGTGGTAACTGCTGGACAATTGCGAAATGCGAACAAACAAAAACAAAATTTCCATTTTTAAAAAGATCTTTATGAGATTTGGCTGTTCAATTGTGGCTATTAAGGTCTTAAGTATAATATTTTGAGTTGTTATATTTTGAGACATGTCAATACTCTTGATAATGAATGGTGTGGGAATACATTTTAAGCATTCATGTATGATACCCTACCTTTAAACTGTATAAAAGTTATTGGTGTCTTTGAGGTAAGAGTGCAATTATAAGCTATTGATATGAGGTGAGAACTCCATCTTGGGATTTACTAGTTCTTTCCATTCCAATATCTTTTTTCTATTGTCTTCCTTCTTTCTTTTCTTCTTCCTACCCTCGATAGTTCGAATATTGGAGAGTAAAGTTTTCCTAGTTTGTCCATGGACAAGTCAGATCAACACCCTCAAAATGCGGTGAGCGTGGAGCTAAAATGATTTAGATTTGAAAACTAGGATGATAATTGACGAATTCCCAAATTACAATTCAAAGCACAGTCCAACCAAAATCTTGGGTTTATGGAGAGGACGGGATGCGGAGAATGGAAGAAACAATCGTCAATCTGGAGGCGACTATGGAAACCTTGATTGAAGTTATGCCACAACAAGCTCCTTCGATGGCCACAACAGAGGCCAGTTTCGACATGTCGTCATTGCTGGCGTGTCCATATGCAATTTTATAAAGCATTTTCAAAAAGCTAAATTGGAAATTAGGAATGTGAAATTAAACATTGCTCGACTCATGCTAATTAGGGTGTTTAGACCATTAGTTATTTAAATACCGTGATACCGTCTCAACATTACACCACCGGCTTCACATGCCAAGATGTTGGAAACGAGAGAGAATGAGAGCTTGTTTATCAAATTTTGGAACAAGTGGTGTTGGCTATTTTCTAAAATACCCCCATTTTTTTAAATATTTAATAACGAGTGACAGGCACGGGGCTCCGCCCCTAAGGCCAACCACGACAGTACTCTGATCGCGACAGTGCACAGGGCAGGCCCCCAATGCCCCGCGTTATAGAATTCCGGCCACGACATTGCCCCGACGTGACGGCGCTCTCCCAAGCCCCCAAATGCTATACTCCGTCCACCACTTTGGGGATTTGTGAGCGACGGTGAGAGCACATTTTTTATTATAGGTAAGAGATTTTACCTATATTAAAGTACATTTTAAAATTAAAAAAACATAATTAGATTGAAAATTTTGTAATAATAAAGAAGTAAAATCAGAAAGATGAATGTTTAACCAAGGGTGTTTTTCCCTTTTAATATAGTATAGATAATAACAATAATATAAAAAAGGTTCTTAGGCTGGTTGGGCAGTAACATCCTCTTGGCAGGCTTTGCCCAACAACTTCCTAGCCGTTCGCAGGGCTAGTGATTAGAAAGTCGTTGGTAATTTGGCCTGACCCACTGTGGGCCTGCCTAGGTCATGCATCAGGCTAGGATGCAACTTAATATGAGAGCTTGTTAGAGCCCTCAAGCCCTAGGTCCACTCAAGATTTAGGGTAGGTAGACCCAGGCCTACTCAAGCATTTGACTAGATAGACCGAGCTTAGACATTTTTACACCCTTATGTATGTATATATGCAAAAATTTATGGGATGCTGAGATAGAGGTCGCAGGAACACTCAACCACAACAAAAGTCAAATAGAATTCAGCACAACAAAAACACAAGAGTCTTAATATGGAATTAACAAATCTGATTTACAGTGCGAGACATACATTGCGAGACATGATTTCACAATGTACCCAATGAAAGCAGAAAAGTACAAACAAGAGAAGTCGCACGGTCTGCAAATCCTAATCGGCCAGGCTGCACAACAGCTAACCGCATGTCATGTCCGCTGAAACTGCCCAAGTCGCCAAACCACAATTAGCTGCGCAGACTGCTTGTTATTGAATGCTGATGAACTTGAACAGAACCCGTTGATAGACCGGGCGAACTGCTCGACTTAACCGCAAGCCCGAGGAAAAGACTTCAGGCCGTTGAGACCGCGACTTGTTGTATACCGCTGACTGTTAACCGCGAATTATTTCACACCAAGCTTCCACTAGTTGTCTGGCCGCCTGGTGCTAGCCGCACAGCATGTATAGAGTCAACTTCACTTAGTCGCGCCGGTTAGAAAATCTTAACCGCAAGATTAAAGTTCAAGCTAAGTTCTCACTGTTTTTGTTATTTATGACGAGCCAGTGACTCCTATTTATAAGCGTGAAGAAGAGTGTCGTCACTGCCCATAACGATAGGATAACCGTCCGTCAATCCGCGACTAGCATCACCTATTCGCATAAAACGCGGACACCAGCATCAGTCCGCCACAAGGAAACATCTATCCGCATAGGCGGAAAGAAGAACCAGTCCGCCAAGCTGAGCGGACAACAAAACCAGTCCGCGTGGACTTGATTAATCCAGCCACGTGTCCTGAACCACCGTGCCAATGCCGAACTGTTGGTCTCCACAACTAGTTCACACAGTTCAGCGGACACTGATCCAGTCCGCTCACACAGCAAACAAGCCACGCAGACTGATCCAATCACACCGGCGTTGGACTGCCGGACTCATCCACCAGACCGCACTGAGCAGCAGTCTCCGCATCTAATCCGCGTATACTGATATCCGCGACGAAGGCTATATACAAGCCTAGTCGAACAGTCGATCTCCGCGAATACCAAAAGCAGACAGTGCAACCAGGCGGTCTCGGCGAACTAGGCAACAAACCAGACTTGTCACCACCGTGACAAAGTCAACACAAGTCAGCGAACTCTGGCACCAGACCGCGCAAGAACACATCGAACTGTGCGGTTAGCCTCCGCAGACTGCACTAACCGCCTGCCTTCTTGTGAGCCAGTGATCCTGAAAGCTTAAGCGGACTGTGCGGTCTCACAATCCAGACCGCCACAGCCGCGGTTAGACAAGGCTAACCACCCAATTACTTCTTCAGGGTGCTTGCTGAACTAGATCACAGGAAGCAAGGATAGAAGCCGAAACCGGCTATTCGTCATCCCTATCCGTCAGTCCGCGATGGACTCTGCAGTCTGCCCAAATCAGACTGCCCACCTCCACTTCACTCCAACTTCAACAATTTCAACAATATATGTATTGTTGAAATTTTGAGATATTTCCTAAAATTTGAATTTGACCAACTTGAATAAGATGGAAAATTGTATCGAACTAATGTGCTATAAGCTTAAAATATCAGATTTTACACTAAACTGAAACAGTTGATTAAAATTTTTAGAGACAACCTTTAATTTTGTATGATTATCCTATGTCATGGTTTATATCTTGTAAAATTCTCATATGACTTGTGCTTCTTAAGAATTCAATTTAACTATACTTCTTCTATAGTTTCTTGTAATGAGGGATGTTGTAGGCCAACTTTATCCCATTGAAATTACTTGAACCCGAGAATAATGAAATTTTATTTTGTATCATTGAAATTTAAAAATTGCTATGTATAATGTATGTTGCAAGCCTGGATTATCATATTGGTTTCGTCTTAAAATAGTTATTGTACTTGTTAATGTTGCAGGTTCACCAAGATATGACAGCACCTTTATCCCATTATTACATATACACTGGCCATAATTCATACTTGACAGGGAATCAACTCAACAGCGATTCAAGTGATGTCCCTATCATCGATGCATTGCAGAGAGGAGTTAGGGTAATTGAACTGGATCTGTGGCCAAATTCAAAAAAAGATGATATTGATGTTCTCCACGGATGGTATTGTGTTTTTAGTTTCAGATACTTTATTTATTAATTGATATGCCTTTTTGTTTTCCGTCCATTTTATGGGTCATCTTGTTGTGTTTTTTTAGATTTTAATATCAAAATAATATTGGAGGTTAAAAGAAAAGGGAAACATTGGGGTGAAGTCAAATAAATTGGTAGTTTTCTAAGGTGCACCATAAAATGAGGGATTTTTTTTTGAAAGATTATATAAATAATTGAAGGAATTAAAAAAACAGAAGAAAAATTTATATATTCAACTAAGGAGGATTGTTTTGAAATGGAATTATGACAAGTGTTTTTTGATTGCTTGTAAAGGAACCTGTATTTTTTTCACTTGTATTATTTGGTTGGCTGTGATGAGAACCGGCATAGCTTTTAAATTCCACTGTTAGATAATGAGTTCATAATAATAGTCAACAAAGAAACAAACTCAAAGTGCATTCATCAAGACAAACAGATTGATGTTCTATTTTGAAAACTACGATCAACCATCCAAAGAAAAAAATTGAACTAGTAGTAAATTGATGAATATACATAGTGCCAAATTACTTTGTAATTTCATGCATATTTTGCAATCGAGTAAAACTAAGACATTGAATGCATTGATCTTCCATACTTAAAAAATGAAGAGTAGATTATTGTCAGGGGTGCAAGCTCTTTAGTTGATAATTGATGGGGTTCCCCCTAAATATTTCTGAGTCAAACCGGATCAAAGTGCTCGAGCAAGTCAACCCCACCGAGCGTGCCGCGCGCACGAGCCACGCTCGTTCGAAGGACCCCTAAAACCGCCCCAAAGGGGGACGAGCGGGACAACGCGCACAGAGACCCCAAAAGGGCCAAGCACACGCGCACCCATGTATATGCCCTGCACTTGTGGGTGTCGCTTGCACAAGCAGCTCTCACTATGCACGCGAGCAAAGGCCCTCTCCAAATATCTTGTATGTGGTCGGTGGATCGACCAGTATAAGCTCGCACGCCCAGGGAGGGCGCAAACCTCCCCCGTGTGTGCACCCTTACGTGTGTCGCGCACACCCCTTGAGCGCGCGCGACCCCCTTTGGCTCTCTGCCCCCGCCATCACTTTCGTCCGCCGTCGTTTCCGGCCTCTGTCATCGTCGAGAAACTTGCTGTCGTCATCGTCGGGTAACTGTTGAGGACATCACTAATTTTTAGAGGTTAGTGAGGAAGCTTAATTACTTGTCACATACTCGCTAGATATCTTGTATGTGGTCGGTGGATCAGCCAGTATAAGCACTCTTTAAAGACTCGCCATCTTGATGTTGCCGACCATATTCTCAGATATCTCAAGTTCTCTCCTGGGAGCCGTATCCTATTCTCACATAGTGATGACCTAAATATTGAATTCTACACAAACGTAGACTAGGCTAGATCGGTTGATTATCGACGATCCACTTCAGGATATTGCACTTTGGTTGGTGGGAATTTGATTACGTGGAGGAGAAAATAACAATATGTGGTGGTTAGATTTAATGTTGAAGCTGAATTCAAAGTTATAACCCACAAAATATGTGGACTGTGGATTCAAACTATTATAAGAGACGTTGACCTTAAGAAAAACAAGGTTGCAGATGTCGGATGTCGGACTCATGTCGGTTTGAGTTTTTTATGTCGGATGTCGGATTGCAGGGGATATATCAGGGACATTTCAAAATGTCGGATCGTACTGTTATATATATATATATATATATATATATGTTTCATAATATTTTCATTTATTAATTAGATGGTAATTACTTTATCCGATTAAATGTAAATTAAAATTCATTAGAGAAAATTAAACTACTAACGAGTGTTTAATCGTATTTGATTGGTGTCATTTGAAGTCACCTTCTCACCAAATGCCTAACATAGATCTCTACATGCTATAAAAGAAGCAATAGGTATCTTGCTAGAACCTTCTGATGAATTCATTCTATAAAAAATTATAAATTTTTTTTAAACAAAAAAAACCGCAATATTGGGCCGACATTACCCAACATTAGCCGACATTTGCCGCAATATTTGGCCGACATGTCGGCCGCAATACTGGAAAATACCAGAATTGTCATATGTGGTGATATCGTGTCGTTTTCCCCTCAAAACTGACATGTCGGCGCAATCTACAGGCTTGGAGAAAAATGATCCAATCAAACAATATTGTGATAACATGACGTCCATTAGCATTGCTCGTAGCTCTGTTCAGCACGATCACACCAAACACATTGAGATTGACAAAAACTTCATTAAAGAAAACATAGTGAGAGTGTATGTACTCCGTTCATTCCAATTGAACAACTTCTGGCCGACATTCTCACGAGGATCGAGTATGAGTGATTTTAGAAGGATCATTACTCAGTTGGGCATTTACAACATTATACACCCAACTTAAGCGACTGTGTGTGTGGTGGTGGTGGTGGTGGGGTGGGGGGGGGGGGGGGGTTAGCATTTATTATTTATTTTTCCTATATTTTCAACTTTATGTATTTCCCCTCTTTTCCCCTTGCTCCTATATATTGAAACATTTCAACACCCACAAACCCACACATATATAGATAATATAGAGTCAAAAATTTATTAATTCATCCATTATTGCAAATTGATTTTATAAGTTAATTGTGTGTTACTAAGATTGCCCTTCTTTATTAACTAGCACATGTGCATTAGGGAAGTTGATATTATGACAAATCGAAGGATACTATATTGGATGCCTAACTGTACCAATTTAATAAAAGTGCGAAGAATTTACAAAAGAATTAAGAAGAACATTTAATCTTTTATAGAAAACCAAGTAATTATAACTAAGATGCTAAGTCATAGGGGTTGAAGAGTGATTGAAATCCCATGAGGAAAATTTTAACACAATTGACAGGAGAACGAAGTTAAAAGGATTTGAATTTGTCAGATGGATTTTGATGGATAGTCTTTCATTTCTTCATCCTTCCAACTCAACCAGATCACTGTAGACTGTCCTTTGTCATTTCAAATTTCCAACTGAACTACATTACCACTAATACGCCTTCATTGTGTTAATTTTGGTCCTTCCTTGAAGGTCATTTGCCAAAGGTTGCTCTAATACTCACTCTAGAGGCCCCTGTATTGAGGGAAGAGGGCTGCAAGAGAGTTTCTCACTCAATGGTGGAAACAAAACTAAATTCATCTCATATATCATTCTATATTTCATTCTAAGATGCAGAAAAACACTATTTATAGACTTTGCATGAAAGGTCGCTCAAAAGTTGAGGCAAGATGAAAGGGTGGTGTTATAGGCAAACCCGCTGCACTATGATAGCATCGTTAGAGAGGAGGCCAGAGGTGAAGATGGTAGTGGAGATGTGGAGGGATACTACGGAGCCGGAACTGTAGATGGCTGAGCCGGGTATGCTCGGGAGAGAGGGAGAGAGATAGAGAGAGAGAGACGGAACCACGATTGACTAAGCGGGGTGTGCTCGGGAGAGAGAGAGAACTGCCGCGATCTCATAACTTGGGAAAAGAGAATAGACTTCAATTCAAGCTTGCTTCATTTATACTCTAAAGGGTATTGAAATAGGATTACGAGACTCAATCATCTACTAACATATTAATTACGTACATTAAATGACTCAATTAACAACTAACATATTAATGACACATTAATTAACTCAGCTACAAACAACACATTAATTAACTATAACAACAAAGAAATTAATGACATACATTAATTTACTCAACTACCAATAATATATTAATAACTCATATTAATTAAACTATGGATGAAGACTCATAATATGACAACTAGGTGCAAAGGCCCATAACAACATACCCATCCTTCGAATCAAGCTTTCCCTCAAGCCCAGATGAGGCTCCGAGGGTTTGATTATTTGGTTCCTTAATTTCTTCCCAGAACAACTCTTAGCGTGTTACATGAGTTGATGTTTTTTATAATGACGAGCCTCTGCCATGCTTAATGATGACACGAACGAAGGCAGTGGTGGTAATCTCGGTGGATAGTGGTAATCTCGGTGGCCAGTGGTAATCTTGGTGGCTAGGTGGTCGAAGTCGAGGCAAGGGGGCTCGTGCAAATGATCGAGGGCAACTAATGAGCCCATGGGATATGAACCACGAGGGTCAGGAGTGTCGACCTGGGGTCAGGAGTAACGTCGATTGACCCACCTAGTGTTGTAATAGTTAAGATATTGTAGGGGCGGCAGGAGGTGCTGAGTTATCTTCATGAATTGATGTCGTGGCGTTTATGTCTTATCGTGGCATGAGTCCATAGATTATGTTGTAGAGTGCAGCAATGATAACCCAATGTTGTGTTGGTGTCGAACATCATCAGTGACTGGAGTCATCATGGAAGTGCACATCAATTCCATAAAATAGTCACTTGGTTCGCGAAATCTCCCTGTTGTTGACACTGGTAAGAAGTACGATGGTTGGAGCATCGAATTACTTAATGGATCTGATACCAAGTTGTTACATGAAAACCCGTAGCACGTTTGCAACTTCATGTGGTGTTTGGAGGTGGAGATGACAGTCGAGATGAGGAGGGAAAACTTTAAAGCCGGAACCAAGGCTATCGAAGCGGGGTGTGCTCGGGAGAGAGAGGGAGCTACCATGATCTCATAACTTGGGACAAGATAATAGGCTTAAATTCATGCATATTTAATTCATCCTCTATATTGTACTTAAATAGGATTACAAGACTCGATTATCAACTAACATGTTAATGTTGTACATTAAATGACTCAACTAACAATTGACATATTAATGTCACACATTTATTGACTCAACAACCAATAATATATCAGTTTGCTCTAACATCTAATATATTAATTGTTAGAGAATAATAGGAAAAATAATGTATTGGTCCACTAACTTGGCCCATGTAGGATTTTGTGTTTAGTCCCACATTGTTTGTATAGCTTGATCTTAATCTCCTCTCTCCTATATATTTGTACTCATACTTGTTTTTTGGCATTCAAGAAGTATATACAAGGTTTGGACTTTTCTCTACACGGTATCAGAGCCAGACGTCCGACCTGTTTTTTTTTCTAACCGCCCAGTCCTCCTGTTAATCGGGCGGCTTGTTTTCCAGCTTAACCGCCCAGTCCTCCTGTTTTTTTAACCGCCCAGTCCTCATGTTAACCGGACGGCTTGTTTTTCTGCTTAACCGTTACCCGAACGGCTTGTTTTCCTGTTTAACCGCACTGTTTGCAGTTTCCTTCTTTTCTAACCGCCTCCCTCTTCTCTCCCGTGGATCCACCTCCTCTCTCTTCTATGCTCTTTAATAGCCTTCATCTCTCTGGCACGTGGACTCCTCTCCCGTGCAGTTAGATCTTCTTAGCCGCCACAGACTGCTCTCTTCCCGCTGCGGCTTCCCCTCTTCCCGCGGTTAGTTATAATCGTCCAGCCTCCAGTTCAACCCGATGTAACCTCTTCTCGGTATCGTTGCGGCCCCTATCCTTGACGCGCGGACTCCTTGTCGCAAGGAGCTCTTTTTGGTCTTCCGCTCTTGCCTTGCGACCACCTTTCTCTTCAACCCGCTGCAACCTCTTCTCGGCCTTAGTATCGCTGCGGCCTCTAGCCTTGCCGCGCGGCCTCCTTGTCGCAAGGAGCTCTTCTCGGTCTTCCGTTCTTGCCGCGCGACCACCTTTCTCTTCAAGTTCCCTCCTTGTCGCGCGGGCTTCTTCTTGTCGCAAGGAGTTCTTTCTTGCCTTGTCGCTTCGCGCTTTTCGGCTCGACTTGGCTGTTCGCACGGACTGCTTCTATCGATCTTGTTGCGGTTTGCTTCTAACCGCCCGGTCTAGTACCCGTTCGCCGGCTTTTGCTCCTGTTGCGGTCTTCCTCTAACCGCCCAGTCGAGTGCCTGTTCGCCGGCCTCTGTTTCTTCTGGTCGCTGCCCGCCCAGGTGTCTTACCATCTCGACTTAGCTGTTTGCGCGGTCTGCCTGCGGCTTCTCGTTTAGCGCGGTCTGTCTGCTCTTACCGCATGGTCCAAGTGACAGTGTGCTGGCCTCTTCTTCCCATTGCGGTCTGCTTTTAACCGCACAGTCTAAGTGACCTGGTTGCGTTCTTCTCCTAACCGCGCTGCCAGCTCAGGATTCTTACCGCCGCGGCTAGTTTCTATCCGATGTGGGCTCTCTTCTTCCCGCTGGTCGTGGCCTTTCTTTCCGCTGGTGTGTTTTCACCGTGACCGCTGAAGACAGTTTCTTACCGCGCTGGTCGTGTCCTTTCTTGTCGCTGGTGCGTTGTCACCGTGACCGTTGCAGACTGTCTCATAGTCGCTGCTTGTGCCCACTGCAGACTGTTCCTTGCAAGATGATCAACTGTCCTCCGGGCTCTGTGGTGTCTATTTCTGCTGGTGGTATGTTAGGAAGAAGGTGGGAGAGAGAGATTGATCTACAAAGCTAAAGGAGAAACTAGGGTTGAGAGCTTGAGAGAGAGAGAATACCTGATAATCTTGCATAGCCCCCTCCATTAGAGGATCCGAGTATATATATACCCGGACCAAGGCCGGCCGGCCAATGGGGCCGGCCGACCCCAAATTGGGGCTGAACCGGGTGGGTTCAGCCCCCGAGGGCCGCCTTTAGAAAGTGGGGGCTGAACCGGTTGGTTCAGCCCCGTTGTCGCCTTCGGATCCGTCCGGGGGCGTAACATTCCCCGCCCCATCAAGACTCAGCTTGTCCTCAAGGTGGGAATCTTGTGGCTCCGTCCGTCCCCTCAGACGTATCCAAGCCACGTCACGCCCTTGTCCCCGTAGCCTCTCCAAACAGCAAAGAGAGCCCCCTGGCACTGGTGAGATTCTGATTCCTTGCAGACAGTACTCTCTCCCATCTTTAGCAAACTCCAGAGTCGACTTCTCCCAATCCAGAGTCACCCTACCCAGCTGTCGCAACCACTGAGCCCCCAGAATCATATCTGGCCCTAGGATGTGCAATAAGTAGACATCCATGTTGTCGGTGTAGCGCTGCACACTGATTTCCATGTCCGGAAGCACTCCTTCGCACTGCAGCTCGTGTCCACCTGCCACCACAACCTGGGAAGCGGCATCCTTGATGATCGCTAGCCCCAGCTTCTGTGCCACCGCCCGGCTAATGAAGTTATGTGTGCTCCCACTGTCAAGCAGAATGTTCATCTGCTGTTGGCCAATCCACCCCGCAATACTCATAGTGGCCGGAGCGGAGTCTCCCGCCATGGTCAGGGAAGATAGTCCGTACTCTATTGTATCAAGAATGTGCTCCTGTTCCCCTCCTTCTACATCCGTCATCGGATCTTCCTGCAACATGTAAACCTGGATCCCCTGACATTTGTTGCCTGGGGTAAATTTCTCATCGTAGTTGAAGCACAATCCCTGTTCCTTCTTAGCTTGTAGCTCTGTACAAGTCAATTTCTTCATCGTCGCCCGTGATGTAGCTGCTTGGTCCTTTTTTGTGTCGGGAAGGTGTGTAGCGTTCCTCGGAGTGTCCCCCCAGACCTCTGTCGATTGAGACGCTCTTCTTGAATCCGGGCCAAGCTGATAGCGTGTGTCAAGCTTCGCGGCATATAGGCATGCACCTCATCTCTGATGTCCTCTTTCAAGCCGGAAATAAAATAACTTGTTAAAGTCCTCTCGCCCCACTGCACCCTGTTGGTCAACTGTTCAAACTCGGTTCGGTACTCCATCACCGTCCCTTTCTGACGCAATTTCTGAAGAAGAGCCTCGAAGTCTTCATACTCAAGTGAACCAAAGCGGGCGGTGAATCCGTCGACAAACTCGTGCCATGGCGCGTGATCCCGTCCCCGGAGGAACCATTGGGTCCACTGGTATGCGTCCTCTTCAAGGTGGAAGGACGCCAACTTTACCCACTGTGCCTCTAGTATCTCCTGATAACTGTAAAATAACTCTGCCTTTTGGACCCATTCGAGTGCGTCTCCTCCTTTGAACTTGGGGTAGTTCATGTGGGTAACCTTCGGCGGCATATAAGCGCGTTGTAGTTGTTGCCCGGGTCCTCCGTACTCTTGTCCGTGTCCAAGCGGTAGCCGTCGATCAGCGGCCACGTGTCGGTACCCCCAATCCCCTCCATAGTGGTTCCCCAAGACCGGCGGCCTAAACTCCCATCCGTCTCCTCCCCTTCCGCCTGCGGGGTGTCTTGGTGCTCCTGGAATAGGGAGGAGCCCATCACGAGGTGGGCACCCCATCCCGTTCGGTCGTTGGTCCTTCCGGCGGTCATCACGGTAAGGAGGAAAATCCAAGGCAGACGCGGCGATGCCGCCAAACTGGGTTGCCTCGGACCATACTTGTGGTCGTCGTGAGCCTCCTACCCTTCCATTGTCAAATCCAAGCCCCCCATTGAAGCTAGAGGCTCGATCGTCATGCCCCGATGCTGGAGTAGGAAGGGGAAGTTGGACTGCGTTGGTCTCGCCGACAACGGCTTTTCCTTTAAGTTGTTGAGTTAAAATATTTTTTATCTCGTCCATGCGGGCATCCAATTTCTCTTCGAGACAGTTTTCCAATGTCGTTAACTTATCGGCGAGGGCTTCCACAGTGTCGGTCAGCCCGATGTAGTTTTCTTCAAGATGTGCGAGCCGATTGGAGTCTTCTTGGGTGCGAGTCACCATGGTGGGAGCGTGCGTGAAGTTGCAACAATTGGAGGCGCAATCGGACGCATCACTGGAAGCAGCAGCTGGCGATGGAGGCAGCAGCAGCAACCCGATGCGATCGGGAGGCAGCAACAGCTGGCGGAGTCAGCAGGTTGCGAACTTGAAGCAGCAGCCGCTGTCGGTCGCCGGGAATCGTCCCTGCGATGCAGCAGCAGGATCGCGATGCGGAGGCAGCAGGATGCGGTCGCCGGGATCGTCGATGCGATGCAGCAGCAGGATGCGGTCGCCGGGATCGGCTTGAATGCGAAGCGTCGGAGGCCGCAGGATGCGGCGGAGGCAGCAGGCAGCGGGATCGACGTCGGGATTCGTCGATGAAGACGACGCGGAATCGATGTGTGGGAGTCAACGCTGGACGACGCCGGGATTCGTCGATGCGAAGCGGATGCAGATGCGGTCGACGCAGGGAGTCGGCGCGGGATACAGCCGCTGGCGAGCGGGAGCGAAAAAATTTGGGAGGACGAAACCTATGATACCAATTGTTAGGAAGAAGGTGGGAGAGAGAGATTGATCTACAAAGCTAAAGGAGATACTAGGGTTGAGAGCTTGAGAGAGAGAGAATACCTGATAATCTTGCATAGCCCTCTCCATTAGAGTATCCGAGTATATATATACCCGGACCAAGGCCGGCCGGCCCCAAATTGGGGCTGAACCGGGTGGGTTCAGCCCCCGAGGGCCGCCTTTAAAAAATGGGGGCTGAACCGGTTGGTTCAGCCCCGTTGTCGCCTTCGGATCCGTCCGGGGGCGTAACATGGTACCTTCTGCCTTGCTCATAGCTCATCCTGGATTTTGGATTCCGGGGTCTCTCACTACATTATCTCACGGAAACCACCACAATATTTGAACTATGTGCATCCCAAGTTCATCATTGTTGCTAGTGGGGGGCACCATTCCCGTTTTTGGAGCGGCAGATATTCACCTTACTCCCTCCATCACTCTTCGCTCTGCCCTTCATGTTTCGGGCTCTCATTTCAACCTTCTCTTTATTTGTCGTCTCACTACTGATCTTTATTGTGATGTAATTTTTTCTTCCAACTTGTGTGTTGTGCAGGATCGCAAGACGCACTATCATCGAAAAAGAGCATCTGTCGAATGGTATCTATATTTTTGACCCCTCTCCTCCAACGGTGTTATCTTCTATTAGCTCTGTTGATTGGCATCGACGTCTTGGTTACGCTCCTCTTAACATACTCAGAAAATCTCTCCCAGAAGTGTCCCTCCAAGAGTTCACGTGTGAGTCTTGTATCTATGGGAAACATCATCGGTCTACGTTCTCACCACATACAACTCGGAGTCCTGCTCCCTTTGATCTTATACACTCCGATATTTGGGGACCCTACAAAATTGCTAGTTTTTTTTTGGATATCGTTACTTTGTTACATTTGTAAATGACTACTCTCGGGTGACCTGGCTGTATCTCCTTCGTGACCGCTCTGAATTACCTGGTGTATTCCGTACTTTTTTCATTGAAACTCTTAACCAGTTTTCCACTACAATCAAAACCCTTCGCACTGATAATGTTTGTGAATACACTAGGCATGCCTTTGCACACCTATGTGCTGAGTTTGCGATCATCCATCAAACCTCGTGTGCCTATACCCCCCCCCCCCCAACAAAATGGGGTTGCTGAACGCAAGAATCGTCACCTGCTTGAGGTCACCCGCTCTCTTATGATTCAAATGAATGTTCCCAAATAATATTGGAATTTTGCGGTTTCTACTGCTTGCACTCTTATTAACCGCATGTTTTCCTCTATTCTCAATTTTGCGGTTCTCTTCAATCTCCTTTTTCCCTCCAAACCTCCTTTTTCCATCACCCCTCGCGTGTTTGGCTGCATGTGCTTTGTTCATCATCTTGGCCCGTGCAATGACAAACTTGTTCCACGTGCCACTAAATATATGTTTGTGGGTTACTCTCGGATTCAGAAGGTCTACGCTTGTTTTTATCCCAAAGATCGCAAGGTTGTTACTTCTGCCGATGTCACTTTTCTCGAAAATCAGCCATATTACTCTCAACCAGCTGATTCTCCACTTCCGCCACCTCTTTCGCGGCCCGCTATACTTGTTCATTCAAACCTTCCACCTCTCCTTCCCACACCAATCCCACCTAAACCACCTATCATCCGTGTGTTCACTCGACGTCCTTCTTCGTCTACTACCCTACGGGAGATGCCCTCCTCTAATGATGTTTTGTAGCCTGCGGATCCGGCAACAGGTTCCACTGCCTACCTGATGGCCAACTATGTATCTTTTCACCGTCTCTCTCCAGAACTCCGACAAAGTGCTCTTTCTTTATCCTCTATTTCCTCCCCTAATTCTGTGCAGGAGGCTCTCCAACATCCTGGGTGGTGGGTGGCTATGGATGAGGAAATGTCTGCTCTTTGGGCAAACCACACATGGGATTTAGTCCCGCTTCCTCCTGGACAATCTTGTGTGGGATGTAAGTGGGTGTTTACCGTCAAACAGGGTCCGGATGTGACGGTTCACTGTTTGAAAGCTCGTCTTGTAGCCTCGCGGATTCACTCAACAACAAGGTCTGGATTATGATGAGACCTCTTCTTCAGTCGCTAAACTCAATACTGTTCGTGTGTTGATCTCCCTCGCTGTTCACCGCCACTGACCATTGCACCAACTGGATGTCAAAAATTCTTTTCTTAATGGCGATTTACAGGAGACCGTTTATATGCAGCAACCTCTCGGGTTTGAGACCACGAGAGAGTCTCTTGTCTGTTGTCTGAATAAGCCTCTTTATGGCCTCAAACAGTCTCCTCGGGCATGGTTTGATAAATTTAGTAAGACCGTTAGTGCTGTTGGGTTCACTCGAAGTTCGGACGATTTCTCTCTATTCACTCGTCATCGCCCAACAGGCACAGTGATTCTATTGGTATATGTGGATGATATTTTGATTACAGGAGACGATCTTTCATAAATATGGATGATCAAACAGCATCTGGCGACTGTGTTTCAAACAAAGGACCTGGGAAGCCTTCGATATTTTCTTGGTCTCGATGTGGCTCGGAGACCTGATGGGCTTGTGTTATCTTAGAGAAAGTATTGTCTTGACTTACTTCATGATGCAGACTATTCTGGATGCAAGCCAGTTGATACTCCCATGGATATCAATCACAAGTTCTGTGCTCATGCCTCAGATTCTGATGTGCTTCTTCCAAATCCAGAGTATTATCGTCGCCTTGTGGGAAAGTTGATATATCTCACTGTCACAAGACCTGATATATCATTTGCGGTTGGAGTTGTCAGTCGATTCATGCATGAGCCACGTATCTCTCATCTTCAGGCAATCGAGCGTATTCTTCGATACTTGAAGACTGCTCCTGGACAAGGACTTGTATACAAGCCCTCTTCGTCTTCCTTATCTTTGATTGCATACTCTGATGCTGATTATGCTGGCTCATTGGATGATCGTCGTTCCACAAGTGGATACTGCACTCACTTTGGAGGACATCTTATTACATGGCGCAGCAAGAAACAGTCTGTGGTCGCTCGCTCATCCGCTGAGACCGAGTATCGATCGATGACAGCAGTTGTGTCTGAGCTCACATGGCTTGAGGGTCTCCTTGATGATCTAGGAGTCAAGCTCTCCTCACCTGCCACTTTATTTTGCGACAGTCAAGCTGTTATACACATTGCCAAGAATCCGGTCTTCCATGAACGGACAAAACATATTGAAATTGACTGTCACTTCATTCGGGAGAAGGTTCAGTTGAAGAAGATAGAGTTAACACATGTTCCTGCTGCTCAACAAGTTGCTGACATCCTCACCAAGGCCTTACCATGACGTCTCTACTATCAGTTCTTGTCCAAGCTTGGTGCCTACGACTTGTACGCTCCAGCTTGCAGGGGAGTGTTAGAGAATACTAGGAAAAATAATGTATTGGCTCACTAACTTGGCCCATGTAGGATTTTGTGTTTAGTCTCACATTGTTTGTATAGCTTGATCTTACTCTCCTCTCTCCTATATATTTGTACTCATACTTATTTTTTGTCATTCCAGAAGTATATACAATGTTTGGACTTTTCTCTATATTAATGACTCACATTAATTGACTCAACTACTAATAATACATTAATAACCAATATTTATTAAACTAGGCAGGATGACTCGCAACATGGTAACTATGCATGAAGGCCCATAATAGGTGGCCGATTGTGGCATGGGTTTAGCTGAAAAATGATGTTTTTGACTTTGAATGCAAAAATGGTAGCTCAAAGGTGAGGGAATTGGCTCATAATTGATAGAACAAAGATTGGGTCGAGTAAAGGGGTGTTAGTTTTCGCATGGTGATGTGGATTCCATAGGTTGAGTGCAAAAGCTGGTCATGGTTTTTGGAACATGATATTTTTCTTTTTTGAATTGTATTTAAAATTTTAAGGCAAAATCTTAGAAAAAGTGAACATGGAAGTGGTAGTTGTTAAGGTTTAAAAGACAACAAACCAACGTTTACTCAATCTGTTCTCCAAAAAAAATTTTAGTCCAATTTCTATGAGGTGGTTATGCAGTAAACTTGGTTGGGTTTGGATTTATGGTTTGGATTTGATAAAGCGGAAGTCTAAAGTCAAGTAGCAATCCACACAATGATGGTGACTTCTCATTGGACTTAGGCTCTGTTTGGGACGATGGTGACGGTGGAAAAAATACTATTCCTACTGTTATCACAGTTTTGTAGGCATTTGATTTCCTGGTGGTGAGAAAAATGTCTATGTCAAAAAATGTTTTCAGGTCTTTTTGAAAAACGGTAGATCATCCACTTTCAAAAAGGCTAAAATGAGCTTTACATGTTCTCATGCTTCTCTTTTTGTAGCTCTACATCTCCATTCCCCTCCTATTGTTTTTCTTACCACTGCTTTTTTGACAACTCTAATCTCACAATTGATTTCCCAACATTGCGACCTGCCACAACAGCCAGTCAGCCATCCCAAATAGAGCGTTATTCACATTATACTATCTCATGCATGCACTGGACTCAATTACATACTTGAGATTTCATAACACTTGTATTATAGCAGACCCACAATAGACAGTTTATCACATAGAAAATGCAGCTTATTAACATACCACAAATACAATCCATGACAAACTCAAATAAAATAAAGATTACGACTATTATATCCTAGATGTACATAAATCTAGACATAACAAAAAAGTTTGATATATGATAATTTATTTTGGCGTGGATGCATCGTATATCAAATGTGATGCCCAAAATATGGTTTTACTATCCAAGCATCAGTTCTTTTCTTTGCTTAAACTAATTGGCCAAGTATGTACATTTGATATTATTTGGAAGAGCCTAAGAGGGATAATTTGCCTCTATTTATCTGAAGTGAGGGCAAGCAAAATCAAAAATGAAAAAAAGAACACATGTTGGCTCATTGTAAGCAATAAGCATAATCCCTAGTAATACCCATGCAGGTAATTATTTATGTAACCGAATGATTCCTGTTTGTTTTTTCAAATATTTATTAGTATACTATGCCAATGGTCAAGTGGTCTCTTAAAATCTCGATAGCAATATATTGTAATCTTTTTTGCTGATGCCAAAGAAAAAAATGATGTTTTTAATATGTCTGTACTAGTAAATAGGTTTTTTGAAAGCTGTATTAGTTTGAAATTCATACTGGTATTATATTGTTCGCTGTTTATATCTGTTTCTGTACTTGAAGGACTCTGACTACTCCAGTATCACTCATTAAATGTCTGCGATCTATCAAAGAGTATGCATTCAAAGCTTCTCCATATCCAGTTATAATAACTCTAGAGGACCATTTGACTTCTGATCTTCAAGCTAAAGTAGCTGAGGTGGAACTAGTAAACAAATTGGAAATTGCCAAGCTTCGAATCAAAATTCTAGTTTAATTGTTTATATACATTCTTATCAGATGGTCATTCAAACATTTGGAGATATGCTTTATTATCCTGAGAGTGAAACCGTTATGGAGTTCCCTTCTCCAGAATGTCTTAAAAGAAAAATTATTCTATCAACAAAACCTCCAAGGGAGTGCCTTGAAAGTAAGAGTCAAATTACCAAAGATGGTGGATCTCAGAAAAGGATGGAACCAGCCGAGGAAGATTCTTGGGGAAACGAGGTCACTGATTTTAAGAGTGAACTGAAGTATGGGGGCAAGGTGAAATGCTAGATTGAGTTGGCAGTATTTTGAATATCTTTTTTGACGTGATTGGGCTCACGTGCTTCATTGCGGTGCAGGAAAATAGCCAGAAACAAGATGACGAAGGTAGCAATGTTGATGAAGTTAGAAATGACGATGATGATGGTAATGATGACGATGATGACAGTAAAGTTCAGCAGAATGCAGCCCCTGAATACAAAAATCTGATCACCATCAAGGCTGGAAAGCCAAAGGGCCATTTGATCCATGCACTTCAGGCGGACACTGGTAAAGTAAAACGCCTTAGTTTGAGTGAGCAACAACTTGAGAAGTTAGCAGCATCTCATGGAACTGACATTGTTAGGTGATTACTTTTTCCATGTCTTATGTTAAATATGTACTTAAGGTGTTAGATGTTACATCCCGAATTTGATGAGAGTGATTCGATGAAGACGCAGAGTGTCTTTAGGGCGGGTAAGACGAAACAAAAATAGCTCTTGACAGGCTTCTAAGTGATAGGACGTGTAGGAATAAAATGAATCACACAACAAAATTGAATAAAAATTTAGGTTTAAGTGATAATTTTGATCCCCAAATATCAAACCCATTTTTTAGGCAAATGGTGAAATTTTGTTAGGAATTTCACAATTGTGAGTAATTTCGGAATAGGTGACTATTGAAACATACTCGTAAGCTATCCATCAACATGTTTGACATGTCTCCATACAGATCATTTTTTAGGGAAAAACGATATGTTTTTCTAAAAAAATAGATTATGTCCTTATATAAAATATAAGCTGACATTTCTAATTTTTTCCAATATATCAGCCGACATGGCTTTTAAATATATCGTTCGTTATTTTATTTCATGTTATATTAGCAGGCTAGCAACATATGTTTAAATCACAACACACACACACACACACACATCTATATATTATATTATATATGTTTAAATCGATTAGACTTATTGTTTTGATTTTTTAACTTTTTATTCTTACAATTAATTTTGTATAATTATTGTATAATATTTAATATATTTTATAATGTATCATTTTGTATTTGTTAATAATATTTTATCTTAGATACTATTCAATTTTATTTTGTAATATTAATTAATGACTCATTTTTTATTTGTTATATATTTTTCTACTTTTATATAACATATAATTATAGTTAGTATACATAAAAATAAAAAATTTATTTGTAAGATTTGAAAATCCGATATTTTAAAATATCCCCGACATATCTCTGACTTTCAACATTTAAAAACTCAGTCTGATATGTCGCCGACACCCGATATTTAGAACCTTGAAGCTATCTATAAAACAAATTAGAATATGCATTCAGCTTAGTGTGGGATGGGCCGAACCAACATAGATAATAACTCAAATATTGTTGGGACATTATATTAGACACATGCAATAAGACAACCTGTTCACAACCGATATGCTAAACTTTTAAAATATATGAATGACAAACCTTGTTTCACCATGTGATTGCACTAGATATTTTCATAAACTTTTTGAAGATGTCTATCTCATCTATATTTTCTTTTTTTAATCTTAGATTCACCCAAAAGAATATGCTCAGGATATACCCAAAAGGCACACGTGTTACTTCCTCTAACTACAATCCATTGCTAGGGTGGATGCATGGTGCTCAAATGGTTGCTCTTAATATGCAGGTAATTGTGCAGTTTCACATTGTTTATTGTGATTTTTCAGTAAGACTATTCCTTAATAATCATGATTATTTTCCACTTGATTAATATGGTGTCAGAGAGATATATGCACCACTTCTGGAGTACTAAACCTGCCCTATGTAGCTTTGTGCACATTTGTGGAATTGAAGGTTTAACATTTTTATATGTAGAGAATTCTATTAGATGTTACGGAAAATCATATGCTTTTCTTAACACGGCGAAATCCTATTAGAAAAGATGAGTTTAGATTGTTGATTTGTACCACGAGGAGATTCAAGTGATCTTATATTTCATGGACCATAATTCCAAACTCCTTAATTTCTCCAGGCTTTCAAGTATGCAGCATTTGTTTATTATTGCTGCATTGCTACATATAGAATCCATATAGTAATTTTGTTTCATGAAGTTGCTTATTCATTTTACCTTTTTCTATCATATATAACTGAAATCTAGCTATTGTTTTTGTTCTCTTCTTTCAGGGATATGGAAGGTCGTTATGGTTGATGCATGGATTTTACAGAGCAAATGGAGGTTGTGGATACATAAAAAAACCCGACTTTTTGATCAAAAGTGAACCATATGGTGAAGTGTTTGATCCAAAAAGAATCTTGCCTGTGAAGAAGATCTTAAAAGTATATCATTTTTGCAAAAAGAGCAAAATCATATGCTTCGTTCTAGCCTGGGATCGCATTGCCATATCTAATTTGTTCTTATACTTGCAACAGGTAAAAATATACGTGGGAGATGGATGGTTCATGGATTTTAAGCGAACCTACTTTGACAAGTGTTCCCCTCCTGATTTCTATGCAAGGGTGTGAATCTGATCCTCACATATACACTATTTTTGATCAATTGCATTCCCTTTTCAATAATCGATAGTACTGTTTTCACTTTACACGAAATCACACATCTTTGCCCAGTTGACAAGTCTATGAGACAACAATTAACTTAAGACCCTGATCATGGGTCCTCTTTTTTCCCCTGGATTGTAAGTGTTGTAATATTAAATAGTTAAGAGTTTTGGTTGTAGGCTATATAAAGCCAATCTATTGCCCTAATGAAAATATCAATTATTTCGTAACTTTGTATCCCCTCCCAGCGGCGTGTCTCCCGTCCACGACTTCAACACTGCACGAACGATGCCCTAGCGTTTGCTTCTAGCGCCTGCAACGTCTCTGGCTGTGGCCAATCTAGCCGCAATGGGTCTTCAGCGCTACACGAACGTCGCCCTAGTGGCCAACCCCCTCCCCCTCCCTCTGCCGCATGCAGTGCAACAAGCGTAGGCCACTTACGCCTACGCACATCCAACATACCCTGATCTCTGGATGCAATGATCAGATCTAGGGCAGGAGGAGGCATTGCTTGATACGGTACGGGATGTGGTGATCGGTGAGGAAGCTGGTCCATGGTGTCGAAGGAAGGTACGATGGAGGATGTCTTCAAGTTGTCGGTCTCGGATGAATTGACCATATTATTGAGGGTGTTGGGTTCATCGCGCCGATCAACAAAGTTGGAACTTCCACCGATTGATCTGAAGCTTGATGGATCGATCTCGTACCTGAGTTGGTCACGCCGTGTGAAGAAAACCCTTGTAGTGAAACGGGTTGGGGGCTTTCTGACTGGGGCGTTGAAGAAACCAGAGAACCTGGCTTGAGGAGATGAGTGAGAGTCGGCCCACATGACAGTGTTTATGCGGCTTTTCAGCTCGATTGTCTGATCGATTGTCGCTACGGTAGATGACCTAGAGACAGTTATGGAGGTTTGGGACAAGCTGAAAAATACATATGATGTCGTGGGAAACACTTTGCAGGTCTTCTAGGTGAAAGGATAAATTGATGACACCGTTCGGGGAGAGAAGACGGTGCAGGAGTACGCCTCCGACTTGGAACGTCTGTGGATGGATTATGATCACGCCTCCGGCGGGATGTGTTGCAGCGACTTACAGTGTCGTAGGAGAGAACGATGAAGTTTCTGAAGGGATTAGATGGCAAGTTTGATCAGTGGAGAACCCTACTTTTATTTGGTACAAAGATTCCTACGCTTATCGAGGCCATCTCTGTCATGATCTAGGAGGAGACACATCTCAAACTTCAGGCAGGGACAGGAGGGTCCATTACTGTGAAGTCAACACTACCGGTTGTTGGCTTTGGTGCTACAGGATAATGGGAAGAGACCCGACAATGCTACAGCTGTGGGGAGGTGGGCCATCTGAGGCAAGCCTTCCCTAAGCCGCCTAATGAGAGATTTGTGTGGTGGACGGGGACGTGGTCGGGCTCGTAGTGGCCGATGAGGCTATCGAGCCAATTTGGGCATGACTGACAGTACGAAGGTAGTTGGCATTATCTATACAGAGGAGCAGACGTTATTGAGCATGATGGAGGGAATCAAGAGGAAACAAAAGGGCGAGGGGAGCAGGGATGGAGCCGCATAGTTCACTATATATGCCTACCCAATTGATGGATCTCTTGCTCCTGCATCCATTTCTTCCTCCAGGGAATCAGATTGGATCATTGACTCGGGAGCATCACGTCATGTGACTGGAAACATAGGCGAGTTCTCCTCCCTCACTCGCCTAACTACTGCAGATAACATCCAGACGACGGATGGTATGTTCCGACCAGTGGTCGGTAAGGATATTGTTACTTGTTCAGGTTCAGTAACACTATCTAATGTTTTGTATGCTCCCTTTTCAGTTAGTCTATTATCCATTAGTTCTATAATTATTCAACTGAGATGTGTTTTTTTTATATTCTCATGGTAACTTTCCAGGAGAAAGGGACGAGACGGATACTTGGGGCTGAGACTTGACATGACGGACTTTGGTATCTGGATCGGGAAGGATTGGACGCAGTTCTTATATTTGTGGTAAAAAAGCAAAAGTTGGACAAAAGATGAGCGTAGAGGATACGCTGATACTCCATCACAGACGGTTGGGGCGCCCTTCTTTTGGCACTGTAGCCAGATTATTTTCTGTTTTTTTAAAGAGCAAATTAAACCAAATTGGTATATAATGCTTGTGATTTAGACAAGCTTACCTAGGAGTTCGTATGTTAGTTACGGTCGGAGAAGCTCTTTCGTTTTTGATGTAGTTCATTACGATGTATGGGGGTCTTGTGTTGTAAGTTTTTTGAATGATTATAAATACTTTGTAACCTTTATTGATTGTGCATCCCGTGTTACGTGATTATATTTGATGAAAAATAAGAGTGAGTGTTGAAACCGAAATTCGGTTCCAAGAAGAGTTCAGACCCGAGGGAGTAACCTGCACATATTTCTCTCAAGTAAGAATGCTTGACTAGTTGCTTGGACGCTAAGGAGCAAACCCCTGAGTTGCAGCGAGGAGGTTCCGCCACACACCCGGAAGATCAGAGCGAGTTTCCCCTCTCAAGCCAATGCTTAGCTGGGTACCTTGGAGGGCATTTGGGGCCAACCAGGATCAGCCAAAGGGGGAAAAAGCCAAAAAAAAGTCCCTCCTCCAAAGGTGCCCTTGGGGTCTATTTATAGTTTTTCAAGACTGTTTTGCAGATAGTGAAATTCCGCCTTTTGGTTTTACTATACACAGCCCAAAGCGGTCTGCCAATAGCGAAACTCCTCTATTTGGAGGGGCTATTAGCAGGCCAAAAAGGGTCCCCTAGCAAATAACCATGGGCGAGTCGGCCGTCTTGCTACCTCTTGACTGGAGCGGCGAGTGCCCGGTGAACCTTACACTCGCCTCTCGCCCTGAGCCAGGGGAGGGTGCTGGCCGTTTTCCCCTCACTCGCTCACCATCTGCCCTGGGCCTGGGCGAGTGCATGCCAAACTACCTCACTCGTCTTCTAGTTGCTCTTGGTGCTTGCCTTGAGTGAGTTAAGGAAGTATTCCTCCACTCGCCTATTCGACTCGCCTGGGACTAAACTGCCCTTGTTGTCTTGGCTTCCTCTGTGGGTCCCACTTAGCGAATATCGGGTTGTATAGTGAGGTACTTACCTGCTTCTGAGATTTTCATAAGTGCCTATAAATAGGACTCCAAGGCACAAGTTGGGGCCACCTTCATTCCCCCCCTATGAGGGACGAGTTCACATTAGCCCTCAGTTATGCCGAGCTTAACAATGGACTTAAGAGGGGAAGTTCCTATAGACTTCCGGGTGTGTGGCGGGACCTCCTCGCTGCAGCACGCGAGTCTTGATTATAGGCAGTCCGAAGCTATTCTTTTGATTCACCACCTTCTTCTCGCCAAGACTCCCGCGGGGCGAACACTAAATCAGTAAGCTTTGGTCATCCTCTGGTCCGAACAACAGTGACCGAGTTTCTTGGTTCCAACAATAAGCATGTTCAGACATAATACACTGCGGTTATTAAGGAACTAAGGTCGGATAATGGAACCGAATACACTAATATGATAATGGAGGAATACTTATCACCCCATAAGATATTTCACCAGACCACCCGTGTATACACACCGATACAAAATGGAGAGGAGGAAAGGAGGAACAAACACTTTCTAGAGGTGACAAAGAGTATGATGCTCAACATGAAGGTTTCTCAGAGTCTGTAGGGATGCGGTGTTGACAGCGGCACAACTGATCAACATGATGTCTTCATAGGTTCTGGGGCGGAAGTTTCTGTGTCAGCAGTTTCATGGACATAATGGGGGGGGGATCCTTCCTTTAAGGTATATGAGTGTATGTGCTTTATGAAGGACAACAAGTCGGATTTTGATATTTGGTAAGCTTGATGTGAGGGCAGTCAAGTGTATCTTTGTGGGCAACTCTCGTACTCAGAAAAGGGTACATGTGCTGGATTCCAGTGGAAAAAAGAAGCTTTGTGAGCATGAATGTTCACTTTAGAGAGTTAGAGTAATACTACCAACAGGAGGGAGCCCTACCTACACCAGATTCGTTAGATATCAAAAATATGAGGCGAGAAAAGGAGAGGTTGGTGACAAATCTTGGAGTATGGCATGGAGGATCGGTGGAGAAGCAGGAAAGCGATGAGGAGCAGGAGGAGGAGATTGAGGAGAGGCGAGATGTTAGATCTACGACTCAGAGAGAGCTACTTACATACAGTAAGAGGGGGAAGTTGTTAGCAGTACCAGTTCCAGTGTCTGTGCCCAGTGTAGCTCCTAGTCCCTTTGGCTACGTCTGTCCCTACTACTGGAGCACCTATATCACTACAAGCCTCAGGTGATATCATTCCCCCTATTTCTCCTTCTCCAACTGTCACATTATGGAACACTATTCACAGCAATGCGGGAAATCTTCCTAATAGATACGGTTGGGACATTGCTTCCCCTGTCTCTTATGATCATATGTCTTCTTCTCACGGAGGATTCATTGCATTGTTGGATAGTATTATTGTACCTAACATAGGTTGCCAAAGACGATCCAATGTGGAAGGTAGCGATGAAGGAGGAGAGGAGGGCTCTTGAGAAGAACAAGGTTTGGGAGTTGGCACAACCAAGGTTGTCAGGATCGAGATCCTAGGTGTGATCATTTCGAGGTTGGATTAGATCGGATCGTAGGATCGGATTGAGGATCGCAAGATCCCACAACATTCATAAATAAGATTTAAAATATAGAATTAAATTTTGTATCATTCAATTACATGCTCAATTAACTAAAAATCAATAAATTAAGCAGTATGTGAATAATTATATTAAAAAAATTTGAATAGCTAAATCAAAACGATAACATCATACTAAGTTCACTTTCAATTTCAGGTAGAACACTCAATGTCTACTAACAATAAATACAAATCTGGACTAATTAATTGGTTGAAGTCTCGAAGCAGGAAAACAAACTCAGACTGCTTGATTGCTCGTACGTTGGAAGCAGGAAGTTTGAATTGCTCGTCTATTGGATTTCTAACCACTAGATTGCTCGTACGGTAGAAAGGAAGAGAATACGTCATCCTGAAAGTAGGAAGCAGGAAGCCACTGGATTACTAACCAATGGATTGCTCATACGCAAAAATATAAGATAAGAGACTAATATAACTTGAAATGGAACCTGGTAAGGAAGGAAAAGGAAGACATTGTATGGACTGGAAGCGACCGAAGTCGCCGCTCTTGACCTCCGTTTGCAGTAGAAAATCGGCACTTGGGATACGATAAAACATCATGATATGATTCTGTGATGAGGTATGAGGAGGGATTGGGATAAGGCTAAACAATGGGTTATGGGCGTTGGACCGGTTGAATGGGGTCGGGATAGGGTTGGACATATTTCTAGTTACTTTTGGCCAAACCAGTAGAATCGAGTTGGGATCGCGGTCCTAAAGATCCTAAGATCCGGATCATGTTCCCAGTCGTAGATGTGCCGATTTAGAGCATAGTAAGATCCGAATCGATTTACAAAATCTAGATCGTAGGATTGTAAGATCCTACTATCCGAATTGCAAACCTGATAACCATGGGCACAATTGTCAAAGGATAAGAAGGCCGTCGGGTGCAAATGAGTGTTTACTGTGAAGCATAACCCATATGGACAGGTTGAACGCTGCAAGGCTTAATTGATTGCCAAGGGGTACAATCAAACATATGACATCAAGTACAATGAGACATTTGCACCGGCTTCGAAAATAAGCACCACCAGGACTCTGATCAGCTTGGCGGTGAATGGTGGATGGATGTTGCACCAACTAGATGTGAAAAATGCATTTCTTCATGGAGATCTAGCAGAGAAGGTGTACATGGAGATACCACCAGGATTTGACACGACCAAGACAAAAACCAGAGTCTGTAGGTTGAAGAAGTCCCTTTATGGGCTAAAACAGTCACCTCGCGCGTGGTTCGACAGGTTTAGGAAGGCGATGATTGGGATGAGATATCAACAAATAAATGTTGATCACACATTGTTTTTCGGGCAGAACGAAGGTCACATCACCATGCTTGCGGTGTATGTGGACGACATAATTATCACAGAGGATGATGAGTAGGAGATTGGCCTCCTCAAGGTGGTTCTGGGCAAGGAGTTTGAGGTGAAGGATCTGGGTCTTATTAGGCATTTTCTTGGGATTGAGATTGTTTACGAGGCAGAGTGGCTAGTTCTTTCCCAAAGAAAATACGTTTTAGATTCTCACGAAAACAAGAATGTTGGGGTACAAACCTGCAAAACCAGTCCGGATATATTGATGACTTGTTGCAAAGATTTGCCATGGATTCTGCAAAACCTGCAACTACTCCAATTGCTCCAGGAGAAAAGTTTACAAAAGAAGGTGGAGAGGAAAAGGTGAATGAAGAACAATATAGAAGCTTAGTAGGATCTCTAATTTACCTTACTGACACCAGGCCGGATATTGAATTTGTTGTAAGCTTAGTCTCCAGATTTATGCATTCCCCAAGTGCTAAACATCTCGCAGCCGCCAAGCGCATTTTGCGCTATGTTAAAGGAACCAGAGGATTTGGACTTCATTACAGCAGGGAAGAAATTAGAGAAGAAGACACTGAATCGAGAACTAAGAAGGAGAAGAATGTTAACAAAATTTATAATCTGCAAGGGTATTCCGACAGTGATTGGGGCAGATGCTCTGATGATAGAAGGAGCACATCGGGGCACATATTTTCCTCAATAATATGCCCATTTCATGGAGCTCTCACAAGCAAAAGACCATGTCCCTGTCATCTACAGAGGCTGAGTATATTGCCCTGTCTGAAGCATCTCGTGAAGGTGTTTGATTCAGAAGAATGCTAGAAGAGATAGAGAAAGAGGCAGAAATAAAAATGAAGATCAAAATCGACAACACCTCTGCCATGGCCCATTGGCCCTGGTGCATAATCCGGTTTTTCACAACAAATTCAAGCATGCGGAGCTCAAATGGCACTTTATTCGCGAACTTATAAGCAAAGGAGAAGTTACTTTGGAACATTGCAACTCAAAGAGTCAAGATCGCAGATGCCCTAACAAAGGCGCTTACCGCCATGCAGTTCGAAGATCTAAGGAAGAAAATGGGTGTGATCAACTGCCTTGATTAAGGGAGGGTGTTAGTCATAATCAAGGATATATCTCCTTTTGTGCAGCAGCATGGAGCAGATTGGAAGAAGCTCAAGGAGGATTTGCCAGACCTGCAGATAAGGAATTTTGTCATTGGAAGAACACAAGTTTTCAAGGAGATAAGAAGTTAATGTTGCTGCTTGGGGTGTGCAGTCAGCCGGTTTCTTACCTTTTTTTAATGTATATTTTTTGTATCATGTTCACCTTCTGTAGCCTATATATAAAGGCATTTGGTGCATGTTATTAGTGTGAATGTAAGAGTGAACTTCTTGTATAATTTTATTTCCATATGAATCAAAAGTATAGCGGTAGTACCGGCCTACCTTCACTCCTTTTTGTTCATTCCCACAGGTGATACCGGTGGTATGGAGAGAAAAAGAATGTCATCAATTGTAGTGAAAATGTGAGAAGAGGGAGAAGGAGACGAAGGCGAGGATGGAGGAAAAAATGGGTGTTCCTCAACAAAAGTAACGTCTTGGGAAATACAAACACGACGAGGAACAAGATCATAGCATCTATATCCCTTGTGCTCCGGGCTATAACCAAGGAAGACACAAGCAGTGGACTGAGCAGATAGTTTGGTGCACTCACGAGGAGGAAGAACATAATATAGACAACCAAACACACGTAGGTGGTCATAACGGGGAGGACGACCAAACAAGCGCTCACCAAGACTGTTGCCATGTAGGAAAGTTGATGGATGGAGGTTGATAAGATAGACATCAGTGAATATGACTTAAACCCAAAAGTGTGGAGGCACATGAGAAGCAATGAGGAGAGTACGAGTCGTCTCAATGATATGACGATGCTTTCTTTCCACAGTGTCATTCTGAGGATGAGCACTGGGACAAGAGAACTGAGGTAGACTATCACGAGAGGCCAGAAGATCACAGAAAGCATGCGACAAGTATCCCCCCCCCCCCAGAATCAGAGCAAAACGTGCGGATAGATGATACGCGGAAAATAGATTTACGTAGTAACGCAAGTATACGTGCCGAATCAAGTAATATAGAGTAAGAAGTGATCGTTCCCTCGAGGAAGTGATTAATTAGTGCTCACAATTACTAGCTCCTCCTATTCTTTAAATTCAAGCGAGATATTTAAAGTGATTTAATTGCGAGAATTTTAGAGACAATAATAAATAAATAAAAAAAAACTAATTTGAATCTTACTTCGTTTACTTTTTCCAAATTGGAGAATTAGTCTCGTATGTTGTTTTTCTAGACTATTGTGACGAATTTTCTTAGTGACCTCTCATGATTGGTTGATTACTATCCTGCAACGATTTTTTAAGATGAATGACATTATCTCTCGATCTCCGAAATCCGCTTATCCTAATTCTCCTATTTATCTCTAACTAGGCGAATTTAGAATAACATGAAGATTTAAAATCGATGTTGCTAACTCAAGACGAAATCTCTTCCTCTCTCGACGTTATATTAGGGTTTACGTTACACTTACACCGCTCCTCTCTCGAATCTTGCAGTGCAGTAAAAAGATGGAATTTTGACTAAAAGAATTACGTGACTCTTCTCTCGAATTTTGTCGCATAAAATGAGGATTCAACCCTAGACTAGCGAGACTCCTCTCTCGAATCTCGCCTCGCTAACTAAAAGAAGAACACTTACTCAAAAATTCCGCAGATAAAGCACATAAACCTAAGAAAAATAGATCATCAACCAAACATGAAAGTAAAATTGAAATCAAATCATCACAATGAGTCTAGAACTTACAACACACAAGACTTTTAAAATTTAGTTCATAACGATGGAGAAATCACACACCATGGTTGGAAAGTTCTTACAAAACATGATGGAAATTAGTCCTAACCGCTGTAGAATCCTTTTCCCGAGGTTGCTCGTTTGATCCGTTCGGAGATTTGTCGTCTTCCTCGCGTAAGAAGAACAACCCTAGGTTTTCCTCCTCTTCTTCTCTCCAATGGAAATCTCCTCTCCTTCTCTCCTTTTTCTCCTCCTTCATATCTCTGATTTGGTGTAGTTATTTTCTCCTAAAAAACGTAGGCATCCCTTTGGAAAGAAGCAACTTTTCATATTTGAAAACGGCGCCAATTTTAAATTTCAAAATCTGAAATTCGTCCAGACCACGTTGCAACCTGCTTTTCTGCGCGTTGTGACCTGTTTTCCTGGTTATTATGTTTGGGCAGATTTCCTTCTCCAAGCAGATTTCTTCGGCAATGCTCGTAATAACAACATGAAAAGAGACCAAATTAGTCAGAAAATAAATAAATATGAATTTAATTTCATTTCTACTTTATTCAATAGTCATTTTAAGCATTTTATAACAAATATTAAGTCTAAAATCGGGCCAGATAACTTCTTTTTGGAAAGTTATCACACCTCCACACTTAAACCTTTGCTAGTCCCTAGCAAAGACAATACTAATCATGGAAATTGAGCGAGCGAAAGTAATCATAATACAAACTCATAAGATCCTTCTTCTCAACACAATTAAAGAAAAGATTACTCAAAAATTTTAAATTTAACCAAATGAGAACTTGTCATACCTTAATGGTTCGTAATAATCAAAAATTCACTAGTTTGATGAAAGGTAAAGCTCAATTAAACTTTCTAGTGTGGTGTGTGCTATCCTTTAAAATCATCGACTCCTATAAATTGTTCTCAACGAACTTCCTCAATAAATAAGAGAGAATGAAAATAGGCCGAGTCTTTGACTTAACCTCCACTAGAGTTGATCGTTTAATTTGAAAAGAAATTATGAGGACTTGCAATAGAATTGATCTTGGCTTTGTCAGGAATGAAATGATATAATAAAATGTACTTTCCTTGTTAATATTCTTAATAACTCTCTCAACTATGAGGTTCATCCTTTAATTAGCAACTTTTTAGTCCGTAGTAGGGATCATTCCAAGTAGGTGTACACACACTCGGGCCACATATCACTACAACTCACACAATATTATTATTTTTTTCTCTGTAATCATAGTTGGGATCATTCCAAGTATGAATATACATACCTAGGCCACATATCACTATGATACTTTTTTTTCTTCTTTTCTTTAAAAGTCATAGTAGGGATCGTTCCAAGTAGGTGCACACACACTTAGGCCACATATCACTACGACTCATAATTATTTTCTTTGAACAATCACCCATAGTTAAATAGTTGCTAAGAAATTGCTTTAGGAATGAGGGGAAATTATGCATGATAATCAAAGATTCAAGCTCCAAGGATAGTAAGTGATCAAATCAAATATAAGTAGTGAGGCACGGGTTGATCAAAGGGAAATGCTAATCATTCTTACAAATCAACTAGATATCTCAATGCTTTGGTTTACATCTCGACTCGGTTCATGTCAACCCTTCCATCATTACTTTTAGAAGTCAGTGAGGATCAATTTTTAGGAAGCAACTTCTTTTAAAGAATTTGAGGATAAGAGAAATATTTAAAAGAGCTTTTACCCATCTTACTAACTTTCAATCGAAGATTTGAACCATTAAGATGGACTATCCCACTAAACAATAATCATTAAAAAAAAAAATTCTTAATTAACCTACTCGTTAATTATATTGAGAAGTAGGACAAACTATTATTGTTAAAAGTACTCAACTCTCACTCAATTGGTAGGAGTATGCTACTCCCACCTCCACACTTTTGCTCTTTGTTAGTCCCTAGTAAAGTGACTTCAATACCCAAGAAAATATGTCTAATAAGCAAATAAAGTAAAGGATAAAATGCAAGTAAAGATGAAAATTGAAATTTAAGTTCTCCCCTGAAGAGTTGATTGTCTGTGCAGTTGTCCATTGATTGGATAATGCACTTGATTTAATAAGTAATGGGATGTCCTTCTGATAGCCTATCTATTAAATAATTCCTGCATGTATTGAACCCTCAACATGTACACCGATTAGGATATGAAATGTAAATATGTCGGCCAACATGTGTATCACAAAGAGTAACAGAATATAATACCAGAGCAGAGTTACTGTTTTAAGCATATCAAATTAACTCATCCTTGAAAACATTCATAAACACTAACAATGTATGCATATAACATCATTAAGCAGAATTCGTATAATCATTCAGCATAACATAAAATTAAGACTCCGAATTAAATTATATATATGACAAAATTACCAACTTCAAAGGATGGCTAAGCATAACACAGAATCAAAATGCCACAGTCTAATAGCTAGTAATCATGACAATTGTGAAAGCTCCAATTAGCATCAGAGCCAAACTATGAGTAGGTATCCGAATTAACCATTATAAAAGAAATGTACTGTCCAAAGGACTAAACCTGTCATCACCAAAATGTACGAGTGCAACGGTAATCAACCAACTATCCAAAATCAGAGCAACACAGAGAAGATTAAAATGTCATCCATGCAAGTGCAAAACTAGAAACAACATAACACACAAGAACTATGCATCCCCTTCCTCGTCCTCCTCGTCATCTTCTTCGTCTTCATCCTCCTCTGCTGCGTCCTCAGCCTCATCCTCATCTTCATCTCGTTCTTCCTCCTCATCGTCTTCATCCTCCTCCTGTTCTTTAGATTTTACCAACGTAGGATCTATTCTCGACCCATCTGACGTCAGGAGATAGCCTCTTTTGTCAAACTGGGACCCCAGATCATAATTAGGCTCTGTCACTGGAATGCGGGCCTTCTGCATCAACTTGGCCTGATTCTCACATATGTAGTCCAACCTAGAGTTGAAATAAACAAACTGGCAACGATGATACGCCTTCATGTACTCAAGTTGCTCGCTCATAGCGTCTGGATCCGTGCCATTGTCAACTACAGGAATACTAATGCGCTTGGGCGCCACTACCTTTGACTTAGGGGGTTTAGCAGCACACACGGCTTTCAACTTGCTTGGATTCCGAGGAAGCTCAGATGGAACTTTGATGTTTACGTTTACTACCGTTTCGGTGATGTGGCGATCCACTTGCGTGATTAGGTCTCCCTCACCGAGTTCAACTCCAGCCGCGCGACATAGCTCTGTGATGGTAGTTGGGAACCAAATGTGCTTCATTTTCTTGTCATTCACTTTTGTCCAGATAAGCCGGGAGATGATCCGTCCGATATTGACCTTTATGCCTTTTATGATGCAGAAAATCAATGCAATCCTATCAAGTTGGACGTGATTCAAATGACGTGTGGGCAGCAAACTTGTGTTTACAAAGTGGAGCCAAACCTTCGCTTCCCTCGATAGGCAAGTAGAGTGTAGAGCGTTCTCTTTGGTGCTCACCCAGTCTGGTCCCAGTACACTACAGATAACAACGGTCATATCAGCCTTAGGCGTGGAAGAAAGCATAGCCGTATGATCTGGTCCGATGTTATCATCTAAATCAAAGAACGAATTGATGGCAGAGGCAGAAAAATCCACTTTCTTTCCTCGCACGAACACCGTCCCACTTTCTGCGACTGGTGCATTAGCGTAGAATTCATAAACCCATGGTAACACTGCCTCCATCCTTGGGTGACAAAACGTTTCTCAGCCCATAGCCTGAATTTGCCCCACATATCCTATACTCCAGCCCCGTTTCTCCATCTTGAATCCTCTTTCGTAAATGGGCGGTATGGATTGGAGGGAATGAAATCTTTGGGCGGCTTCGTCACTCAAAAATTTCTGGCTTTTTCGCACAATCTCTTTCCCTTTACCCTTCTTCCTGGATGCCATAACCTACCCACAAAATCTGAACCCATAACTAAAGCGAAATAAGCAAATGTCTAGGGCTAACTCCAGATAGACTTAGGGTTATGAAATGTATACCTTTAGGAGCTCGTGAAGTCGAACGTGTGCCGTCGGCGGTTGTCGCAAGCTGCAGGAGAGCCGCAAGCGTCAGACCTCCACGTTACGCTATCGCCGGAATCCAAATATTCCTCCCGTCGGAACCACCGGTTGCTCACCCGCTCCCGGCGAAGCCGACCACTGGCACTATCTTCCCCGCGGGCTTCCGTATATGCCAACGCCGCTCCTCCGCCCTCACCCCCTTACGCGACTGGCTAGGGCAGGAAGATAAAAATCGGGAGAAAAGGGAGGCTAGCCGGTGAAGATGAGACCATGGCCTTTTATTGGATGCAGACAAACCGGTTGGTCTAGGTAAAGCGACCGGTTTAACCGGTCCGCCGGATTTGGAAGAACAAAAGGCAGGAATCAGGAAGTCGCAACCCCCCTAGTGTCGCGTTGTGACTTCCTGAGTTGGGCCATCATGGCGCCGGTTCAACCGGACCGAACCGAACCACGGTTCGGTTCACTCCTTCTTACCCAATCAGTAAAATAAAGGGCGCAACCTGGTATTTTCAGGTTGCGACGCACAATTCAATATGAAAAATTCAGATTGCTTCACGATTTTTGATCAAATGATATAAATATAATGATTTCGGCCTGCATGCATGATGCTGACGATATAAGCATTAACAAACGTACACTTTTTTTTTTCATTATTATATATATATATATTTATTATGATTATTATTATTTAACTAATTAAACAAACAAACAACACTAACAGATGATGGGTTGCCTCCCACCAAGCGCCGAGTTTTAAACGTCTCGGCCGGACGTTCTTCTTCGCACTCGTTTTTATTTTAGCATGATGACCATCGTCTCTCGATGATCGTCGTCTTTAAAGTACTCCTTTAACCGCTGCCCTTAACCTTAAACTTGGATCCGTCCTTCTCATTACAAATTGTGATTACTCCAAACGGATGTACCTCCTTCACCCGAAAAGGTCCGGACCATCGTGACTTCAATTTTCCTGGGAATAATCTCAATCTGGAGTTATACAGGAGAACGAGTTGCCCTTCTTTGAACTCTTTTCTGTGCAATCTCGAATCATGTCATTTCTTCGTCCTTTCCTTGTACAACCTAGCATTTTCATAAGCGTTAGATCTGATTTTCTCCAATTCATTCAAATGAAAAAGTCTATTCCTGCCCGCTTCTTGGAGATCGAAATTCAATCTTTTTATTGCCCAGTACGCTTTATGCTCCAATTCCACGGGTAAGTGACAAGCTTTTCCATACACCATTCTAAAAGGGGTCACACCTATGGGCGTTTTATAGGCAGTCCTATAGGCCCATAACGCATCGTTCAACCTAAATGCCCAATCCTTCCTAGTTGTACTCACCGTCTTCTCTAAAATAGACTTGATCTCTCTATTGGAGATTTCGGCTAATCCATTGGTTTGCGGGTGATATGCTAAGGCCACTTTATGTGCTACACCATATTTTTTAAGAAGTGATTTAAATTGTGTATTGCAAAAATGCGAACCTCCATCACTGATTATCGCCCTAGGCGTGCCGAATCTGGTAAATATGTTTGCTTTTATAAACTTGAGTACAACCTTGGCATCGTTTTTCTGTGTGGCAATGACCTCCACCCACTTTGACACATAATCCACTGTCAATAAAATGTAAACATTTCCTCCCGAATTCACAAACGGTCCCATGAAGTCAATGCCCCAAACATCAAATACTTCTACCTCCAGAATATAGGTCATAGGCATACTTGCCCCCCGATGAATATTGCCGGTCTTTTGGCATCTATCACACTTCTTAACAAATAAGTGTGCGTCCCTAAACAGTGTTGGCCAATAGAAACCAGCCTCTAGTACCTTCATAGCAGTTCGTTCTCCCATGAAGTGTCCTCCATAAGGAGATGCATGACACTTCTCTAGGATATCATGAACTTCTATTTCTGGTACACACCGACGAATCACTTGGTCAACACATATCTTAAATACATATGGGGCATCCCATAGATAAAACTTAGCCTGATGAAGAAATCTTTTCTTCTGTTGATAATCTATATCTGGAGGCAAAATGTTACTCACAATGAAATTGACGAAATCAACATACCATGGAATACTTGCCTCAGATATTGTCAGCAACCTCTCATCAGAAAAATTCTCTCTAATCTCTATGTCTAAAACCTTCTCACGCGCATACTCTAGCCGTGATAGGTGGTCTGCTACAGGATTCTCCGCCCCCTTACGATCCTTAATCTCCAAGTCGAACTCTTGTAAGAGGAGAACCCACCTAATCAGTCTAGGTTTAGCGTCTTTTTTTTCTACTAAAAATCGGATAGCTGCATGGTCCGTATAAACAATCACCTTGGAGGTTACTAAGTAGGAGCGAAATTTGTCAAAAGCAAAAACGACTGCTAATAACTCCTTCTCGGTAGTTGTGTAGTTTACTTGTGCATCAATAAGCGTCTTGCTAGCGTAGTAGATTGTATAAAAAAACTTGTCGCGCACTTGCCCTAAAACCGCGCCCACAGCGAAGTTGCTAGCATCACACATAATGGTGAATGGTAAAGACCAATCAGGTGAGATAATAATGGGTGAAGAAATCAGATTTTTCTTCAAAGAATGAAAGGCGGCTAGGCATTCCTCATCAAAGTAAAAGTGTGAATCTTTTTCTAATAAATGACTTAGCGGTTTAGAAATTTTAGAAAAATCTTTAATGAAACGACGATAGAAGTCCGCATGTCCTAAAAAACTACGCACTCCCTTAACATTAGTTGGTGGGGGCAATTTCTCAATAACCTCTGTCTTTGCCCGATCTACTTCCAATCCCTTCTCCGACACCTTGTGTCCTAAAACAATTCCTTCTTTGATCATAAAGTGACATTTTTCCCAATTTAGGATCAAATTGATTTGAATGCACCTATCCAAAGCCTTCTTCAACACTTTCAAACATTCATCAAATGATCTCCCAAATACTGAAAAATCGTCCATAAAGATCTCGATGCCCTCATCAATCAGATCAGAAAAAATAGCTATCATGCAGCGCTGGAATGTGGCAGGGGCGTTACACAATCCAAATGGCATTTTTCTAAATGCAAATGTCCCAAAAGGACAGGTGAAAGTAGTCTTCTCCTGATCTTCAGGAGCTACCATGATCTGATTATACCCCGAGTAGTCATCTAAAAAACAGAAATACTCATTTCCTGCTAACCTATCAAGAACCTGATCGAGGAATGGAAGTGGGAAATGATCTTTCTTAGTCGCTTTATTTAACTTTCGGTAATCCATACAAATCCGCCATCCAGTTACCGTTCTAGTGGGTATCAACTCATTGCTCTCATTTTTAACTACCGTAATGCCCCCCTTCTTTGGCACACATTGAACAGGACTTACCCATCGGCTATCGGAGATAGGATAAATAATACCCGCATCCAACCATTTGATGATCTCCTTCTTGACCACTTCTTTCATTGGTGGGCTAAGTCTTCGTTGGGGTTCGATTGAGTCTTTTGCTTCTTCCTCTAAACGAATTTTGTGCATACAAATTGAGGGACTTATCCCTCTAATGTCTGCAATGGTCCAACCCATTGCCCCCTTATACTCACGAAGAACCTCAAGCAATTTCTCTTCCTTTTCCTTTACTAAAGATGCATCAATAATAACCGGTAGCGCGTTATTTTCACCTAGAAAAACATACTTTAAGTTTTCAGGTAGCGGTTTTAATTCAAGCGAAGGTGGCTCTAAGATAGAAGGCTTAGTGACCTTAGACTCACTTGGTCTACTTATTAATTCAAACATGTTAGCGTTTGGTATATGCTCATAAGTACTTAGAGCTTCTACAGTTTCTGTTAAGTCTGTGTCCTCTTCTATTTCTTTATTTGTTAACACACTTAGGATTTTATGCTCCCAATCATTCTCATCATACATCATATTTATAGGTGCATTCACTTCCTCAATGGATAAACACTCCTCCTTATCATCCGGAAATTTCATAGCTTTGAGGATGTTGAACGTCACATTTTCATCATTAACTCTCATCGTAAGCTCACCCTTCTGGACGTCAATGAGTGTTCGTCCGGTGGCCAATAATGGTCTACCAAGAATGATGGGGACATCCTTGTCCTCATCCATATCCAGTACCACAAAATCAGCGGGGAAGATGAATTTATCCACCTTAACTAACACATCCTCTACAATTCCTTTGGGAAATGCTAAAGACCTATCAGCCAACTGTAGAGTAAGAGATGTAGGTGTGATCTCCCCTAGACCCATCTTCTTATAAATAGATAATGGCATCAAGTTGATGCTCGCCCCAAGGTCACATAAAGCTCTCCCAACAAACTTTAATCCGATAGAACAAGGAATTGTGAAGCTACCGGGGTCCTTAAGCTTGGGTGGCAACTTTTTCTGCAATATAGCACTACACTCCTCAGTCAACGCCACTATCTCTTTATCAGCAAACTTCCTTTTCTTTGCCAAGATATCCTTCATAAACTTGACATAACTAGGCATTTGCTCAAGTGCCTCAGCAAATGGGATATTTATAGTTAGTTTTTTGAAAATCTCCATAAACTTTTGGAATTGTATGTCAAGTTTGGATTTAGCAAGTCTAGACGGAAATGGGGGTGGTGGATAGACTACTTCTTTCTTTTGATTTACTTTCTCTTTTTGTTTCTCTCCCACATCCTTTTTCTCACCCAACTCGTCCTTCTCTAATATACTCGACTCACTTGGCTTCTTACTCGTCTCTTCTTCCCTAACTTTCTCGAGCAACCCCTCCCCACTTGGAATCTCTACACCACTCCTCAATGCAATGGCTTTGCAATGATTATTATGATTATCTTTTGTTGGATTGGGTGTGATATCAGAAGGTAGAGTTCCAATGGGCCTTTGACTTAATGAATTTGCAAGTTGTCCCATAGTCGTTTCTAGTGATCTTAACGATGATTCTATTCCTACCGTTTTTGAATCATACTTTTGGAACATGCCTAAGATAAACTCATCTGTCATCTTTCTTTGGTTTACTTGTTGGGGTTGAGAGTTATTATTGATAGGTAGGTGATTTAAATTTTGATTAAATCCTTGTGGTTGATTCATCCCTTGATTATTTTTCCAGGAGAAATTCGGATGATTCCGCCACTCAGGGTGATAATGATTGGCAAATCCAGGTGGAATTTGCCTTTGTGCTCCTCCTACATAATTTGCCTCTTCAGAAATTTGATTCAATTGCTCCACCGTCAATGGAGCACTAGATGAAGGTTGTGATAATGAATCTAATCTCTTATTGATTAGAGTAAACTGTGATGCCATTTGAGCGGCCAAGGATGTGAATTGGTCCACTTGGTGGATACCAACCGGATTGTTGTTCCCTTGACGCTCATAGGCTTGGTAATTATTTGCAGTGAGGTCTTCAAGGATTGCATACGCATCCTCGGGATACTTCTTAAGCAACGATCCTCCTGCAGCGCCGTCTACTAAAATCATGGTTGCAGTTTGCAGACCATTATAGAAGGTGGAGACTTGTTGATGTAGGGCTAACCTATGATGGGGACATTTCCTTAACAGCTCCTTAAAACGCTCCCAAGCGTCGTACAGTGTCTCTCCGTTACCCTGTGTGAATGTGGTTATATCCCTTATCAACTTTGCAGTTTTAGATGGCGGAAAATATTTATGCAAGAATTTTTCCACTAACTGCTCCCATGTCGTGATAGAATCGTTAGGCAAAGAGTCTAACCAATCCTTCGCTCTCACTTCTAAAGAAAATGGAAACAATTTTAACATTATTGCATCTTCTGATGCTCCGTTGAACTTAAACATATCGCAAATTGCTAAGAAGGTTCGTAAGTGGGAATTCGCATCTTCATGACCTAGACCCCCAAACTTATTATTTTGCACTTGTTGCATAATTAGCGGGTCCATTTTAAAATTATTAGCAGCAATTGCTGGTCGAGCGATGCTGAAGTGCACACCTCCCCTTAGAGGTGTATTATACTCGTGACAAGTCATACGTGGTGTCGCAGGTTGGCCATTTTGTTCCACCTGACCATCATTATTATTAGCATTATTTTGTGCAGGATTATCCATCGCAGGATGAATAATATTCACGTTTCTAGCTTCTCTTCTGTTGTGTCTACAGGAGCGCTCGATTTCAGAATTCAAAGGCAATAATTCTACTTGCCTATACCTGGACATACACCGTACCGACTTCTAATGATTTCAAAATAAACAATAAACAAGCAAACAAACACTTGATCTCTAAATACTAAGGATTCACTAATATTGTAAGAAATAACACTAAATCAAAAACACATCCCCGGCAACGGCGCCAAAAACTTGATACGCGGAAAATAGATTTACGTAGTAACGCAAGTATACGTGCCGAATCAAGTAATATAGAGTCAGAAGTGATCGTTCCCTCGAGGAAGTGATTAATCAGTGCTCACAATTACTAGCTCCTCCTATTCTTTAAATTCAAGCGAGATATTTAAAGTGATTTAATTGCGAGAATTTTAGAGACAATAATAAATAAATAAATAAAAACTAATTTGAATCTTACTTCGTTTACTTTTTCCAAATTGGAGAATTAGTCTCGTATGTTGTTTTTCTAGACTATTGTGACGAATTTTCTTAGTGACCTCTCATGATTGGTTGATTACTATCCTGCAACGATTTTTTAAGATGGATGACATTATCTCTCGATCTCCGAAATCCGCTTATCCTAATTCCCCTATTTATCTCTAACTAGGCGAATTTAGAATAACATGAAGATTTAAAATTGATGTTGCTAACTCAAGACGAAATCTCTTCCTCTCTCGACGTTATATTAGGGTTTACGTTACACTTACACCGCTCCTCTCTCGAATCTTGCAGTGCAGTAAAAAGATGGAATTTTGACTAAAAGAATTACGTGACTCTTCTCTCGAATTTTGTCGCATAAAATGAGGATTCAACCCTAGACTAGCGAGACTCCTCTCTCGAATCTCGCCTCGCTAACTAAAAGAAGAACACTTACTCAAAAATTCCGCAGATAAAGCACATAAACCTAAGAAAAATAGATCATCAACCAAACATGAAAGTAAAATTGAAATCAAATCATCACAATGAGTCTAGAACTTACAACACACAAGACTTTTAAAATTTAGTTCATAACGATGGAGAAATCACATACCATGGTTGGAAAGTTCTTAACTAGGAAGCACCAGTACGGGTACGGGTACCGGGTACGATACGTATCCGGTACGGCGGTACGCCAAAATTTTAAAAACAAGGATACGGGTACGACATGATACATTATAACAAATATAATTTATATAAATTACAAGTGCAATAAATAGTTCTCAAAACATCGAAACATCAAACATAAATCATAACTTGAAGTACAAGTCCACAAATCAATGCTAAATAACATGAAGTTTTCAAACATTAAGCATTCATAAATATTACAAAATTTAACATCTTATATGTTTAACCAAAAGAGATAAAATTAAACTTAAGTCTACACATCAGTCTATTTTTTTTCTTCTTTATTGTTGGAGATCAACTTCATTGTTGGAGATCAACATCTTCAACCTCTGGTTAGTCTAGAGACAAGTTAACCATTCTGTTAATAACTTGCGTCATTTCAACACGTTCAATACACGTACTTGTAACAAAAACATACAAGTACTAGGAACATACTTCGTACAGACGCACTACTTAATTGGACGTACCAACACTTCCTAGCATAGAGCCAACTTTTGTTTACTCTAGAAAAAGAGACTCCTATCACAATATGCAAAATGATGTGATAAGTCCAAGTGTGTCCACATAGGTGTATCCGTCGAGTATCGAGTACGTACCGGTACCGGATACGTATCCGGTACGGGTACGCTGCCTTCAGGGAAGTATCCGTGCTTCATAGGTTCTTACAAAACATGATGGAAATTAGTCCTAACCGCTGTAGAATCCTTTTCCCGAGGTTGCTCGTTTGATCCGTCCGGAGATTTGTCGTCTTCCTCGCGTAAGAAGAACAACCCTAGGTTTTCCTCCTCTTCTTCTCTCCAATGGAAATCTCCTCTCCTTCTCTCCTTTTTCTCCTCCTTCATATCTCTGATTTGGTGTAGTTATTTTCTCCTAAAAAACATAGGCATCCCTTTGGAAAGAAGCAACTTTTCATATTTGAAAACGGCGCCAATTTTAAATTTCAAAATCTGAAATTCGTCCAGACCACGTTGCAACCTGCTTTTCTGCGCGTTGTGACCTGTTTTTCTGGTTATTATGTTTGGCCAGATTTCCTTCTCCAAGCAGATTTCTTCGGCAATGCTCGTAATAACAACATGAAAAGAGACCAAATTAGCCAGAAAATAAATAAATATGAATTTAATTTCATTTCTACTTTATTCAATAGTCATTTTAAGCATTTTATAACAAATATTAAGTCTAAAATCGAGCCAGATAACTTCTTTTTGGGAAGTTATCAATAGACGTGGAGAACTGAGTGCGCACCATAGAGACAAACTCAACGTAAATGCAAAAAAAAAATCAGTACGAGAACGCATCATATAAACCCAGGTATAACGAGAGAAATCATCAAAAAAAATAACATAATAACGATGACCTCCTTTTGAAATATACGAGGCAGAATCTCATACATCAGAGTGAACTAAAGCAAAAAAAAAGATGATTGAGACTTGCTGGATCGATATGAGAGTTGTAGTTGTTTGTCAAGCTTACAACCCATATATGAGTGCGAGCGATCAACAACACACGACCTAAGATACCCTGACGAACAAGATAGGAAAGTCGAGCTCCGCTTGGATGGCCGAGACGATGATGCCACTGCGGAAAGCTCACCGATGAAAGACAGATGGGAGATGCAATAGGGATAGATGATAGCGAAGCGTGTGAGGGAAGCCAGAAATGATCGAGCACATTAACCTCGCTACGGCGACAGCCAGTTCCAATGAGTGTCCCCGTGTGACGATCCTGCAAATGACACAAAAGAGCATCAAAAATAACAAGACAACCTCGGTAAGCAAGCTGACTAATAGATATGAGATTCATGGAAAGCTTAGGAATATAAACAACATCGGGAATGTGAAAATGAGCGGTATGCAGAGTGTAACTGGTAAGGTGGTGCCATCGACAATGATGACACGTAGATCAGAAGAAGTAGACCGGTGGGAACGTAAGGGAGCTGCATTAATGGTCATATGAAAGGAAGCACTAGAATCAAGTAACCAGAAGGCCTTAGTGATACCTATAGAGGCAGATGCAGCCGCTGGGTCGGACTGTGAAGTGGAGGCATGGCTGACAATGAATATCGTGGGCAAAGAGGCATGACTCTGAGAGAGCTGCTGAACGAGTTGTGTAATCTGATCAGGAACAGAGGTAGGACTGTCAGAAGCAAGAGGCAAGATAAGAGCAACTCAATGTGGTGCGCCCTATTGGCTAAGGACACGTTGTAACTTGCGGCATTCCAAACGAATGTGTCCCAAGTTGTGAAAGTAGTGACAACAGGCCACACGACGCTGGGAGGTCTCGGACCCCGGTGATGCACCAAGCAAGGTACTAGGTGAAGCAGTTGAAGACAGGTGATATAGAGCAGGTGCACTAAGTTTAGGCGGAGGTAAGACCGACGAATCAGGTGCTGAAAAGCCGTACTGAGGAGCATCAAGAATGGAGTGTGGTGAGGAGGTTGGACGCATGCCCTCCAAAGAGTGAAGACGGGTCTCCTCATCGACAACAGCGGCAAGACAGTCTCACAGGGATGGTGGAACAACCCAGTGCATCAGTTGAGCACGTACAAACTCGAATTCGGGTCGAAGGCGCTTGAGCAACCCATATATGCGCAGATGATCCCTTTCCTCATCAATGTTGGTGCAACGAGCACAAGAGGGGCAACCAGAAGTAGACATTCCATCCAGCTGGCGCCATAAATCACTGAGCTTTGCAAAGAAGGTCTGAACAGAACGGTCATGTTGATGAGCAGAAGCAAGTGTCTGCACCAAGAAGTACTTTTGTGTATGGCCGGAGGGCAGATAGAGCTAACGTAGATTATCACAAATCTCCCTAGCAATAGGAAAATCGCAAACAACCATACGAATGGATATCTCAACAAACTGGCAAAGAACTGCAATGATCTGGGCGTCATCATCATGTTATTTCTTCAAATCGAGCACACTAGTAGCATAAAGAGAAGATGCATCAGTCTCACTGGTGGTAGGAGAGGATGCACTATCAACGAGAATGAATGATGGAGCCGGAATAGAGCCATCCAGATGACCCCAAAGCTGCAATCCACAAAGAACCCGAATTGTAAACGATCATTCCTTGTAATTGGTCCCATTAAAGATGATGTCAGATTTCGAAAGGTATCAAATGTGAGATGAGGCCATTAGTACAAACCGCAGCCGCAAAGGAGAAGGAATCTCACAGAGGCTGGCAAAGGAACACACCAGCGCAGGACAGACCAAGAAGGAAGAGGGCAGAGGTAGAAGACAACACAAACATCTGTTGTCTCCATAGCGAGATCGGGATCAGCAGGGATCGGCAAGGATCGGCGATTAGAAATTAGAATCCTGCTGGCAAGGGAATACACCAGCGGAGCAAGACGGTGGGATCAACAGAGATTGGCGAAGCAAACAACTGCAGGGAGCCGGCAAGATCTGCGAGCGGCGAACAGTCCACGAACAGCACAACGGAATAGGTCGCGGAATCTGCGAACGATGATGAGAGCGGCGGAGCAGCGGTCGAACGAGGAAGAGAAGCCATATTGCGATGGGTCGATGGCTCTGATACCATGTTACCTTTTGGCGAGCGTGAGAGGACAAGTCCGGCTTGATTAGGTTTTCTGCAGTATAGTTGCTATGAATGGATCAATCTCAATGCTATTTAACATATATATATACAAGTGACAGGCACGGGCCTTCGGCCCTAGGGGCATTCGGCGGGGGTGCGACAATCGGCGGGGTGCGACATTCGTTGGTGGTGCGACAATCGCCGGTGGTGCGACATTTGTCATGGGGACGACATTTGTCGTTGGCGGCAACATTTGTTGTGGGCGGCGACATTTGTCGTGGGCGGCGACATTTGTCGTGGGCGGCGACATTTGTCGTGGACAGTACCCGCCCCTATGACCTCGCGCGACAGTACCCGCCCGCTCCCGGCGGGCTCCGCCCGCTCCCGGCGGGCTCCGCCCGCTCCGCAACATATACATATGAGTACTCAAAATGACCGTAAAAAAATATAAATCAAGAATATAATTTTTATTTTGTAAAACAAATTATATTTTAACGTTAAAACATTAATTTTTCTCTTGTCATTCATAGCTAGAGTCAATAGGTTTAGGGTATCTAGTGTTTTTATTTTTTGTATTTTAATATTGTAAAGTTGTGTAATTACCTAAAAGGATATTGTCTTTATAATATACTAATATAAAATTTGGTATAATTGTGTAATTATGAATACAACTGTAAGGGCAATATAGGGACATCAGACAATGTTTCACCAAACAGTAGTTTTCGTATAATAGTAGATATATATATATATATATATATATATATATATATATATATATATATATATATATATGGCCATTTACCGGGACCTCCCCTCTAACTTTGCTAAATTATTGACAACACCCCTCTTATTTTCGAAATTACAAAAACTTCCCGTAAAGTTTTCATTTCATTACAAAAATTTCTCCTGAAGTTTTAATTTCATAACATCCATGCACAAAAATGCTCCCCTCGGTGTACAGTGTCCGAGGGGTATTTTTCTTCATTGATGCAATGAAATGAAAAGAACAGAGGAGGTTTTTGTAATGAAATGAAAACTTAAGAGGAGTTGTTTTGTAATTTCAAAAATAAGAGGGATGCTCTCACTAATTATACTAATTTACAAGGGAGGTTTGGGTAATTATTTCTATACACACACACACACATATATTGTAAAAAACAAAATAATATAATTTAAATTAATTTTTTAATAGTTTTAACGAAAAAAAAGATATTTAAATCTGAAGCACATTTTGTTACTATAATAAACAAACACCGGTAGTTGCATTTATGATTCATAAATTTGTCTTTTCTAAAAGACATACTGAAGTCTTGTTTAATTTAGAAAAACACACTCTATCTCAATATGCAAAACGATCTGACAAGTCCAATTGTATCTACTGATAAGAGTCGCAGGTGTATCCGCTGAGTATCGTGTACGTACCGGTACGAGATACATGTCCGATACGGGTACGTGACCCTCAAGGAAGTATTGGTACTTCATAGGTCTCATGTATCTTAAGCAAGTGAAATGTATTATAGAGATCATAGTTATCCAAAGGGAAGCTCACACTAAACTTTTATGAACAGATCTTGCGACGAGGGTTGATTGGGCAAGGTTAAGAAGCATGAATACTTTCAGAAGCCTTGCATTTTTTATTATAAATGTTTCGAAGTTAGGAAACTCACGAGAACGCATCCCCGAAATACCCGGACCCTCGATGCTTAGGGATATTTTTGGATGCAATGAGTTTATCCAACTTGAACGGTTTAAACATGCACTGTCACACTATTACATCGTCTCAAATCTTCCCTTTTTATGATATAGTATAAACAACATATAGGTAGGGATAGCTGGAGTACCGGCCGACTGCATAATGAAGGAGACGAGCACTATAGAAGATGAATGGACTCCAGCTTGGAGCAAGGAGTTTGCATTTCCGTTGACGGTGCCCGAGCTAGCTTTGCTTCGGATCGAGGTGCACGAATATGACATTTCTGCTAAGGATGATTTTGGAGGGCAGACATGTCTGCCAGTGTCAGAGTTGAAGCCGGGAATTCGTTGTGTGCCGCTCTGCAACCGCAAGGGAATCCAATACAAGTCGGTTAGGCTTCTCATGGAGTTCATCTTCACTTAAAATCAGCAGTTTGTTGTTTCAGGCTGCTCTTCAATTTGCTGAATTATGATGTTTTCATGTTAATTTGTGCAATATTATGAATTGGATGGGCTTAATTGAAAATTTGCCTATAGCCCTTTGCCCCTTTTTAAATGGTTGTCACCTGGTCGCTCAATTCTTTGCAGATTTATGACCCATCTCTGTTTCTGGGATATAATTAGGGCAATGTTAATAGCACCCCTGAAGTCGCTATTAGCAGTCATTTCAATGTGTTATTTTGATTTTTTTGGGGTGCTATTAGCCAACAGAGGGGTGCTATTAACATTGCCCTATAATTATCACTGCCATTTTGACCATTTTTTAAAAATCTTATATAGTTTATCAAAATATTGATTGTGGTTATTATTAAACAAATGGCTTATTTATAAGAAAATAATGGTATTTTTTAATCCCGCGTATAGGTTGGGGGGCTGTGGGCCATATACTGATATACCCACTAATGTAAAAAAATTTGAATGTCCTGTGTTCGCATTTTTGAGGTGTGAGTCATGAAAGCGTCTCTTGCAAAAATGTAGGGTAATGTTTGCCTACATTTAGACTCTGTTTGGCAGGGTGGTGGCGGTCGTAAACGCATGGATTAAAATGTCATTCGTTAAGGATCACCTAACAAACATCATCTGTTTGAACATAAAAGTGAATGATCCTTAGATGGGCGTTAATAAATGATAATTTAACCGGTTTGAACATAAAAGTGGACTGTTCGCAGGCAGTGTTGTATCATCGCTGAATCGACGATTTTTTTGGCGAGGGCTTCCACAGGTAGCGGAATCGAGCCTTTGTTAACTTCTGGAAAGGAGCTTCTACAAACCGTTCTGATTCTTCTCCGACGAGCCTTTTGGTGAAGCCTTTTCTGCAGTTTTATCATGGCCTATTTCCTTTTTTCTAGACCTCTTACGCATCTCCTCAAAGAAGTATACATAAACAAGTGTAAATTTCAATTTTTGATCTTAGGTCTTAGGAACATTGTGGGTTGTTTTTCTATGATCTACATGAGTGTGTGTGTGTCGTGTTTTTTTTTAAAATGTGTGTGAATTAATTTATATTCGTAGATGGATGCAATTATCGCGTTATGTAGGGAGAAAAGAATTTTAAGAAGGATTAGATCAATCATGATAGTTTTATCTGCAGCTGTCATAATCTTGATGAAATGTAGTAAACTAAGACGACCAAGCACTAGGGATTAAACAACTTTGCAGCATCGTTTGCATCTCCATTTTTGTCGTGGACATAAGAAAATCTGAAATCGCTAGCTCAAACTGAAAGTCATGGTGCAAACGAATATAAGTTTTTGTTTTGCCTCAAAACGAACTTAAAAACCAGCATGCTGCAAATGAACATAAGTTTTCGTTTTGTCTTAAAACGAAAACACTTGATTTTTTTTCATTTTGAAGCAAAACGAAAACCTAATATGAAAATGATGCAAACGAACATGCCAATAATTATAATATAAGAGTGATGTTACTGGCAAACGTATTATGACTTTTAGAACATTATAAAAAAATGTGTTTCAAAGAAACTAGACTTTTTTTCAATCTTAAGAAATAACTACTAGCAAATCATTGGGTTTTGTACTCCCTGTTTCATTGCTCTTCCTATTCCTGCCGTCTACCGGCTCGAAACTTCCTATTTCCTGCTCGTTCTCTTGATTCTAGCGGTCTCAACCTTTCTTCACCGTTCACTCTCCTGATTTCGTATCTTTCACGAAGGCATTCTCGCAATTCTTTGGCGCTATTGCAGTTCCAAATCGGACTTAAGCCGAACTCTCCGCCGAGGCATATAGCTCCTCTTCTTGATTTCACCTCTTCATTCTTCCCTCTTTAATTCCTGCACACTGAGGCTTCGTCTGGGGGGAATTTATTTTTAAGGTCAATGGATTACGACTGCACAAGAATTGGAAATTTTTTTCATCACCGTCTCTAGATATAATAGATATGCATTATTTAAATTTCATCATTCTCATTTGTTTTGAAGCACCAAAAGCAATGTTTGCTGTACTGCTGGTGTTACAGAATAACATTGTGGCATTAAAAATTAACATTTTCGCATTTAAAAAATGGCGCTGATATTTACGGACCTATAATCGATATTTATAGCCCTTGGATATTTGCAACCCACAAATAGATATTTGCAGACCCGCCGGATATTTGCAGCCCTTTTTTTAAAATTACATTTGATTTTTTTAAAGTCTTTTTTTCTCTACTAATTGATAAAATTAAATAAACCGAAAACCACACATATATCATTCAAAGTAAAATATAAATTTTATCATTCTAACAAAATCAAAATGACAAAAGCTATATTTTTGATATTCTAGCAATGAACACATATCGTTCAACATGAAAACATCTTTCCTAAAATGAACACGAGCCTGCACGAAATTGAAAAAATTATTTTATTTTGATATTCTAAATCTGAATTGCTACCACGAAATAAATTTTTGAAGTTGTGCCTGTCTCTCTAGTCTGGGTGCTTAGCTCAGACGACCGTGAGAGTCGTCAATTTATAGTCGGCACTAAGCATGATCAACTTGAATTCCCCATGGGGAAGCTTTGGAGTGGCGGCAACAAAGCTTTGGAGTGGCACCGGCGGCGATGGCGAGCGCTTCAGACGGGGGCGGTGCTGCGCGATTCGCGAGTCCGGGCGTTCAGAGGAGGAAATCCCGAAATTAGGGTCGGGTGATGAGGGGGCGACAAATAGAAGGTTTTATTATAGAAATAAATTGTTCCTCTTTTAAAAAAATGGGTCTGCAAATATCTATTGCAGGCCTGCAAATATCAGCGCCCTAAAAAATACATATCTGCACGCCGTATTTTGATATTCTAAATCTGAATTGCTACCACGAAATAAATTTTTGAAGTTGTGCCTGTCTCTCTAGCCTGGGTGCTTAGCTCAGACGGCCGTGAGAGTCGTCAATTTATAGTCGGCACTAAGCATGATCAACTTGAATTCCCCATGGGGAAGCTTTGGAGTGGCGGCAACAAAGCTTTGGAGTGGCACCGGCGGCGATGGCGAGCGCTTCAGACGGGGGCGGTGCTGCGCGATTCGTGAGTCCGGGCGTTCAGAGGAGGAAATCCCGAAATTAGGGTCGGGCGATGAGGGGGCGGCACATAGAAGGTTTTATTATAGGAATAAATTGTTACTCTTTTAAAAAAAATAGGTCTGCAAATATCTATTGCAGGCCTGCAAATATCAGCGCCCTAAAAAAAAAATATCTGCACGCCGTAAAAAAACATTACCGCATTAAAAAAACAATTTGGCTTCGCCCGGGCTCGAACCGGAGACCTTCAGTGTGTTAGACTGACGTGATAACCAACTACACCACGAAACCAATTTGCATAAAGCGTACGTCCAAACTCTTTTTGAATTATATTATTTCAATGATTATATTTTAAAGGGCGGGAATTTTTATCTAAAAATTGTTTACTCTCTAGATTAAAAATGTTCCTTGTTTTTTTTTCTAGAATACAATGAAACGATAAAAATGGTATTACATTTACATATCTATATTATATACACAAGTGGCAGATACAGATGTTCGTCACTAAGGTTAATCGTGATATAATCTAAATTGTGATAGGTCCGAGCTTCGTGTTTAATAACTATTTAATGCAGCTTAAAATAAATACAACATTAATTAATCAACTTTAATAAAGTTGATTGGTTTAATGATAGGTTCTCGAAAATATCGTTGATATGTCTAATGACAACTTTCCTCGAATAGACCGCTGACATATCTATCATAATAGATGTAAGAGCTCTATTAATGGATTTTCATAATAGATGTAGGAGCTCTATTAAAAACTTTAAGGATTTTAATGGATTTTCATTATTACTTTTAATTTTGAAATAATGTAATTATTTGAATGAATTATTTGAATTTCTTTAAATTTAATTTTAATATATGTTAAGTCATTAAAATATAAAAATGCAAAGATAATTGACATTTTTGAATGTTTTGCCAATGACAACTTTTTCCTTTTTAATATTATAAAGATGTAAGTGGTTTTGTATCAAATATATAATAGGTTCAATAACAAAAATATTTAAAGACCGGAGCAAACCCCTCTCAATTAGGGGCAGATTTAGAAGGAAGCTAAAGAGACACTGACATTTCCATTTTGTTTTACAATTTGTTATAAGTTAAAATTTGACTACTGACAACCAAATTTCTTTATTTGCAAACCAAACTCAGTCAAGTACACCTCCAAAATTAATTTGAAATTTTTCATGCACTATTATATATATATTTTTAAAAAAACTGTGCACCCCAAATCTAATTAATTTCCTGGATATATCACTGACCCACTACTCTCAAGTCTCAATACAGTCATAGACACTCATCTCCGTTATTTTGACAGCTATGTGAGTCTATGACTGTCATAGGGAGATATCAACTGCACATGAGTCAAACACCTTAGCAGCAGAACTCTTATACATTAAGGCTACGTTTCCGTTTGGCACGGTGGTGGCGGTCATGAATATGAGGGTTGAATTGTCATTTGTTAACGTCTATCTAAGAAACTTCGTCCACTTTTATGTTTAAACGAATGATGTTCGTAAGGTGATCCTTAACGAATGACGTTTTAACCCATGCATTTACGATCTCCACCACCGTGCCAAACGGAGCCTAAGCCTGCCCGCTTGACTATTTGTCAAGGCCGATAAATCGCCTCCATTAAAGTTATGTTGCTTTGGACGCGACGACGGTAATCAATCACCAGCGAGTTATCATGCAAGGAGACCAAGCATAACACTAACAACATCTCTTGTGACTCCAACACTACCTTAGATCTGCAAGGGTGTGGCATGCTTGCTGACATATACACCTAGCCAATAACAATTATCCACCAATCACAACTCATATTACACGCACGTAGAAAAAAATGTTTTGGGTCATCACTCATAATCCCTACTGCGGACTAATTTGACGTCTCGGTCGGACCGAAATAAACTGGACCGCTTTAGCTCTCGGGACGGTCGAGCGGGCACACAGTCAATGAAAAGAGAGAGTTGACACAAGAGGTTTTAACGTGGAAAACCCCTAAACTTGGTAAAAAACCACGTGACCGGATCTGTGTCGGTCAAAGTCCACTATCAGGTTGCGGTTACAATGTGTTCAGAGAATCGAAGGCGACAGGTCGCTCCTAGTTACAACTTGGAGGTGAGAGAGAATTTCTGGCTCGCAACGGGCAACAGGCTGCGCCGAGGGAGTGCTAGATGCTAACTTAGTGGCCGGCGTGCTTGAGCGTTGGCGGTGGTTGTCTTCTTCCCTTCTCCGCGCACTTGGGGACTTGGCTCGTAGGCGGCTTGAAGATGACCTGAGGGAGGAGTTCGACAGAGCTCTAGCTTGAGGGAAAAAAAAAGACTCCGGGAGCGAAAAAGTGAGAAATGAGGAGGTCTGAGACTCCTTTTATAGCCTCCAGAAGGTGGTTATGGCGGGCCCCCACTAACTTGGTGGTTTAGTGGGTGGTTATCTGTACATCGGACGGCGACAAATGCTCAGTAGTGATCGGACGGTGGCCAATCTGCAAGCGGCGGCGGCGATTGGCGGGCGGCGGCGGCGGTCGGCGGGCGGCGGCGGCAGGCGGCGCCAGCCGGGGCGGCGGCGGGCGGCGGCGGGTGGCGGCGCCAGCCGGGGCGGCAGCCGGCGGCGGCGGCGGTAGTTGTTGAGTGGGAGTCCCCCATGATTTCTCCTATTGCGGTGGAGATTATGGGGAGTGGGTTTACCGGTCAAACCCATGATCTCCACAATAGGAGGGATCATGGGGGAGATGATTAAGTGCACACCTAAGCCTATAAATGAGACTTCATCCCCATCAATCTCCAAAGAAAAAAAAACACAATGCATAAATCAATTCCTAAAATTTGAGTGGTTTAAAATAGAGCGCTCTTAAAATATGTCTCCAAGTTTTTATTAATGAGTCCCTAAAGTTCAAATGTAGTTTGATTTCAAAAGTACTTTGATTTTTTTTTTGTATGATATATATCTCTATCGCTATAAAGGAAATATCGAATCTGGCATGATATTTCATTAGCCGTATAATCAAACCGCACCATCTCTCTTGTTGAGATTGTGCCACCTCACTGATCCATGTGCCCTTTTTTATTCCTGTTTTGGGGAAGTCCTAAACATGGAAATGCTTTATGGGGGGAATATAATTTAGGGGATGTTCTTCCTATTTGGTTGAGCCCTGTTTTGGCAACCCCCTCCATATATGTTCATCTCCATATTTTGATGACTCTTGATCCTATTATAAATAGGGGTCAGCCTCCTTTATCCATATGATGGTTCAGTAATATACAACACTAGTGAGAATTCAGAGAGGGAAAGCTTTGAGCTTTTCAGGCGGTTCTTCCGACGAACGGCTGCAGCAGGTGGCGGCATCTGGCGCGCAAGGTTGCGGCGCATCCGGTCACCTCAGGCGAGGCGACATTCGGCCGGCCACCTGCAGTAGGCCCCAGAGGTTCGGCGGAATCAGGCGCGGCGACGGCGGCAGCAGGCGCAGAGGCGGCTGTTGAAGCCAAAAATAACCTCAACAAATGTTCACGAACCAAAGTGCAGTCAATGCCTACTTCTCTCAAACCTCGACCCCTGACAGGCTGCTAAGGCCCTAACACAGACCCAAAGCCTCAGCTGGGAGGTCCCACCACACACCCGGAAGATCTCTGAGAGCTTCCCCTCCAAAGCCAAATGCTGGGCTGGGAGCTCTTCAGAAGGCACTAGAGTGGGAGGAAAAAATGATAAGCCTGCCTTCCAAAGAGCCCCTATGGGTCTTTTTATAGTCTTCCTTTGACCTGAAAATACTGAAATACCCCTGAGGGGTCTGCCAATAGCCAAATCCCGCTGTCATTCCAAGGGCATTTGGGTAATTTTACCTCGGGATAATATACGTTATAAACTAATCCCCTTTACGAGCGCCGGGCCCTACCACATGGGCCCACTTGGCGAGAACCCTGGCCGAGAAGGCTCTCGCTGGACCCCCACCCGGGCCAACCTTGGCGAGACCCCTTGCCAGGGAGGTTCGCGCTCTTCACGGTCTTTAAACTATCGCGACCGAAGGCCTACCTGGGGCCTTCTCGCCTCCCCTAGGCGGGAGCCAGCCCTAAGGCGGAAGCTTCCGTGGTCAGGCCCTCTGCTTCGGTCGTTCGACGATCTCTCCTGCCGAGAGGTCGACCATCTGCCCTGGTCGGTCGACGATCTCTCCTGCCGCGAGGTCGACGATCTGCCCTGGTCGGTCGACGATCTCTCCTGCCGCGAGGTCGACGATATGCCCTGGTCGGTCGACGATCTCTCCTGCCGCGAGGTCGACGATCTGCCCTGGTTTCCTCAGCTTTCGCCTGCCCTTGGCGAGAGCTCCTATAGGGCGAGAACTCCACAAGTATGCCTCAGGGTTAACCCGAGGTTAGCCTGAGACTAACCCAATCCTGACCATTGAAGCCTTTGGGTCCCTCCCAGCGAATATGGGGTTGTACACAATCCCCGCTCTTTTCGAGCTAGCCCTGCGCTCGACAAGACAAGTCCAACCCCCGAAATATTCGCTGGACACGTGCCAACTAACCAGGGGAATCTTTTGGTGGGTCCTACTGCGGCTATAAATATGCACCGATAGGCGACCATATGCCTCGCCCTTGAAATACTGTTTTTACGACTGAGCTCTCGCCCCTTGGGACCTTTGCGCGAGCTTACCATGCATCCCAAACGTGCTGCCAAACCGCTTCCGCAAGACCTCCAAGACCGATTAGCCGCTGCCCAAGCGCGGGCCTTGGCTAACTGTGCGGCGGTGGCTCCATGGTTAGCGAAAAAGACTTCAACCGCCGGGCCTTCGGAGCTGAAGAAGAAGGAAAAGAAAAGGGCGAAGGCGGTCCGGCGGGACCTTTCTCGCGAGAACAGGGATCCTCCTTCCCCCACTCCCAATCCTGCGGGAGATCCTTCCCCACAGAAGGTAAGCCTTTCGCCCGTGTCTACCGAGCTGACTGTGCATTAGATTCGATGATTAAAGTATGCTTTCGCAGGAGTCCGCTCCCAATAATGACGCCGAAATTCTGCCCAGCTCTTCGAACCTACCCGCTCATCCCCCAGAGGACCAAACACGGGTCTCGGAGAGGATTCCTCCACCCGAGACCGGATCGATAGGTACATTTTCCCTTGTCAATATTTCAACCCGACCCTTTCTTTTCTGAACCGTCTTCTCGCAGTGCCAGCTCCCGCCGACCCGGGTCTAACCACCCGGGAAGATGAAGCGAGAACCGTCGAAGTGCCTCCCGCGGTGGCCAATCCTATCCTGCAGGCGGGAGGGGCGGCTTCTGAACCTTCCGCTACTCTCAAGGATGCTGATCGTCCCTTGAGAGAAGACAACTCCCCTCATGCTTCCGGCCAGGCCGGGATCATCGTGCGCGAGCCCTTCCGCCCGGGGCTGGGCAAGCCTCTTCACCTCCTTTATGGAACCAACGGAGGGGCCGGGCCTTCTCGTCCAACTTTGGTTGACGGTTCTCGCCCAGCCGCAGGTATGCGAAAACTTTTCTGGACTGTTGATTGTTATGCCTTGACCAAAATTCTCGTGTGTTTCTTCCGCAGGTGATCCTGGCTTGCGGTCGGGAGTCAACGAGGAAGGAGAAGAAGAGGAAGAAGAAGACGAGGAAGAAGAGGATGAAGAGTCCCCTCTCCCTTCGTCTGGCGAGATAGAGGAAACCCTGAACAGTGCTGGGAGCGCGAAGGGGAGACGGAGGAAGATCTCGGTCATCCTGGCCAAGCTTATCCGGCGAGACCGTGCCCATACTGCCGCGGCGAAAGCATTCCGCGAATCTGTGGAGCAAAGGCTGGAGGCTCTGGAGCGGGATTTCTTCTTGGGCGAGACTGATTGCCCGCGCGGGCCTTCCGCCGAGTCTTCGCCAGGGAGGTGCATCTCGCAGATCCGGGATTACGCCAGACGGATCAACCTTGGGTGTACCACGCTATCGTCTTACTTCAACCCGTTGGCGCCCCCAAGAACTAGGCGGCGAGAACGGGGACGATGGAGCTGGAAGCCCTACTAGCCTTCACGCTCTGAATCTCAATGTATCTCTTTTTTCTTCTTTTTTTTTCAATGTATCTGTAATAAACATTATTACCAATTAAGTTTTATCCAGCTTGCGCTAGCGAGAATCCCGCTTCTACTCATGTCTCTCTTTTCCTTTTTCTTTTTATCGCTCTGCGAGGCTTTTTAATTAAGACGCTTACACCAATCTAGGATGCTTGCGCTGATCTAGGAGGTTTGCGTTAACCTAGGAGGCTTGCGCCGATCTAGGAGGCTTGCGCCAATCTAGGAGGCTTGCGCCAATCCAGGTAGTCGCGTCGAAACCCGAAGCGACCGTTGACCGCTGTCATCCCGAGGGGGAGAACCGAGGCGTCGTTAGCCCGGATTCTGACAGCTGTACTCCTCTGTCACTTTCTCTCTCTGCCGGATGAACTCATGATGATTACGATTCCCTATAAATAGAGAAGTCTACCAACCGCATTTACTTCTTCGATCCGGAACCTCAGCCTTCCCTCCGTGCTCTCGCGTTCCTGCTTCCGCTTCGACCCCCCTCCAGCTCTCGCTCTTACTCACGAACCAGCCATGCCTGGCGAGAACAAGGGTCGCGCCCATTGCGCGGAAGCCTTCCAGAAACACCTCTTCCCTTCCTGCAAGCTCACCCTCGACGAATACAACATGAGTCGACCGCTACGTTCCCGCCGGCTTCTCGGCGCGGAACCCGGGGAATCACGATAGGGTGAATACTCCCGGGGCGGGAGAGCTTGCCATCCCCCTCGAGCATTTCGAGGTGGGCTTCCGCCTCCCCCTTTGGCCGGAGGTTCGGCTAGCTCTCCGCTATTATGGGGTGGTTCCCGCCCAGCTAAACCCGAACTCAGTCGCGATACTTATAGCATTCATATGCTATATGCGATCCGAGAGGATCGAGTTTAGCCTGCCCATCTTCCGGAAGCTATTCAACTTCCGTGCCAAGGGGGGGGGGTAGTTTTCTTCTCTGGACAACAGCTCGAGGTTACCGGTCTCGCCAACAAGCACCACCATTGGGGCGAGAAGTTCGTTTACGTCAGCGGGGACTTTGGCAACGTCCCGCTTCAGCCCGTCCAGTATGAAGACGCTGCCTACAAGCCGCCCGCTCTGGGATCGCGCGAGAGCGCAATCCTGGAATTCTTCGGGACCAAGGAGTTCGACGTCCCCTATCTTCAGCGGGACGTCGACTCCCTCCCACTTGTTCACTCGGGCGAAGGTACGGTCTCGCCTCAGATTCCCTTTTTTATCAAAGATTTTCTTGCGCTGAAGTGCTAAAGCGTTTTAACTTTGCAGGAGAGCGGGAGGTCCCTCTGCGCCAACCCTTCGCTGAAGGCCGGGGTGTTGAGGGTCTGGCGGCGAGAGGCTCCCTTGCGCTCGCGGAGGCTAGCGCCAGCGCCTGCCGAGAAGATCCAGCCCCTCCCTTGCCGCCACCGGCCAAGAAGCGGAAGGTCACCCTTCCTCCTCTCCGAACGCTGAAGAGGCCGAAACCCTCCGCCCTTGAGAAGGGGAAAGCCCCGGCCGTCCCGCCTGTCCAACCTCCTCCAGAGGGCAGGTCCTTTGAAGCGATCCTTCAGAGGGCCAGCGAGATGGATGCCGACGCCAAGAGCCGTGTCGAGGCTTCTACCGGGAACCCCTCGGCCACGAGCGAGGCTGGGGGAGAAGTGGTCGCCGCCGAAACCTCCGCCAGCGTCCCGCCCCAGGAGGTGCCGAGAGGGCACCGGAACTTTGGTTTCGGCGTTAGGTACGCCGACTCGGAGGGGAAGCCTCAGATGGAATGGGACCCTGAGTCAAACTCGATCAGGGTTTCGACCCTCCTTCCCAGATGGGCGGAGGGGGAAAATGTGACCGGCGAGGCCTTCTCGCTTGGATATGGTCTCTACAGCCGGGCGGATGCCGGCGTGTTTGACCAGATGTCCACCCGCCTCCTAGCCTTCGACGCCACCCGGGCCATATTGCGCGCGTTCGAACTTACGCATATGTGTGCGCGTCGAGGCATCACCATTGACAAGAACTTCACTGATATGCGCAAGGCGAGGGAGGACGCGATGGCTCGCGCGCACGCCGCGGAAGAAGAACTCGCGAGAGCTCAACAGGAGCTCGCGGATGCTCGACTGGCGCTATCTCTGCGCCCCGCGACCGAGGTAGGTGAGATCCTCCTGAGCCCTTGCCCCCGTTTCCCCGAAGTTACCACTGTGTAATGTGTCTAGACTGAATTCTTTTAATCCTTTTGCAGGATTCTGCCCAAGTCAGGGAGCTTCGCGCAGAGCTGGCCAACGCGCGCTGCGAGAGCATCCTCCTGAGGGAACAGCTCCGCGCGGAGCTGGCGAAGGTCCCGCCTCCGGAGCTAGATGCGAGGCTGCGGAGTCGTTACCTCTCGGAGTATGACGTGGACAAGCTGCTTCAAGCCAACGCTCAGGCGACCGTCAAGCTGACGCTCGAGACGCTGCGAGACGTCGAGCTGCTCCGGGAGGACGGCGCGACCATCGACGCTCGCCAACTTCTCCCTTGGCTCTACGACCCAGTTCCCAAACCCCCGGGCGCGCCGGACTCGCCTCTCTCAAACGCCCCGAGGTCTTCTACCGCCGTTGGCGAGACATCCGAGGAGGGCTCTGGCGATGACTCCAGCGAGAGCACCAGTGGGGATTACAGCGCGTCCCCTTAAGGTGTCTTTTATTTTGAATACCCTTTTGTAATGAGCGAGAAGCTCCTCACTTCTGTAATTAACTTTATATAAAGTAATGTTTCATTTTTCACTGTCATTGTGTGTTTTAAACGTATATTACTCTGCCGAACGGCTTCCGCGCGAGCTCCCGCCGAGACCCTTAGTCTCTTTAGGGTGACCTTCCTTAGATATCAGTTAGGCGGGAACCTTGCGCCGTTGATTAAGTCGTCCTGCCCAGGTCCGCCGGGAACCTCCTTTTGCGAGAACCCCCCCTTCAACCGAGACCTTTACTGGCCGCGACCTTTGAGCCGAGACCCTTACTGGCCGAGGCCTTTGGGGCGAGACCCTTACTGGCCGAGACCTTTAGGGCCTTGCCTTCAGTCTAGGTCAGGGCCCTTCCCTCGTATTTTTCCAACCAATTAAACCCCTACCCCACCGGCGAGCCGTCGGACCTGCTAGCTTATATGGGAGCCTGCGCAGCGGGTCTACCGGGGTTCGAGCCGAGCTCGTTGTAACGTAGTAACTACCAACCAAGAACCAAGGATCAAAAAGTCAAGGACTCCACCTATCCCCCGCAGGCGAGCCTTCGGACCTGCCAGCTTGATGAGAGCCTGCGCAGCGGGTCTACCTGGGGACGAGCCGAGCTCGGGGTGTCGTAGAAGTGGCTAAGAACAAAGTATCACAAGAGCCAACCTTTCCCCCACAGGCGAGCCTTCGGACCTGCCAGCTTGATGAGAGCCTGCGCAGCGGGTCTACCTGGGGCCGAGCCGAGCTCGGGGTGTCGTAGAAGTGGCTAAGAACAAAGTATTACAAGAGCCAACCTTTCCCCCACAGGCGAGCCTTCGGACCTGCCAGCTTGATGAGAGCCTGCGCAGCGGGTCTACCTGGGGCCGAGCCGAGCTCGGGGTGTAGTAGAAGTGGCTAAGAACAAAGTATCACAAGAGCCAACCTTTCCCCCACAGGCGAGCCTTCGGACCTGCCAGCTTGATGAGAGCCTGCGCAGCGGGTCTACCTGGGGCCGAGCCGAGCTCGGGGTGTCGTAGAAGTGGCTAAGAACAAAGTATCACAAGAGCCAACCTTTCCCCCACAGGCGAGCCTTCGGACCTGCCAGCTTGATGAGAGCCTGCGCAGCGGGTCTACCTGGGGCCGAGCCGAGCTCGGGGTGTCGTAGAAGTGGCTAAGAACAAAGTATTACAAGAGCCAACCTTTCCCCCACAGGCGAGCCTTCGGACCTGCCAGCTTGATGAGAGCCTGCGCAGCGGGTCTACCTGGGGCCGAGCCGAGCTCGGGGTGTCGTAGAAGGGGCTAAGAACAAAGTATCACAAGAGCCAACCTTTCCCCCACAGGCGAGCCTTCGGACCTGCCAGCTTGATGAGAGCCTGCGCAGCGGGTCTACCTGGGGCCGAGCCGAGCTCGGGGTGTTGATGAAGATAACCAAACCTCTCCCCCACAGGCGAGCCTTCGGACCTGCCAGCTAGATGAGAGCCTGCGCAGCGGGTCTACCTGGGGCCGAGCCGAGCTCGGGGTGTTGATGAAGATAACCAAACCTCTCCCCCACAAGCGAGCCTTCGGACCTGCCAGCTAGATGAGAGCCTGCGCAGCGGGTCTACCTGGGGCCGAGCCGAGCTCGGGGTGTTGATGAAGATAACCAAACCTCTCCCCCACAGGCGAGCCTTCGGACCTGCCAGCTAGATGAGAGCCTGCGCAGCGGGTCTACCTGGGGCCGAGCCGAGCTCGGGGTGTTGATGAAGATAACTAAACCTCTCCCCCACAGGCGAGCCTTCGGACCTGCCAGCTAGATGAGAGCCTGCGCAGCGGGTCTACCTGGGGCCGAGCCGAGCTCGGGGTGTTGATGAAGATAACCAAACCTCTCCCCCACAGGCGAGCCTTCAGACCTGCCAGCTAGATGAGAGCCTGCGCAGCGGGTCTACCTGGGGCCGAGCCGAGCTCGGGGTGTTGATGAAGATAACCAAACCTCTCCCCCACAGGCGAGCCTTCGGACCTGCCAGCTAGATGAGAGCCTGCGCAACGGGTCTACCTGGGGCCGAGCCGAGCTCGGGGTGTTGATGAAGATAACCAAACCTCTCCCCCACAGGCGAGCCTTCGGACCTGCCAGCTAGATGAGAGCCTGCGCAGCGGGTCTACCTGGGGCCGAGCCGAGCTCGGGGTGTTGATGAAGATAACCAAACCTCTCCCCCACAGGCGAGCCTTCAGACCTGCCAGCTAGATGAGAGCCTGCGCAGCGGGTCTACCTGGGGCCGAGCCGAGCTCGGGGTGTTGATGAAGATAACCAAACCTCTCCCCCACAGGCGAGCCTTCGGACCTGCCAGCTAGATGAGAGTCTGCGCAGCGGGTCTACCTGGGGCCGAGCCGAGCTCGGGGTGTTGATGAAGATAACCAAACCTCTCCCCCACAGGCGAGCCTTCAGACCTGCCAGCTAGATGAGAGCCTGCGCAGCGGGTCTACCTGGGGCCGAGCCGAGCTCGGGGTGTTGATGAAGATAACCAAACCTCTCCCCCACAGGCGAGCCTTCGGACCTGCCAGCTAGATGAGAGCCTGCGCAGCGGGTCTACCTGGGGCCGAGCCGAGCTCGGGGTGTTGATGAAGATAACCAAACCTCTCCCCCACAGGCGAGCCTTCGGACCTGCCAGCTAGATGAGAGCCTGCGCAGCGGGTCTACCTGGGGCCGAGCCGAGCTCGGGGTGTTGATGAAGATAACCAAACCTCTCCCCCACAGGCGAGCCTTCGGACCTGCCAGCTAGATGAGAGCCTGCGCAGCGGGTCTACCTGGGGCCGAGCCGAGCTCGGGGTGTTAATGAAGATAACCAAACCTCTCCCCCACAGGCGAGCCTTCGGACCTGCCAGCTAGATGAGAGCCTGCGCAGCGGGTCTACCTGGGGCCGAGCCGAGCTCGGGGTGTTGATGAAGATAACCAAACCTCTCCCCCACAGGCGAGCCTTCGGACCTGCCAGCTAGATGAGAGCCTGCGCAGCGGGTCTACCTGGGGCCGAGCCGAGCTCGGGGTGTTGATGAAGATTCCTTCAACCAGGCCTATCCTATCACTGAGACGAGGAGTCATAGTCAGTTAAAACAAAAACGTAAAGATAGCTCACTCAGCGATAGTCAACATTCTGAAATAACTTATTGAAAATGCAATAGTTGTTTACAACATTACAATCCTTCTTTCCCTCTTACGGGTAGAAGCGCTTCAGGTCATCACCATTCCAGGTGTGACTCAAGGTCCTTCCCTCCGCATCCTGGAGATAATAGCCTCCGTTAACCAGAGCCTTCTCTACTATGTAAGGCCCTTCCCTGCTAGGGTTGAGCTTACCAACCGCGGCCGACCTTCCCGCAGCGTCGACCTTTTTCAGTACTAGATCCCCCTCGGCGAATCGCTTGACTCTGATGTGCTTATCGAAGTACCGGGCCATTCGCCGTTTTATTTCTTCTTGCCTGATGGCGGCAACATCCCGCAGCTCTTCCACCATATCTAATGAGAGGCGCAACCCTTCCTCATTCTCCACCCTCCAAGCTTCGCTTCCCTCAGCTGCGGCCGCGACCCTCGGGGACCGAACCTCGAACTCCACAGGGAGGACGGCCTCACACCCATGAGAGAGCTTGAAGGGGGTCTCTCCTGTGGCCGTGTTCGGAGTTGTTCGCAAGGCCCACAGGACGGAAGGGAGCTGTTCCACCCAGCTACCCTTCAGGTTTTCCACCTTCTTTTTGAGCAAGTTGACAATGACTTTGTTTGCCGCCTCCACCTGGCCATTGCTCCGTGGATGATGGACAGAGGCGAACCTGAGGTCAATTCCCAATTGGGTGCAGAAACTAATGAATTCTTCGCTGGCAAACTGAGGACCGTTGTCCGTCACTATCGCTTGGGGCAATCCGTGCCTGCAAATGATTTCCCCCCAAACGAAGTTTCTGATGACCTGGGAGGTTACCTTGGCTAACGGCTTGATCTCCAGCCATTTGGAGAAGTAATCAATCATAACTAGGAGGAACCTCCTCTGCCCGCTAGCTGGGGGAAAGGGTCCAACCAGATCCATTCCCTAAATGGCGAAGGGCCATGGCGCCGTGATGCTTCGAAGCCTTTGGGCGGGCAAGAGCTGGAGAGGAGCGTGTACTTGGCACTTCTGACACCTCCTTGCGAATTCAGCTGTATCCTTCCTTAAGGTCCGCCAGAAATATCCCTGCCTTACCACCCTTGCTTCCAATGTCCTTCCCCCTGAATGACTGCCGCATTCTCCAGAATGTACCTCTTCGAGGATCCTCGGGACTTCCTCCTCGGTTACGCATCTCGCGAGGAGCCCTGACAGCATCTTCCGATGCAAGCTCCCCTCCAGCATCAGGTAATGAGCCGCCTTGTGCCTAAAGCTCTTTGCATCCTTAACTTCTTCCGACAGTTCTCCCGTGGTCAGGAAAGTCACCAACGGATCCACCCATGAGGACCGCCGATTCACTTCCATCAACTCCCCCTCTTCAATGGCTGGTCGGAACAGTTCGGTTAGGGTACCTCCTCCCCGAGGCCCGAACTTCGCTAATCGATCAGCTGCCGCGCTTTCCTCCCTGGGGACATGTTGAATAGAGAATGAACGAAATCCCCCAATGAGGGCTCTTACCTTAGATAGATACCTCGCGAGAGTCGGCTCCCGGGCCTCAAACTCGCCTCGGATCTGTGATGCTACCACCATCGAGTCGGTGAAGGCCTCCACATCCTGGATTTCCAGCTCCTTTGCCAAGCGAAGGCCAGCGATCACAGCCTCATACTCTGCTTGGTTGTTGGTTACAGGGAAGTGGAAAGTCACTGCTTGCCCTATGGTAACTCCCTGAGGGCTTACCAACACCACACCTCCTCCCAAGGAGTGCCTTCCTGAGGCCCCGTCGACCACCATCTTCCACGCTTCTTGCGGCCTTAGCTCTTCAGTCTCGGCCTCGGTAACATAGTCTGCCAGAAAATCCGCTACGGCCTGGGCTTTGATGGAGAGCCTCGGGACGAAAGAGATGTCAAACTCGTTTAGCTCAATGGACCACTTCGCCAACCTTCCTGAATGTTCCACCCCCTCCAAGACCTTGCGAAGGGGATGGTCTGTTACCACCCTAATCGAGTGTGCTTGAAAGTAAGGGCGAAGCTTCCTAGCTGAGATGACCAAAGCATATGCTAGCTTCTCCAGGATGGGGTATCGGAGCTCCGCCTTTTTTAAGATTCGGCTTACATAATAGACGGGTAATTGCTTCTTCCCCTCTTCCCTAACCAAGACGGAGCTCACTGCCTCTCCTCCCACTCCGAGATACAAGGCTAGGTCCTCCCCCTCCTTCGGGCTTTGAAGTAACGGAGCTTGGGAGAGTTGCCTCTTCAGCCCCTGAAAAGCCTCTTCACACTCGGCCGTCCATTCGAATGCTTGGTTGCCACGAAGTACCTTGAAGAAAGAGGAACATCTATCCCCTGACCGAGAGAGGAACCTGCTCAGCCCGGCCAACTTCCCGGTCAAGCGCTGGACCTCCTTGGCACTGCGAGGCGATTCCAGGTCTAGGATAGCCTGAACCTTATCGGGGTTAGGCTCTACCCCCGCGGGAGTCAAGAGGTGTCCGAGGAATTTCCCGCGACTAGCCCCGAAGACACACTTCAAGGGGTTCAACCTCATCTTGAACCTTCGCAGGGTGGCAAATGTCTCCTCCAAGTCTCGCAGGTGGGAATCAACACACTTGCTCTTGACCATGAGGTCATCCACATAGACCTCCAGGTTCCTTCCCCTTTGATCTCGAAAGATTCGATCCATCATACGTTGGTACGTCGCCCCTGCGTTCTTCAATCCGAAGGGCATCATCTTATAGCTGAAGCATCCCTCTCTCGTGATGAAGGAAACATCCTTGACATCAGGAGGGTGCATCCGGATCTGGTGATAACCTGAAAATGCATCTAAAAAACTCATAAGAGAAAAACCAACGGCTGAGTCAACCAGCGCGTCGATTCGAGGCAAGGGGTAGCAATCCTTGGGACATGATTTATTTAATAACGAAAAATCAACACACATGCGCCATTTTCCTCCTCCCTTCTTCACCATTACCACATTGGAGATCCAGCCTGGATACTGGATCTCTGAGATGAAGCCTGCGTCCAGGAGCTTTTGGACCTCCTCTCGGATGGGGGCTTCTAGCTTGGTGGCGATGGCCCTCATCTTTTGGCGTATGGGGCGGGCTCTGGGATCCAGGTTCAACCGATGACAGGCCACGTCCGCGTCGATGCCCGGCATGTCTGCCGCGCTCCAAGCGAAGATGTCGACGTTGCTTTGGATGCAGGCTCGCATCCGCTCCTGATCCTCGAGGCTCAAGCCTCCGCTGATCCGAATCCTTTGCGCCTCCCCCGCTCTTGTAAGCACCTCCATCTCCACCACTTCTTCGGCCGGCTCCAGCCCCGACCGCTCCCAACTTACCCTTGCCTCCTCCTGCTCAAACTCGAGCTCCTCTCCCCCAACCTCATCGACTTCCATCGCCTCCTCCAGACTCTCCTCCTGCCTCTGCTCTTCTTCATCCATCACTCCTCTCGCCTCTTCTAGGCTGATCTCCTCCACCTCTGCCAACTCCTCAACAATCTCCATCGCCTCTCCCAGGCTTACCTCCCCTTTCTCAACCCCTTCCTGCTCAGCCATCTCCTTCTCCAACTCCTCTGCCTCCGCCATCCACGACACGGTATTAACCGCCGTCACATAGCATTGCCTTGCCATCTTCAGATCCCCCCTGATCCTAACCTGCACCCCTCCATTATTGAACTTGAGGCATTGGTGGTACGAGGAGGGTACACAGCGAAAGGCGCTGATGAGGGGGCGCCCAAAGATGGCATTGTAACTACTCGGGGCGTCCACGATTACGAACCGACAGTTCCGTGAGACGCCCCCAAGCCTCACATGCAGGCCTACTCCTCCTTCCACCTCTTTCCTTTCTCCGGAGAAGCCAAAAAGCGGTCCATCAGAAGCCAGGACCCTTTTTCCTTCCACCCTCATCTCATCGAAAGCCTTCTTGAAGATCACATTCACCGAGCTCCCATTATCCACCAGTATCCGGGAGACGGTGTAGTTCTCCACCGCTGTCTGGATCACAAGCGCGTCGCAGAACGGATCCTCGTAGTCTGGCATATCCGCGGATGAGAAAGTGATCTTCTCCTCTGGGGGGGAGCCTGGGAGGTCGAGGCGACCCCTCGGCGGAACATGGTTTGAAGGCTCCCCTTGCGGGTTGCCTCGATCCCTACTCCCCCGTGGATCACTCCGATCCCTCCTCGGGTCCCCACGTCAATCCTGTCTTCACATCTGTCTTCCACCTCTTCCCGCTGTACTTCGACGATCCTTACAGGCGGATCCTGCCTTCCGGCCCCTCTGGCCCCTCTAATCTCCAGAAACTCTGGGCATGTGGCCGTTGCGTGACCTTCCTCCTGATGGAAGTCACAATAAGGCAACCCCACTCTGCCCCCTCTTCCTTCTCCTCCTCCCCTTCTTCCGGCTCCCCGAAATCTTCTTCCTCTTCCCCTTCCCACCTCCATAGCCTCCTGCGGCAGTGGGAAATGACCCCTTGGTCCTTGTCGCCATCCTCCCTGCTCCAGCCTTCTAGGCTCCCGGAAGTTATCTCTTCCCTGAAGTCCTCCCTGGCCCTGGGGGCGACCCTCCTGAGGCCTCCAACCCAGTCGGTTGTTTGGCTCCCTGGCCCCCCCCCCCATGCTGTTGCCCCTGCCCTCGGGGCTCTTCTCTTCTCCTATCTTCCCTCGGCTCCCTCTGCTCTCTCTGCTCTCTCTGCCTTCCCACCACCGGCTCCTTCACGTCGTCCTCGACCAACCTGGCCAGCTTCCTCGCAAACGCGGGGTTTGCCCTCTCGAAGTCTATCTCCTTTGCCGCCCTCTCCATGAGCTCCTCAAAAGAGAGAGGGGGCACTCTCTTCAACTCCATGCTGAAAAACCCTGGTCTCAGCCCCAGGGTGAAGGCAAGCATCAGCGCGTACCCCGGGACCTCCTGGACCAGGAGAATCTCCTCTTAGAACCGGTCAACATAATGACCCAGCGTCTCCTCCGGCCCTTGCCTCACTGCAAACAGGCATTCAGCCTCCTTCTTCCGCTTCTTTGAAGTCGAGAACCTCAGCAAGAAACCTCTGCGCAGATCTTCGAAACTGTAGATGGAACTCGCCGGCAACTGGTGGAACCAGTCCCTGGCCTTCTCTTTCAGAGTGATGGCAAAAAGCCTACACTTGAAGGCATCCGACATTTGCCTGATGGACACCACGTCCTCGAACCATTGCACGTGCTGAACCGGGTCATCCTTCCCGGTGTAGTAGGTCATGTCCGGCTCCCGGAACCCCTCCGGCACTGGAGCCGAGACAATGAGCTCACTAAAGGGGGTCTCGCCTCCCGCCTGGCGAGAAGGCCCGTCTCGCGTCCTCGGTTGGCTGGACCAGTCCGCGAGACCATGCCCAGGGAAGAGTTCCCGCACCGTCGCCTCCTTCTCGCCCAGATCCGCCGGAAGCTCCTTCTCGAGACGTTGGCCTGGGAAAAGCTCCCGCGCGGCTACGTCCCTCTCGCCTGCCTCCACCGGGACCTCCTTCCCGGGGCGCTGCCCTGGAGCGTTCTCGCCTAGCAGCGGAACCACCTCCACCGGAACCTGCGGCGTCTCCCACTCATTCCTTGCCGAGAAGGCCAAGTTGATCGTCTGCATGACTTCCCGCCTGAAGTCCTCAAACATTTTCTTCGTCGCCTCGTCCACCCGGGTGGGGGATCCTCCTGCGCCTGATCCTTCACCTTCGCCTCCTGCCATGGGACTTAACTCGAGATTTTCTTATACCGGCTGCTTCCACGCTCACCGCACCAGAACTAATGAAGCCAAAAATAACCTCAACAAATGTTCACGAACCAAAGTGCAGTCAATGCCTACTTCTCTCAAACCTCGACCCCTGATAGGCTGCTAAGGCCCTAACACAGACCCAAAGCCTCAGCTGGGAGGTCCCACCACATACCCGGAAGATCTCTGAGAGCTTCCCCTCCAAAGCCAAATGCTGGGCTGGGAGCTCTTCAGAAGGCACTAGAGTGGGAGGAAAAAATGATAAGCCTGCCTTCCAAAGAGCCCCTATGGGTCTTTTTATAGTCTTCCTTTGACCTGAAAATACTGAAATACCCCTGAGGGGTCTGCCAATAGCCAAATCCCGCTGTCATTCCAAGGGCATTTGGGTAATTTTACCTCGGGATAATATACGTTATAAACTAATCCCCTTTACGAGCGCCGGGCCCTACCACATGGGCCCACTTGGCGAGAACCCTGGCCGAGAAGGCTCTCGCTGGACCCCCACCCGGGCCAACCTTGGCGAGACCCCTTGCCAGGGAGGTTCGCGCTCTTCACGGTCTTTAAACTATCGCGACCGAAGGCCTACCTGGGGCCTTCTCGCCTCCCCTGGGCGGGAGCCAGCCCTAAGGCGGAAGCTTCCGTGGTCAGGCCCTCTGCTTCGGTCGTTCGACGATCTCTCCTGCCGAGAGGTCGACCATCTGCCCTGGTCGGTCGACGATCTCTCCTGCCGCGAGGTCGACGATCTGCCCTGGTCGGTCGACGATCTCTCCTGCCGCGAGGTCGACGATCTGCCCTGGTCGGTCGACGATCTCTCCTGACGCGAGGTCGACGATCTGCCCTGGTTTCCTCAGCTTTCGCCTGCCCTTGGCGAGAGCTCCTATAGGGCGAGAACTCCACAAGTATGCCTCAGGGTTAACCCGAGGTTAGCCTGAGACTAACCCAATCCTGACCATTGAAGCCTTTGGGTCCCTCCCAACGAATATGGGGTTGTACAGCGGCGACACAGGCGGAGCTAACGGAGGCGGCACATCCGGTCACCTCAGGCGAGGCGACATCCGGCCGGCCTCCAGAAGTTGACTCCAGGCGTTCGGCGGCTTCAGGCGGCTGATCCAGGCGGGATCGGCATCAGGCGGCGGAAGCAGGCGGTGATTCCAGCGGGGAAGATAGACAGTGTTTTCTGTTTTCTCTTGTTGTATCTTGTAACCTCATCTGTTTTAGTGGATCTTTCTGGCGCGCTCTCCCCGTGGACGTAGGAGCCCATCTCCGAACCACGTAATCTTTTGTGTCGTCTGTGTATGCTAGAATCTCGTTCCGTATTTTATTTTGCGCGATATTGGTTCTTGCTCATTCGTGAAATTCCGTTGCGCTACCGCGGCTTAACTCGATCCGATTTCACAACAATTGGTATCAGAGCGAGGTTCCGCGGGGGTGATCGTCTGGACGTTCCGGTTTTCTGATTTGGGTCAACAGTGGGTGACGACATTGGTCCGCTCCCTATCTTCCCAGATCGGTTCCGCGAATATCATCTTGATCGCCCAGTAGCTCTGCGAGCAAGACAATGTCGGCAAAATTCGAGATTTCTAGATACGACGGCAAGATTGATTTTGGCCTTTGGCAGAAGCGCATAAAGGCCGTCCTCGTCCAACAAGGTCTTCATAAGGCTCTCCTCAGAAAGGAGAAGTCCGGGAAGAAGAGCAGGGTGTTGTCTCAGAATTGCCCAGGCACCGCAAGGGGAGTCATCTGTCTCAGGAGTCCCACCAAGGAACTCAGGTTTACTCAGAAGAAGGTGGAGCCGCACAGTGCTAGTTGTCTTGCAAAAGACACGGTCTATCGTGCAAGGATAAAGCACATTGGAGTGAGCCACCAGGAGTCGAGGGAGTTCGCTGGAGGTGGAGGCATGGAGTTGCGGAATATCTCTACGGAGGATAATGGTGCGAACATGCAGACGAAATCAGTGACAGGAGTCAAGTTCAAGAACGGTCTTGACTTGACTCATTCTGATGCATGTTAATCGAGGTGGACCCCAGGGAGAGGGGGTTTGTAGTCGCCGGTTGGGGAGATCCAGGTTGGAGGTAGAGTTACGTTCGTTAGGCTTCGAGGTGGAGTTCATCGCGTGAGGTGTTAAGGTGGAGTTTGTTGAGATTGTGCCACCTCACTGATCCGTGTGCCCTTTTTTATTCCTGTTTTGGGGAAGTCCTAAACATGGAAATGCTTTATGGGGGGAATATAATTTAGGGGATGTTCTTCCTATTTGGTTGAGCCCTGTTTTGGCAACCCCCTTCATATATGTTCATCTCCATATTTTGATGACTCTTGATCTAATTATAAATAGGGGTCAGCCTCCTTTATCCATATGATGGTTCAGTAATATACAACACTAGTGAGAATTCAGAGAGGGAAAGCTTTGAGCTTTTTAGGCGGTTCTTCCGACGAACGGCTGCAGCAGGTGGCGGCATCTGGCGCGCAAGGTTGCGGCGCATCCGGTCACCTCAGGCGAGGCGACATCCGGCCGGCCACCTGCAGTAGGCCCCAGAGGTTCGGCGGAATCAGGCGCGGCGACGGCGGCAGCAGGCGCAGAGGCGGCGACACAGGCGGAGCTAACGGAGGCGGCACATCCGGTCACCTCAGGCGAGGCGACATCCGGCCGGCCTCCAGAAGTTGACTCCAGGCGTTCGGCGGCTGATCCAGGCGGGATCGGCATCAGGCGGCGGAAGCAGGCGGTGATTCCAGCGGGGAAGATAGACAGTGTTTTCTGTTTTCTCTTGTTGTATCTTGTAACCTCATCTATTTTAGTGGATCTTTCTGGCGCGCTCTCCCCGTGGACGTAGGAGCCCATCTCCGAACCACGTAATCTTTTGTGTCGTCTGTGTATGCTAGAATCTCGTTCCGTATTTTATTTTGCGCGATATTGGTTCTTGCTCATTCGTGAAATTCCGTTGCGCTACCGCGGCTTAACTCGATCCGATTTCACAACACTCTCTCCACTTTTTTCCTACGTCTTCTAAGCCTAGGAGGGGCGTCCTAAAACAATCGGGTACAACCCAAAATTTACAGCGCATTTAACCAACCAGAAAGCCCGCCAGCTTTGTGCCCACAAGCTCTGAACAACAAAGCTCCTCCAGATTCATGTTATGTACAGCAAGACTCGACTGCATTTGGGCGATGTGGGACTAAACATGCACCATAATTAAAAGAACACATTTTAATGCAAGTGGTTCCGCCCCTACGACCAATCATGACAGTACCTCTATCGCAATAGTGCACGGGTCATGCGCGATATTATCCCGACTATGACATTGTCCCTGCACGGCGGCACTCCCGTCACTCACAAACCTTTGAATGTTATACTCTGTTTGTCGCTCATTTTCGGTGTGCAAGGGGTTTGTGAGTGACGGGAAGAACACATTTTTATTGTAAGTACATAACTTTTCTATATGTAAGCACATTTTTTTAAAATAAAAAAAATACATAAATTTTAAAAATAAAGAGGCGTAAAATCGGAAAATAGATGTTTAACCCAAGGAGTTTTTCCCTTTTATTTGTACTATATTAAAAAGGGAAAAACACACTTTGATTAAACATTCAATTTCAAATTTTGCCCCTCTTTATTTAAAAAATTCTAAATTTAAAATCTCCGTGTGTTTTCTTCTGTTTTAAAAAATGTGATCAAACCCCTCAACCTACAATGAAAATTGTAATATCCCCGCCGCTTGCGAACCGCAGTGCACACCGCAAAAATGAGTGACGGGTGGAGTATAACACTCAGGGGATTGCAAGCGACGGGAACCGTCGCACCAGAATAATGTCGTGGATGAGACAATATCGCGCGTTGCACAGGGGCCCCCGTGCACTATCACAATTGAGGTACTGTCACGATGACAATAGGGGTGGAGCCCATGCCCATCACTTCGTATATATATTATATATAGAGAGAGAAAATGATAAAATCAACCCAATTATTTAAGGGAATTTATATACGCAGCCCTTAAATGGCTATTCGCAGCCCAACTCAACTTAAAAAAAACCAATCCGCTTCTTTTTTCCTAACCCTAAGCGCAGCCCCCAAATTCCTCCCGCTCCTTCAGCCATTCCGTCGCACAGCCGCGCCTTCTCCGTCGCGATCGTTCCGCCACCCTCGTCGGACCGCCGCCGCCGTCGTCGGGCCGCCACCACGCTCGTCGGACCGCCGCCCAACTCCATTCTCGAGTTCCTCCGCCGCAGCCCCGAGTTCCGCCGGATTTTTCGCCCAAAACCGTAAAATCTGGTATTATTTCTCTATTATTTTCAAATCTCTTCCTATTAAACAATATTTTAGTATTTCTCAACCGATTTAGAGAGAAATTTTTTGAGTTTTTAAAAAAATGTGTGTTTGTCCATATGTAGGGTTCTAAAATTTTTTTTGTTTCTCCATATCTAGGGTTCTCTATTGATTTTTGTTGAAACTTTGTCAACATTTGCAAGAGATTATTATAGTTTTTTGAAGGTATTAGCTCTTGTTTTTATGGAGATTTTTTCACTTGCATTTATTAGTTTTTGTTCATTGCGTAATGGTGATATAAAAATATTTTCTAATATAGATTAAAATGAGCTCTGATGAAAGTATGAAAATGTTGACGTATGGAGATTGTCCGGAAGAAAATTCATTCGATGTCAGAGCACATTTCATTACAACTAGATCTTTCCGTAGTAAGGAGGAAATGGTTGAATGGGCGAGAAATGTTGGGAAAGAATTGGGGTTTGTTGTGATCATCACGAAAGCCGACAAAATTGACTCAAGGGCAAAACCTAGAGTTATGCTAGGTTGTGATCGATCCGGGTTCGTAAGGGAAAGTCAAAGTAGAAAGGGTTGGGTTAAAAAAAATGTGAGAAAATCAAGTTCAAAACGCTGTGGTTGCAAGTTTGCTCTGAGAGGCCGTAGAGAATGTAGTGATGAATGGAAAGTTGATGTTATGTGTGGTTTTCATAATCATTCCTTGGTTCATCTAGAAGCACATGCATATGCCGGGAGGTTAAATGAAAGTGAGGCGAGCATGGTCAAAGATATGCATAACGCAGGGGTAAAAGCAAGAAAGATACTGTCAGCATTGAAAAGTAGAGATCCTTTAAACACTACGTCGATGAGAACTATGTACAATGAGAAGGCTAAGATTTATAGACAAGAATTGGAGGGTAGTACGCCGATTCAATATTTGTATAAGTGCATCTGTGAATCAGGTTATAATAGTTACAATAAAGTGAATGAGACTAATCACTTAGATAGTATATTTTTCAGTCATCCTACTGCAGTGAAGTTAAGCAACATGTTTCCAAATACATTTTTGATTGATTGTACATACAAGACCAACCGTTACCGATTGCCGCTTCTTTGCATTGTTGGTATTACATCTACAAATCAATCGTTCTTCTCGTCTTTTACTTTTTTATCTAATGAGAAGGAAGCCAGTTACCAGTGGGCCTTGCAGTGCTTTAAGCGCATTTTCAATGAAAATAGCATGCCAAATGTATTTGTCACCGACAAAGAGATTGCTTTAATGAATGCAATCAAGCTTGTGTTCCCTCAAGCAAAGCATATATTATGTAGAGTGCACATTAATAGGAACATCTTGGCACATTGTAGGAAATTTTTCCAATGTGGTAAGGATTGTGACAATTTTTTGGGTGCATGGCAGTATTTGGTGAACTCGAAGACCGAAAATGAATATAATATGCGTTTCAACCAACTACTTAATGATTTTGCTGTGAACTTTCCTGCGGTTATTTCATATGTTACAAGTACATGGTTAGATCCATATAAGAAATATTTTGTATCTTGTTGGATTAATATGTATTTGCATTTGGGCAACACGAGCACAAACCGAGTTGAAGGAGGGCATAGTCAGCTTAAGAAATTCCTTGAGGTTTCTATCGGCAGTCTTCCCACAGTTTGGAAAGCTTTTAACCAGATGATTATACTGCAACATACAGAAATTAAAAAAATATTTGGGCAAAGTCAAATGCAAGTTAGCACAACTTTTAAAAGTGTGTTGTACGCCGAGTTAATTGGTCATGTTTCTTTGGCAGCTTTGGAGCTTATTAGGAAAGAAGAGCTCTCCCTTAAAGATGTTTGTGTAGAACAACATTTGTGCAGGCATAAGACAAGATATACACTTGGCCTTCCATGTGCACATGAACTCGTATCATACATCAATCAAAGAAGTGCTTTTCCATTGGGATTAATTCACAAACATTGGAGAGTTCTATGTTTAAATGAGAATTTAACTGATCCTCAATCTACGGAGGAAGTAAATGAGAAATGAGAAAAATGATCTTGAGAATGAACTTGATGGATTATTAAAGAGGTATAACAACATTAGTGAGATTCAACGAAAGGAAATGAAAAATAAGATACGCGAGATTGTTAACCCTTCACTTACTCAAACATTGGAACCCACAGTTCCTCCTAAAACAAGGGGTCGTCCAAAAGGTAGTTGGAAAAAATTCAAAAATGATGAGAAATCTACAAAGAGAGATCCTTCCTACTTTGAACATGTCTTGATGCTTGAGAAAAAATCACAACATACCAATATAAAAAAGGCCGCAAGAAAGGTATTGACTAGAGGCAACTTTCTCGAAAAAATTAGAGCCCAAATGCCATCTTATATCTCTTCGCATATCATAGATGCCATTAATGTGATGGGCGATGGGCATTGTGGATATAGGGTCATAAGTGCTGCAGTGTACAAAAATGATGACTGGAGTCAAGTTCGGCATGATCTTTCCCAAGAGCTACATCAGAATGAGATGTTGTACAATCAAGTTTTTGGACTGGCTAGGAAAGACGAATTGTTGAAGTCTTTAGATTGTGAAATGGTTCCGGCGCCGGTAGAGAAGTGGATGACAATGCCGGACATGGGACTTGTTGTTGCATCTTGCTACAATGTCCAACTTGTGAATTTCTCATTGGAGCAATCGTTTACCTTCCTTCCGCTACACTCGGCTCCACAAGACACCTGAAAGCTAATTTGCATTGGTTTTATTAATGGAAATCATTACATACATTTGAAAGTGGGTGAAGAATGTCCAATGCCACTAGTTTTTCCTGTTTGGCTAACATACCGTACAGAAGTGGCCGAGCAATGGGACATACCTTTCATAACTCGGCTCCAAGATTAGTAGGTAAACATACTTATTTTTCTATTACGTAAATGAATACTAATGTTGCTTCAACATTATTCTTATTTATAATACATGTGCAGCTTGCGATTTATGGATTTTTTGAGCAGGACTTTACTATCAAAGAACATGGATAGGAAAAATATGGTAATCACTACATAATATGATAATTTTTGACCTATGTTATTTACTAAACTAAACTTGCATTACTTTTATTTTTCAGGTGGAATATATTTTGAGAACCCGACATGATTATGGACATATAGAACCTGACATGATTATGGACATAATTTTGATGAACAATAGACTGTTACAATGGACTGTTATTATGTGTTGTTATCTTTTATTTTGATGAACAATAGAATGTTATTTGTTAGCTTAGGAAAAAAATTTGGGCTGTGAATAGCCATTGGGCTGCACATATGGCTTTTTGGGCTGCTAATATAACTGGGCTGCAAATAGCCGTTTAAGGTCTGCGTATATAAATTCCCTTATTTAATGATGAAAGATGTGTCCTTTTCCTTTCGAAATATGGATGGATTGTGATAAAATAAGCTAAATTAGTTTATGATATTTCAATTTTACCTCTTACAATAACTCTACATTGAAAAAAATACATTACATTTTATTCTTTATAATAAATCTAGAATAAAATAATTTGGCTGATTTTTTTTTCATACATATTTCTAGGGGAAGGAGCATTTTTATAAATTGAGGAAAGATAGCGGGGAGGTAAATGTAATTTTGAAAGATAAAGGGTGCAACTTGTAATTACACAAACTTTGAGAGGAGATTAGATAAATAACCCTATATATAACATTAGATTATATAGGCCAAGGTACCAAGCACAAGCAATCAAACATATTCATTCAAGTGGAAAAACAAGTACAGTTCTATGGCAAGAAAATGAGGTAGCTCCTAGTGAATGGAATAAGAAAGATTCCTTGCATCTCCGCGCATTCAGATGTACTACTCAGCAATCTTCCTCGACGAGAAAAACTACCCCGTCATTCTTAAGGAAGTCGTGTGTCGTGTGATCGACTACCTGCAAAATATCACACGAATAAAATGAGTAATGTCTAGCAAAGGACTTGGGCTTTGTTTGGCATGGTGATTTTACTCCAGTGAGTTTGGACAAGAACACCACTGTCATAGAATGTATATTTGGCATGATAATAGCTATGAACGTCATCAAGAAAAGAAAATTAGTTTTGATTTTTGAGCATAAAAGTGAATGAAATTCCTTAAGTGAGGTCAGACATTCACGAACGATGGTTCATAACCATTGCGTTCGCGATCAAACAGAGGCTAGGTTTGAGTACATACATGTAATCAATATAGCCTATAGCTTTTATTGGCATTGTTTAATATAAACACTCATCAACAATACTGCAACCAACACATAAAGTTCATCTTCCTCACTCCTTTTGCAAGATTTCATTTTCCAGAACAATGGAACATGCGATTGATTGGTGTGAAGGTTTGTTATTTCAGTCTCAAGATCTCTGACATTTTCGGAGAGTAAAGCATGAGATTAAACAGTGCAGTGGTTCTTTAATCTGAGAGTAGCTACATTAATCTGAGAGGAGGTGCAAATGAATATAAACTCAGGGTGAGACTCGTTTGGGGTGGTGGATGCACGGCCCCAGGTCCCCCAGATCCACGGCCGCTGTCCCGCAGCCCAATCCCGTCCCCGTGGTCAAAATTTGTGGAAAATTTGTGGATGCAGTACAGACAATCGGCTGAAGCACAGGAAATATATGGCCCCAAACTAGCCCTATTGATATGTCTGGTAAAGGCGGAGCGCAGTGGCTGGGCGCTGCATCATTTGACAAATTGGCGATTCATGCAGCACTAGGCGAACAGAATAAGCATTCTGGCTAACAGCCACAGCTAGAAGCCACCCCAAACAAAATTTTAGTCCTTATGTTGTATAGCTATTTCGAATAGAGGTTGAGGCTCAGTTTGGCGTGGCGGTGGCGGCCGTGAACGCGGTGATTATGAACCATCGTTCGTGAACATCCGACCTCACCTAAGGAACTTCATCTACAACGGTGGCGGTCAAAACCATTGTCATGCCAAACATACACTCTATTTCCTGTGACGTTTTTGTCCAGAGCAAAAATGACGTGCCAAACGGAGCCTGAGGGTGCAATTAGGGCAGCTTTTTCATAGTTTAATTTTCAGTCCACTGCCGCACTTGCATTGGGGTATTGCGCGATCTGGAATGTGGTAGTTGTCAAAATTAGGACTCTCTCCACTCCTCCCTTTCTACGCATGCAGGCTTGGCAGCATTAAAAAAGGATGATGTAACTAGCAAATTCAATTTGACTTCTAGCAAACCCAAATTCCATCAAAAACTTAATTTTTTCATTATTTTTGAAAGACTCAATTCGACTGCTAGCAAACCCAAGCCCTAATTCATTACGGCCTCCTTCGTTATTCCAGTTCGTAACTCCCTTCCCTCTCACGTTCGCGACTCCCAGACCATCATCCTCCTCCATTCCCGTCGACATCCTGCACACAGTCATTTGCCCAAAGTATTGAGCGGATGCAGTACCAGCCGGCGTCACCAGGAGCGCCCAGGCCGTTGAGATTAGGCTCCACGCGGATGTCATTTCGAGGAACTTAGGCCCTCCGTTGAAGCAAAATATGTTGTTAGTCTGCGATGATAACATAGATCGGAGGAATTTATACTGAACATTTTCGATCTTAAAACTGATTCAAATTCAAAATTATTTATACACAAAAAACGAAACCACTCCAATAAGCTCTGGTCACAAATTCTTAATTGGAATAATGATGTTGATGATGATGATGTTCATTTTTAAAAAAAAAATCCCTAAAAATGCAATCACTCCTTTCCTCCAGAAGTCCTGGATATCTCCTGTCATCTAGGATAATGGAGCTTGGGATTATCTACGGGAAATGATAACCTACCCATTTTACATGTCCGAAGTGACTGGGATCTCATAGGACCTCTCGCATCTTGGCGGTGCAGGGATGATGCATCCACATAGTTCGTCCATGATTTGGACACCGTTGGCCTGCCTCGAAGCATCTACAAAGCGACTACGAACTTGTGCAAAAAAAATAAGTTATAAGTTCTTTATATTTTTTCAACACCAACTCGACAGAGACGGGGTTGCGGCACTCTAAAATTTATTGTTGAATTGAAATCTTTTGTAATGTTAATATGCGTAGTGGCGTATTTTGAATAAATGCATGTCTTTAAATACAATTTTAATTTCTTATTTTATTTTTTATCGTGATTTGCTAGTAACAAAAGAGTTTTCAAATAGCCACCTTCAAATTTGAAGGTTTGATAACAGTAATAATTTGGTAAAAGTCAAATTAGATTTGCTAGTAACAACACTCTAAAAAAAGTAAAAGTAAAAGCTCTCCATTGTGCAATGGGAAGACTTCATTTATATACAGTGTAGAATAAAGGAACAATTGTAGTATTTGTATTAACATCATCATGATAATTATTCGAATAGGTTGTTTTTCTGTAATATTTTGGACATTTACTATAATCATGTCTGCAAGGCATTTAGGCATTCAAGCTCTCGAGGATGATCCTACCTGGGATTTAGTGCCCTTGTCTACCGGATAGTCTAGTGTTGGAAGTGGTTAGGTGTTCATTATAAAACACAAGCTGGATGGCTCGGTTGAATGCAAACACAAGCCAGATGGTGCGGTTGAACGCCACAAGAGGGGACACATGGCCCAAGAATTTACTCATCAAGTAGTGACGCCGAAAGGATATCTTGTCTCTCTTGTGGTGAGGTTGAACACAGTTCAAGCCTTGATATCTCTTGTCATTCAATGCCATTGAAAGTCACGTCACCTTGACATTAGAGTTTTCCTCAACAATGATTTGTCTGATATAGGGCCTGTTTGATAAGGCTTTTCAGAAAGGAGAAGGAGCGGTGACAAAAGGATGGTAGGAAAAGGAACTTTTGGAAATGTCTATCAGAAAAGGAGAACTGTTTGGGTGAACTTCTTTTGCAGAGCTTTTCAAAAAGGAAAAACACTTTATAAATCGTTTGACAAATCTCCGTTGCGGTAACTTTTTTTATTAAAAATGTGCGTCCGGGGAAAAAGACACAATTATTTCGCCGGGGCAGGTTTTTTTTCGCCCGGGAGCGAATTTTTCGCCGGGTGGGGTTTTTCTCACCCGGGCGTGAATTTTTCGCCCGGGCGCGATATTTTCGCCCGAGGGCGATATTTTCGCCCGGACGCCAATTTTTCGGCCAAACCCTATATTTTCGGCCGGGCCCCAATTATTCGGTCGGGTGCCAATTTTTCGGACGGACGTGAATTTTTTGAACGGGCGTAAATTTTCCGGATGAGCTCAAATTTTTTAGGATGACGGCACGAACGAGAATTTTTCGCACGGACGCGATATTTCCGTTCGAAAGCGAAAAAAATACACGACCGGGCAAAAAAATCACGAACGGGCAAAAAATCACGTTGAGGCGAAAAATTCGCTCCCGGGCGAAAGAAATAGTGCCAGGGCGAAAAACCGCTCCCGATCAAAAAAATCGCGCCCGGGAGAAAAAAATCGCGCCCGGGCGAAAAAATCGCGACCGGGCGAAAAAATCGCGCCCGGGCGAAAATATCGCGCCCGGGCGAAAAAATCGCGACCGGACGAAAAAATCGCGCCCGAGCGAAAAAAACGCCCTCGGGCGAAAAAACGCGTGCGGGCGCAAAAATCGCCCGCGGAAGAAAAATCACGCGATGACGAAAAAATCGCGCCGGTGTAAAAAATATCGCGTCCGGGCAAAAAAACCGCGCAGGTGCAAAAAAATCACGCCCGGGCGAAAAAAACGCGTCCGGGCAAAAAAAGCGCGTCCGGGCAAAAAAATCGCCCCCGGGCAAAAAAATCGGCTCGGGCGAAAAAAAATCGTGCAACGACAAAAAATGGCACCCGGATGAAAAAAACGCACCCGAGCGAAAAAATCACGGCGGACAAAAAACCAGCTCGGGCGAAAAATATACGCTCGGGCGAAAAAAAATCATGCACGGGCAAAAAACTGCACTCGGGCGAAAAAAAACTCACCCAGGCGAAAAACTGCGCGCCCGGGCAAAAAATTCCAACCCGGGCGAAAAATGCCAACCAGAGCGAAAAATGCTAGCTCAGGCGAAAAATCCGCGCCCGGGCGAAAAATTCGCCCACGGGCGAAAAATTTGCCCCAGGGCGAAAAATTCGCGCCGGGCAAAAAAAACAACCGGGCAAAAAAATTACGCTAAAGAAAAAAATCGCGCAAAGACAAAAAAATCAAATTGTAGATTTTTTTAAGAGATAAATGTTTTTGAATGAGAAAAGTGCTTTTCGAAAAGGTTGAAAAGTAGGTGACATGTGACTTTTCCAAAAGATGAGCAAATGAAGTTTTTTGCGGTAGCTTTTCCCACCGATAGACAATCCAAACGGTCTATTAAGTGTGGTAGCGTTTTCCAGAAAACGAAAAGGAGCTAAAAAGCCCTCCCAAACAGACCCTTAGTCTGCATACAATGCAGACTCTTGCATATCAACAGAAGGTTTTCCATGGCCTCAAGTAGTCACAACACACTCGGTTTCATAAATTTGGTTAGGACATTCATGCTACTGACTTCATACACAGCCGTCTTATTTCTCTCCTTTTATCCATCGTTGCTAAGAGGACACAGTGATTAAGTTTGTTTGTCTTGGTGACATCATTATCACAAGTATTGTGTTATGAATGAGAAGGGGGATTTGGGAGAGAATAGGAGGATTCTAGGGTTTGATAGAAAAAGTAAAGAAATACCTTGAGCATTCGATATTCCTCCACAAAGCCACCCTAGAGGTATTAATACCCCTCGGGTTAAGAAGGGCCGGACGGCCCTCCCCATAGGGGCTAAACCAGTTGGTTCAGCCCCACCTGCTGCCATCTGAATTAATTAAGGGTGGCTGAACTGGCTGGTTCAGCCCCGCTTGATGCTCCTTCCTCAGCCTTCGGTAGTGCTGTCCCGCAAACCGGCCGTTATGAGGATTCATAACATTCCCTCCCCCTTCAATAACCAGTTTGTCCTCAAGGTGAAAATCTGGATAAAGTTTCCGGAACTCGAGCAGATCGACCCAAGTGTTGTGTGTTGGAGATAAGTTCTTCCATTTGACAAGGATTTCCTGACGGTATTTCATTCCGTGTTTCTTCCACTTGGTGAGCAACACCTCCTCAGGAAGTGGTTGAAATTCCCCGCCACTGGTTGCTTCCAGAAGGGTAGGGAACGCCTGTGTTGTTTCCCCAATTTTCTTCTTCAACAAGGAGACGTGGAATGTGGGATGAATACACAAGCCCGCGGGAAGGTCCAAGGTGTAAGCAACGGGTCCCGCCCTCTGAAGAATCGTGAAGGGGCCATAATGGCGGGGGGGGGGGGGGGGGGGGGGGGGGGGGGGGAACTTCTGGATACTCCTTCGAGACACCGAGGCTTGTCTGTAGAGCTAGAGCTTCAAGAAGACTTCATCACCGACTGCAAATTGATGTACAAACCATTGTTTATCTGCGTGCACCTTCATCCGGCTTTGGACGGACGGGAGGTTTTCTCGTAACACGGCAAGGGTACGGTCCCGATCGCGCAACTCACGATCAACAGCGGCTAGCGCTGTTCCCCCTGGTTCATATGTACCCAAGCTCGGGGCAGAGCGCCCAAAGATAATTTCAAAAGGAGTAAACTTACTGGCAGTGTGGTAGGAGGTATTATAGCAGTCTTCTGCCCAATGCAACCACTGTGTCCATGGGCGGGGCTCGTCCAGCATGAAGCATCATAAGTATGTCTCAACTAGCCGATTGAGTGCCTCTGTTTGTCCGTCTGTTTGTGGATGGTTGGCGGTATTCATACATAGACGAGTGCCCTGCTGCTTGAAAGTTTCTTCCAAAAGTTGTTCACAAAGACTGGATCCCGATCAGAGATGATGGCCCGGGGGACCCCATAAAGTTTGACTATCTCCCGTTCAAACATGTCCGCTACTGATTCACCTGAGTAGGGATGGCTCAGAGCCAGGAAGTGCCGATACTTGGATAATTTATCCACCACTACCAAAATGATTGTCTTCCCTTGGGACTTCGGTAAGCCCATCCAAAGAGACTGTGTCCCAAATCTGCCGCGGTATCTCCAAGGCAATGAGTAGGCCCGTTGGGGATGTGGTTTGTATTTCTGTCATTGACAAATCTCATATTGTTGAACAAACCACTGGACATCCCGTCATTGGCTCCTCCAGAACAGATTAGCTTTCACTCGCTGTAAGGTACATAGAACTCTTGCATGTCTCCCCATTGCTGAAGAATGGAACTCGTGTAACATAATGTCCTTCCACAGTGACGTTGAGGATATCCACCCGGTCGTGAAAGTATAAGTGCCCGTTCTGCAGCCGAAATCTGGAAGGGTGACATGTCCTTGTCGAAGTGACTCTACGATAGGACAAAGCTCAGGGTCCTGTAGAATCTCCTTTTGTATGTCATCCAGTGCACCAATCAGTGGACCTGAGATGTGTTGGAGTGTCCCCTCTGGTAAGTGGGATAGTGCATCTAGCACAACGTTCTCCTTCCCTTACTTATAGACTATCTCGTAGTCGTAGCCCAGCAACCTTGTCACCCATTTTTTTTGTAGAGGAGATGTCACATGTTGCTCCAAAAAAGTTTCAAACTCTGATGATCAGTCAGGACCTTAAAATGTCTACCTTCTTGCATGAGAATGGCCCCAATCCCTACGCCGGAAGCATTGGTCTCTAGATGAATTCCATGGTGAAATCGGGGAGGGTGTTAGAATCGAACTAAAACAAGCCGGAAACGGTTTAAACTGAAACTTATTATCAGTAAAAGGTATCTATTACAAAGGTATGACCTCCCTTATATAGAATGGAGGAGAGAAGAGAGAATACAAATAAGAGATGTGGGACTAAAAAATTACATGACACAAGCGGACTGTACAGACACAAACCGAACAAGCCGCGCGGTTAGACAGAGGGGCTAACCGCTTGGCAACTGCCAGAGAGAGAGAGAGATAGCCATGTGAGACCGCCAGACCGCCCGGTCTCCAAGTCGCCAGTGACAAGCCGCTAGACCGCTTGGACCTCAGACAGCAACACATAACAATCAACCCGCTGAAGGGAAACCGCCAGACCGCCCGGTCATCCACTCGCCAAGCCAGACCGACAGACCGCCCGGTCACCACTTCAACACTCCCCCTCAAGCTGGAGCATATATATCGATCATGCCCAGCTTGTCACAAATATGAGAAAACGAGGCGGATACTGGCTTGGTGAAGATGTCAGCCAGCTCTTTTTCAGAAGTGACAAAGGGAGTGCAAATTTGTTCTTTTAAGATCTCTTCATGAATGAAATGACAGTCAACCTCAATGTGTTTGGTTCTTTCATGGAAGACCGGATTTTTGGAGATGTATATGGCAGCCTTGTTATCACAGAACATAGGTAGAGGATGATTGTAGACCTCTCCTAAATCTAGCATGAGAGCCCGTAGTCATTTTAACTCACAAGTGGTCGATGTCATACTGCGATACTCAGCTTCTGCACTGGACCTGGAGACAACAGACTGCTTCTTGCTCTTCCAGCTCACCAGATTTCCCCCAACAAAGGTGCAAAAACCCGAGGTTGACTTGCGATCCCCTTTGTCATCAGCATAACTTGCATCTGAGTATGCTTCAACCCTCAGATGACCATTCTTCTGAAAAAGTAATCCTTTCCCAGGCGCTGCTTTGATATACTCCAAGATCCGCAAGGCGGACTGTAGATGGCACTCCCTAGGTGCTTGCATGAATTGACTTACCTTGCCCACAGCATAGGAAATGTCGGGTCTGGTCACTGTGAGATATATGAGCTTACCAACCAGACGCCTGTACCGCGAACTATCTGAAAGAGGAGGCGAATCATCTGTCCAGGTTTTGTCTTCTCCAGTTGCCATGGGGCATCTGACAGGTTTTGCTCCAGTCAATCCTACCTCTTTTAAAAGATCAAAGGCATACTTACGCTGGGAGAGAACTAATGAGTCGGGCTTCCGAGAGATTTCGATCCCCAGAAAATACTTTGGAGAGCCCATATCTTTTGTGACCAGATGTTGACGAAGATGTCGCTTTGTCAGGGCTACCCCTTCCTGATCATCGCCAGTGAGAAGAATATCATCGACGTACACAGCAAGAACAACCAGCCCAGAGGGGGTTTTGCGAATAAAGAGAGAGCGATCGGCGGAGCTTCGCACAAAACCAACGGCCGCCACGATGCCACTGAACTTGTCAAACCAAGCTCGAGGGCTCTGCTTGAGGCCATAGATTGCCTTCTTCAGCCGGCATACTCGAGTCTCCCCCTGAGCAACATACCCAGGAGGTTGCTCCATGTAGACGGCCTCCTGAAGATCACCATAAAGGAAGGCATTCTTGACATCCAGCTGAGAAATCGGCCAATCCCTATTTACCGCCACAGAGAGAAGGACCCGGATAGTGCTGAGACGAGCCACGGGGGAGAAGGTGTCAAAGTAATCAACCTCATAGGTCTGAGTAAAGCCCTTAGCAACAAGGCGAGCCTTATAACGATCCACAGTGCCGTCTGGGCCAAATTTGACCACAAAGACCCAGCGACAGCCAACAACATCAGTGTCAAAGGGAGGAGGAACAAGAGTCCAGGTATCCCGCTAAGTTAGGGTCGTCATTTCCTCATCCATGGTCATCTTCCAATGAGGAATAGCAAGGGCCTCCTGGTAGGATCGGGGTGTGGCAGTGGCAGAGATAGCCAGTGCAAAAGCCCTGCGAGAAGGGGTAAGACGATCATATGAAACAACAGCAGCAAGGGGGTGTAGGGTACACGTCCGCACCCCTTTGCGAAGAGCTATAGGAAGATCCAGGTCAGCGGGTTCCTCGGCATCCGGAGCATCCATGGCAGAGAGAGCTGGCCCGGAAGTAAAGAGCGACGGCGGCGGAGATGAGGGAGATGGTGGCGGAGAAAGAGGCGGAGTGAGAGGAGTGGACGGAGACGGTGTAGGGGTGGAGATCGTAGTAGGAGACGAGGGAACGAAGGGAACAGTAGGAGAATCAGAAGCTGGGAGACGAGGAGAGGAGTCAGCCGAGAAGTAGGAGGTATTCTCGAAGAAGGTAACGTCAGCAGAGACGAACTGCTTACGAAGGACGGGATCAAAGCAACAATAGCCTTTCTGAGTGACGGAGTACCCCAGAAAGACACATTTGGTGGAGCGAGGGGAGAGCTTATCACGGGTGGCAGAAGGGGCATGCACAAATGCAGTGCATCCAAAGATTTGGAGAGGGAGAGGAAACAGTTCCTTGCCCGGATACAGAATGGAGAATGGGGTTTTTCCGTGGAGAACAGTGGAGGGAATGCGATTGATAAGGTAGCAGGCAAGGAGAACAGCATAGCCCCAATAGGAGCGAGGAACATGCATCTGGGTCATCAAGGTGCGAGCGACATCGAGGAGGTGACGATTTTTGCGTTCTGCCACATCATTTTGTTGTGAAGTATAGACACAACTAGTTTGATGAATAATCTCATTTTGCATGCAGAAGGCAGAAAAATCATGACTGACATATTCTTGGGCATTATCAGATCGAAAAACTTTAATAGAAACATTAAACTGAGTTTTGATCATGAGATAGAAGGACGTCCATACAGAGAATAATTCGGAGCGATCTTTTAACAGATACACCCACGTACAGCGAGAGATATCATCAATGAACGTGACAAAATATGAACTACCCCGACCAACGGTAAGAGTAGGAGAAGGACCCCAAACATCGGAGTGGATGAGATCAAACGGACGGGTAGATCCACGAACGTGTTTTGGAGGAAAGGAGGAGCGGTGATGCTTGCCAAGCTGACAGGCCTCACAGTTGAGCGGAGGACTTTGTGGAGGAAGTTGGGGCAGAAGTTGACGAAGAAGGCGTGGAGGAGCATGACCAAGGCGGAGATGCCATTGGAGAAGATCTGTGGAGGTGGAGGAGAAGGTGGAGAAAGCGGAAATGTGGTCCAAGAAGTATAGGCCGCCACTCTCAGTCCCAGTAGCAATCGTCCGTTGGGAGTCCGGATCCTGAAAAGAGCAAGAAGTAGAAGTAAATGTGACGGAACATTGTAATTGCTTACACAGAGAGGTAACAGATAACAAGTTGCACGGGAACTTGGGCACGTAGAGAGTATCCGCCAAGCGAAGAGACGGAGTAACATGAACAATCCCCGTCCCATGGACCGATGATGAAGAACCGTCAGCGAGAATAACCGGGGGCGACCGATCATGTGTTTCTAGGAGAGAAAAACACTGGAGATTGCCGGTCATATGATTAGTAGCACCGGTGTCGATCAGCCATTTTCCTTGAGTAACAACGTGGGCACTACCAGAAGACGTGACCACCGAGGAGAATGGCTTTGAGGAGTATATGAAAGCCATGAAGGGAGGAACCAAAAAACTGCAGCGGTCACGGTGACAGCACACCAGCAGCAAGAAGGGCCACGACCAAGGTGCAGAGCAAGGCAAAGCGGAAGAAGAGGGAAGCACAAGCCGCGCGACTAAAGCAGAGGTCGCGGCGACTAACAAGCAGGAGCGGCTAAAGGAAGAACCGCACAGAGGAGATCAGACCGCTGCGACTTAGAGACAGGTCGCAGAAACTAAGAGAGAGAGCGGCTAAGGAAGCAGGGCAGAGAGGCCGCCAAAACAAGGAAGAACCCGTGCGAACAGCGGGAAATCGCAGCGGTTAGAAAAAAAAGATCTGCAGCGGTCACGAGGGGGGACAACAGCGGCCAGAAAAGCCACGACCAAGCAGCAGAAACAAGCAGAGAGAAAGAAGTCGAGCGGCTAGATAACAGACCGCGCGAACAGAAGAAGCCCGCTGGGAGGCAAAAAAACGGCGAACAAGGCAAACAGGCCGCGGCAACAGGCCGGGGCGACTAGAGAAGAGGAGCAGCAAGAACGGAGAGCGCGGCGACTAAGCACAAGTCGCGACGAGAATAAGGAGAAACAAAGAGGTCGCGCACACGAGGAGCAACGACAAGGAGAAAAGAAGCTGTGCGAACAGGGCACAGACCGGAAGAAACAAGTTGCGAGAACAGGCCGCGAGAAGAAGCAAGCCGAGCGGACAGGTCGCGCGGTCAGAAAGGGCGCACAGAATCAGGCGGAGAAAACGGAGTCTTCTGATACCATGTTAGAATCGAACTAAAACAAGCCGGAAACGGTTTAAACTGAAACTTTATTATCAGTAAAAGGTATCTATTACAAAGGTATGGCCTCCCTTATATAGAATGGAGGAGAGAAGAGATAATACAAATAAGAGATGTGGGACTAAAAAATTACATGACACAAGCGGATTGTACAGACACAAACCGAACAAGCCGCGCGGTTAGACAGAGGGGCTAACCGCTCAGCAACTGCCAGAGAGAGAGATAGCCATGCGAGACCGCTAGACCGCCCGGTCTCCAAGTCGCCAGTGACAAGCCGCTAGACCGCTTGGACCTCAGACAGCAGCACATAACAATCAACCCGCTGAAGGGAAACCGCCAGACCGCCCGGTCATCCACTCGCCAAGCCAGACCGCCAGACCGCCCGGTCACCACTTCAACAGAGGGCCAGCACTAGTGTTGTCGTCATGGCCGTCTTGAGAGCTTGGAATGCAGCTTCCGCTTCATCCTGCTAGTAGAAGGCATCCGTATGTAATAGTTGAGTCAACGGTCAAGCTATCTTCCCATAATCCTTCACGAACCGCCTGTAGTAGCATGTCAACCCGACGAAACCACAGAGAGAACGGACATTGTGCGGCCTAGGCCACGTTTGCATGCTCTCAACCTTCTTGGGGTCAGCCTTGACTCCTTGTACATATACAATGTGGCCCAGGTACTCCACCTCTTCCTGACCAAAAGAGCATTTTGAGCACGTGGCATAGAGTTGGTGCTGTCAGAGTATCACAAATACTTGTTCCACATGTTGGAGATGCTCTTCCCAGTTGGCACTGTAGATAAGAATGTCATCAAAAAATATTAATACAGACCTGCGGAGGAGGGTCGAAAAATCTCGTTCTTCACTGCCTGAAACGTAGAGGGTGCGTTGGAGAGTCCGAACGACATCACAACGAACTCATAGTGACCATCATATGTCTGAAAAGCGGTTTTGAAGATATCCTCGTCCTTCATCCTAATTTGGTAGTACCCCGAACGCAAATACAGCTTAGTGAACAAGCGTGCTCCGTGTAGTTCGTCCAAGAGTTCCTCGATCATGAGAATATGGAACTTGTCTTTGATGGTAGAGGTGTTCATAGTCAACACAAAAAATCCACAAGCCATCTTTTTTCTTCACTAGGATGATGGGTGAGGAAAACGAGCTGGTGTTGGGTGGAATAATCCCTCCAACTAGCATCTCCTTTGCTCCATTCTATCTCGATCTTATGTATGTGCGGATAACAGTATGGTCGAATGTTGGTCGGCTCAGTCCCTTCCTTCAGGCTGATCTAGTGATCTCGGAATCGCCGAGGGGGCAATGATCGGGGTTTCTGGAATACCTCAGGATACCGGTGGAGTAATGGTTTCATCTGCTCTGGGACTTCTTGCGGGAGTGTTACCTGTGCCACGAGCTCCATAATTACCTCCATATTGTCCTCTTGTTCCCACAATCTCTCTAAGCACCGAAGAGAGATCTCCTTCATCGGAGAGGTTCTGATCCCGTTCAAACAGTATTGCCTCCCTTCCCGAGCAAATTCCATGGTCATGCGATTTCCCCAGTTGTCGCAACCACTGGGTCCCCAGAACCACATCTAACCTGCGGATGGGAAGCAAGTAAATATCATCCTATATATGTAGCCTTGCACACTAAACCCCACTCCCTTCAACACCACTTCACACTACAACTTATTCTCATCAGCCACCATCACTTGGAAAGCAGCATCCTTAGTGATCTCATGTCCCAATTTCTGCGCCACTTTGGGGTTGTTGAAGTTGTAAGTGCTACCACTATCAACCAAGATTGTCACCTCCTATTGGTAGATACGCCCTATGATACACATAATGAAGCGGTGTAGATCCTCCCCCCATTGCTTGGATAGATACCCCAAACTCGGTAATGTCCAAGTTGTCTCCGTGCTCCCCCCTTCTCTCTCCGGCTCCTCGTCCTCTTCTTCTTCTCTTGGCATGTACATTTGGATCATCTGACATTTGTGACTAGGAGTGTACTTGTCACAGTTGAAACCCAATCCCTTATCCTTCCTTGCTTGTAGCTCCGGCCATGTCAATTTTTTTCGGTAGCCTTTTCGGTCACCACCCGTTCCTTCCTGACAGCCAAAGGGTTTGTAGTATTCCTCGAATTCCCCACTATTGACCTCTATCGGCTGAATCATTCCTCCTGAATTCGGGTAAGGCTAATGACATGGGCCAAGTTGCGTGGCATATACGCATCGTCCCTGATGTCATCCTAAAAATCAAGCATAGTTTTCCTCTAGGGTTGCGAGCCTAATGGATTCTTCCTGCGAATGGGTCACCATGATAGAGGATGGAAGCCTCTGATACCAAATGTTAAGAACAAGAAGGGGAATTTGGGAGAGAAGAGGAGGATTCTAGGGTTTGAGAGGAAGAGAAGATAAATACCTTGAGAGTCTTCGATATTCCTCCACAAAGCCACCATAGAGATATTAATACCCCTCGGGCCCAAGAGGGCCGGTCGGCCCTCCCCATAGGGGCTGAACCCGCTGGTTCAGCCCCACCTGCTGCCATCTAAATTAATTACGGGAGACTGAACCAATCTGTTCAGCCCTATTTGATGCTCATTCCTCCGCATTCAGTATTGTTGTCCCGCGAACCGGCAGTGATGAGGATTCATAACATATTGATGTTCTAGGAAATTAAAATCCCAAACTTCATCTCGCCAAGTACTTTCAGACCAAAAAACTTGATCTTAGTTGCTACTTCTTGAGGATTGAGAAAGTTTTCCATGGTGATTCCCAGACTCCCTTGAAGGAAGTATTGCACAGATATTCTCTAGAATATGATTTTTTGGGGGGTGTAAAAAAGATAATACAACCATAAATGCTAATGCGAAGAAATCATCTATTGCCTCTGCCTTAGACCCATTATTATTTGATCCATAGTGACCATATCATTTGTTGTTAATGTTATCAGTCAGTTTATATTCGTGGCAGTTTCATTGCATTAAAAAGTAAGAAGCCTCCGGCTGTTACTCATTCAATGATAGAGGCTGAATATTGCTTGATGCCCAGTGTAGTTTTCGAGCTTCCTTGGATTAAGAGCCTCTAGGTTGATTTGAGTGTCTCTCTGCTTCTGGGATAGTCTTTTATGATAACCACACTACTATTCACATTGTTGAAAATCTAGTCTTTAATGAGTGTCTCAAGCACATTGAAGCGAACAGACACTTTATTAGGGATAAATTCAATCTCTATGAGATACAATTACAACATATTTCCACCTTTTCCCAGATGGTAAACATTTTCACCAAGTCAATGTATTGCTCTTTGAATTTTAGTTTCTTTCAAATCTTGATCGATATGATATGTATGCTCCATGCCTCCATCTTGTCGGAGAGCGTAAGCAGTGATTAGATATTATATATTTTTGTTATTGTACTTTTGGGTAATCCCATCTCTGTACTGAGTATCCATTTGCATAAATATGATCGTATTTTGGGATTTGGTTGAAGGTTCAGAAATTCAGAATAATTTTTAAAAATTTTAAATTTTATATAGGGCTTGTTTTTCTCTTTTGCCATACATAGGCCTGTGTAATAGTTTCAAGCATGAATGGGCAGGGTCGAGTTGATTGGGGTTGCCAGGGACTGCCGATCAACACCATATGTAAACATTATACATATGGGTCGTGATTAGAGGGGAAGGGACACCTTTGGGTAGTCCTGAAAAATTCTTCTCTCCCTCAAACATTAAGATCTTAGCAGTTAGCAGAGGCAGTCGGCCAGAAAGAATAGTCGGTCATCTTAGCGGCAGAAAGCAAAAACATGTTGAAAATAAGAGCACGTGAATAATGATGCAGGAGGAATCTATAGGCGGCGGGAAATATGCGACCTAACCCTACATACTATGCAAATCTGACGGCTAGATCACAAATTAAATAATAAATTAAAATAATCTCACGCAGATAATTCTAGACAAGGCAAAATAATTTATTTGGGCAAACAACCTTAGGCTTTCCTCCGCGTAGAGGATCAAAGCACGAGCGTGCGGCGAATAAATCCTGCAAATCACAATAATAATCTAACAAACTACTACCATACGAGATATCCAAGTCAATATGATCTCTAACCCGATAAATAAATGCTTCAAATACAACAATACTCACTATATAGTGGTCCGACAAAGGCAATGAAGATTCTGGAGCCGGATGCGTGGATCGACGATCGAGAGTGGAATGGGTGGCGTGGAAACAGTGAAGGTTGATGTCCTCGGCGGTGGAAGATGAAAAATGGACCGGAAATGGATAGATCCAGCCACGTAGGTGGAGGTCCGGGCGGGGGTAGGTAGATTCGATGATATAATAACAGAACGGGGTTAGGGCGTGTCGGACGGGTGGTAGAAATAGCGGATCGGAGGCTGAAATTTCCAGATCTGGACCGATATGGAAATTGGGGCTGTTTGGAGGTAGATCCACGAAGGGGAGGAGTGGTGGAGGGGTGGAGTTGGAGCAGGGAGGTCGGCGGCTTGACAGGAGGCCGACAGGTGGTGCGGTTGGAGGAGGGGAAGCCAGAGGTGGCCGGCTTCAGGTCTGACGAAGGAGGGCCGGGAGGTTGTGGGGAGGGGCGGCAGCAGGCCGTGGTTCAAGATTTAATAAAATGAACAGTAACTCATATTTTTGAATAGTGCTAGTGAAACAACCGTCGGCCGTTTTAGGGCTTGCTAGAGCCACAGATTCAGCGGAAGGTGGGGGAGTTTCTGGGTGGTGGAAGAGGGTTTTATGGTGGGGAAAAGGAGGGTATGAGTAGGTGGTATCTTGGGGAGGAGTTTGAGCACCTAGGAGTCGTCACCTAGGGTTCCACGGCGTCTACAACGAGGGGTGATCGCGGAGTTCCGGGATTTTCTTTCTCCAAAACCTGCAATGCCTTCAACCAGCCCACAAACTATCTATTTATAATAAAAGGAGGATTAGGACATCCCACCATCGATGGCTATGATTGGCCGAAGATGGGGCCACCTAAATACATCAAAATAAAATGCAAAATAGTGAAATAATATATCAAATTGATTCGCAATGCGAATACGAACACATATGCGGAGTTCGATCGTCGATCCGGGCACACCATATATGAAAAGTCGTCAAATCAGCCCCGAATGGGCCCAAAACTCATCATCCACTGCAAGTGCTCGTCTATGCTCCGCATCAATCTCCCCGACTTGGAAGAATTCATCTCCCCATGAATAGGGATCAGAATTCTGTCGCTGCAAGCCAGGTAAGACTCGAAGAAGTCCACCAGAAGCGCCCAAGTGTCGTCGCTGGAAAAGTGTCCTCGCCAATCAACTCCCCCTGACTGAAAAACTGTCATCTCCGGTGAATGGAGACGGTTGTGCTAAAGTCGAAGTCCAGGGGCGATTCGATCAAGCTCTGCTGCAAGTATCCAAGAGTCACCAACGTTTGTAGTCGGAATGCACTGGTGGAGTCTGGTCTCCATGATGCTCTCAATGCTCAACTCATGAGTGGTGGATCCCGGTGCGATCGGCGGCGCCGTCGGTAAAACCAAAGAAGACGAGTCCCCGGATGGGTGGGTGTCAGAAATAGGTGAGTAGTGGTGACCATCAGACATAGGTGGGCTATGAGGGTGGCAAGGTAACGGGAGTGGAGGTGTGGGCGGCATGAAATCCCACTGTTTGGGTCCACATATTCGCAAGGCTCGTAGTACGGCGTCATATTCTCAACACTAAATACCAGGTGGATACCCATACTTGCAAGGAAATCAAGATCATAAGTATTTGCTTCGATCTGTCTCATGATTATATAGGGATCCATTCGCCTAACGCTCAAGCCTTTAGCAAGCCTCGCATGAAGCTTCACAACGCAGAGTCTCACCATCACCTGCTCGCCTTCATGAAGTACCTGCTCTTGTCAGTGAGCATCCGTATGTGATTTATAAAATTTATTATCATTAGGGATTTTCCGTCGGACCGACTCATGCCACATATAGAAACGACGGGCAAACAACTCAACAGACACATGCAAATGATGAAGAAATGGCTCGACAGACTCATGCAAATGATGAAAATAAAACACGCCAGGCACAACATGCTCTCTATGGGAAAATCTAATAATGACCTGAAAATCTATCAAACGAGGTGGTCTTTCAGGAGGCTCTCTCGGTAGTGTAGAAAAACTCATCTCGTGTGTGCCGAGTGCTCAGATGACCGTGAGAGACATCTATACTTAAATACGAGCTCATAAAGAGCCAAATGTCTATCGGGGAACATAGCGCATCAGGGGGCTCACCAGGAGGTGTGTACGAAAAGTCATCACAGATAAGACGATCACCTGAGCGAAAGTCGTGTACACCGACTAAAAGATGTGACTATCGAGTGTGGTGCGTGTTCCCGACAAGAAAGAGCTCGTCTGGTGGGTCAGCAGGTGGTGCGTCCCAAAAATCATCGACGGTGCGATGGTTCATAAGGTAGACCCTTAAAATATAAGTATGCTCAAGCATACTCAAGGAAGACCCTACATACGTTATGCTCTACACAAGATCAATTCTCTGGGGTAAAGCTATAGATGATAGCAAAAGAGACATCAATAACTCAAAGCTCATAAACGAGCGTCTCACCCTAATCGCATCCTCACCAGGATGTGGCGGCTCATCAGGAGGCTCAACATGGGGTCATAGTACTCGTCACCAGGTCATGATCCTTCGGATGAGTACCATCGTGAGGGGTAGTGTCCCCGTGAATGAGCAACATAGTCACTATGAGATCAACACCAGGCTCTGGGTTCTCGATCGTGATATGGCTTGGAACAATGGAAAGGGGAGAGCGACATAGACTTACATTCAAGAATGGTTCTATGAGTGGGGTGCTAACTAACCCAGTGCATGACAGAGGAAGAAGTGTGGGTGAGGAACACAACACTACAGATTAAATAGGCCGCTCAGGCTCGCTCTCAGTCGGGGTCACAAGAGACGGGCCAAAAACAAGAGATAGGTCACTCACTATGCTAAGCACCTCACTGGGGTGAGAGCAATCCGCATAAGAAATCACTGCTGTCGTGGTTGACAGGACAGTGGTAGGCATCGTGGTGACCTCAGTATGAGAGAGACTCGTGCTGCGGAGGTCAAGGTGAGAATTCCTTCGACCAGCTCTTGCGGATCTCAAAGACTGTTCATAATAAAGAGCGAGCTGATATGTCTGCTCGAGGGACTTCGAGCTATGGTAAACTACCTCTGTATGTATCTCAAACCGTAGTCCAAACCGAAATCGGGAAAGGGTCATGGCTGGGTCCTGTCGGATATCACTCTTTACCACTAACTCGTCAAAACGATCAATGTACTCAGCGACAGACATGGAACCTTGCTGAAGGAAAAATAATTGGTCGAGTAAGCGACTCCGATACGACGAAGGCAGATACCTCTAACACAATGTACGCTTCATATCCACCCAACTAGTGATGCGACGAAGACGGTCTCGCTCGCGGGTCCTCTCTACGCTTTATCCACGAGCCAATAACTGAAAGACTCGGGACTCGATGAGTCGTCAAAGGAATGGGCAACAGTACAAAACTGACACTCAAGATCTCTCTCAAAGCGATGATCCTCATGAAGGTCATCCCTAAGGTAATCGGGTCGTGTTGAAGGATCAACACGATCCGCTCACGTGCAAGGATATGAACGACGACAATCATCATACTAATCGTCACTAGTGTAGTGAGGTCGTGTCAGCGGGTCAACACGATCTCTAAAAGTGGTGTGCTGCGATCGAGAATAATCGTCGTAATAACGTGAGGGTCTCTCTGAAGAGGCTCGATAGGAACGCGTGTAAGTGGACTTAGAATAATGGTGATACATAGACATGAAAAAACCTATAGACTCTACGAATGCATATCGAAAAGTGTGCACAACCTCGCTTTGATACCAATTGACGCAGGAGGAATCTATAGGCGGCGGGAAATCTGCGACCTAACCATCGATGGTTATGATTGGCCGAAGGTGAGTCCACCTAAATACATCAAAATAAAATGCAAAATAGTGAAAAATAACAAATCAAATCGATTCGCAACGCGAATCCGAACACATCTGTGGAGTCCGGTCGTCGATCCAGACTATATGAAAAGTCTCCAAATCAGCCCCGAATGGGCCCAAAACTCATCATCAACTGCAAGTGCTCATCTATGTTCCGCATCAAAAAATCTCAAAATTGAGAGGAAATGAGAGCAACCACAAGAAAACAGTGTCCAGATAGTCAATTATTAGAAACTTGAAGGTTGATTGGTTATAGGTGCGACTTTGAATTTTTCTGAAGTTGACACAATTGAGAATAAACGAGGATAGTTGCATATGCAGATCTCGGGGACACCAGGACAGCTCAATGAAAATTGAAGTCAAGGCAGTCTAGTTAGAAGACTCAAGACAAGTGAATACATCAAAGAAACTAAGGGATCCTATCAAGGGCTGGCGTGAAATCCCCCCACAGAGAGTTGGCTAGTCCTACAGGAAAGTGCAAGCTCCTAAAAAGACTTTCCCCTCTCGCAACTACTAAGATTTTTTGAATTTCAAAGAGGAGCGTCTATACACTTAGGTTACAGGCAAAACCTCCAAAATATAAAGTATTCCCCACTTTCATTTTAGACTCTTCATTTGAATCATCATCGTGACTTAGTAATCATGAGACTGAAGATACTCCACAAATCTTTAAGATTCTAGCAGACCCAGGTCAATTAAAACTTCTAGCACTTAGGATTAACAAGGAGAATCCGACCCTCTCTCTCTTATCACCTTAATCTTTACACGAATTCCATTTGTCTCTACAATCCTTTTGGAAGCTAATATGCATGAATGGAAGAAGGTAATTGAGATTGCTTGGAGTCTACTCCAGGGAAGATATAAAATCAACCATATCCAAAAAAAGAAGAGACAATCATCCAGAAGAAAAATAAAAAACAAATAAACATATTTGTATTCAATTATTAGTAAATGCTGATTGATCCTATCTAGAACTTAGGTGTTGCCCTATAATCATGGTGTACCAACCTGGTCCATATAATATCAAAAGTATTAATCTCATGTGGTTCAGCCCAACCCATACTAAGTTGAACTGCATAATTTTGTCTTCTTCTACAGGTGGTCAATGAGCACTTCAAAGGAGGTCACTCATCACAAATTACTTCCACCAAAGCACGTTTAACTATGGGATTTCCAAATTAACTTCACTACTTGTTCAAAGAAGGTGCCTATTTTATTTGAGGATTCAAATTATTACTTAAGCTGTGTAACTTTTCCCTCCAATTTTGATGTGAGATTCAACTCATTCCTGCACCTCTTTTTCTTTAGAAGCCTATCACCCTAAGAATTTGTCAAGAGCTACTTTGTTTGAGCTTCATAGCTCCTAAAAACACCCCCGCCCTCATTGGACAGCTCTCAATAGATTCAAGATATTACATGACAACCAACTTCCGCATGGTTTATCCTCAAACTACACGTTGTTACCTCAGGAGGTTTGGCTCTAATATCAATTGTAACAACCCACCTCACAATATTAGAGGTATTGTCCGCTTTGGTTCGATCTAGTCTATACTAAGATGAAATGCACGGTTTTATCCTTTTCTGCATGTGGCCTTTTGTAATAACCCAGACCACAAAATATCAAAAAAAAATCCGTTTTGGTTCAACTCACCAACACTAAATTGAATTGCAAGGTTTTGTTCCTTTCCACTGGTGGCCCACAAGCACTTTCCAAGAGGTTAACTATCTGATAAATACTCCCAACAAAACACGCTTAACTACGTAGTTTTCAACATAACTCCAGCACTTGCTCATAGAAGACATCTCTTTTATTTGAGGATTCAAATTATAAACTTCTGCTCCAATTGAGATTCAATTCATTTCTGCACTTCCTTTCCCCTAAAAAACTGTCAAGAGTTTTTTTACTTGAGGGACTCCAAAGACTCAATCCTCCTTCATTGAAACACCTTCATTAGATCCATGATGTTACAAATCTTCCCACGCACACTTGACCACCCTTCTGAGTAAGTTTCTTTTTGAGAAATTTTTGGAATAGTTGATATAATCCAAGAGACAAATCTGTTAATTTATCTAACCGAATAACTAAATACGATAGGCTTTATAGTGTGTGTGTGTGTGCCACCCTCAGGGAAATATTGGTGTTAATAACTAATCCAAGGGTCAATAACTAATACGAAGAACTAGGTAACATCTGTGATTACCAAATTCCAACCCAATGGTCATAAATACCAACAAGTTAAAAAAGGATATGAGTAGTGTGTGTGTGTGTGCGCGCGCGCGTGTGTCCGCGCATGTGTGTGCGTGTGTGTGTGTGCGCGCGCGCCACCCTAAGGGAAATATTGGTGCTTTATAGCCTAAGGGTCAATAACTAATACAAGGAAGAACTAGGTAACATCTGTGATTACCAAATTCCAACCCAATGGTCATAAAGACCAACAAGTCTCAATCTATTTATTCATCAAGTCTTCCATCAATTTTTCCCTCACAAATTCTAATTTCTAGTCACTGTTGAACTTAGACTAAATTATAATTAAAAGATGAGATTGATAGCTTTTTTACCTTTAAGGAAATTCATTGACTTGAGGGCCTGTGGAAAAAAATCTTTAGCAAATGCAAGCAATTAATATTAACTTAATAAGCATTTTAAATACGAACTTTTATTCAAAAAATATAAGAGTAGGCCAGCATTCCAATTTTGATACAGCTATTTGACGGCTCACCCATTGAAATCAGTTAGGAAAACTATTGTCCTATTCAGCATTGTGCTTTTGCAAGAATGGTTCAATGAATTCAACAAAAAATAGTTAATTTCTCAAAAAAAATCAACAAATTTTCGAATCATTTTTAATCAGATAGAAACAAATGAAATTGGGGGAGATTAAAGATGCTCACGTTAGTGTCACTTAGCTCTAAATTGTAGAAATCCATTGATTTTCTCTTGAACAAGGGTCCAGCATGCCAAGTCCCTCGATTAAGCTTTAGAAACTTGGTGCCAGTTACTCGGAACATGTACACATTATCTGGGTGCGGTGGTACATAGGTATGGCCACATCTTGATTGCGTAGGTGTCTTGAGATCGCCATTATCGAATTCGGCTCCTTCCAAAATTGAAGGCTTGGCTACACCAAGATACCATTCTTCACCACTAGCAGAACCAAGGCATTGGGTCACACTAGCATGATGAGTAATCTTAGAGAAACTAAGTTCTCGGTCTTCTATATGCATGATATAGAACCTGCCAAGACATTCAAATAGATCACATCATCAGCTTATGCCATCAATAAGAATGAGAAGGTAGATTACATTGTAAATAAAAATCGGGATATTAGCTTGCGAGGTATGCTCACGTCAAGCTCTTGAGGATTGGTTCCCACTAAAAGTCTCTCTCCAAGTGAAAGCTTGCAAAGACTTTCAAGATATCCCTAAGACTCACCTACTCCCTCTTATATAGGAGAGAACACTCTAATGGATAAATTATCAAAATGCCCCTTGAAAGGAAAATTACACAAAGATGCAATACTAATTAAAGGATAATTTAATAGATGATCTTCGGTAGTCGCGAGGAAAATCATCCGTAGAACGCATCTGTGTCATCCATTGAAGAAAGTAGCTGACAATTTCAATTAAAAGCTTGAGATGTAGATGCACTAAGAAGTTGAAGAAAGTAGCATGATTATTATTTCATTTAATCAAATATTCAAATTGGTTTTACTGGTAATTAATAGATTCAGCAAAAAATGGTACATTTTACTTGAATTAACTATCAAGGTGACTCAACAGTGACGTAGGACGGGACATGAAAATGGTTGTGCCGACACGCTAATGCAATCTTGCGTGAACGTGCGGAATAAATGCGATCAAGCTCAATCTAAATGATGCATGCATGCTGTCAATTTATCTAGAATTAAACAATAGCAACAATAATTATATGAATTTAGCAAACTAACACAATGCGTTTTCACTTTTCGAGCACGCGAACAATATCAAATGTTTTCTCCGCAAGTAAGATTTACACTCACAATTTGCACAAACCAGTTTTATAGGACAAAAAGAAATCAAGGAAACAATTACGCTATTGAGCCAAACAACACAAACAAATATGAAGTGCTCTCACAATATTCAATACAAAAAAAATAAAAGAAAATACTCACGTAGCAATAGAGATCCAACGGCAAGCAAGTGAAGGCGGATGGCTGTTGCGGATGGCTATTCTGAAAGTGGGGCTTGCTGAATAGTGGTAGGCATCCTGAATGGAGGGTATGGCTATCAGGATATGTAGTGGGAGTAACACTTGACAGGAACTTTGCTATAGAAGGGGAAGTCGGCAGTGACATTTACTCGGGAAATAGAAAATACGCCAGGGAGCAGTGAGCGGACTGGATATTTACAGCATGGATGGAAGTGAATAGGAGTAAGATGATGAATAGTGACAGCTTTGGAAGGAGGCTCTGTTGGTGGCCTTGATTTGCTAGAAACACAAAGGGGCTAGGATCTGGAGATAGTCGGTGCTCGGTGGAGAGGTCCTGTAATCTGCAAGCAATTGCTGCTTCTGATTGGGACAGGATCGAAACAGAGAGGTTCACCCGAAGGGAATCTACAACAATTGGAAGAACTGTGACTGGAAGGGATAATGGCAGCGGGGGAGATTGCGATTCAAACAAAAAAGATGAACAGAGAAGTTGTGATGGAGAGTGTGTCTTCTTCCGTTAAAAGGGAGCGACGACGGGTGAGGGAGCGGGATCGGTGGTGGTTGACGGAAATGAGGTCGCTAGCAGCTGACGAGGACGAGATTGGGTAGACACGGCTTTTCCGATAGGAATGCGGCTTGGTATTCTGCTCCTCTCGCTGAGAAAGGGGAGGATGTACAGGAAGGAATGTGGCTTGGTATTTTGATCCTCTGTCCGATGTAAATGTCACGTCTCCTCGATCATTCTTCCGCAAATCCGGTGCCGTCTGATAACTTCTCACATGAAGTTATCTAGTCCCCTATTTTCTACAATAATAGTTGTGATAAATGAGAAGAAACGATTTAAATTAGTATAAATGTTCATAAATTAATATTTATTTTATTCATGCTTGATTTACCTATTCTGTCTATATTTTTCTCATTAGTAATGACGTGGAAATCGAACCGAAGAAACAAGTGCTGGAATTATATTTTGGATGTGCAGTTGTTACAGAAACCTGTTTTCAGTTGTTATAACAAGTTCTGGACGGATTTTAAATTCGAATTTCAAATTTTGCGCCAAAACCAAATATGAAAGGAGGCATCTATTGGGAAAGGGCTGCTCGTTTTTAATAGGTGGTTTTCATATCTAAAGGAGCACGAAATTAGAGAGAAAGGAGAGATCTTAGAACCATCATTTTGGAGAAGGAGAAGAAGAGGACCGTCTAGGGTTTGGACGCACCAGTGAGAAGGAAGAAGGGTCTAAAGCGAGATCTACACGTATATTCCTGCAACATTTAGCGTTCTTAAGCATGTCTTGTAAGATCTTTCTCATTTGGTTTCATTCCTCTATCATGAACTAATTTTATGGATCTTGTATGATGTGAGTACCTTGCCTTATTGTGATGATTTTACTTTAAATTTTATTTTATGGTTATTTGAATCGCTATCTTTATTGGGTATGTTCTTCGTTTGTGGAAATTTTTGAGCACGTGTTCATCTTCTAATTAGCATGGCGAGATTCGAGAGAGGAGTTATGCTAATCTAGGGTTGAATCCATTATTCTACGCGGCGAGATTCGAGAGAGGAGTTGCGCAGTTTTCTAAATCAAAATTCCATCTTTTTTACTGTGCTGCAAGATTCGAGAGAGGAGTGGCATAAGTGCGGCATAAACTCCAATATAGCGTCAAGAGAGAAAGAGATTTCCTCTTGAGTTAGCATCATTGATTTTTGCTCGTCATGTTATTTACTTTCCACCTAAGTTAGAGATAACTAGGGGAAATTGGGTAAACAGAATTCTGAGATTGAGAGATGATGAAATCCACTCTAAAATCGATGCAAGATAGAAATGAAGAGAACCATTAAAGATCACTAGAAATCTCGTCACAATAGACAAGGGAAAACAACATGCAAGATCACTTCTCCAACTTGATTAAAGTCATTCTAAATTAACGATACTCAGTTATTATTATTGTTTTTCTTTTTAATTGTCCTTAATCCAAATTAATTTTTAAGTATCCCGCTTGAATTTAAAGAAAGGGTAGAGCTAGTATTTGCGAGCTCTAGATTATTCACTTCCTCGAGGGAACGATCTTAACTCATCATTTTATTACTTGATTCGGCACGTACTCTTGCGTTATTTTATATATGCGTTTTGGCGTATCACCGTCGACAGTAAGTTCCTGCTTGATCACCTTCCTACTCAGCATCGATGGCACCAAAAAACTGTACATCCTCAATAGGGGCAATAAATAGGAATTACAACGGACACATAACACAGATAGGCGGTATGAGACTAAACACAAACATTAATAATACTCAAATATTAATAACTCTAATACTCTAATACGTAATGGAGTCATGGGTGATACAAATTAGTAAATAGATTGCACGATAATTGAGAAATAGGATGAAACTCGCGAGATGTGCTCTTGCTAAGCTCTTGAGGGTTGGTTTCCCTAGATAATTCCTCTCCAAGGACAGTTTGTAAGACTTGACTAAAGAAAAAATCCCAAGACTCATCACACTGAGTACTAATAATAATAATTCCTAAATTATCAAAATGCAACTATCTTAATATTGCATAAGAAATGCAACAACAAATAAGAGACACTTCCAAGAAGCCAGGTCTGGATCTCCACTTGTCAAGAGGCAGGTGGGTCTTTTGAAAGCTCATACATGTCCACCAAGAGTGCGCATGCCTATAATAGTGCATTATTGTATCAAAAGGTTTAGCATTTGGTACAGAAAATAGTTATTTTCAGAATTTGTTTCAATCGTTTATATTTATGCCTAGCCCAAAATATTATACAAACAACGGAAAACAACCAACAAACATGACAATTTTGAATTCATAATAATCAAAGAAGAAGCTTGACCGTCTTGGAAATCAAACTGAAATGAATTATCAATTCATCATGACTTCCATCATCATCAGCTCATGAAAATTATTTGGGGTTGGCTTCAATAGTCTTTCTTGAACACGTAGAAATCCGAAACAAGAAAATAATAGGAAGAGGAACAGCTTCTATAAACTCACAAATAAAGAAAAATAATGATAACAGCATAACAAAAGTATAAAAAAATGAAGGTATCGAGCACAGAAGCCCTAGATAGCAATTAACCGCAAGAAAAAAGTGTGCTCATAATGGAGGCCTGGAGGGTACGAATATTCTTGGAAACTCAACACAAAAGGTTATGTGCAATATAGAGTACTTGGTTCCCAATGTGTCCGGAAAGATTAGTTGAACCTTGCCCAGCCTCACTAGGAAGAGATGACATGATGGAGGTTGGGATTGAAGTCGTGTTAATCAGATTGAAGTGTAGAAACTTAATGATCGATATGGCACTCATCATCTTGTCATGGCCACAATAAGGTCTGAGAGGCAAACACCAGAGATATAGGAAGAATGAGAGTAACATTGTCAGTGCCGGTGATGCAGAATAACAATGTTGGTAGATAGGGCTTTAGGAGGGTGATGACAACTGCAAGTTTGCGAGAGTGAGGAAACTATGCTTCAAACAAGACTGTGAACTATGAATCTTGAAAGATATAAGAATAATTATAGCCTGCCAGTGAATAAAGTTGAGCCAACTAAGCGATTAAACGTGTTCATGAGAACCACCAGGTCCTTTTAATGCACGATTACTATGTCAATTCAAGGGGGGGGGATACAAGGGAGCTCGAGGGGATACAAGGGAGCCGAGCTCAACCCACAGAGAATGTGATGTGAAGGAAGAAAGGGGAGCGGAGCTCAACCCTAGCCTAACCCTAGGAGGAGGCGAGAAAAAGAACTAGAGATAGGGAGAGGCCTTTCATAATTCCATTCATGACCCAGAGGGTCTATACAATGGCAAGAGCATAAAGAAATACAATATGAAAAAGATGTGCACAACACTTAAAACATTAAGACTCAGACTGAATAATATAACTCAAAATCGATACATAAAGCCTCGTAATAAAAATATGCGTAAAATGACTGATAATAGATAAATGACGATGTGAGACCCTAACATTCCACCCATCCTTCAAATAGAGCTTGTCCTCAAGCTCAAACGAGGCTTGCACGACATGGTCATCTGGCTCTTTGATTTCCAGCCAAAACAACTCTCGGTACTATGTCATTGTAGCGGAGGATGCATCGAGCGGCAAGTTATCACTGTGCACACAGATGTCATAAAATATTGCAAAGATATGGCATCGCAGAGGTCCTTGTTAGGGAAAGACTGAGCATTTCTAAAGTCGGGGCGAGTATGCCCTGTGGATGATCGAGGGCGATGAAAGACCGTGATGTATGTGAGCAGAGAAGATCAGTAGGGAGACGGCGGCGACTGGGGAGTAGTTGTCAAAAGGAAACTCTAAAGTCTAAATGGACCGATGGAGCAAGTGGCCGGAGCAAAGACTGCAAGATGGACACCGCAGGGATCGATGGAGGCGGCACAAATTATGGCAGCGCCATCAGGGCTTGGAGGCTAAGATGTCGGTTGTGTGAACTGCGGGGAGGGAACAACTGTAGGTGATGATGGAGCAACGGGATTAGCGGCGATTAACGGAGCTTCGTCGGGCGCTTGTTGCATCGATGACAAGGAAGATAGAAGTCGCATCTAGAGGTGGTATGCAGGGTTCAAAAGTGGCATGGGTGGTAAGACAGGGCAAGCTAGTATGGAGGGTGGGCCGACATGTGTTGGCTAGGAAGATGGTTGTGCTAGGGGAATCGGTGGGTGCTCAGATCGGATCGGAGCCCCGAAGTGTCGGTCAATGCTGGTAGTGAAATATGAAAGTGTAATGCCAAAGGAGGATGATACGTCCAATAGCATTGAGTGGAGGGCAGCTTCTTCTGCTACACTTATCCTAATGCCAAAATAATTACTTAATCAATTACTTGAATGAATAAGTAATCGAGTAATTAAGAAATGATGGAGTCGCTACTGTGGGAAGGAGAAGATAGACGGGTGCAGCTCAAGTGAAGGGTTGCCTCCGCGGCTTGATGAAGAGGCAGGCCAACGGCTTGATCGGTTGAAAAGGAGCAGAGCCAGCCGATACAAACAACGCTAGGCAATACCGTGGTTGTGGAGGGCCGTGAGCCCTGGAAGGGGTCGAATCAAAAGACGTGAAGGAGAAACAGAAAGTGTGTATATATAGGCAAAGGCCGAACTTCATGGATCCAGCAATGGGAGACGATCGTTGGAGGGCCCTCGACGTCGTGCGCGATTGTTGGCTGCGACGAAGGATGAACCTCCTTATTGTGTTCCTCGGCGTGCGTCCAGCGGGGAAGGAGCGTGTGTCAGCTTCATCTGGAGGCGACGAAGGAGGGGCTTCGACACCAGGGATGCCACGATGAAAAGCGACCGACAGAGAGATGGATCTGGTTGCAGAGGAGGAGGTCGATTGGCTCTGATACCAAGTTGTTAAGGGTCAAATTGTATCCACAATCGGTGGTGGTGGTGGAAGCGGAGATATAAGGAGACGAGCTCAACCCATGCAGAATGCATGAAGGAGGGGGAGCGGAGCTCAACCCTAACCCTAACCCTAGAAGGAGGAGAGGAAAAGAATTAAAGATAGGGAGAGAACTTTCATAATTCCACTCATAACTTCATACATGACCCAGTGAATCTATTTCTAAACTTACAATGGAAGGAGAGTAAATAAACTCAATATGAAAGAAATGTGCACAATAAAACATTAAGACTCGGACAAACTCGACCCACTTGATACAACTTCATTCATACAACTCGAACTCGATACATAAAGACTCACAATTAAAACTATGCGTAAAATAAACGATTGAGGTGTTACGGTGTGACTGGTTGGAGTGCTCTAAGTAAGATGGGAACATACTGTGCCAAAAACCGATATTTTCTGGATGCACTTTGCCAATTAGCCAATAATTAAAAAAATCAAAAATTGAAGAACATATCGACCCCAAATTGTGCATTCTGAACCTTCGAGTAACAAATCTGTTAACTCGCGCTAAATCTTTTCCACTAAAAAATGGACGAAAAGAACACATATGCAAGCATGTAGAACCCCAAGGTATTAGGGCACAACTACATCAGTACGTATCATCGTGAGAACGAAGCTATCTCAAAAATTGAAGAACATATTGACCTCGGGGTACCACGGTGGAGGTCCAATTGAGCGTCCTGTGGCCCAAACTCCTGCCGATCGTGGGAAGCAGAAATCACCTGGCCGAAATTGGCGAAGCTCGCCGGCGTTGCATCAAGAGGCTTAAGCTTGATCGTCTTCGCCGCCTTCACTGCGTCGAAGGACGAAGAAGTCATCTGTTAAAATATATATGTGTATATGAAAAACGAGCAATGATAGTGGTGTATGTACAGGGGGGGGGGGGGGGGGGGGGGTTTAAGTATCTCTGAAGAGACCTTTACTCTTCGAAATGGAGAGAAGATAGGGCAGAGTTGAAGACGATGACTGCTAATGGCTGCGAGCATTGGTTCCACTGTAATTCTATGATTCGACTACGGGTCATAGCAGCAGGTGCACCTGCGTATATATGGGCAGATCACAATTTTGGTATTCGAACCTTCTTCATCAAAACTCTCTACATCCATTCAAAATATACCTAAAGTTCGCAGAAATTTGTTTAAAAGCTGTCAATCTCTCGGGTTTTTAAATGGCTGTATTAAGATATTTTTCAAAAACTTCACGTACACATTTAATGGGGTTCCCAGAGCAAGTTGTGCACACGAAACCGCATTGGCTCAAAGGGTTCGAAGAAATCCCGAAAGGGGAGCGTAATCAAGCGTGCATGTGCACACAAACAACATGCACACACGCGCGCAAACAGCGTGCGCTGACCAGCCCCCGTGCACATGGCACTACAACAAATATGGACATCAGCGATGTTTTTAAGAGGCATTGGAGACGTTTTTCAAACGTCGTTAATGTTTTTGCGACATTTTTATAAACGTCGCGCATACCGCAGGCGTCGCAAATACAACCGTCGCCAAAAGTTTTCGCGTCATTTTTTAATGTTTTTGCGACTAGACCGAGCAAGTTGTGCACACGAAACCGCATTGGCTCAAAGGGTTCGAAGAAATCCCGAAAGGGGAGCGTAACCAAGCGCGCATGTGCACACAAACAACATGCACACACGCGCGCAAACAGCGTGCGCTGACCAGCCCCCGTGCACATGGCCGGCCTTACCGTGCATGCTAGAGTGAGCCCCTTGTGCACACGCGCACGGCCCGCGCCGGCGGCCCGTCGCCGCCTCCGACCACTGCCGTCGTCGGGCTACTACCCCGGGCCGCCCAGGCCGCCCCGGGGACATGTTCATCATTTTACGAAAATTGGTGATTCATGTGACCGAAATAAAGTGACGTTATTCGCCAACTCAAGACTCAGTCGGCGCAATTATCAGCACGTCCCTTCAGAAAACTATAAAAAACTTCAGGCCTTCATTTAAAGACAAGGAAATCGAGACACTAGAGACCTCTGAGGTTTTTCGGCGAGAACATGAGACTTAGATTGTTCAGTTGCTCTCTCTAGTCCGCTCAACGCTCACTTGGACGCTTCAGTGAGCCAGGAAGAAGGCACAAGAGAGCGTTCTCAAGGACGGATCATGGAAGCTCTGTTGACTTAGCTTTCTTCATATTCTTTTTATACTCAAAGGTTATAACGAAGAGATGGTCTGTCACCATTTGAGCAACTTCAAACACTTGTAAATAAACGCTAAATAGGTGCTCTGTCACCCTTTTCGGATTTTTCAGGTAAAAAAATCTCTCGCCATTGCTGCTTTGTTTTCTTTGACTATTTGCATGTTTGGTCCGACTTAGAGCTAAGGCAGTTTAATTCTCCGGACCAGAGGAAAACCGGGATACCCGCAACAAGGTTCAATAGGAAAACTTTCAAAAGTGGCAAATTTATCGAAAATCGTATATTCTACAACTTTGCTCCAGAGTTCATCCTATTTCAAGTATCTACATAAGCAAATCTTGGGGCAAGGGCTTGGACCGTCAAGTTGGAATGACCTTCATGTTGCTCCCATCAAGGATATTTATAGGCGTAATTCAAAATCCCCGACGACGGATTATTGGATGTCTAACAGATCCAAACCAAACTCATTAATAACCCATTTACATGTTATATCAATATACCATAACACTCTCCTCATATATTGCATAACAGATTACTTAAACAAGTGTTAATAACGACAAAAAATGAGTTTTTCAAAAACATAAATCTGAGTTTTAGAGCACATGATAACTCTAAACTCAAACCATAGTTCCAAACAAAATAAAAAATAAAACTGAAAACTCAAACAGATAACTGATCTCTAGTCTATGGAAATAGCAGATCATCGACATCTAGGTCGAAATCAACTTTCTCTCATATATTCTCCATTTGATTTGCAAACAGTTACAATAAGAATGTAATGAAACCGATCTCTATGAATTCAAACATTTGCTATCAAATATAAATTGATTAGTTCTAGCAGTAAAAGAACGTAATACTCAAACAAAAAGAAAAACAAATCAACATCTCTATCTAATTTACACAAAATTAGAATATTTGATTTTATAAAATCAAAGCATGTTCATTTGATAATTAAGATCATTATTAACTATTTCATAATTGTGTTATACTATCAAGTTTAGAATGATACAACAAGTTGTGATCAAATTTTAAATGATATAACTAATAATCATAATATCAGGACACATATCTGCAACTTCAGTATTCCTATTTGAAATAATACCCAAATCAGCATTTGAAAATAAAAATAATTATGTAAGTCTTCAAGTTTGAAATGACTGACAACGAATCATCTCTAACTTTCATCAGATAGTGTTGAAGCCAAAATTGACCTATCGTGGAGTTCGGGGTCCCAAAAAAGGGTGACCTCACACCTACTACACTCGGGGGAATGTCACGGACCAAAGACTTGGAAAACTAGGAACAGACCCTCGGCTCTAGCGTGGAGGTCACACCACACACCCAGAAGGTCACAAGAGCACTTCCCCTCCCTCACCAATGGCTGAGCTGGGTACCTTGGAGAGCTCTCTCACTCAACCAAGAAGAAGCATAAGGAGGAGGAAACCCAAAAAATTCTTCTCTCCAAAGGTAATCAAGGGGGTCTATTTATATTTTTTCCAAACCTAGGGACCAAAAGATCACAAATACCTCTAGCACAAATAGGCCCTGAGCTAATAGGAAACATCCACACTGGGGGGTAAAGAGGTAATTCCGCCCCGGGGGCACAACGGTAAAAATAGGCCGGGCGAACTAGGGCTAGGCGTGAAGGCGGCCTGGCGAGCTGGCGGCCTGCGAGCTGGCTAGGCGAGACGGGCTGGCTGGGCGTGACCGGCGGCCTAGCGAGACTGGCTGGGCAAGACCGGCGGCCTTTGGCGAGACAGGTGGCCTGCGAGATGGCTAGGCGAGACCGGCGGCCTGGCGAGACAGGCTGGGCGTGACCGGATGCCTGCGAGCTGGCTAGGCGAGACCGACGACCTAGCGAGACAGGCTGGCTGGGCGAGACCAGCGGCCTGGGCGAGACCGGCAGCCTGCAAGCTGGCTAGGCGAGACCGGCGGCCTGGCGAGACGGGCTAGCTGGGCGAGACCGGCAGCCTGGGCGACCCCTCAAAGGGGTCGGGGGAGACAAATTTTTCATAGGGCTGGGCCTAAATTAGCCACCATGAGTGCAAAACCACTCCAAAATCTTTAAAATGTAAAGCCAGTCATGCGCCTGCCAAGCGGACCCTACTATGCGAATACGGGGTTATACACAATCCCCGCTCTTTTCGAGGTTGGCACAAGCTCAGAAATAAACATTCAACCCAACGTATTCGCTGAGTGGCCTTCTTGGAACCGAAAATACTTGGCCCCTCCCTGAGGGGTCAACCTGTCATGCCAGCTAATGGGAGCCTAGGTGACGAGATGATCTCGGGGTAGAAAACACTTGGCCTCCCCGAGGGGTCAACCTGTTGTGCCAGCTAATGAGAGACTGGGTGACGAGACGACCTCGGGATGAAAAAGCACTTGCCTCCCCGAGGGGTCAACCTGTCATGTCAGCTAATGGGAGCCTGGGTAACGAGACGACCTCGGGATGAAAAACACTTGGCCTCCCCGAAGGGTCAACCTGTCATGTCATCTAATGGGAGCCTGGGTAACAAGACGGCCTCGGGGTTAAAACAATATGGCGTCCACGAGAGGTACTCCGGCCCTGCCAACTAGTGAGAGCCTGGACAGCGGGACCGTCTCGGAGCAAAGAGAACAGGGCATCCACGAGAGGTACTCCGACCCTGCCAGCTAGTGAGAGCCTAGACAGCGGGACCGTCTCGGAGCAAAGAGAATAGGGCATCCACGAGAAGTACTCCGGCCCTGCCAGCTAGTGAGAGCCTGGACATTGGGACCGTCTCGGAGCAAAAAGAACAGGGCATCCACGAGAGGTACTCCGACCCTGCCAGCTAGTGAGAGCCTGGACAGCGGGACCGTCTCGGAGCAAAGAGAATAGGGTATCCACGAGAGGTACTCCGGCCCTGCCAGCTAGTGAGAGCCTGGACAGCGGGACCGTCTCAGAGCAAAGGGAACAGGGCATCTATGAGAGGTACTCTGGCCCTGCCAGCTAGCGAGAGCCTGGACAGCGGGACCGTCTCGGAGCAAAGGGAACAGGGAATCCACGAGAGGTACTCCGGACCTGCCAGCTAGTGAGAGCCTGGACAGCGGGACCGTCTCGGAGCAAAGAGAACAGGGCATCCACGAGAGGTATTCCGGCCTTGCCAGCTAGTGAGAACCTGAACAGCGGGACCGTCTCGGAGCAAAGGGAACGGGGCATCCACGAGAGGTACTCCAACCCTACCAGCTAGTGAGAATCTGGCAGCGGGACCGTCTTGGAGCAAAGAGAACAGGGGTATCCACGAGAGGTACCACCGGCTCTGCCAGCTAGTGAGAGCCTGACAGCGGGACCGTCTCGGAGTAATGAGAATAAGGGAATCCATGAGAGATACCACCGGCCCTGCCAGCTAGTGAGAGCTTGGCAGCAAGACCGTCTCGGAGCAAAGAGAACAAGGCATCCACGAGAGGTACCACTGGCCCTGTCAGTTAGTGAGAGTCTGATAGCGGGACCGTCTTGGAGCAAAGAGAATAGGGCATCCACAAGAGGTACCACCGGCCCTGCCAGCTAGTGAGAACCTGACAGCGGGACCGTCTCGGAGCAAAAAGGACTTAGCCTCCCCAAGGTACCTTCGACCCATCCAGCTAGTGAGATCCTAGCATGAGGATAACCTCTCGGGGGGTGGGACTGGGCATGTCACTTAAGCTTTATCAATTCCAACATCATCAAATGGGGAAAAAAGATTGGTTACATGACCACCAATCGTGGATCACTCACAAGGTCCCGCCGAGGTGAGGCTTCTTCAGAGGGCCTAAGCTTGATCTCCACTCCATCGTGGATCACTCACAAGGTCCCTCGGGTTCCCACATCGACCCGCTCCTCACATATGTTTTCTCCCCCCACTCTGGGTAGAACCCCTTCAACTTGTGCCGGCGGCTGAGGATGGGCAGGGCCTCTCGCCCCCCTCACTTCCAGGAACTCAGGACAGGTAGTCGTGGCGTGACCCCCGCCTGGTGGAAGTCACAGTACGACAATGTTCCTCCTCCCCTCCATCGGCGGGCCCGACGGTCTCTCCTGTTGCCTCTTCCTCCTCCGCCTATTGCCAAGGCTTGCTGTGGTGGGGGTAGGCGCTATCTTGGGGCTTGCCTCTGGAAGTTGAACCTCCCTTGACCCCCGTGAAAGTTTCCCCTACCCTGGATGAGAGCTCTTCCTGGACCCTGGGCAGGTCCTCCCTGCTGTCTCCAACCTGGCTCCGGGTCTTCCTGTCCCTAGAACCCCTGAGCTCTCTGCTCCTCTCTCCGTCTTCCCTCTTGATGTCTCGAGCCATCTTGCTCCTTCGACTTCGTCTCTGTTAGCTTCGCCAACTTCTTGACAATGCCAGATTGGCCGCCTCCATGACTATCTCCTCTGACGCCATTTCCATCAGCTCTTCGAAGGAAAGGGGGGGCCTTTCGATTCAGGCTCATCTTGAAGAATCCCTCGCGCAACCCCACCGTGAACGCCATATGGAGGGCATACCCAGGCATCTCCTGGATATCAAGGATCTCCTCTTGGAACCTGTCAACGTAATGGGCCAGCGACTCCTCGGCCCCCTGCCTTATCAGGAAGATGGACTCATGGCTCTTCTTCCTCTTCTTGGAGGTAGAGAAGCGAAGATGAAAACTCCGGCTCAAGTCCTCGAACCCATAGATTGATCTCGGAGGGAGTTGATGAAACCAGTCCCTTGTCTTGTCCTTCAATGTGATCGCGAAGAGGTGACATTTGAAGACATCCGTCATCGGCCTGATGGAGACTGTACAACCCCATATTCGCTGGGTGGGACCCGGAGACACCACTGAGGAATTGGGCTAGGCTCAGGTTAGCCCTGGGTTAGCCCTAAGACGTACTTATAGAGTTCTCGCCCTGAAGGGGCTCCCGCCCAAGGCAGATGTTCAAGCTCTCGGCAGGAGAGATCGTCGACCGACCAGGGCAGATGGTCGACCTCTCGGCAGGAGAGATCGTCGAACGACCAAAGCAGAGGGCCTGACCGCGGAAGCTCCCGCCCAGGGGAGGCGAGAAGGCCCCAAGAAGGCCTTCAGTCGCGAGCTCTTCGAAACCGTGGAGGGCGCGAACCTCCCTGGCAAGGGGGTCTCGCCAAGGTTGGCCCGGGTGAGGGTCCAGCGAGAGCCTTCTCGGCCAGGGTTCTCGCCAAGTGGGCCCACGTGGTGGGGCCCGGCGCTCATAAAGAGGATTATTTTTATAATATATTATCCCGAGGTAAAATTACCCAAATGCCCTTTGAATGACAGCGGGATTTGGCTATTGGCAGACCCCTCAGGGGTATTTCAGTATTTTCAGGTCAAAGGAAGGCTATAAAAAGACCCATAAGGGCTCTTTAGAAGGCAAGTTTTCATCATTTTCCTCTAACCCTAGTGCCTTCTGAAGAGCTCCCAGCCCAGCATTTGGCTTTGGAGGGGAAGCTCTCAGAGATCTTCCGGGTGTGTGGTGGGACCTCCCAGCTGAGGCTTTGGGTCTGTGTTAGGGCCTTAGCAGCCAGTCAGGGGTCGAGGTTTGAGAGAAGTAGGCATTGGCTGCACTTTGGTTGGTGAACTTTTGTTGGGGTCATTTTTAGCTTCAACAGTTCTGGTGCGGTGAGCGTGGAAGCAGTCGGTGCAAGAAAATCTTGAGTTAAGTCCCATGGCAGGAGGCGAGGGTGAAGGATCAGGCGCGGGAGGATCCCCCACCCGGGTGGACGAGGCGACGAGGAAAATGTTTGAGGACTTCAGGCGAGAAGTCATGCAGACGATCAACTTGGCCTTCTCGGCAAGGAACGAGTGGGAGACGCCGCAGGTTCCGGTGGAGGTGGTTCCGCTGCTAGGCGAGAACGCTCCAGGGCAGCGCCCCGGTAAGGAGGTCCCGGTAGAGGCAGGCGAGAGAGACGTAGCCGCGCGGGAGCTCTTCCCAGGTCAGCGTCTCGGGAAGGAGCTCCCGGCGGATCTGGGCGAGAAGGAGGCGACGATGCGGGAACTCTTCCCTGGGCAGGGTCTCGCGGATCGGTCCAGCCAACCGAGATCGCGAGACGTGCCTTCTCGCCAGGCAGGGGGCGAGACCCCCTTTAGTGAGCTCATTGTCTCGGCTCTAGTGCCGGAGGGGTTCCGGGAGCCGGACATGACCTACTACACCGGGAAGGATGACCCGGTCCAGCACGTGCAATGGTTCGAGGACGTGGTGTCCATCAGGCAAATGTCGGATGCCTTCAAGTGTAGGCTTTTTGCCATCACTCTGAAAGAAAAGGCCAGGGACTGGTTCCACCAGTTGCCGGCGAGTTCCATCTACAGCTTTGAGGATCTGCGGAGGGGTTTTCTGTTGAGATTCTCAACTTCGAAGAAAAGGAAGAAGGAGGCTGAGTGCCTGTTTGCAGTGAGGCAAGGGCCGGAGGAGACGTTGGGTCGCTATGTCGACCGGTTCCAAGAGGAGGTTCTCCTGGTCCAGGAGGTCCCGGGGTATGCGCTGATGCTAGCCTTCACCCTGGGGCTGAGGCCAGGGTTTTTCAGCATGGAGTTGAAGAGAGTGCCCCCTCTCTCTTTTGAGGAGCTCATGGAGAGGGCGGCGAAGGAGATAGACTTCGAGAGGGCAAACCCGGCGTTTGCGAGGAAGCTGGCCAGGCTGGCCGAGGACGACGTGAAGGAGCCGGTGGCGGGAAGGCAGAGAGAGCAGAGGGAGCAGAGGGAGCCGAGGGAAGATAGGAGAAGAGAAGAGCCCCGAGGGCAGGGGCAACAGCATGGGGGGGCCAGGGAGCCAAACAACCGACTGGGTTGGAGGCCTCAGGAGGGTCGCCCCCAGGGCCAGGGAGGACTTCAGATAAGAGATAACTTTCGGGAGCCCAGAAGGCTGGAGCAGGGAGGATGGCGACAGGGACCAAGGGGTCATTTCCCACCGCCGCAAGAGGCTATGGAGGTGGGAAGGGGAAGAGGTAGAAGATTTCGGGGAGCCGGAAGAAGGGGAGGAGGAGAAGGAAGAGGGGGCAGGGTGGCGTTGCCCTACTGCGACTTCCATCAGGAGGAAGGTCACGCAACGGCCACCTGCCCCGAGTTTCTGGAGATCAGAGGGGCCAGAGGGGCCGGAAGGCAGGATCCGCCCGTAAGGATCGTGGAAGTACAGCGGGAAGAGGTGGAGGACAGATGTGAAGACAGGATTGACGTGGGGACCCGAGGAGGGATCGGAGTGATCCACGGGGGGGTGGGGATCGAGGCCACCCGCAAGGGGAGCCTTCAAACCATGTTCCGCCGAGGGGTCGCCTCGACCTCCCAGGCTCCCCCCCCAGAGGAGAAGATCAATTTCTCATCCGCGGACATGCCAGACTACGAGGACCCGTTCTGCGACGCGCTTGTGATCCAGACAGCGGTGGAGAACTACACCGTCTCCCGGATACTGGTGGATAATGGGAGCTCGGTGAATGTGATCTTCAAGAAGGCTTTCGATGAGATGAGGGTGGAAGGAAAAAGGGTCCTGGCTTCTGATGGACCGCTTTTTGGCTTCTCCGGCGAAAGGAAAGAGGTGGAAGGAGGAGTAGGCTTGCATGTGAGGCTTGGGGGCGTCTCACGGAACTGTCGGTTCGTAATCGTGGACGCCCCGAGTAGTTACAATGCCATCTTTGGGCGCCCCCTCATCAGCGCCTTTCGCTGTGTACCCTCCTCGTACCACCAATGCCTCAAGTTCAACAATGGAGGGGTGCAGGTGAGGATCAGGGGGGATCCGAAGATGGCAAGGCAGTGCTATGTGACGGCGGTTAACACCGTGTCATGGATGGAGGAGGCAGAGGAGTTGGAGAAGGAGATGGCTGAGCAGGAAGGAGTTGAGGAAGGGGGGATGAGCCTGGGAGAGGCGATGGAGGTTGCTGAGGAGATGGCGGAGGCAGAGGAGTTGGGGGAGATCAGCCCAGAAGAGGCGAGAGGAGTGGTGGATGAAGAAGAGCAGAGGCAGGAGGAGAGCCTGGAGGAGGCGATGGAAGTTGATGAGGTTGGGGGAGAAGAGCTCGAGTTTGAGCGGGAAGAGGCAAGGGTAAGTTGGGAGCGGTCGGGGCTGGAGCCGGCCGAAGAGGTGGTGGAGATGGAGGTGCTTACAAGAGCGGGGGAGGCGCAAAGGATTCGGATCAGCGGAGGCTTGAGCCTTGAGGATCAGGAGCGGATGCGAGCCTGCATCCAGGGCAACGTCGACATCTTCGCTTGGAGCGCGGCAGACATGCCGGGCATCGACGCGGACGTGGCCTGTCATCGCTTGAACCTGGATTCCAGAGCCCGCCCCATACGCCAAAAGATGAGGGCCATCGCCACCAAGCTAGAAGCCCCCATCCGAGAGGAGGTCCAAAAGCTCCTGGACGCAGGCTTCATCTCAGAGATCCAGTATCCAGGCTGGATCTCCAACGTGGTAATGGTAAAGAAGGGAGGAGGGAAATGGCGCATGTGTATTGATTTTTCCTTATTAAATAAATCATGCCCCAAAGATTGTTACCCTTTGCCTCGAATCGACGCGCTGGTTGACTCAGCCGTCGGTTTTTCTCTTATGAGTTTTTTAGATGCATTTTCAGGTTACCACCAGATCCGGATGCACCCTCCTGATGTCAAGGATGTTTCCTTCATCACAAGAGAGGGATGCTTCAGCTATAAGATGATGCCCTTCGGATTGAAGAATGCAGGGGCAACATACCAACGCATGATGGATCGAATCTTTCGAGATCAAAGGGGAAGGAACCTGGAGGTCTACGTGGACGACCTCATGGTCAAGAGCAAGTGTGTTGTTTCCCACTTGCGGGACCTGGAGGAAACGTTTGCCACCCTGCAGAAGTTCAAGATGAGGTTGAACCCCTTGAAGTGCGTCTTCGGGGCTAGTCGCGGCAAATTCCTCGGGCACCTCTTGACTCCCGCGGGGTAGAACCCAACCCCGATAAGGTTAAGGCTATTCTAGACCTAGAATCGCCTCGCAACGCCAAGGAGGTCCAGCGCTTGACCGGGAAGTTGGCCGGGTTAAGCAGGTTCCTCTCTCGGTCAGGGGATAGATGTTCCTCCTTCTTCAAAGTACTTCGTGCCAACCAAGCATTCGAATGGACGGCCGAGTGTGAAGAGGCTTTTCAGGGGCTGAAGAGGCAACTCTCCCAAGCTCCGTTACTTCAAAGCCCGAAGGAGGGGGAGGACCTAGCCTTGTATTTAGGAGTGGGAGGAGAGGCGGTGAGCTCCGTCTTGGTTAGGGAAGAGGGGAAGAAGCAGTTACCCGTCTATTATGTCAGCCGAATCTTAAAAAAGGCGGAGCTCCGATACCCCATCCTGGAGAAGCTAACATATGCTTTGGTCATCTCAGCTAGGAAGCTTCGCCCTTACTTTCAAGCACACTCGATTAGGGTGATAACCGACCATCCCCTTCGCAAGGTCTTGGAGGGGGTGGAACATTCAGGAAGGTTGGCAAAGTGGTCCATCGAGCTAAGCGAGTTTGACATCTCTTTCGTCCCGAGGCTCTCTATCAAAGCCCAGGCCGTAGCGGATTTCCTGGCGGACTATGTTACCGAGGCGGAGGCTGAAGAACCAAAGCCGCAAGAAGCGTGGAAGATGGTGGTCGACGGGGCCTCAGGAAGGCACTCCCTGGGAGGAGGTGTGGTGTTAGTAAGCCCTCAGGGAGTTACCATAGAGCAAGCCGTGACTTTCCATTTCCCTGTAACAAACAACCAAGCAGAGTATGAGGCTGTGATCGCCGGCCTTCGCTTGGCGAAGGAGTTGGAAATCCAGGATGTGGAAGCCTTCACCGACTCAATGGTGGTAGCATCGCAGATCCGAGGCGAGTTTGAGGCCCGGGAGCCGACCCTCGCGAGGTATCTATCTAAGGTAAGAGCCATCATTGGGGGTTTCCGTTCATTCTCTATTCGACATATCCCCAGGGAGGAAAGCGCGGCAGCTGATCGACTGGCGAAGTTCGGGCCTCGGGGAGGAGGTACCCTAACCGAACTATTCCGACCAGCCATTGAAGAGGGGGAGTTGATGGAGGTGAATCGGCGGTCCTCATGGATGGATCCATTGGTGACTTTCTTAACCACAGGAGAACTGTCGGAAGAAGTCAAGGATGCAAAGAGCTTCAGGCACAAGGCGGCTCATTACCTGATGCTGGAAGGGAGCTTGCATCGGAAGATGTTGTCAGGGCTCCTCGCGAGATGCGTAACCGAAGAGGAAGTCCCGAGGATCCTGGAAGAGGTGCATTCTGGAGAGTGCGGCAGCCATTCATGGGGAAGGACATTGGAAGCAAGGGTGATAAGGCAGGGATATTTCTGGCGGACCATAAGGAGGGATACAGCTGAATTCGCAAGGAGGTGTCGGAAGTGCCAAGTACATGCTCCTCTCCAGCTCTTGCCCGCCCAAAGACTTCGAAGCATCACGGCGCCATGGCCCTTCGCCATTTGGGGGATGGACCTGGTTGGACCCTTCCCTCCAGCTAGCGGGCAAAGGAGGTTCCTCCTAGTGATGATTGACTACTTCTCCAAATGGCTGGAGATCAAGCCGTTAGCCAAGGTAACCTCCCAGGTCATCAGAAACTTCGTTTGGGGGGAAATCATTTGCAGGCACGGATTGCCCCAAGCGATAGTGACAGACAATGGACCTCAGTTTGCCAGTGAAGAATTCATCAGTTTCTGCACCCAATTAGGGATTGACCTCAGGTTCGCCTCTGTCCATCATCCTCAGAGCAATGGTCAGGTGGAGGCGGCAAACAAAGTCATCGTCAACTTGCTCAAAAAGAAGGTCGAGAACCTGAAGGGTAGCTGGGTGGAACAGCTCCCTTCCGTCCTGTGGGCCTTGCGAACAACTCCGAACACGGCCACTGGAGAGACCCCCTTCAAGCTCTCTCACGGGTGTGAGGCTGTCCTCCCGGTGGAGTTCGAGGTTCGGTCCCCAAGGGTCGCGGCCGCAGCGGAGGGAAGCGAAGCTTGGAGGTTGGAGAACGAGGAAGGGTTGCGCCTCTCATTAGATATGGTGGAAGAGCTGCGGGATGTTGCCGCCATCAGGCAGGAGGAAATAAAACGGCGAATGGCTCGGTACTTCGATAAGCATATCCGAGTCAAGCAATTCGCCGAGGGGGATCTAGTACTGAAAAAGGTCGACGCTGCGGGAAGGTCGGCCGCGGTTGGTAAGCTCAACCCTAGTTGGGAAGGGCCTTATATAGTAGAGAAGGCTCTGGTTAACGGAGGCTACTATCTCCAGGATGCGGAAGGAAGGACCTTGAGTCACACCTGGAATGGTGATGACCTGAAGCGCTTCTACCCATAGGAGGAAAGAAGGATTGTAATGATCGTAAACAACTATTGCATTTCCGATAAGTTTATTTCAGAATATTGACTGCTTCCGAGTACACAATCTTTAAGTCTCTTTTGTTTTTACCGACTATGACTCCTCTCCTCGATGATGGAATAGACCAGGTTTGGTTATCTTCAACGACACCCCGAGCTCGGCTCGGCCCCAGGTAGACCCGCTGCGCAGGCTCTCATCTAGCTGGCAGGTCCGAAGGCTCGCCTGTGGGGGATAGGTTGGCTCTTGTGATACTTTGTTCTTAGCCACTTCAACGACACCCCGAGCTTGGCTCGGCCCCAGGTAGACCCGCTGCGCAGGCTCTCATCTAGCTGGCAGGTCCGAAGGCTCGCTTGTAGGGGATAGGTTGGCTCTTGTGATACCTTGTTCTTAGCCACTTCAACGACACCCCGAGCTCGGCTCGGCCCCAGGTAGACCCGCTGCGCAGGCTCTCATCTAGCTGGCAGGTCCGAAGGCTCGCCTGTGGGGGATAGGTTGGCTCTTGTGATACTTTGTTCTTAGCCACTTCAACGACACCCCGAGCTTGGCTCGGCCCCAGGTAGACCCGCTGCGCAGGCTCTCATCTAGCTGGCAGGTCCGAAGGCTCGCCTGTGGGGGATAGGTTGGCTCTTGTGATACCTTGTTCTTAGCCACTTCAACGACACCCCGAGCTTGGCTCGGCCCCAGGTAGACCCGCTGCGCAGGCTCTCATCTAGCTGGCAGGTCCGAAGGCTCGCCTGTGGGGGATAGGTTGGCTCTTGTGATACTTTGTTCTTAGCCACTTCAACGACACCCCGAGCTTGGCTCGGCCCCAGGTAGACCCGCTGCGCAGGCTCTCATCTAGCTGGCAGGTCCGAAGGCTCGCCTGTGGGGGATAGGTTGGCTCTTGTGATACTTTGTTCTTAGCCACTTCAACGACACCCCGAGCTTGGCTCGGCCCCAGGTAGACCCGCTGCGCAGGCTCTCATCTAGCTGGCAGGTCCGAAGGCTCGCCTGTGGGGGACAGGTTGGCTCTTGTGATACTTTGTTCTTAGCCACTTCAACGACACCCCGAGCTTGGCTCGGCCCCAGGTAGACCCGCTGCGCAGGCTCTCATCTAGCTGGCAGGTCCGAAGGCTCGCCTGTGGGGGATAGGTTGGCTCTTGTGATACTTTGTTCTTAGCCACTCCAACGACACCCCGAGCTTGGCTCGGCCCCAGGCAGACCCGCTGCGCAGGCTCCCACCAAGCTGGCAGGTCCGAAGGCTCGCCTGCGGGGGATAGGCGGAGTCCTTGACCTTTTGATCCTTGGTTCTTGATTGGTAGTAACTACGTTACAACGAGCTCGGCTCAAACCCCGGTAGACCCGCTGCGCAGGCACCCATATAAGCTAGCAGGTCCAACGGCTCGCCGGCGGGGTAGGGGTTTGATTGGTTGGAAAAATATGTGGGCAGGACCCTGACCTAGACCGGGGGCAAATCCCTAAAGGGTCTCGGTTCAGGGGTCTCGGCCAGTAAAGGTCTCGGCTCAGGGGTCTCGGCCAGTAAAGGTCTCGGCTCAGAGGTCTCGGCCAGTAAAAGTCTTGGCTTGGAGGTCTCGGCAGATCGCGGCCCGGAGGTTTCGGCCAGTAAGGATCCCGGCCCAGAGGTCTCAGCCAGCAAAGGCCTCGGCTAAAGGAGGTTCTCGCAAAAAGAAAGCTCCCGGCGGACCTAGGCAGGACGATTCAATCGACGACGCGAGGTTCCCGCCTAGCTGATCTCTAAGGAAGGTCACCCTAAAGAGACTAAGGGTCTCGGCGGAAGCTCGCGCGGAGGTCATTCGGCAGAGTAATATACTTTCAAAGCACGCATGGATAATAATAAAAAAAAAAAAAGGGGGAAATGAAAAATGAAAATGAGACATTACTTTATAAAAAAGTTAATTACAGAAGGAGGTTCTCGCTCATTACAAAAAGATATTCAAAATAAAAGACACCTCAGGGGGACGCGCTGTAGTCCCCACTGGTGCTCTCGCTTGAATCATCGCCAGAGCCTTCCCCGGACGTCTCGTCAACAGCGGTAGAGGACCTCGGGACGTCTGAGAGCGGCGAGTCCGGCGCGCCCGGGGGTTTAGGAACTGGGTCGTAAAGCCAAGGGAGAAGTTGGCGAGCGTCGATGGTCGCGCCGTCCTCCCGGAGCAGCTCGACGTCTCGCAGCGTCTCGAGCGTCAGCTTGACGGTCGCCTGAGCGTTGGCTTGAAGCAGCTTATCGACGTCGTACTCCGAGAGGTAACGACTCCGCAACCTCGCATCTAGCTCCGGGGGCGGGACCTTCGCCAGCTCTGCGCGGAGCTGTTCCCTCAGGAGGACGCTCTCGCAGCGCGCGTTGGCCAGCTCTGCGCGAAGCTCCCTGACTTGGGCGGAATCCTGCAAAAGGGATAAAAGATTTTAGTCTAGACGCATTACACAGTAGAAACTTCGAGGAAACGGGGGCAAGGGCTCAGGAAGGTCTCGCCTACCTCGGTCGCGGGGCGCAGAGACAGCGCCAATTTAGCATCCGCGAGCTCCTGTTGAGCTCTCGCGAGTTCTTCTTCCGCGGCATGCGCGCGAGCTATCGCGTCCTCCCTCGCCTTGCGCATATTAGTGAAGTTCTTGTCAATGGTGATGCTTCGACGCGCACACATATGTGTAAGCTCGAACCCGCGCATTACGGCCCGGGTGGAGTCGAAGGCTAGAAGGCGGGTAGGCGTCTGGTCGAACACGCTGGCATCTTCCCGGCTGTAGAGACCATATCCAAGCGAGAAGGCCTCGCCGGTCACATTTTCCCCCTCCGCCCATCGGGGAAGGAGGGTCGAAACCCTGATTGAGTTTGTCTTGGGGTCCCATTCCATCTGAGGCTTCCCCTCCGAGTCGGCGTACCTGACGCCTAAACCAAAGTTCCGGTGCCCTCTCGGCACCTCCTGGGGCGGGACGTTGGCGGAGGTCTCGGCGGCGACCACTTCTCCCCCGCCCCGCCTACGGCCGATGTGTTCCTGGCGGAAGCCTCGGCGCGGCTCTTGGCGGCGGCATCCATCTCACTGGCCCTCTGAAGGATCGCTTCAAAGGACCTGCCCTCAGGAGGAGGTTGGACGGGCGAGACCGCCAACGATTTCCCCTTGTCGGCGGCAGAAGGCTTGGGCCTCTTCAGCGCGCGGAGAGGAGGAAGGGTGGCCTTCCGCTTCTTGGCCGGTGGCGGCATGGAAGGGGTTGGATCTTCTCGGCAGGCGCTGGCGCTAGCTTCCGCGAGCGCAAGGGGGCCTCTCGCTGCCAGACCCTCGACACCCCGGCCTGCGGCGAAGGGTTGGTGCAGAGGGACCTCCCGCTCTCCTGCAAAGTAAAAACGCTTTAGCACTTCAGCGCAAGAAAATCTTTGATAAAAAAGGGAATCTGAGGCGAGACCGTACCTTCGCCCGATTGAACAAGTGGGAGGGAGTCGACGTCCCGCAGAAGATGGGGGACGTCGAACTCCTTGGTCCCGAAGAATTCCAGGATTGCGCTCTCGCGCGATCCCAGAGCGGGCGGCTTGTAGGCAGCGTCTTCATACTGGACGGGCTGAAGCGGGACGTTGCCGAAGTCCCCGCTGACGTAAACGAACTTCTCGCCCCAATGGTGGTGCTTATTGGCGAGACCGGTAACCTCGAGCTGTTGCCCGGAGAAGAAAACTACCCCCCCCCCTTGGCACGGAAGTTGAATAGCTTCCGGAAGATGGGCAGACTAAACTCGATCCTCTCGGATCGCATATAGCATATGAATGCTATAAGGATTGCGACGGAGTTCGGGTTTAGCTGGGCGGGCACCACCCCATAATAGCGGAGAGCTAACCGAACCTCCGGCCACAGGGGGAGGCGGAAGCCCACCTCGAAATGCTCGAGGGGGATGGCAAGCTCTCCCGCCCCGGGAGTATTCACCCTGTCATGATTCCCCGGGTTCCGCGCCGAGAAGCCGGCGGGAACGTAGCGGTCGACGATCACGTTGTATTCGTCGAGGGTGAGCTTGCAGGAAGGGAAGAGGTGCTTCTGGAAGGCTTCCGCACAATGGGCGCGACCCTTGCTCTCGCCAGGCATGGCTAGTTCGTGAGTAAGAGCGAGAGCTGTAGGGGGTCGAAGCGGAAGCAGGAACGCGAGAGCGCGGAGGGAAGGCTGAGGTTCCGGATCGGAGAAGTAAATGCGGTTGGTAGGCTTCTCTATTTATAGGGAATCGTAGTCATCATGAGTTCATCCGGCAGAGAGAGAAAGTGACAGCGGAGTACAGCTGTCAGAATCCGGGCTAACGACGCCTCGGTTCTCCCCCTCAGGATGACGGCGGTCAACGGTCGCTTCAGGTTTCGACGCGACTGCCTGGATCGGCGCAAGCCTCCTAGACTGGCGCAAGTCTCCTGGGTTAACGCAAACCTCCTAGATCAGCGCAAGCATCCTAGATCGGGGTAAGCGCCTTGATTAAAAAGCCCCGCGGAGCGATAAAAAGGAAAGGGAAAAGAGAGACATGGGTAGAAGCGAGACTCTCGCTAGCGCAAGCTGGATAAAACTTAATTAATAATAATGTTTATTACAGACATTGAAAAAGAGAAACAAGGGGAGAAGAAAAAAAGAGATACACCAAGATTTAGAGCGTGAAGGCTAGTAGGGTTTCCAGCTCCATCGTCCCCGTTCTCGCCGCCTAGTTCTTGGGGGCGCCAACGGGTTGAAGTAAGACGATAGCGTGGTACACCCAAGGTTGATCCGCCTGGCGTAGTCCCGGATCTGCGAGATGCACCTCCCTGGCGAAGACTCGGCGGAAGGCCCGCGCGGGCAATCAGTCTCGCCCAAGAAGAAGTCCCGCTCCAGAGCCTCCAGTCTTTGCTCCACGGATTCGCGGAATGCTTTCGCCGCGGCAGCATGGGCACGGTCTCGCCGGACAAGTTTGGCCAGGATGGCCGAGATCTTCCTCCGTCTCCCCTTCGCGCTCCCTGCACTGTTCAGGGTTTCCTCTATCTCGCCAGACGAAGGGAGGGGGGACTCTTCATCCTCTTCTTCCTCGTCTTCTTCTTCCTCTTCCTCTCCTTCCTCGTTGACTTCCGACCGCAAGCCAGGATCACCTGCGGAAGAAACACGCGAGAATTTTGGTCAAGACATGACGATCGACAGTCTGAAAAAGTTTTCGCATACCTGCGGCTGGGCGAGAACCGTCAGCCAAAGTTGGACGAGAAGGCCCGGCCCCTCCGTTGGTTCCATAAAGGAGGTGAAGAGGCTTGCCCAGCCCCGGGCGGAAGGGCTCGCGCACGATGATCCCGGCCTGGCCGAAAGCATGAGGGGAGTTGTCTTCTCTCAAGGGGCGATCAGCATCCTTGAGAGTAGCGGAAGGTTCAGAAGCCGCCCCCCCCCCCCCCCCCCCCCGCCTGCAGGAGAGGATTGGCCACCGCGGGAGGCACTTCGACGGTTCTCGCTTCATCTTCCCGGGTGGATAGACCCGGGTCGGCGGGAGCTGGCACTGCGAGAAGACGGTTCAGAAAAGAAAGGGTCTGGTTGAAATATTGACAAGGGAAAATGTACCTGTCGTTCCGGTCTCGGCTGGAGGAATCCTTTCCGAGACCCGTGTTTGGCCCTCGGGGGATGAGCGGGTAGGTTCGAAGAGCTGGGCGGAATTTCGGCGTCATTATTGGGAGCGGACTCCTGCGAAAGCATACTTTAATCATCGAATCTAATGTACAGTTAGCTCGGTAGGCACGGGCGAAAGGCTTACCTTCCGTAGGGAAGGATCTCCGGCAGGATTGGGAGTGGGGGAAGGAGGATCCCTGTTCTCGCGAGAAAGGTCCCGCCGGACCGCCTTCGCCCTTTTCTTTTCCTTCTTCTTCGGCTCCGAAGGCCCGGCGGTTGAAGTCTTTTTCGCTAACCATGGAGCCACCGCCGCACAGTTAGCCAAGGCCCGCGCTTGGGCAGCGGCTAACCGGTCTTGGAGGTCTTGCGGAAGCGGTTTGGCAGCACGCTTGGGATGCATGGTGAGCTCGCGCGAAAATCCCGGAGGCGAGAGCTCAGTCGGAAAGCCGTATTTTAAGGGCAGGGCGTATGGACGTCCATCAGTGCATATTTATAGCCGCAGTGGGACCCACCAAAAGATTCCCTCGATAGGCGGGCACGTGTCCAGCGAATATTTTGGGGGTTGGACTTGTCTTGTCGAGCGCAGGGCTCGCTCGAAAAGAGCGGGGATTGTGTACAACCCCATATTCGCTGGGTGGGACCCGGAGACACCACTGAGGAATTGGGCTAGGCTCAGGTTAGCCCTGGGTTAGCCCTAAGACGTACTTATAGAGTTCTCGCCCTGAAGGGGCTCCCGCCCAAGGCAGATGTTCAAGCTCTCGGCAGGAGAGATCGTCGACCGACCAGGGCAGATGGTCGACCTCTCGGCAGGAGAGATCGTCGAACGACCAAAGCAGAGGGCCTGACCGCGGAAGCTCCCGCCCAGGGGAGGCGAGAAGGCCCCAAGAAGGCCTTCAGTCGCGAGCTCTTCGAAACCGTGGAGGGCGCGAACCTCCCTGGCAAGGGGGTCTCGCCAAGGTTGGCCCGGGTGAGGGTCCAGCGAGAGCCTTCTCGGCCAGGGTTCTCGCCAAGTGGGCCCACGTGGTGGGGCCCGGCGCTCATAAAGAGGATTATTTTTATAATATATTATCCCGAGGTAAAATTACCCAAATGCCCTTTGAATGACAGCGGGATTTGGCTATTGGCAGACCCCTCAGGGGTATTTCAGTATTTTCAGGTCAAAGGAAGGCTATAAAAAGACCCATAAGGGCTCTTTAGAAGGCAAGTTTTCATCATTTTCCTCTAACCCTAGTGCCTTCTGAAGAGCTCCCAGCCCAGCATTTGGCTTTGGAGGGGAAGCTCTCAGAGATCTTCCGGGTGTGTGGTGGGACCTCCCAGCTGAGGCTTTGGGTCTGTGTTAGGGCCTTAGCAGCCAGTCAGGGGTCGAGGTTTGAGAGAAGTAGGCATTGGCTGCACTTTGGTTGGTGAACTTTTGTTGGGGTCATTTTTGGCTTCAACAGAGACGTCATCCTCGAACCACTGCAGGTATTGGACGGGGTCATCCTTCCCGGTATAGTAAGCCATGTCAGGCTCTATGAATCCCTCGGTAACTGGAGCTGAGATGATCAGCTCGCTGAAGGGTGACCCCCTGAGGGGTGGTTTCGCAACCTCTACTCGCGTGACCTGCTTGCCTGGAGGGCTAGCATTCGCCGGGATGGGGAATAACTCTCATCCGGTGAGGTCTCGCTCGACCCCCTCTCCCATCCTCTCATTCTCATTCCTTCTTCCTGGTGCACTTCCTTTTACCCCTACTGGGGTCATCTTGCATATGCCCCTAGGAGGCAGCTCGTCGAGACAGCTCTGGGTCAGCTCGCCGATACCCCTGGTAGCTAGTCCCTAGGGGGTGGGGGTTGAGCTGTCAACCCGAGCGGCAATACTTCGCAGCATCTCCATGATGCCGGAGATGGAAGCCATGAACTCCTCCCTTCCTACGAAGGGTCCTGGGTTTGGGAGCTCGCCGAGGTCATCACTACCTCCCTGATCTCCAGCCATGACACTCTCCTAAGATCTTCTGTGCTGGTCACTTCACCGCACCAAAAATGTTGAAGCCAAAATTGACCTCTCGTGGAGTTCGGGGTCCCAAAAGAGGGGTGACCACACACCTACTACACTCGGGGGAACGTCATAGACCAAAGACTTGGGAAACTAGAAACAGACCCTCGGCTCTAGCGTGGAGGTCTCACCACACACCCGAAAGGTCACAAGAGCACTTCCCCTCCCTCACTAATGGCTGAGCTGGGTACCTTGAAGAGCTCTCTCACTCAACCAAGAAGAAGCCTAAGGAGGATGAAACCCAAAAAATTCTTCTCTCCAAAGGTACCCAAGGGGGTCTATTTATAGTTTTCTAAGTCTATGGACCAAAAGGTCACAAATACCCCTAGGACAAATAGGCCCTGAGCCAATAAGAAACATCCACACCGGGGGTAAAGAGGTAATTCTGCCCCGGGGGCACAACGGTAAAAACAGGTTGGGCGAACTGGGGCCAGACGAGAAGGAGGCATGGCAAGCTGGAAGCTTGCGAGCTGGCTAGGCGAGACCAGCGGCCTGGCGAGACCGGCTGGTTGGGTGAGACCGGCGGCCTAGCGAGACTGGCTGGCTGGGCGAGACCGGCGGCCTTTGGTGAGACGGGCGGCCTGCGAGCCGGCTAAGAGAGACTGGCAGCCTGGCGAGATGGGCTGGTTGGGCGAGACGGGCGGCCTAGCGAGACGGGCGGCCTGCGAGCTGGCTAGGCGAGACCGACGACCTAGCGAGACAGGCTGGCTGGGCGAGACGGGCGGCCTGGGCGAGACGGGCGGCCTGCGAGCTGGCGGCCTGCGAGGTGGAGCCTGCGAGCTGGCTAGGCGAGACCGGCGGCCTGGCGAGACGGGCTGGCTGGGCGAGACCGGCAGCCTGGGCAACCCCTCAAAGGGGCCGGGGGAGACAAATTTTTCATCCCTCCTATTATTATATTTCAAGGGCTAGACCTAAATTGGCCACCAAGAGTGCAAAATCACTCCAAAATCTTAAAAATTTAAAGTTGGTCCTGCGCCTGCCAAGTGGACCCTACTCTGCGAATACGGGGTTGTATAGATATCACTTAAAATAATTCAGTGTACTCACTCTAGATGCTTGAATGTAAGCAAACTTCGGTTCTAAAATTTAAAACATAAGACATGTATTAAGTTTCACTAAATAGACTTTAATCTCATCTCTCCCAATGTTTTAGTTGTTAGAACCTTACATAAGTCCTTGGTAAGGGCATCTGCTACATTATCTTTTGATCTCAAGTACAATAGGGAGGTTATCCCCTGACTTGTGAAATAGGTCAACCAGGTCTATTTCATCATTAGCTGTCTTCGATTTTCATTGAACAACGTACTTGTTGGAATGGTCTTTGTGGTTTGATTGTCACAATAGATCGAAATTGAGTGTATTTTCAGACTCGTCATTGGAATGTCCATTATCAAATCTCTAATCCACTCTGCTTCTACTCCTGCTTCTAATCCACTCTGCTTATATTCCTGCTTTTAATCCACTGACTTAAGGTAACACCCTTTTTAGTGAAGATCACTTCCATTCTTAGGATGGTTTTCACCACACCAAAGTTTGTCATGCTAAATTGTCTCGTCAAGGTAACTTTCACGTCTTCCACCTCAGATTGATCAGTACACATAATTAGCATGTCATCAACGTACAAGCATATAATTGTCACTTTATTTGAACTTGTTTTTACGTACAGACATTTATTTGATAAGCTGAATTTGAAACGCATAGTTTTAACACAAGTGTCAAATTTCTCGTGCCATAATTTTGGAACTTGCTTCAATCTGTAAAGTGACTTAATTAACTTACATATCTTCTTTTCTAGACCTTCTATGACAAACCATTCCAGTTGGTGCATATAGATCTCCTCAGTTAGATTTTCATTCAAAAATGCAGTCTTGATATCCATTTAATAAACGGTAAAATGTTCAATATATGCTAATACGAGAAAAATCTTAATTGCCGCGATGTGATAAACATGTGAGTATATATATCAAAGTAGATTATACCACTCACTTGAGTGAAGCGTTTAACAACTAGACGTGCTTTGTATTTGGTGATACTCCTATCGGGATTGACCTTCTTTTTTAGAACCCACTTACTTCCAATGGTTCTTGCCCATTTGAGCAAGTCAACCAAAGTCCAAGTGTAGTTTTTTAAGAGAGAATTCATCTCATCATCTATGACTTCTTTCCATAATAGAGATCCCTAGATTGCAACACTTCCTTATAGGGAGATGGATCAGCTTCAACTTGATAAGTCACAAAGTTTGTACCGAAGATTTTAGGCACTCGTTCTTTATTAAATAATCTTTTAGATTCTAAACCACTAGTGTCTATAGGCTCAGTATTAGAGATCCTTAGTTCTGGCTCAATAATAGTCTCAGTACTAGTGGTTGGCAGACCTGCAAGGGCCAGGTTTTTATCTTTAAGAAACTTATCCTCTAAGAAAATAGCATTTTTAGATTATATTACAGTATTATTTGAGAGATCTAGAAATTTGCCTGCAGCAATATCCTCTACACATCCTATATAGAAGTAGGTGTTTGTCCTAGGTCCAATCTTATCTCTCCTAGAGTTATGTATCATAACATAAATGATACAACCTCAAGTCTTAAGATTGTCAAATTTATGAGATCTTTTAAACCAAAGCTTATAGGATATCAGTTTCAACTTTGCATGAGTAACTTTATTAAGAATATGATTTGAAATAAGGACAGCTTCACCCCAATAGGTCGTAGACATGCTAGGAGTCAACAACATAGACTTCAACATTTATGTTAAAGTTATATTTTTCCTCTCAGCGATACCGTTGGATTGAGATGAGTATAGAGCAGTGGTTTCAGGGATAATGACATTGTTGGTGAGGAAATTTCTAAACCCTCCTGATACATATTCTACTCGTATATCACTTCTTAGCCTCTTAATTTGCATGTCAAGTTGATTTCCAACCCAATTTTTGAATATACAAAAATTTTCAAATGTTTCAACTTTAAATTTAAGAGATAAATGTGGCTAAATCTAGAGTAGTCGTCAATAAAGGTTATCAGATACTTCCGACCTCCTCTTGTTACAAAGCTTTTGTAATCACATATGTCGGAATGTATTAGCTCTAGCAATTAAGTGCTCCTAGAAACCTGACTAAAAGATGTTCTAGTTATCTTGGTATGTGAAGAAATTTCACATTTATCAAACTTGATTATTATGTCTAAGGGAATATTATGAATTTTAGCTAGCAACAGTAATTTTCAATAGTTCACGTATCCTAATCTTGCATGTAAATTCTTATGACCTATAAGATTTGAATTAACTTGATTTACTACTTTATTTGCTAGACTAAACATATACATCTCATTTACTGCATACACATAACCAAAATAATGCGAGTTAATCATTAAAGTTACTATACCACTATTAATGTTAAATGACATACCAATATCACATAACAAACTAATTGAAACTACATTAGCAGTTAATGTAGGTATAAATTTAACATTCTTCAAAATTAAATGCATAACTGAAGAGAGCACCAGATCCGTAGTCCCAGTTTGGAGTACCTGAGTAATGTCTTCATTCACAGCAGTCACAGTCTTATCAACTACAGTGACATCCTTCAAAAACGCGAAATTATTGCAGACGTGACATATAGCACATGAATCTAACCACCACTCAGTACTGGCCTTCCCTTTTCCAACCATGACAACAAAGTTGGCAGGCGTAGTATGATAAAGCATGTTTGCTTTGTTATCGGCCTTAGGTGTGTTGGATTCATCCATTTTGGGTTGCTTGCACTCGAAAGCACAACGACCCCACTTATTGCAGTTATATCACTTGCCTTTAAATTTCTTAATTTTCCTGCTAGTATCAGCAACTGCGGGTGTATTAGTGGGCGGTTTAGTATTTTCAGGCTTAGACTTTCACTTAGAATGTGTAATTATGTTAGCAGCAGACTTCTGTTTACTAACCGTCTCTATAGCGTGTCTAGTCTGATTCTCGTCCTTAATACAGATGAAATGTTTGAGGTCTTTTAGCTTAATTTGCATTTTCTTTTGATACATCTCTATCTTAAAGGAGTACCATGTCGATGGGAACTTAAAAATGATAGCTCCAACAACAAATCCATCTAGCAGAGGGATGTTTTCACTATTCAGCTTGTCCACGAGAGTCTCAAAATCTGCAACCTGTGGAATTATCTCTCTTTCTTCAGTGAAGGCGAAGATCATGAACTTGTCCACTAGGTGCGTCTTTGACATATTCTCTTCCTTTTTGAACTGCTCTTCCAAAGCATCATAGATCCGCTTTGCAGTTTTCATCATATTGCACGTCTCTGATAGTCTATTAGAGAGACAATTGTGGAGGTAATCATGCCAAAAATCTTCGTCGTTGATCCAGTATTCCTCATCCTCTCCTCCTTTAAATGATTCAAAGTCAGACTACACAGTATAGAAGATATTAAAATACTTCATGTTAAACTGCGTGTTCTGCTTCCAAACACTGAACTATGAGTTGAAGAATTTCTCCAGCTTGATCATCGGAACGAGAGAATTTTCCTTCGACATTGTGAATTTCTTTCCAAGCTTTTTATTTCCACTAGGAAATTAAATCACAAGCAAAAAAATTAGAATGAGATCATCCGATCCGCGTGGAGACGACAAGGTCTTCAGATTTAATCCAGAAAGATTAGTTGCTCATCAAGTAGCACAGAAAAGAGAGTAATGTTTCTCCAAATCACAGCGACAAGAAATCCTCCAAGGCCAAAACCAAGGAAGAAAGATCCATGGCAGAGGTCTTCTTCCTCGCCATCTCTCAGATTTACATCATGAAATCCTGAGCAAGGCTGGCCTGAACAACAGATCCCAGGAACTGTCGGCCTGAAGCAACTCCCAGGAAGGCCACTTCTTCAGTCGAGCAACAGGAGTACCTGACATGCTTCTCCTTCAAATCGGTGTCGGCCAGAGAACCAAAGATCCAAAAAATTAGGGCTCGTGATTTGTCCTTGTAGACAGCAAAGCCCAATCTCTGTTATCCTCAGCGAGAGACAACAAAAGTAATCTCAACACGATCCGGTGAGTAGGGCTGACGTCGATCTTGAAGGAAGCGACGGGAGCACCGCTTGAAAGACCTCTTCCTCTTTCGATCGGCGACGGGGAACTTTTATTCCCAATCCGTGATCCTTGACAGGAGCCGACTCCTTGAAGAACGGCGACGGGGCGGAACGCAGCGTATAGGAGATTTGCGATCTTTATAGCGGCAACGGGACGTATTCCTCCTCCTTTCGATCGGCAACGACAGAGAAAGCTCGATCCTCCAGAGGCAGTGGTTTCTCCCTTTGATCGGCGCAAGAACTCCCGATGGAAGAATCGCAAGAACAGCATGAGCATACGGTTTCACTCGGGAGAGGGAGCTAGGTCGCACGGAATGAAAATTACTTCGAGAATGTTACTGCGCTCGAAGCATCCCGTGTGACCGTCAAGTTTGGAATGAGCTTCACGTTGCCCCCAGCAGGAGTATTTATAGGCGTAACCCTAAATCTCCGGCGACGGGTTATTTAATGCCTGATGGATCCAAACCAAACTTGTTAATAACCTATTATATCACTATACCTTAACAATAAATGCACATTGAAATACATATTGAGCATCATTGTAGCATCATCAATGCATCTCTTAATTATCTTGCTTGCATTTATAAATGTTTGCTCGTCGTTATTTATATATATTACTTCAACAATTGTGCTAAATTTTTATTTTAGAATTGGTTAAATAATTCCTCTCATGTATTAATTGTTCTAAATTGTAATTCTTATTGTTAGTTGAGCAATACAAGTTGGCATGTAAAAAAAATGGCCAATTTGATTATTTTGTTGTATGAAAATGCTCCTTAAAAAATTACTAATCTTGTTAAAGCTAAAATAAATTTACAATAATGTTTCACTCATAATAAGATTATGGCTCTATTTGGGGGACTTATTTTCACCAGTCAAGCGGTTACGAACGCATGAACCAGACCTTAAATTAAGGTTAGGTTCATGCAATCGTAACTATTTGACCGATGAAAATAAGTCCCCCAAAAGGAGCCTATATCTATTAATAACTTAATGATAATAATCTTAGAATTTGGGAGTAACATACTAAGGCCTCTTCACAAATGTAAAATGAGAAATTATAAGTGGTTGTCCTTCAGTGGCTTGCAGAAGCAAGTTCTTTGGAGGCCCCTACGTGAGGAGTGCATTCTTTGGTGAAACGCAGTTTTCAATTTGTAAAGCCAAAGCAGTGTTTTCAATTTTCTTGACGTTTGTTGGCAAAACGCTCCAAACCAGCTTTTTTAAAATAATTGCGGTTCTTTGTATTTTTGAACGGCAGAACCCTAGTAACTTTTCTATTGCTCGTTAATAGGCCAATTATGCATTTCAGTAACAACGATGATGTAATAATTTGGTGTCGAATTTCACTAGGAAATAGGGAAAACATACAAAGGGTTCAAATGAAAAATAAATGAGAACGATTGAAAAAAATGAAAATTATGGCATGAGTTGAAGCTTGAGAGACAAAGAGTAGGTTGAAATTTGTCGAGAAAAACTATAGATACATAGGACGAGTGGTGAAATGAGCGAATAAAGGTGAATTTACTAATTATTTATATTAAAAATCTCTAGAGTTATTATAAGTGCCTAATTTTTTTTTAATTAGGTGCAAGATGCTAGAAGGTACTTTCCAGGACAAATAGAAAATAATTTTGGACAATAATTAATGAGTCTAAACTATTTAGATATTCACTGAGATGATGCACCGGCCACAGAGGAATAGCTTTGTTAAATTTTTATGTCGTTTAACTTTAAAAAGTTTGTTATTTTATTATATTTTTGTAAACATTTCATAGTTTTTGCATTTAAAAAAATTTATTAGAAAACTCCATTTTTATCAAATAAATTTTACGCAATGTTTTCCAAAAAAAACTATACAAATTCTATTTTACATAAACTTTATTTTCTTATAACAAAATTTTCATACTTCATTTTTATCAGCTGTTTTATCATCAGCAACAACCGAAACAAACAAAAAGAGAATGCGGAGCACTTTATTTTTGCTATTTTTCAGATAACCAAAAAATTAACACATTATTTTTAATAGCTCATATGTCTAATCTACCCTCCTTTCTCACTATTTTGTTGGGATTCGCTATCTATAAATTCATACGGAAATCCTGCCATGATTCTCTTCGGAAATCTCGCTAAAACACACCATTTGAATTTGGGTACGGGGGGATGCTGTACTGCACCGTGCAGTGCAGCATCCAGCGGCTGCGAGTGCATCAGCACTCGCGCACACATCTCGGCGCGAGTGTTGATGCACTCTCAATCGCTCCATGTGCTGCACTGTACAATGCAGTGCAGCACCCCCCAGCTTCCATTGAATTTGCAGTATTTCATATTTTCTCCGGGCTTGTCCTGTTGTACAAGGCACATATTGCATAATTGCAACCATTCTTCTCTTGTTGGTTGATGTTTGTAGATTAATTAAAGAGAAATATGGTAGGGACCGTTTGGCGCTGAGTTTTAGCTCCCGTGAGTGGACAAAAAAATATCATCATAAAATATGTCTGACATGTCAACGATTATGACCACCACTAAAAAAACACTAGTTTTGAACATAAAAGTAGATAGATCCTTAGGTGAAGTCATGCGTTCACATTCGACGGTTCATAACCACTGCATTCACGATCATCACACTAGCTGTGTAGTTAGTCCTCAAGTTAAGTCGGCCAGAATTGTAGGAGGAATAAATTTATCCAAAGGATGAAAGGTTGAACGAATGCGGGTTTGGGCCGGCCTGCTGAAAACTCCCACAGCCAAACACCTTATGGTCATTCCAGTTGGAATGGAAAGGAGAAAAAATGGGTTCTCAAACACACGCTAGGTCAATGGAGACAACGATAATAGATACGCACCTCCTAAAACAATATTTTGCCCTATGGCATGTCTATGGTAAAACCTGTAAATCTGGAGGGCAGTTTGGTCCTTATGGTTTTCATACTGCACCAGGTATCCTTTGAGAAGGCCCTTGCCCCCAAATAACCTACAAAATTACTGAGGAATGGTTTTTCAACATGTGCAAACGTAGGAAATCTTGGGTGCAGCTGACCAAAAGGCTGCATGTTTATTAAACGTGTTTCCTCTTCTATAAACTTCTCTAACACAAGCATTGCTTCACGTGAGGACATACAATAGCAAAATTATATTTCTTCCCTGAACATGGGATGGAGATTCTCCAAATGAAGGGGCTCATTTAAAGGTCCAAATTTATTTTTATATATCAAAAGGTGTAAAATATTTTAACTATATGAATATATATAACCCGTCGGGGGTTGTTCCGCGGCGAGCGGGCAAGGTGAAGAAATCAGAGCGGGCAAAGACTTTAGAACAAAGCACTTACCAATAATAAATAGGAATAATTTACCAAAACTTTTCTTGGAAGTTGTCATATTTACATGTTGCAACCCTCTTCAAAAATAAGAGGGGTGCAACCTATAATTTATGATGTAAAAACCACCAAAATCATATATAACAACAACACTGGAGCATTTATCCCACCATAATGGGGTCGGCTATATGGATCCTTGTCGCCATTGCCCTATCTTATAAACCATTAATATCTGATAACCATGGCATTGAACGCTGAATTTTCTGAGACTTGTTGGACAAACATTGCTTAGGCTTCATTTGGTTAGGCGTTTGGAGGCTGCGTTTGGAGCAAATGCCGCCGGACGGCGGGTAAACAAACGGTCTGCCAGCGTCATTTGCTTTGTTTGCTACAAAAGCAAGGAGGAAAAGCCCTCAAACGCCGCTTTTGCAGCCCCGCCTCCCTCCCTCCCTCCGATTCCAAAACTCCCTCGTCAAACGCCGGCTGCCCCCGCCACCACCTAACCAAATAAAGCATTAGTCAACCAAAGGCCGGGGAGAGGTTGCATGAGAATGAGATTTTTTTTCCGAGACTCGTCGGACGATTACTTGCTATATTGAAGGCCGGAGAGACCTACAGAGACTGCCCAAGAAAGAGAAGAATCAGACACACATAATTTGGATCCTTCTTCCAGAAACTTTACATGTATGTAGAGTTCAGATGAGGCGGTCACATAATTTCCAGCATATATCGCACCTTCACTTAATGAGTGTGTGTAGTCTAAGCTGCCTCCTAATGCAAAATGGTACTACCTTGAGAGTCATTCCTTCACCATGACCACCGCAAGGGTTCTTGCTCAGTTGATCTTATACTTACCAGCGATGCCTTTCTGGGATGAAGATGCTTGGAAAAATTTACCCCGTCAAAGCCTCCCTAAAAGGGATTTGCGAGAGAGATCCCTTTCAAGCATACTCTTTCACGAACGTATTTCTCCATTCATCAAGATAAATGTCAGGTTTCATCTCTTTCAAGCCTACTCTTTTGGGGGTTAGGGGTGTGCACGGTGCTGTTTGAGCCCAAATCGCAACCGCAATGCGAGGGCGTGATTTTGGCTTGAGCAAATCACCACCACACCGCAAGGACACTACTTTGAAGTTGATAACCCACTTATCAGCCCCTTGAACTGGACTGAAATATTTATTCCCGGAAGATTTCTAGGGCGAATCAATCTCGATTTGCCTTTTCTCAATGCAACCATGCTCCTTTCAAACTCCCCAATCATATGATAGTATATTAGAATCTACAAGTAAATTATTCTGAGCATCAAATTTTCTAATTAATCACATGGAATTCATTTATGGTTCTCAAGCTCAGGGGGTGCCATGCATTCCTTTGACCCTAAGATTTATGACAAGAACCTGGGGCTAAAATCCTACAAACAGCACAATAGAGGAGCTGCTTTGTATGCATATGGTGGATCGGAGGAGCCTTGGGAGAAGTCATTGTATTTGGTGAAGTTTTCTTACAATAACAGCTACAGAGCTAGTATTGGGTTAGTCTCCTTGTGAGATATTTTAGGATCTTCGCAGCTGCATTCTGTTGTGTTGGATCAAAGAAGAAAATGAAAGGCACCACATGGCGTGAAGTTTTCGTATAATAACAGCTACAGAGCTACCATTGGGTTAGGCTCCTTGTGGGACATTTTAGGATCATCGCTGCAGCACTCTGTTGTAATGGTTTAAAGACAGAAAATGAAAGGCAGCGCTTGACAAATTCATAGAAATAAGACATTATCACAAATACAGTGAAGTTCTCGTGAGGAATAAAGATTGCTTGGGATTCTCATAGACCAAATATTTTGATGCCAATGAAAGATGAGAAAAGAAATAGTTGATGCATTATATTCTTTCACAAAGGGGCATAAATAGGACTTATATGGACACTCAAACTCAAAATTACGGTGTGGGACTAAATCCCCAATACACCTAAAGACTATTGCATGGAATAAATCTAAAAGTAAAGGTAATGGTGGTAGGCTATGTGGGACAAAACAACAGACGAGCCACAGGCGCCCAACCGCGTGTCACCGGAAATAATCCAACGGGCCACAAGCCACACGACGTTGGTTCCACAAACCAACCATGATCACGTTGGATGCACCAACCATGGACACGTAGAAATCGGGTCAACCAACAAAGACCATGCCACACCTACCCAACAACGAAGAAAAAAATTTGGGAAGACATAAATAACACACAAAATACGCCTAGAAGCCGTGTGTAACTAAGGCGAGAGTCGGAAAAATGTCATCTGAGTCGCTTTCGTTACAAACACTCCCCCTCAAGTGGAACATGTGCATGAAGGCATATAACACAATAGACTAAGACGACAAAAGGCAAAAAACATGACAAAAAACTACCACAAAACTACATCACTGGTGAGAGATCGACACCCCAAAAGAGGGTTGGCAGCTGAAACAATAGAAACCAGAGGGTCAGCGACTGGAGTCATCTGTAATCATCAAAAAGGTGAGGGCAGTGGTTGATCCGGAGCATCCGGGGACAACTCTTCCATTAAAGAGTGGATCTTGAGAACTGACATCAGAAAATGAAGCGCATGAGACGGTCGAAACAGCAAAGGAATCATCGTCAGGAATGACAAAGGAAGGATCGGCGACTGGAAGCAAAGGGAGCCGAATCGACGACTGGAGAGCAACAACACAAATCTTCCGCGGGAGAAGAAGCTCCATCGACAATGGAAGAAGAAGCCCGACAAAATCTGTGACGCAGTCGTCGAGGAGATTAGTTGACGTAGTCGATGACGGGTGGGATGTCTTCGACAAAAACAACACAGAAGCACGATGACGAGGGGGAAGAAGTAGGAGAAGCACGACAACAAACGGGAAGTAGTGCCAAGCAACAGGAACGTCGAGGGGATCAAAGGCAACTCCCGTCGACGGAATCAAAAATCGATTTCGTCGACTGGAATGAAAAAAAAATAATTCGACGACCGAGAAAATTAACCAATGGCACGAGCAGAAACCACCGAGAAAATTAGATCGCCAACAATTAGGATGAGGAAATTTCAGGGAGTCAATTTTTACTCTGATACCATGATGAAAGATGAGAAAGGAAATACTTGATGCATTATATTCCTCCACTATGTGTACAAAGAGGACTAGCAGCTTTGAAATGTATGGAGAAGCAGAAACTTCCATCGTCTAATGATGAAGTAATAGAAGAAATGTGAAATAAACTGGAATAGAGAAGGAACTCCTATGAACTAATAGAAGTTACAAGGGATTGGAATGTGAAAAAAGAACCACTAAGCAAACTAGAGTTTAGTTTCACATCGCAGTAGCCATCGGTTCTCTACCACAATCATGATCGTATGAATAAGCGTCGATGGAGAGCCATCACCTCAGTTTATGAGTTGGGAAATGAAACTCTAAAACTAGTGTGTTTCTAAAACTAGTGCTGCGGAGAAAGAAAATGAGGAAGAGGTTGCAGTGTTCACAAAGAAAACAACAAGCTACATTAAATGATTCTGCCATCTTTGATCTCTCAGAGTCAAGAATAATACAAACAGAATACTGCAGCTCCCTAATAACAGGGTTGAGCTCACAGTTGTTAAAGGCTCAAGACAAATTAAGGCGCAAATATGTCCTAAAGCACAGGCGAAGGGGCGCCGGGCAACAAAAGCAAGATGCAACTGCATTATCCCATTTTAAATAAATCATTATCAAACACGAATTCATCTTATTAATAAAACTCTTCATTCAATATACTCATTAATCTTTCATTATTACCATTATATCTCTTAAGAAATGCGATCGATGCTATTACTTGCATCATAATGAATCCTCGACACTCGACCATATTTCACAAGCACAAAATCATTCAAACATAATTTCGCTACTATAATATTTCTTTCTTTTGAAAAATTAAAGCTTAAAACAGAAACCCTCACCCGGGAGAGCATTTTATGGTAAAAAGGAGGGTGCCTAAACTACATGGTGCGCAAATGGTTGTATTTACTATGCTAAGACGCAAACCTCTGCGTACGGTGAGCCGTAAGCATTAGGCACACAATTAGCTTTAGGCATGTCTATAACAGCTTGATGCAGGGTAAGCTAGGTAGGTGTGAATCCTAAGATACAACCCTAAGTGATGTACCGGGAAAATAAAAAAACTGCCCATGATTATGTAGCACACACACACAAAATCCGATAATTCACAAACAAGCAATGAAAGAGCATGCTAGCAAATAGATCCCGCAAATCACAATATTCCAAGATTAAGCAACTACTAAACAAAAGATCTAAACAAATAAAAAAATCACATAACCATATAATAATAATGAAGACAAAGATTCACACAACAATAAAATACTCACGAAATACTGAGATTGTCGACAAGGGAGGTAGTCAGGTAGATCTGGTTAATGGTGATGCAATACTGCTATCCCGGGAGTGGTGGCGGTGGTGGAGGGACCATGGAGGCAGGGACGATTTAGGTGGGCATGTAGGGGGATGAGGTGTGGAATTTTAAAACCAATGGAGGTTGTGGGGGGAGGGGGATTCTGTGAAGGGGATGGGACTATCGAGTGAGACCTTGGGGGGATTCGAAGGCCACGATTGGGTTTTCTAGAGGCTTGACGAGACTGTCGGGTGGAGTTGACTGGGGGATTTCAATGAGGGATCTAAGAGGGTATAAGGATGCGGTTTTGGGAGAGGATACAAAGGAATACCAAGGAGTCGACACATAGAAGCTCACCAGGTCGTCACCACAAGAATATTGCAAAAATTTCGAGATAACTTTTCTCTAAAATCTGCAATACCTTAACGGTTGCCCTCATTGATCTTATTTATAATAAAACAGTAGTAGGGCACTATGTCATCAACGACTATGATTGGTCGTTGCTGACAAAAACCCGATCACACACAATACTGACTGAAAATGTTAATTTAATACATGAAAAATATGTAAACAAAATCCAGACGCATTCATGAGGTCGGATCGTCGATTTGGTCAAGCTATCCTAGGTGAATACACGATCATGAGTCTTACCTTGCGACGAGCCAATGTGATGGACGATCTTTATCACAATAATTCCATATTTTCCAAGACATAAAACTCTAGTGAGATCCTATGGAGGCGGCTCAATTTATCTAAACTTTTTTAGATTTTTTTCTTCTCTAGCAGCATAACTGATACAGAATCTACATTAGATAGCTGCCTCCCAATCTATTTTGAATAAAACAAGAATGATCTTTTTTTCCTACCTTTCATAGCAGCCAGCTTCTTGCTTCCACTCGGTTCTCAAAGAAAGGCATTAAATAGGTCTTCAATTAATAGTTTTTCAATCAAATTTTATATTGTCATTTTTACCTACATGCTTTATCTCCTCGTTTGGACAAAACATGAAATGATATATCTAAATTGTCAAAAAAACATATCTTCCATTTTGGGGGATAGTGTGAACTTGATCTAAATCATGGTGGGATAGTTATTTATGCACAGGTTCCTCAAACCTTCTCTTTGGTATATTGCATGATCCAGATTAGATAGTTGTCTCCCAACCTATTTTGAATAAAACAAGAATGATCTTTCTTCCAACCTTCCATGGCAGCCAGTTTCTTCACTCCATTCAGTTCTCCAAGTAAGATCTTAAGCAGATCGTCAATCCAGAGCTTTTCTATCAAATTTCATATTTCCACTTTTTCCATAAATGTTTCAGCTCTTTTTCGGACAAAACATGGAATAATAAATCTAAATTGACCAAAAAACGCAACGCATATCTTCCATTTTTTGGGATAGTGTGAACTTGGGTATTCTAAATCATGGTGGGATAGTTATTTATGCAAAGGCTGCTCAAACCTTCCATCTTACATATTGCAAGATTGGATAGTTACATCCCAATCTATTTTGAATAAAGCAAAAGAGGAAGTTAAGAAAATAAACTTCTTCACATGATTAGATAGATGTGGCATCTGCGCATTTTTTAATATATAGCATGAAGGAGTGCTTATCTTAGCTAAATACACCATAAATAAACAGGGATAATGGCAAGATATCATTCTTTATTTTCTTTATGAATTCACATGCCCCGTTAAAACTAAATCATCACATGCTTGAGGCTTGTGGGTCTTCCTACTACAAGCAGTCAAATGATGAATTAGTATCCAGTAAGCACCACAGATAATGTGAGTGGAAGAATTTTTCCTTAAATTTGTTCACTATCAAATACCAAATAAACATCATCATCATCATTGACAAGATTAAGAATATCAAAGTCAGCAGTATATATCAGATAAGCATCAAAAAACAGTTTCAAGTAAATGAATTACATATATCAAGAGCACATTATGACAAGATTGAGAATACATAATTCCTCAAAGGGGATAGCTATGAAAGAAACCAACAGAATTTGAATTTTGGAAGAAAAGTTTTAATTTCCCCCCTTTTAATCCTTTTTTTTGTGATCATAGAAGTTCCATCTACAAACATATTCTAAAGAAGGAAGTCTACAGGGAAAAGATCGCTTAAATAAACTGGAGGTGGTCGAGCTACTAATTGCCAATAGCCAAACAAGTAGCAAAATTGCCAGGAGAGAAAGGAATGTATGATCATAGAGCACACCTTGAGAATGTAAGGTAGAAATCTCAGAATTATAAAGAAAACATTCTCCATCATCCAAGAATCAGAGCTCAAACTCTTCCTCCCTGAGAGCCGCCTCTGCCGCCTCTTCTTCCTCATCGTCAAGCACAAAGTACTGGTTCCTCTCCACAGGCCTAAACATATAGAACATGAAGATGTAAAATGCCAAGCTGACAGTCTCCTCGGCTGCGACACTCACCCACTGGAACTTGTAGGCAGCAATGGTCTTCAGGGCATAGACCACAATCCTGGTAAAGTACAAGTACCCAACCAATACAATGTAGAATTGCCGGAAAAGAGTGAGCTTGGCTAGATTCCTGGCAGCTTTTCCATCGGTCTTCGAAGTCTCCCTCAATGTTCGAATTGACCAAACTATGGGGAACATGATTGCACAACAGCATATGAGGTCAATGAGGAGGAAGACCTGGTTCCAAGTAACCCAGTTTTGGATAAACGGTCCAGTCTCCCCAATGACAACAGAAGCGATGTTGGCAATGACTTGAAGGGGGATCACAATCATGAGAACCTTCTTCTCTCTCACCTGGAGGAAGGGCTTGAGAAAAGACCAGCCAGTGCCTATGAGAATGATGACGGTGAAGAGAAGGCCGCCTTTGAGAAACTGGAAGATGTAGAAGAGGACGTCCCAGCCGTGGGGCGTGCCCGTGACACGAATGTAGTGCTGGTCCTCCGCGGCGCAGATGAGATTGAGGGCCTTGGCGAGAAGGAGTGCGCCCATGATCTGATGGATTCGATGGGCGGAGAGACGATTCTTCCAAAGGGCGAAGTAGACCCAAACAGCAAGAAAAGCTGCGTAAATGAGCGCAAAAAAGGAGTAGATTGAAGGGACGATCAACCAACCTACAGAGAGGTAATCCCGGGAGCCATCGGACCGAGCGTTGTACATCTCCGTGTGGACGGACATGGTCACCTGACTCTCTTCAGCGCAATTGGCGAAGAAGAGGCTGTACTCGTCGGGGTGAGTGATCGGGAACGAGTGGTTGTACGAATTCGCCTGGGACTGTGAGAGATCTCGAAAGGTGAAGAGAGGGCGGACGTAGGGGCTGAAAAGGATGCAGAAGGTGCCTCCATGTGGGCTAGGGTTAGGGTTAGGGTTAGGGTTAGGGTTCGGGTGGATGACTTCCTGCTGGGATTCGTAGATAGCCTGGATGAGGTTCTGATCGGAGAGGAGAAAGAAGCCGAGAAGGGAAGAGTCGACGTTGGAGCGGGAGGAGGAGAAAGAGACATCCGAGATGGCGATGTCGACGTATCCGCGGGGGGTGAAGCCAAACTTCTCGAAGAGGATCACGGGGCGAGAATCGCTCGTGATCTTTAGGTCTTTGATCTCCGCCATGCACGCGGAGATCAGGGAGATGAGGAGGAGATACTTGAAAATCGAAGCCTTACCCATCAAAAAAATGCGATTGCAGTGCGGCGGCAGAGAGACGGTGGAGCGCCGGCAGGGCTATCTGCTCCGTTGTTCTGGAGACGGGAGAACTAGCTAAGGGACGCGGTTTGAGAAGACTGGCAATTTGATTGGGGCAGGAGGAGAGGAACGAGCAAGAAAATAATATGTGAGATGCTGAGCGAAATATCCGATGCATCTCTGCCGTTCATTTGGCTATATGCCAATATTTTTACATATTTATTATTTTGTCCACCTCATCTGGGGTGTTTCGCGCCTTTTGGAAATACGCCTTGTACATGCATTTTTATAAAAAGTGTTCAACACGAAAGTTGTAGATCTTGACGAGATCTACAACTTTCGTGTTGAACACTTTTTCTAAAAATGCATGTACAACGCGTATTTCCAAAAGGCGCGAAAACCTAGGTGAAAGTGCGGTGCGACTAGCCAAAAACTGCAGTGCTAATAACAGCACCATTTTTTTGAACATTTATATTATCAGCCTGGTTTTTGCTATTAGCAGTCCATTAAAATTAAAGAAAATATCTAAATAAAGCTCTCTAATAGCAGTCACATTTAAATACCTTATTTTCCCCTTTTAGCTCCCGACCTCAACTTAGTGGTGCACAAAAAAATCAGTCCCGGACCGGTTAGGACCGGCCAGGGACCGGCCCGATTAGGACCTGTCCGGTCCCGGTGGTCCCTAGAGGTCTCCCCTTTTCAACCAAAGACCGGGATCCGTAAAAGAGTGGTCCCGGACCGGGACCGGTAAAAGACCGATAAAAGTCCGTTAATTAGACCGGTTATGCATTCGTATTCATAGGTTTTGGACTATAATTCTCTCCATTTTTATCAACCTAGATGAGATTAGAGCTAAAACTTGATTCTAGACAACATTCATACAAAATCTAAAAAAATAGAACTGCAATCGATTCAAAAGAGCAGAGTACCAATAAAAAAAATCGGTCCGAGACCGGTTAGGACCGGCCCGCCCGTCCCAACCAGTCCTCCTCAAGAAGAGGAAAACCGGTCCCGGATCGGGACTGGCTTGAGCGGGACCGGTCTGAGACCGGTCGGCCAAAAGACCGGTCTTTTAAAAGACCGGTCCTGGACCGACCCAACAGTCTTTTTGTGCAGGACTCCGCGGGCTCATCTCTCGCTCCCGACTCCAACGCCCGTCTCCTATAACCCTCGTCGTTTTCACCCCTGCTTCCTCGATTTCTCGCCGTCGGCCGCCGAAGTTCGTCGGAGGAGCTATAGAGGTCGACGAGCTCCTTTGGGGGGTGTCTCGAGACTCTCGCCCACTCGTGTTCCCTGGATTTCACCAGAAACCCGAGCTGGGATGAGGTCGAGGGCTTCAAAGCTGTTGGCTTGCTACTGGCGTTCGCAGCTGAAGCAGGCGATTTTTCATGGTGATGCAGCCGGGGAGGAGAGGTCGGATTGCTGTTAAGAGGTTTAACAGATCGGCTTGGCCTGATCCTCGACAGTTCTTGGTATGGACTGCTCCATGGTGAGGCAGCTGCTGGGAGGAGGGATGGGGTTGTTTCTCCTCCGGTCACCACGCTGAAACTTGCAAAATTACATCATGCACTCAAGGTGCTTGGGGAAATGCCAAGCCAAAGTCTGTACCAAAGCTGCACATGATGTGTTTGGCATCAAGGAGAGCCTCCAGGAGTTCTATAACTACAGCTAGTGTATGTTATGTCATGTAGGTTTTCCTTTTTCTCGAACCCCGCCGCTCTGCGGTACCCATCCAACCCCCGACGCTCCCGCCTACGCCTGCCGTCGAAAACCCTCGGTGGTGTTCATATTTCGCCGGAAGAAACTTATTACATGTAACTCTTCTTATTTTTGCTCTTGATTTGAGTTTCCATAAAGCCCTCGAAGTTGATTGGGTTGCTGCATGCTGCTTTGAAGTTAGAGAGTTGTGCATGTATAGTTTACATCTAAAATTTGATATGTAGATTGTAGAAATTTACTCTGTAAAAATGTTAGAAATTCATGGTAATTACATGCAGTAATAGTGTTTTCAACTGTAAAAATATTAATAATTGATGCTAAAAACGTATTCTTAACGGTAAAAATATCTAAGAAATTCATATTAAAAATAAGATTGAGCATTTGCTTAATTCAAAACTCAAAATACACATACATAAAGGATTTACTCAAGATGCTTAATTCAATGTGATTATATGGTTTTTTTTTAAATTGGGTTGTCAATAGCCAATTTGCTGTCATTATCGATTTGCTGAACTGCTATTATAATTAGGCTGTCAATATCCAAAGTCGGGCTGTCAATATAAACGCCTCTTTTTTGACGCAAAACAAATGCGTTCATTCATTCATACCATTGTCCATACAGCAACTGTAAAATAGAAGTTGGTAAAGTAGTGGACGAATAAAAAGAAATCGACGCAATAGCCCGTGCCACCTGATTGGTCAAACACCCGGAGAAGAGAAACTTGACACTCAGCAACCCCGAGCAAGCCGAACAGTATCAAAAATGATAGATCGGTCCAGCGAAGAGGGCACCACACCAGCCGCAAACAACTAATCAGAGTTGCACAATCCCCCTCAATTAACGCAGGTGCCCAGCAAAACTCCAACGCCATCTCAACAGCCAAACGAGAGGCAAGAGCATTCGTCACAATCGGAGAAGACAAATGCAGCCGAGTCGCAGAGCCCAAGCCAAATTTTACAACTTATTATTATTATTTTATTAATTAAATAAGCCGTTTGTTAACAGTTAGTTGTTTAACTATTTTCCGTTATCCATATTTTCAGTCCGTATAAATACATTTTAAGCTCCTTGTTCTGAGTAGGAAATTCAATTGTTCTCATTAAATCTTTTCTCTCAATACTGCGTCATCTTGTGGTTTTGCTCTGCAATCGTTTTCTTAAAATGGTATAAGAGGACTAGCTGTCTTTAACATCCCAAATTTTCTTAATCTAAATTGGACTGTCACCCGGCGGTACCGCTACTGCCGGCGATAGCCTAGCGTCGAGAATGGGTATCTTGACGGTACCGTCGCGAGGACTGGACAAAACGGGTGGTGGCTGTCGGGAAGCTACAGTCTGGCGGTAGCGCAACAGTCTGGCGGTAGCATACCGTTGAGAATGGATATCTCGACGGTACCATCGTGAGGACTGGGCAGAATGGGTGGTGCTGTCAGGAAGCTACTGCCCGACGGTAGAGCTACCGTCGGCGGTAGCGTACCGTTGAGAAAGAGGGTGGCTCTCGACGATATCGTCCAGAGCACTTGGGCTACTCGACGGTATGAGTCAGAGAACAGTTTCGCGGACCAGTTTCAGAATTTTTCGATTTCTAGGTGTCCGATCTTCCTGGAACTTCATCTGAAGGCTCAGACCTTTCTATATGAACCCTATTTTAGAGCAGAGGAGATCCTTCCCCTCATTTGGCTGAAAGTTCATGACACTTGAAGGCTCGGGAGCGGTAGGAGTGGAGGAGAAAGATGACCTAACTTCCGCCATTGCTGGAGCTTCGAAGCTCTGTTTGACAATCCAAGACCGGATCTGTGGAGAGGGCGTAGAGGCGAACACATTCATATTTGCTTCTTCAAGGTCTCCATGGCTAGGAAGAGGAATCGTAAGGTAACGACATTTCTCCTCCCGGTCTTAGGATGCGTGCATGTCATCTTTTCCTCATGCTTTTATTTCCTGTAATTTTTTCGGCACTAAATCTCTCAAATGAGAGAGGCTTGGATTGCCTTGGTTCAATAAGAACCACCGGGTCGATTGTGTCCGTCCCCGACATATTTTTGCATTAGAGATCCGCTTCGTTAGTGGATTAAGCATGGTGAGTGAAGCCGAAATCGCGACCGATGGTTCGATTCAGTGATGTTTGATGTGCATTTTAGGGATCTTGCTAGAGGTCCGTTTTGCGGTGAAGACGTCGTTGTCATGACAAATAATGATTTAGGGTCGGGGAGAGATATGATTGTTGAATGCATTTCTAAGGCGTGACTTTGTCTTTATAGTCGGCTTGCTCACCCCGTGATATTGTGATTAACGCGTGGAGGGTTTCCCGACAAGGCAAGTCCCCTTTGTGAAAACTGATGAGAACACCAAGCTTTTGGACAAGCCCGGACGATGAAGCCCACGAAAGAGCAAGGTCAAGCCAAAGCGGTCGTCAATTTCTTGGACGCACCCCGTCCATGGATGAGTTTGCAAGTACCTTCTTAAAGAAGTATATTCCATTGTTGACAAGGTTAGCTCTTCAGGGGAAGTTTCTATACTTGGTATAACGAGACAGGACCGTGAATGAGTATGTGCAGGAGTTTACTCATTTGGGTCGTTATGCGGGAACGACCATGGCTGATGATGAGGAGAGAGACAACCTCTTCTATCATGGGTTGAGAGAGAATTTGAGGCAACCACTTATAAATTTAAAGAATGCGGGTTTTAGTGAGTTGGTTGAAACCGCTAGGATCTTGGACAGCGACATGAAGCGTACCCAACGTTGTAAGGGTCATGCAGTGAAGCAAGAAGAAGGAAAGGCTTCTCAGTCATAGTGGAAGTCAGAAGGAAGTAGGTGGAGGAAAAAGCTTCATCCTTTCAGGTCAGGAGAGAAGAGCGATGCTATATTGGTAGAGTCTCATTTCAGGGGACCACCGACGTGCTTCAAGTGTGGCAAGATAGGTCACATAGCTCAAAATTGTACCGAGGGTGGTGCTGCGCCAGAGCCAAAGCAGGAGCAGTCTGTGCATTCTGGTCCTAGTATTGCGGAGAAGGGGAAAGCGGCAGAGTCGAGCGCTTTACGTTTCCCTCCAGTGCAGCCTAGAGCGTACAATCTTGGGCAGCAGGAAGTGATTCGTCAGCTCGATGTGGTGACAGGTACGAATGATTTGAGTTCGTTTGTTAGCTTAAAACTATTTGCGACCCTTTTTCTTATCTGTTGCTTGTATGCTAGGCTTTATGCTAGTTGCTAATTACCCCGCTAGAATAATGTTTGATACGGGAGCGTCACACTCCTTTCTCGCGGAAAGATTTATCCGGAGAATTGGGGTTGAGCCCTTTGCGGCGGATACAGGGCTTAGGGTGTGCATGCCCAATAGTTCTTTCATGACTACCGGGAAGAAAGGGCTCATCGGTTGAAGTATGGGCGAAGTTGATTTTGTATTGATAGCGACAATCCTACTGTTATCCGAGTTTGATGTGATCTTGGAGATGGATTGCCTTGCAGTGCAGCGAGCCAGTATTGACTGTCTATCAAAGGTGGTGACCCTGAGGAGCGGGGGAAAAGTAGAAGTCAAGTTCGAGGATCTTAGTGGAGTGGCCTGCTCCCTGATTTCAGCCATACAGTTGGTGCGTGCAGTAAACCAAGGAGGTGTAGCATTCGTAGCTTTATTGGAGGTCCACTCCATAAAGTTATCGATTAGAGAAGTGCCAGTGGTGGCAGAATTTGAGGATGTGTTCCCCGAGGAGCTTCCAGGAGCACGTCCTTAGCGGGAGATCTACTTCACAATTGAATTGGTGTCAGAAGCAAGGCTGGTGTCGCATCCTCCCATTAGGATGACACCAAAGGAGCTAGCCGAGCTCAAATTACAGTTGCAGGAGCTGTTGGAACAAAGGTATATTAGGCCCAGCTCTTCGCCATAGAGTGCGTCTGTGTTTTTTGTAAAGAAGAAAGACGGCAGTATGTGATTGTGCATAGACTATCGTGAGCTGAATAAGCTGATTGTCAAGAATAAGTATCTAATTCCACAGATAGATGACTTATTTGACCAGTTAGTAGGGTCGGTGATGTACTCCAAGTTGGACTTAGAGTCGGGGTATTACTAGTTGCATATTGGGGATGAGAGCATTCCCAAGACGGTGTTTGGAACGAGGTATGGTCACTTCGAGTTCTTGGTGATGTCGTTCACTTTGAGTTCATGGATTTGATGAACCGAGTGTTTCGACAGTACTTGGATTTGTTTGCGGTGGTGTTTATCAATGACAACCTAGTGTACTCCAAGTCGGAGGCTGAGCATGAGACTCACTTAAGAGTGGTCTTGCAGATCCTGAGAGAGAACTAGCTTTATGCTAAGTTCTCAAAGTGTGAGTTCTGGTTAGAGAAGGTGGCATTCTTGGGCTAAGTGATTAGTGGTGATGTGGTGGCGGTGGATCCGACAAAAGTTGAGGCCATCATGGATTGGTCAGTTATGAGAACCGTGCCGGAAGTCAGAAGTTTCCTTGGACTAGTTGGGTACTACAGAAGGTTTGTGGAAAACTTTTCGTGGATAGCATTGTCTCTCACTTTTCTTACTCGTAAGGATCAGAAGTTTGTGTGGACGCTGGAGTGTGCCGAGCATTCGAGATCTTGAAAGAAAGGTTAAAGTCTGCTCCGATCCTAAGTCTTCCTTGTGGGACTGATGGATTTCAGATTTTCAGTGATCCGTCAGGATGCGGTTTAGGTTGTGTGCTTGTGCAACATGACAACGTGATAGCTTATGGGTCTAGACAGCTGAATACTCATGAGTGGAATTACCCCATCCATGACCTTGAGATGGTGACGGTAATTTTTGCGTTAAACTTGTGGCGGCACTACGTGTATGATGTGAAGGTGGAGATCTTCATGGATCACAAAAGCTTAAAGTATCTTTTGGATCAAAAAGACTTGAACATGCGACAACGCAGGCGGGTCGAGTTCCTTGGGTACTACGACGTAGCGATTCAGTACATGCCGGGCAAGGCCAACGTGGTGGCCGATGCATTGAGTAGGAAATGGGCAAGGGAACTGGATTGATGCTCATAATGAGCAGTTGGTGCGGGACTTTGAGTTTGACATTGTTTGTGTGGCTAGAGGTGAGTTTAGTGTAGCTCGGTTGAACTAGATAGAGTTTCAGTGTGACTTGTCCGGTCATATTTAGGAGGTGACTAGTATGGATGCAGAGTTACAACCATTGGTGGTGGAAGCTCAGAAAGGCGAGGGCAGTACCTTGGAGATTAATGATGGGATCTTAAATAAGGATGGAAGGATTTGTGTATCGCAGTTTGGCAAGCTCCGTGAGGAGTTGATGTTTGAGGCCCACTTTACGAAGTACTCCATTCACCCCGGCAGTACGAAGACGTACTTGAATATTAAGAAATCCTTTTGGTGTCCTGGGATGAAGCGGGATGTAGCTTTGCATGTGAGCCGACGCCATACTTGGCCTTAGTAAAGGCTAATTGTCAGAGGCCGGGCGGATTCCTGAAGCTCCTTCCTCTTCCCGAGTGAAAATTTGATGACATCTCCATGAACTTTATGCATGGTTTGCCTCGGTCGTCGCGGGGTAACAATGTGATTTGGGTGATTATGGATCGCCTGACCAAGGTGACTCACTTCATTCCGAATCGAAAGGAAGATGGTGTGGACAAGCTAGTGGAGCTTTATGTTCGAAACATTGTGTGGTTACATGAGATTCCAAATAGTATCATCAGCGATAGAGATGGGTGGTTCACGTCCAAAGATTGAAGACTGATGCAACGGAGTTTGGGTACTAAGCTTAAGTTCAGTACAACGTTCCATCCACAGATCGATGGTCAAACAGAGAAGACGAATCATACTTTGGAAGACATGTTGAGAATATATGCTCTTGATTTTGGTAAGAGATGGGAAGACCACCTTTTTATGGTAAAATTTACCTACAACAATAACTTCTAAACGAGCATTTGGATGGCACCGTATGAAGCATTATATGATAGGCGTTGTCGAATGTCGATGCCATGGATAGAGGCGGGACACACCCAACTTTTGGGAAAAGAAGCAGTGACAGACGCTTGTGAGTTGGTGCAGATGATTCAAGAGAGCATGATGGTTGCTCTAAATCGGCAGACAAAGTATTTTAATGCGCGCCACATGAATGTGGAGTTTGCAGTGGGAGACATGGTCTACTTAAATATCAAGTCGTTCAAAGACATTCCGCGGATTCGACGGCTCAAAAAGTTGAGTCTGATGTATTTGGACCCGTTCGAGGTTACAGAGCGCATATGCGAAGCAGCATATCATTGGCATTGTCTGAAGAACAGAGTGGATTACACAATGTTTTCCATATCTCGGTGCTAAGAAAAGCCTTGGAGTCGTGCGATGTGGTCAAGTCGGCTGCAGTGCCGGTGGCAGAGGATTTGAGGACGACGGTTCGTCTGGTTTCCGTGGAGGATTTGGAGATCCGACATTTTGCGGAATAAAGAATTCAAGCTTATGAAAGTACGTTGGGACAACTGCGGGCGAGACGAGTTCTCTTGAGAGTTGGAGCAAGTGATGCAGGAAGACTTCCAAGAATTTTCGTTTAAGGTTCATTTGTCTATGTTCTGTTCTGTAGCTCTAAAACTTCTAGGACGAAATTCTTTTAAGGGGGGTGAAATTGTAACACCCCAAAGTTTCTTAATCAAAAATGGAGGTGTCGCCCGGCGGTAGCGCTACCGCTGGCGATAACCTACCGTCGAGAATGGGTATCTCGACGGTACCGTCGTGAGGACTGGGCAGAACGAGTGGTGGCTGTCGGGAAGCTACCGCCTGGTGGTAGTGTACTGTTAAGAGTGGGTATCTCGACGGTACAGTCATGAGGACCGGACAGAACGGGTGGTGCTGTTAGGAAACTGCCGCCCGACAGTAACACTACCGCCGGCAGTAGCATACCGTTGAGAAAGAGGGAGGCTCTCGACGATATTGTCGAGAGCATCTAGGCAAATCGATGGTATGAGCTAGATAACTGTTTCGCGGTCCGGTTTCGCAATTTTTCAATTTCTGGGTGTCCGATCTTCCTGGAACTTGATCTGAAGGCCCAAATCTTTCCTTGTGAACCCTATTTTAGGGCAGCGGAGATCCTTCCCCTCATTTGGCTGAAAGTTCGTGACGCTTGACGGTTCGTGAGCGGTAGGAGTGGAGGAGGAAGATGACCTAACTTCCGTCATTGTTGGAGCTTCGAAGCTCTGTTTGACGATCCGAGATCGAATCCGTGGAGAGGTCGTAGAGGCGAACACATTCATTTGTTCTTCTTCAAGATCTCCGTGGCTAGGAAGAGGAATCGTAAAGTAACATCTTTCCTTCCAGTCTTTGAATACGTGCATGACATCTTTTCCTCATGCATTTATTTCTTGTAATTTTTTAACACCAGATCTATCAAATGAGAGGGGTTTGGGTTGCCTTGGTTCAAGAAGATTCACCGGGTCAATTGTGTCCGTCCCCGACATATTTTTGCATTAATGATACACTCCGTTAGTGGATTAGGCATGGTGGGTGAAGCCAAAATCGCGATTGGTGGTCCAATTCAGTGATGTTTGATGTGCATTTTAGTGATCTTGCTAGAGGTCCATTTTGCGGCAAAGACGTCATTGTCATGACCTTGATTTCGCGTGAGACGAATAATGATTTTGGGTCGGGGAGAGATATGTTTGTTGAATGCATTTCTAAAGCGTGACTTTGTCTTTGTGATCGACTGGCTCACCCTGTGATGTTGTGATTCACGTGTGAGGGGTATCCCGGCAAGACAAGCCCCCTTTGTGAAACTGACAAGGATGCCAAGCTTTTGGACAAGCCCGAGTGATGAAGCCCACGAGAGGGCAAGGTCCAGCAAAGGTCCTTAGCATCAGTTGTGCTAAAATTGGTGAAATTGACAAGAGCGGTAGAGCTGATGGACAAGCCCGATGGTGTTGTAATCCATGTGTGTGGGGGGGGGGGGGTCTCAGTGAGAGTTCTTGGCCTTGGGCTTGTATGCCTTTGGGGAACTGAGAGTACCCATGTGATTGATGTGATGTGGTGATGTGTGATGATATATTAGAATAATACGCGCTATAGGGCGCCTTGGGTGAAATCCAAGTTTGCATACATATTGCATTGTAGGCCCCCTTTAATTTATATGCTCAACATAAAAAACATGTTTTATGTTTGAAACACCTAAACCTGTTGTTTTCTACGTTAGTTTATGTTTTATTACATATACATACGAAGTGTTGGCCTGCAAGGTGATAGAGTGCCCCGGGGTCTGCTAGGGACGGCCAGGAGGAGGGGTGTTGGTTACACAGTTGAGGTCAGCTTTTGCTGACCAACATTACAATATTTTTTTATAGGGCAAGGATTACAAGCTTGAGCAAGTTTGCCAGCAAAAAAAGTCTAAGCCTCATGAAGTGTACCCCTTCTGATATTTTATGTGTATTTGCATGTTATGTTTCGTTCACTATAATCCAGCTTGCTTGCCGATGTAGCCTAGGAGTGTTACGGCACATTGATATATTTAGTGTTGATGATGATTTTGACATCCTATTATTGTAAGGCTATGAGGTTATTTGGACTCCGATGTTTTGTGGAAAACTTCTAATGTCTGTTTTAATGTTTTTGTTATTTATATTCTGAGTTTTGAGTTGGGTAGTGCTTTCATATAACTTTATAATGCTAAAGCCGCGACGTCTATATGTTGTGGGGCCCCGGACGGGCCCATATTATATGGTCATTACAGGAGAGGTGTTGCATTGTCTCATCTTGATGGCCATGAATACCTCCAATTCGGGGGAATCATCCACATCAGTTCTTCATATTTCTATGATCGATCTTGATGATGTGTCTAATCCTTTTTACCTTCACTCCTCTGATAATCCAGGAGTGTTCTTGTCTCTCAACCTCTCAATAGGGATAATTACAGTTCATGGAGTCGGGCGATAAAGATGGCGTTAATCGACAAGAATAAATATGGATTTGTCGATGGATTTATGTTGAGCCCATTGATCAAGAACCATCACGGAACAACAGCATCGTTGCATCGTGGCTTGATCTACATGAACAATTCCAACAGCACAATGGTCCTAGAATTTTTCAATTAAAACGGGACTTGACGAGCCTTAATCAGGAACATCTTTCAGTAAGTCAATATTTCACCAAATTAAAAGGGATCTGGGAAGAATTAGGCGAATACAAACCCATTAATTCTTGCACTTGCTGTGGAGCTCGTTCTTTGATTGAATACATTCACCTGGAATATGTTGTGTTTTCTAATGGGACTTGGAAATCAATTTTCTCAAATCAGAGGACGGATTTTATTAATCTCTTCCACCAATCAATAAAGTTTTTTCCCTAGTTCTTTAAGAGGAAAAACAGTCTGCTCTCAGTCTTCTTCCGCCAATAGCTGATCCCCCACTTGCTTTTGCTATCCCAAACTCTTCAAGATCTGCTGAAAACAAATTCAAAATGTTAAAGAGGATCATCCCTTATGTGCTTATTGTGAAATTCTTGGAGATTCAAAGGATAAATGCTACAAATCACATGGATATCTGTCAGGATATAGGAAACCTGCCCCTGTTCTTCGCAATTTTAATCCACCAGGCAGCATCAATCAAGTTTCTGATTCAACTAATTCAGGGGTAACTTTCACTACACAACAGTATCATCAACTTCTGGCTCTTATTTAGAATCCGCCACCAATCGCTGCTGCAACACACCCTGATGATCCTACTGGTGCTTCTTCTTCTTCTGGTTTGGCTCTTTCCATAAACTCATCTTCTATTTCAATACCAACATCATCTTGGATCGTGGATTTCGGCGCTAGTTCACATATTGCTTATGATCTTCAATCTTTTATCTCACACACCTTCATTACAGCTCGTTACATAACTCTACCAAATAATTCCGTTCTCTTTGTCACCGCCGTTGGCATTGTTTATAGTAATCGTGATTTACTCATTCATGATGTTCTTTATGTCCCATCTTTTCATTTTAATCTTTTATCAGAGAGTGTTTTATTAACCAAATTGCAATTTTCTGTCTTTTTTTTTTTCTGATCACCTTTTGATTCAAGATATCCAACAATCCAAGATGATTGGCAGGGGTGAACTCATGTTGGACTCTATGTCATTCATCCTACCACATTTGTTGTTCCAGTTGTTTCACCACCAGTCCACATCAATAATATTTCTATGCAATGTAATGTCAATGTATGGCACACTAGATTTGGCCATTTGTCAGATAAAGTTCTCAAAAAATTAAGCATCATTGTAATTTTTACATTATCTGTTACCTTTTCTTCTACAAATTGCATGGTTTGTCCATTGGCAAAATTCAAAAAATTGCCCTTCAACTCTTTTGCATTGCAATATCTGTGGGTCATATCAACATGTCACCTACGATGTCAAATGATATTTTTTAACTCTCGTTGATTGTTGTTCAAGGTATACATGAATTTGCTTGCTCAAAAATAAGAGTGACACACCTAATGCTATTATCAGATTTTTTTTAACATGGTAAAAATGCAGTTTGGCTCAACTATAAAGTGTTTCCGATCTGACAATGCTAAAGAGTTATCTCTTACCGAGTTTCTCCATCAACATGGAACTATCCATGAGTTCTCCTGTGTTGAACGACCTCAACAAAACTCTTTTGCAGAACGTAAACATCAACATCTTTTAAATACAGCTCAAGCTTTACTTTTTCAGTCGGGGGTTCCAATATTTTTTTGGGGGTGATTGTGTGGGTACTACTACATATCTAATAAATAGAATTCCCACACCCCTCCTTAATGATAAATCACCATATCATGTTCTACATAATCAGATCCCTGATATCATCATCTTAAATCTGTTGGTTGTTTGTTTTTTGCTGCAAAACTTCAAGCTCACCGTACCGAGTTTCAACCAAGAGTTGTACCTTCTATTTTTATGCGATATCCTTTAGGCTACAAGAGATATAAACTTTATAATTTACTCACAAAACCGATCTTTATCTCTCGTGATGTCATATTTCATGAAAATCACTATCCTTTTAAGACTCATGATGCCACTTCTGATGTAGTAGCTCCCTTGATTGATTTTTTCAATCCAATCTTACCACATCAAGATTTTGTTCCAACTCACACTTCCATGGTCAGACCTGCTGCCTCTCCTATTTCTCTGCCTATTGACTCTACATTGGTTCCAAATACTCCTTTTTTGTTGGTTTTATTGGCTCCTACTCGATTCAAGTGAACCAGATCACTTTTAATATATATATATATATATACACAAGCATGCAGAGCATGCTTTGTATATATATATATATATATATATATATATATATATATATATATATATATATATATATATATATATATATATATATATATATATATATATATTTATATATATATATATGATGATTCAGATGAACGGCAGAAGAAGGACAGCCCCGCCTGTGTGGAGTAAGCCGTCCCCCTCTCTCTCTCTCCTCTCTCTCACGCTCGTTGAGAGAGGTGTTGCCGTCGGGTTTGGTGGAGTTTCTCGCCGACGTTGCAGTGGACCTTCTAGGGAGTGGAGAGACGCGGTGTCGACGGCGTGCACGTGTGCAGTTTGCCTCGACGGAGGTTTCTCTCCGGTGGCGGCGTTGTTCTCCGGTGGTGGCGGTGGTTGCGGTTGAACGTCGGACCTCGACGTTGAAGGTTCGGTGAACCGTGTGCGTCCGTTGTGCTAGCGGATTGCAGTCAAGATTGTCCTCTCTCCCGTGGACCGAGCGTGTTCGGCTTCTCCGCGGCGTTTCTGTATCGGACGTTGAGCATTATTTTGATAATCTTGTTATAAAATATTGACGCTATTTTTCTTGTATTTTTGACTGTCCTGGGGAATTCTAGATCACATTTCCTAACAAGTGGTATCAGAGGCAAGTTCGGTAGACGACCATGATTGGACGTTCTAGGAAGGGTTTGACTGCGGTGGTGAACGACTAGGTCCTCTTCCCACTCTTTCAGATCCGACCTTTGAACAAATCAGGTCTTCTAGTTTGTCGGGGACAGTCATGGCAGGAAAGAACGCAATTTTGGACAGATTTTCCGTAGATAAGTTCGATGGCAGTGGGAATTTTAGCCTATGGCAGATTCGAGTTAAGGATATGTTGGTTCAACAAGGTTCGATTCGAGTCTTGCGGGGGCGCGACAAATTAACCACGGCAGTAAAAGATGAGGAATGGAAGGATCTTGATGAAAAAGCCACGAGCACAATCAGGATGTGTGTTGCTGACCAGGTGCTCTTCAACATCGGGACTGAAGAGACGGCAATCGAGCTTTGGGAGAAGCTGGAGCGACTGTACTTGGCAAAATCCGTGACGACAAGATTGTTGCTGAAGCAGCGCCTCTATGCGCTGAAGATGCAGGAAGGTGGTAACCTGCAGGAACACTTCAATATGTTTAACGGTCTTCTGAGCCAATTGCATATGGTTGGCTCGAAGGTAGAGGAAGAAGACAAAGCCCTCTTGCTTCTTACCTCGCTCCCAGCATCATACAAGCACATGGTGACTACGCTCCTGTATGGGAAGGATACGGTGGGGCTGGAAGAAGTCACGTCGGCGTTGTTATCCAGTCAGATGTTCAAGGACCCCACTCCTAGGGGTGACCAGATCTTGGTAGCGCATGAACGCGGGAGGAGTTTTAACAAAGGATCGAGCAGTGCACGAGCTCGGTCGGCATCGAAGAAGGCAGTGACGTGTTACCATTGCAGACAGGTTGGTCATATTAGGAGAAATTGTCCGCAGCGTGCAGGAAGTTCTGGAACTTCGAAGGATGTCCAAGATGCAGGCATGGTGACACTCGACCTGGAAGGAGATGACAGATTTTATTGCGTCACTGAGAGTCAGAGTGACTCTGATAGCTGGATTTTGGATTCTGGTGCCTCGCAGCATGTAACATCTCATTTCCGGCTAGGCCCCTAGGAGTCGGATGGTCGAGTCAGAACCCCAGGGAGCACAAAAAGTGAAAATAAAGCGATCAATTTTTCGGGTCACGGGTTGGTCACGCCCGTGACCGACCCGTCACGCCCGTGACCTGGGCGTGACTACTTCGACGATCGTCGATCTCCACGAGACGATCGTCGAACGTGCTGTCTGGGCATGTCACGCCCGTGACCAAGGTGTCACGCCCGTGACTATGGGCGTGACCCCATCGACGATTGTCGATCGCCGTGACACGGTCGTCGATCTTGCGGCCCGGGCATGTCACGCCCGTGACATAAGTGTCACGCCCGTGACCTAGGGCGTGACCAGCCTTCGACGATCGTCGATCTCAATTCGACGATCTTCGACCCAAAATCTGCCATTCGGGCCTGTCACGCCCGTGACCCAAGGTGTCACGCCCGTGACCATCATCGACGATCGTCGATCTCAGTTCGACGATCGTCGAACCCAGAATTGGCTATCCGAGCCTGTCACGCCCGTGACCTATGTGTCACGCCCGTGACATTGGCCGAAACGATGGTTCAGGCCCGAAATTATTCTAACACGCGTGGTAATAAATGCTGGTGTGGGAAGTTACAGCAGGAGTAACTACCGGCCGTTTTCCTTCTATAATTATATAATAAATGAGGAAAAGGTGGTCCAATAGAAAACCGCCAGCTGGACACACCTGTTCAGTTTCCGTCGTTTCTTATCCCTTCACCGTAACCGAAACGTTAAGGGAGGAGCCTTCATGGCCATAATGGTTTTACCCATTCACCTTCCCACTTCCTGATTTATAAAAAGCCCACCTGGGCAAGAGGAGAAGGTTGCACGCTCAAGTAATCGGATCAGACCTCTGTTCTTGTTGTAAGAGAAGTTCAGCAAACGCCACCACCGCGCCATGGCACCCCGACGTTCTTCTCGCCTTCAAACCGCGAACAAGGTCCTCCTCTGCTCCTTCTTTTCATGGGTAGATCTTAGGATTCTTAGAAAATAAGTTCGCGCTCAACGGAGCCGGACCCGTCTCTCGTTTTCATGGGAAAAACCATGAAAAAGATATTTTGAGTTCGCCGGAAACCGCCACCTCCGGCGGCCAAACCACCGCCGACCGATAGCCATCGCCTCAACGGAGGTGGTGGTGGTGGTGGCTGGCCAGGGAAGTGACCGAACGGCCGGCGACGGATCACGGAATGCTTACAGGAAAAATGTTTTCCTGTGTCTGTTCGGGTTCATGAAGAAGATGAACAGTGGATTTAATATATAATACATAGATTATTATATAGTGCACAATGGAAAAATAGGTTATTTGAATGTATTTTTGAGGCTGCAAAACGAAGCACTTAGAGGCCGATTTAGGAAAAATGACCAGTCACAAAAGTTGTAGCCCTCGGGGTCTACTTTAATTTAAAATTGATTTTATTCAATTTGGGTGAGTGGTTTGACCACAGCACTCATTTTGGTGGGATCAAGACCTAGGCTAACCAGAAATTGAAATGGTTGCCCACGGTTCATAACATGTCCAAATGATTTGAAATTTGGACTGGAAGTCTATAATATGTATATCGAGAGGCTGTCCAAAAATGAGAATTTTTGGAGAACTTTTGCCTAAAGTTTTTGTAAAAAAATTTAATATTCAATATAAAATTAATTAGGAGATGAAATTAAGTCCAAACTCCCCCAAATTTTGGGTGGTGGTCCCTGGCATCAATATTAAGATCTGTACAAAATTTCAACTCGATTGGTCGAGTTTTGAATAGGGAAGTCTCAAGTCCTAGATAGGTCTTGGTGAGGGGTACTTTGGGGAAAAGTACGATTGGAGTTGGAGTGGACAAATCTCCTCAAAAGAGGCTGAAGTTGTTGGCCACTGATTTGTGGAGTCTATGTCTACCCTCTTGGGTAACATGGTGTGCTTAGGGTGGATTTTACCCTAAGAGATTGGCTCAAATCCAACGGGTGGGAGTTTGAGGTTTGTGAAGGACATAGGAGCAAAAGCTCTTGTATGCCCTTGAAATTTGGAGGAGAGGGGGATGATATGATGAAAACCCTCTGGCTGAAATAGTGAAGGAATTGGAGGTAGTTAGGTACCTCGAAAGTTGAGATGTCGGATTAGGATAAAAATATAATTTAGTTATTTTAAGCACTAAATCTAATCCAAAAATTGTGAAACTCGGGAGGAGGGAGTTTTAGGATGTTTTAGACTTAAAGTAAATCTTCTGGAATTTTACGATTAATGAATGTTATAATTCATGTGTTAAAGGAATAATTGCCCGATTTATTGTTTCAATTATTTGGAGGTTTTAAACTAATTATAATCAGTTGAGATTCAGGATTTAGATCTTGATTAGTAGCACAATGATCTCTGGATTTTTATAGAATTTTATGTTGAGTAAATCTAGTACCTTATTCACAGATGATAGAAAGGGCTTTTATGTTTAAAAATTAATTATGGGTAAAATACTTGCTGGAAAATTATGAAACTTGGCCAGTACTAATTTTAGGCCTTTATCTGCATGTCATGAATTATTTATAATTTTTGGAAGAATATTTTCTGTACTTGCTTCATAAACAATAGAAGTTAGAGATTATTTCTAAAATAATTTTCATGCCCTTCTAATGATAGAAAAATTATGATATTTACAATTTAACCTATTGAGATAACCTAGTATTTATCATAAAATTACTGGATATCTTGCATGAGAACTTAGGGTAGTTCATGTTCAAACCGGTAGTCCTTGGATTTTCGAGGAATTTAATTAAATGACAAATAAATTAGGAAAATTTCCATTTTCTGGACTTAGGTCATTTATGTCATGGTAAGTCTCCAGTAAATAATTTAGGGCATTTGGATGAGTAATGGATCATTTCATAACCGGTTCGACATGTAGCCTAGGTAGGTCTGCATTTAGTAAATTGTGAAATGCAATAGGATATGATCTGAGGAAGATGTAAAGAGTAGTGAGTAGTGGTGATAGTTAGAGTTAAGAAGTGCTCGGGTATGGCGAAAGATCCTTTTTCCCGAAGAGTGGAAGGTTTAAAAATCACCCTAGGATAGTCTATCGTAATATGAGAAGGAAATCGGGCTAAGGGAAAACAACCAATAACAATAAGTGCCTTGCGAAAGGGAACTTCGGGCCGTAATGCCGCCGTCTTGGTTCCTAGTGCCCCTTGAGAGCCCTTCACGGGGTATACCGGGGGCAGTCCTGGGCTAACGTAAACTGTAACAACAAATCGACAAGAGTAACTTAGTAACTAGGATTGCACCTTTCACAAAAACTGTTGGCACAGGAAGATTGATGGGAGCTTCGGCTCGGTTGGTTAAGAGACGGACGGGACGGTCCGGGGAGCTTCGGCTCGGTTGGTTGGAGACGGACGATTGGTCCGGGGAGCTTCGGCTCGGTTTTGTGTGTTTACGATTAAACTTGCATGTGCATAAGATAGGAAAAGTTAAGATGGTGGGTTTTACGATATCGGGGAGTTCGATTGCACCGACACCGATATCGTTGACTCGGCGAGGTGGTTAGCACTTCGCCAACAGAAGTCCGGTGCGCCAGCCGGCAAGAGTACGCAGGCGTCCGCTTAGTGCACCAAGCGTTGAGGCGTACGATAGGTCAGACCAGTGGTGCTTTTACTGGTTTTGGAGGTGGGCGAGGCCCAACCCACCGCTTCCGTTTGCCACTACGGAGGTATCCTGGGAGGTAACGGCTCCGAAAGGGGGAACTAAAGGTCTATGTGCACAGAGTCGGGTGTGTGAGTTGCACTTGCATGTTTCATCATACCCACTAGCATGTCATAGCATAATCGATTCATTAAACCTTGACACCTAAGGTATAAGTGGTATGGGACGCTTATACATTAGGACCTGCAAAATGACCCCTTGGTTTATAAGCTTGTGTGGGCAAGTTTATAAATCAAAGGTTAATTTCAATATATAACAACCATTGCTGTTTGATAACCGACACCCCAACGTATAAGTGGTATGGGACACTCTATACGATGGGAGCCTTGCAAAAGATCCCTTTGCTTATGTGTTCTCGCATAAGCGAAGGTTTAATTTCATATAATTGCTTTTCTTACTGATAGACCTATTATAACCTTCATATAACTGCTCACCGAATACAACATGCTAGATTAGTTTTCGCTGCCATCTGTTTCATGATTTTCTCTACCTTCATGTCCTTCCCTTTCTTCCTCTCCGCTCGGTACCTAGGAGCCATGGGGGAAGGGGTAGGGGATGATAGGGCTTAGTCTTTATGACTAACGGTTTTCGAACCACATCATTTAGGGGATCGTGGAGCCCAGCATGGAGGAGCAGCCCCAGAGATCGGTGCGCCTAGAGATGGGGCAGTCTAGCTCCGGAGTTCACACAGCCGGGACCGTGAGTCTCGACCTCGAGTAGCTTCTGTTTTCGCTTCCGCATGAGAGACTTGTAGTGAGGACATTTTGTACCGGGCATAAGCCCGTATTTATAGTACTCTGATGATTTCTGTGGACACTCCCTTCGTGGAGCTTTATTATATATATGTGATTTTACTATTGTGGACTGCATTGCTCTTACTGTTATAATTATGCTACTTTTCTGTGATCGAATTGGCCGGCAGAATCGGCGCCTTGTGGTGATGACCCTTCAGGACGTGAAGGTGTCACCGCAAAGCGGCGGTTCTGGGCCTAAGACCCCGGTGGTTGAAAAAGAAAAAAAAAGGGGGTCTTACAAGTGGTATCAGAACTAACATCGATCAGACGGAAGTAGCAGTCCACAAACCCTACGTCACCCCCCGCTCGAGTTTAGTTTGGGGACAAACTAAGCAGCGGAAGCAGTGGTGTGCCCATATAGGGATCACATATAAATTGTCCACCTTTATGTAATATTTGAACGTTTTCTCAGCGTGTGTTTTTGTTACGCAGCCTCCAGCACGGACTACGCCACAAGGTGGAGTTCAACAGGCTCAGGATGTTGCGCCACCCCCACCGGCCCCCACTCCTTTCCTTCAGTCAGACATGGGACAGACCCTGACTGCCATCCTGGAGGCCTTCAGGGCCCAGCAGATTCCGGCCCCGCAGCCAAATCCGGGGGCCAACTGGCTAAGCATCTTCCGAGGGCTGGCTCCCCCGTCCTACTTGGGGACAGAGTCGGCGGTTCGGACGGAAGAGTGGCTAGATATCATGTACGAGATGCTGACCGGGATACGGTGTCCCTGGGAGGAGAAGGTGGCTCTGGTTGTCTCCTGCCTGGAGTCCCATGCAAAGAGGTGGTGGAAGACGCTGTTGGACACGACCTTTGCTGATAGGGAGGTTGCGGAGATTACTTGGGAGGAGTTCAGGGCCGCACTGCTGGAGCATTTCGTTCCGCAGTCGGCTAGGGATGACTTGGAGGAGCGGTTCTTACAGCTGAAGCAGGGTACTCGGACCGTGGTGGAGTACCATCGAGAGTTTGACCATCTGGCTCGATACGCAGATTCCTACCAGCTGGACGAGGCAGGGTATATCAGGAGGTTCTATAAGGGCCTGCGGGAGGACTTGAGGGAGGCTCTGTTGTTTGTATCTGACGGGCCCATCTCCCGGATCTTGGAGATGGCCAAAAGGATTGAGGCAGATTGGCACGCCACCCGGGGCCGGAAGCGGCCAGCAGAGGATCAGGGACGGAGAGGTAGAAATGACCAGCGGCGAGGTGCTGTACCAGAGGGGAGGAGGACGGAGGACCAGCCTCGTCAGGACGTGAGGCAGGAGCCGAGGGAACAAGTGGTATTAGCCCCTCCCCCTCTTCGGATGCAGGAGATGCCGAGACCTGGGGGAATGGCGTATCCCCCACCAGAGTGTTTTCTTTGTCATCAGATTGGGCACATTCGGAGGAACTGCCCCATGAGGGGGGCACCACCTCCAGCACATCAGGGCGGCCCACCAGCTCAGCATTATGGAGGCCGAGGACGCGGCCGTGGTCGTGGATACCAGTGGGGAGATCGTAGGCAGGAAAGAGAGCAGGTATATGCTTTGGACCTTGCGCAGCCTCGAAATCCGGAGCAGGTCATCGCAGGTACGCTGCAATATTTCTTTATTTTCATAGAATCTCCCTTTAAGTTGTTAAAAATCAGAACCGCACTAGATAGATTAACAAGGAAAGAAAACTCTTTATAGAACCCTGAGATATTTAATCACCCCAGGTATAGTCTTCATCAGCGGCAAGCCTGCCCGCACGCTTTTTGATACTGGAGCTACTCACTCCTTTGTGTCGGAGTCGTTCGTGGAAGGACTGGAAGGTGTGGAGTGGTTCACAGGCTCGAGGATGAGGGTGCGACTACCGGATGGATCTGAGCTCCTTACCACGGATCACTGCAATATGGAGGCAGAAATCGGTGGAAAAGCGTTCGAGGCTCCAGCGACGATTTTGAAGCTGACAGACTACGACCTGATCCTGGGCATGGTATGGCTGCACTGGAACTATGCCCAGATTGACTGCCAGGCAAAGAGGATCACCGTGAGACACGGGGACTCTTTCATTACCATCGAAGGTATAAGACCTGTCTCTCGTATACTCTTATCTTCGGTACAGGCCGTTAAGGCCCATCTGCAGGGAGAGGAGGTCTATCAGATTCTGTTTGAGATGGCGGAGGTTAAGGAGTCGGTGACAGACATCCCGGTGGTGCGAGATTTCGCTGACATCTTTCCAGAGAAACTGCCAGGACTACCTCCACACCGAGAGCAGGATTTTCAGATACAGCTTGTGCCGGGAGCCAAGCCGGCGTCTAGGGCCCCTTATCGGATGGCCCCAAAGGAGTTGGCAGAGTTTCGGACTCAGTTGCAGGAATTAGTTGAGGCAGGTTTTGTTAGACCGAGTTCCTCGCCATGGGGAGCACCGGTCCTGTTCGTGAAGAAGAAGGAGGGACACTACGCCTGTGCATCGATTATCGAGCACTGAACAGGCTGACCGTCCGGAATACCTATCCGCTCCCACGGATAGACGAATTATTCGACCAGCTGGAGGGGGCCCATTATTTCTCGAAGCTGGACTTGAGATCAGGATACTACCAGCTGCGGATCCAGGAGGAGGACATCCCGAAGACGGCCTTTAGTAGCAGATATGGCCTGTATGAGTTCACCGTGATGCCCTTTGGGCTCACGACTGCTCCGTCGGCGTTCATGAGTCTCATGAACCGGGTTTTCGAGGCCTACTTGGATGTGTTCGTCATAGTGTTCATAGACGACATCCTGATCTACTCTAGGACGGAGGAGGAGCACACTCGGCATCTGGCACTGACCTTGGAGAGGTTGCGGGAGCATCGCCTTTATGCCAAATTCAGCAAGTGTCAGTTCTGGTTGAAGGAGGTGGCCTTCCTGGGCCACATTATCAGCGGAGCCGGGTTGGCAGTGGATCCAGCAAAGATTCGAGCAGTTCGAGATTGGCCGCAATTGAAGACAGCCACCGATGTGCGAAGTTTCTTGGGACTTGCCGGCTATTACCGGAAGTTCGTGGAGGGGTTCTCTCGGATTGCCCTCCCCCTCACATCTTTGACGAAGAAGGAGGCACCTTTCGTTTGGACCCCGCAGTGCCAGGCGGCTTTCCAGGAGCTGAAGGATCGACTCATCTCAGCCCCTATTCTGGCCCTTCCATCTGGAAAGGAAGGATTCCAGGTGTACACCGACGCATCATACCAGGGAATGGGAGCAGTGCTGATGCAGAACGGACATGTCATAGCATATGCCTCCCGCCAGTTGAAGATCCATGAGAGGAACTACCCGGTGCACGACCTCGAGATGGGAGCGGTCGTTTTTGCTCTGAAGGTCTGGCGCCATTATCTTTATGGAGTCCACTGCGATATCTTCTCCGATCACAAGAACCTGAAATACGTGAACACGCAGAAGGAGCTGAATATCAGACAGAGGCGTTGGGTGGAGTTCTTAGCCGATTATCAGTATGAGATGCACTACCACCCAGGGAAGGCAAACGTGGTGGCCGACGCGTTGAGCCGGAGAGCTGCCACTTCCGAAGCTGGGCCCCAGGTTATGTCCATGGAGCTAGTCCAGTCATTCAGAGATATGCAGATATGCCTAGTGTCTGAAGATGACCCAGATCTGTATAGGGAGTATCTGGCATCGATAGTGGCCATTGACGATATTTGGGATCGCATTCGGGACGGACAGAGGACAGATGCGTGGGCGGAGCCGATGTTCCGAGCTTTGGAGGAAGGTTCGACAGGAGATTATTCCCTGAGAGATGGTTTGCTCCACTTCAGAGGCAGAGTATATATACCCGCAGGAGGCCAGATCCGAGAGGATATTATGATGGAGGCGCATTGCAGCCGGTACTCGGTACACCCAGGGATCACAAAGATGACCGCTGATTTGAAGAGGACGATGTTTTGGCCGGGCATGAAGAAGGACATTACGTACTTCGTGACCCATTACGAGGCATGTCAGTTGGTGAAGGCGGAATGCAGGAACCCCGCAGGATTGTTACAGCCACTCCCGGTGCCGGAGTGGAAGTTTGACGATATAGCGATGGATTTTATACATGGTCTTCCCAGGTCTCAGACGGGGAACGACTCGATTTGGGTGATTGTCGATCGGTTGACGAAGGTGGCCCGCTTTGTACCGATCAGGAAGGATGACTCGGTGGGAGTGCTGGTACGGAAGTTTGTGGAGCAGTATGTCCGATATCATGGCGTGCCCCGGACGATAGTGTCGGACCGCGATGGACGGTTTACATCCAGGGAGTGGCGGTCAGTGCAGGCATACTTGGGCACCCGGTTGACTTTTAGCACGGCCTTCCACCCTCAGACGGACGGGCAGACAGAACGCACCAACAGGACCTTGGAGGATCTACTACGATTGTGTATACTGGACCGAGGGGAGCCGTGGGAGAAGATGTTACCGTTGGTCGAGTTCTCCTATAATAATAGCTACCAGTCCAGCATCAGGATGGCACCTTACGAAGCCTTATATGGAAGAAAATGTAGAACCCCGCTTTCGTGGGTTCAAGACGAGGATCCGAAGGTGTTGGGATCGGATTTTTTTGAAGATACCGAGGCTCAGGTGAGACTGATCAGAGATAGGATGTTGGAGGCGCAGAGCAGACAGGCTAAATACTATGACGCCCGGCATCGTCAGGTGGAGTTTCGGGTAGGGGATCGAGTGTTCTTGAAGATTCGGCCCATGCACGGAGTCTCACGGGTGCGCGGTCGGAGGAAGAAACTCAGCCCTAGGTATATGGGCCCTTACCGGATCCTGGAGCGGATCGGACCCCTAGCCTACAGGCTAGAGTTGCCACCGGAGCTGGCAGCTCTACACGACGTCTTCCACATCTCTTCGCTGAGAAGGGCTCTACTACGTCCGGAGCAGCGGATTTTGACCACCGAAGGGCCGGTAGCTTCAGATCGATCTGTTCACTTGGAGCCGGTTCGGATCGACGACAAAGGAGTACGGATCTTGCGCCGCAAAAAGGTCCCCTTAGTCAAGGTTCTGTGGAGAAACCACGGTCAGGAGGAGCACACCTGGGAACCGCAGGATCTGATGAGGCAAAGATACCCGGAGTTGTTCAGTCAGGTACATCTCACCACCTCTCGGTATACTATAGATTGCCTTCTTGTTTTGGACTGTTAAGACTAGATAAGGAAAATCCAGGACCTAGGCATGCGCACTTAATCAGAAAGGTAGGGGCTAATCTTTTGTTTATTGGGGAGATTGTCTTCGTTATCAAACGAACAGTCGCCTGAACCCAATAGAAAGATCGTATGGGATGTTACAAGTTTAATTTATTCCGATAGAAATCCCCATAGGCTCTACCTCAATTTCGGGGACGAAATTTTTGTTTTGTTTATTGGGATTTGTAACATCCCATTTCCGGCTAGGCCCCTAGGAGTCGGATGGTCGAGTCAGAACCCCAGGGAGCACAAAAAGTGAAAATAAAGCGATCAATTTTTCGGGTCACGGGTTGGTCACGACCGTGACCGACCCGTCACGCCCGTGACCTGGGCGTGACTACTTCGACGATCGTCGATCTCCACGAGACGATCGTCGAACGTGCTGTCTGGGCATGTCACGCCCGTGACCAAGGTGTCACGCCCGTGACTATGGGCGTGACCCCATCGACGATCGTCGATCGCCGTGACACGGTCGTCGATCTTGCGGCCCGGGCATGTCACGCCCGTGACATAAGTGTCACGCCCGTGACCTAGGGCGTGACCAGCCTTCGACGATCGTCGATCTCAATTCGACGATCGTCGACCCAAAATCTGCCATTCGGGCCTGTCACGCCCGTGACCCAAGGTGTCACGCCGTGACCATCATCGACGATCGTCGATCTCAGTTCGACGATCGTCGAACCCAGAATTGGCTATCCGAGCCTGTCACGCCCGTGACCTATGTGTCACGCCCGTGACATTGGCCGAAACGACGGTTCAGGCCCGAAATTATTCTAACACGCGTGGTAATAAATGCTGGTGTGGGAAGTTACAGCAGGAGTAACTACCGGCCGTTTTCCTTCTATAATTATATAATAAATGAGGAAAAGGTGGTCCAATAGAAAACCGCTAGCTGGACACACCTGTTCAGTTTCCGCCGTTTCTTATCCCTTCACCGTAACCGAAACGTTAAGGGAGGAGCCTTCATGGCCATAATGGTTTTACCCATTCACCTTCCCACTTCCTGATTTATAAAAAGCCCACCTGGGCAAGAGGAGAAGGTTGCACGCTCAAGTAATCGGATCAGACCTCTGTTCTTGTTGTAAGAGAAGTTCAGCAAACGCCACCACCGCGCCATGGCACCCCGACGTTCTTCTCGCCTTCAAACCGCGAACAAGGTCCTCCTCTGCTCCTTCTTTTCATGGGTAGATCTTAGGATTCTTAGAAAATAAGTTCGCGCTCAACGGAGCCGGACCCGTCTCTCGTTTTCATGGGAAAAACCATGAAAAAGATATTTTGAGTTCGCCGGAAACCGCCACCTCCGGCGGCCAAACCACCGCCGACCGATAGCCATCGCCTCAACGGAGGTGGTGGTGGTGGTGGCTGGCCAGGGAAGTGACCGAACGGCCGGCGACGGATCACGGAATGCTTACAGGAAAAATGTTTTCCTGTGTCTGTTCGGGTTCATGAAGAAGATGAACAGTGGATTTAATATATAATACATAGATTATTATATAGTGCACAATGGAAAAATAGGTTATTTGAATGTATTTTTGAGGCTGCAAAACGAAGCACTTAGAGGCCGATTTAGGAAAAATGACCAGTCACAAAAGTTGTAGCCCTCGGGGTCTACTTTAATTTAAAATTGATTTTATTCAATTTGGGTGAGTGGTTTGACCACAGCACTCATTTTGGTGGGATCAAGACCTAGGCTAACCAGAAATTGAAATGGTTGCCCACGGTTCATAACATGTCCAAATGATTTGAAATTTGGACTGGAAGTCTATAATATGTATATCGAGAGGCTGTCCAAAAATGAGAATTTTTGGAGAACTTTTGCCTAAAGTTTTTGTAAAAAAATTTAATATTCAATATAAAATTAATTAGGAGATGAAATTAAGTCCAAACTTCCCCAAATTTTGGGTGGTGGTCCCTGGCATCAATATTAAGATCTGTACAAAATTTCAACTCGATTGGTCGAGTTTTGAATAGGGAAGTATCAAGTCCTAGATAGGTCTTGGTGAGGGGTACTTTGGGGAAAAGTACGATTGGAGTTGGAGTGGACAAATCTCCTCAAAAGAGGCTGAAGTTGTTGGCCACTGATTTGTGGAGTCTATGTCTACCCTCTTGGGTAACATGGTGTGCTTAGGGTGGATTTTACCCTAAGAGATTGGCTCAAATCCAACGGGTGGGAGTTTGAGGTTTGTGAAGGACATAGGAGCAAAAGCTCTTGTATGCCCTTGAAATTTGGAGGAGAGGGGGATGATATGATGAAAACCCTCTGGCTGAAATAGTGAAGGAATTGGAGGTAGTTAGGTACCTCGAAAGTTGAGATGTCGGATTAGGATAAAAATATAATTTAGTTATTTTAAGCACTAAATCTAATCCAAAAATTGTGAAACTCGGGAGGAGGGAGTTTTAGGATGTTTTAGACTTAAAGTAAATCTTCTGGAATTTTACGATTAATGAATGTTATAATTCATGTGTTAAAGGAATAATTGCCCGATTTATTGTTTCAATTATTTGGAGGTTTTAAACTAATTATAATCAGTTGAGATTCAGGATTTAGATCTTGATTAGTAGCACAATGATCTCTGGATTTTTATAGAATTTTATGTTGAGTAAATCTAGTACCTTATTCACAGATGATAGAAAGGGCTTTTATGTTTAAAAATTAATTATGGGTAAAATACTTGCTGGAAAATTATGAAACTTGGCCAGTACTAATTTTAGGCCTTTATCTGCATGTCATGAATTATTTATAATTTTTGGAAGAATATTTTCTGTACTTGCTTCATAAACAATAGAAGTTAGAGATTATTTCTAAAATAATTTTCATGCCCTTCTAATGATAGAAAAATTATGATATTTACAATTTAACCTATTGAGATAACCTAGTATTTATCATAAAATTGCTGGACATCTTGCATGAGAACTTAGGGTAGTTCATGTTCAAACCGGTAGTCCTTGGATTTTCGAGGAATTTAATTAAATGTCAAATAAATTAGGAAAATTTCCATTTTCTGGACTTAGGTCATTTATGTCATGGTAAGTCTCCAGTAAATAATTTAGGGCATTTGGATGAGTAATGGATCATTTCATAACCGGTTCGACATGTAGCCTAGGTAGGTCTGCATTTAGTAAATTGTGAAATGCAATAGGATATGATCTGAGGAAGATGTAAAGAGTAGTGAGTAGTGGTGATAGTTAGAGTTAAGAAGTGCTCGGGTATGGCGAAAGATCCCTTTTCCCGAATAGTGGAAGGTTTAAAAATCACCCTAGGATAGTCTATCGTAATATGAGAAGGAAATCGGGCTAAGGGAAAACAACCAATAACAATAAGTGCCTTGCGAAAGGGAACTTCGGGCCGTAATGCCGCCGTCTTGTTTCCTAGTGCCCCTTGAGAGCCCTTCACGGGGTATACCGGGGGCAGTCCTGGGCTAACGTAAACTGTAACAACAAATCGACAAGAGTAACTTAGTAACTAGGATTGCACCTTTCACAAACACTGTTGGCACAGGAAGATTGATGGGAGCTTCGGCTCGGTTGGTTAAGAGACGGACGGGACGGTCCGGGGAGCTTCGGCTCGGTTGGTTGGAGACGGACGATTGGTCCGGGGAGCTTCGGCTCGGTTTTGTGTGTTTACGATTAAACTTGCATGTGCATAAGATAGGAAAAGTTAAGGTGGTGGGTTTTACGATATCGGGGAGTTCGATTGCACCGACACCGATATCGTTGACTCGGCGAGGTGGTTAGCACTTCGCCAACAGAAGTCCGGTGCGCCAGCCGGCAAGAGTACGCAGGCGTCCGCTTAGTGCACCAAGCGTTGAGGCGTACGATAGGTCAGACCAGTGGTGCTTTTACTGGTTTTGGAGGTGGGCGAGGCCCAACCCACCGCTTCCGTTTGCCACTACGGAGGTATCCTGGGAGGTAACGGCTCCGAAAGGGGGAACTAAAGGTCTGTGTGCACAGAGTCGGGTGTGTGAGTTGCACTTGCATGTTTCATCATACCCACTAGCATGTCATAGCATAATCGATTCATTAAACCTTGACACCTAAGGTATAAGTGGTATGGGACGCTTATACATTAGGACCTGCAAAACGACCCCTTGGTCTATAAGCTTGTGTGGGCAAGTTTATAAATCAAAGGTTAATTTCAATATATAACAACCATTGCTGTTTGATAACCGACACCCCAACGTATAAGTGGTATGGGACACTCTATACGATGGGAGCCTTGCAAAAGATCCCTTTGCTTATGTGTTCTCGCATAAGCGAAGGTTTAATTTCATATAATTGCTTTTCTTACTGATAGACCTATTATAACCTTCATATAACTGCTCACCGAATACAACATGCTAGATTAGTTTCCGCTGCCATCTGTTTCATGATTTTCTCTACCTTCATGTCCTTCCCTTTCTTCCTCTCCGCTCGGTACCTAGGAGCCATGGGGGAAGGGGTAGGGGATGATAGAGCTTAGTCTTTATGACTAACGGTTTTCGAACCACATCATTTAGGGGATCGTGGAGCCCAGCATGGAGGAGCAGCCCCAGAGATCGGTGCGCCTAGAGATGGGGCAGTCTAGCTCCGGAGTTCACACAGCCGGGACCGTGAGTCTCGACCTCGAGTAGCTTCTGTTTTCGCTTCCGCATGAGAGACTTGTAGTGAGGACATTTTGTACCGGGCATAAGCCCGTATTTATAGTACTCTGATGATTTCTGTGGACACTCCCTTCGTGGAGCTTTATTATATATATGTGATTTTACTATTGTGGACTGCATTGCTCTTACTGTTATAATTATGCTACTTTTCTGTGATCGAATTGGCCGGCAGAATCGGCGCCTTGTGGTGATGACCCTTCAGTACGTGAAGGTGTCACCGCAAAGCGGCTGTTCTGGGCCTAAGACCCCGGTGGTTGAAAAAGAAAAAAAAAGGGGGGGTCTTACACAGCACATTTGCTTAGACGTGGCGATGTTTAGTTCTCTGGAGGTGACTACTGGGTCGGTCTTTCTTGGTGACGGCTCAGTATGTGAGGTCATGGGGAAAGGGACTGTGGACATTCTGACGCATGGCGGAGCAGTGCACAGGCTTGAGCGCGTACACCTGGTACCTAAGTTGCGTAGGAATCTGATTTCGTTGGGCAGATTGGATTCCAGTGGTTGCAGTTTTGCAGCGAGAGATGGAGTTCTGACGGTGAGGCGAGGGCGCACCGTGCTCATGCGAGCTTTGCAGCATGGTAGTCTGTACCGGCTGATGGGGACCACGATGCGAGGTGGTGAGCCCATGTTTTCTGCGGCCGATAGAGGTGAGAGTCATGGTGGTGCAGTGGATCGCCTTCCAAAGACTCGGGTTTGACGAGTCAGTTTTTGCGATCCGGTTGCGACGACGTTCAGAGGTTGAGCCGAGCAGGGATGAGTCGACTGGAGCAGGTCGGCTGACGCCTCAAATCGTTGAGGTGGTGCTTCGCGCAGTTGTGTGCTTCGTGCAGGTGGTGATAGTGGAACCAGGGTATGAGCCAAGGTGGTGTTTGTTGGTTTTATTGGTTCCTACCCGGTTCAAGTGAACGAGACCACTTTTAATATATATATATACACAAGCATGCGGAGCATGCTTTGTATATATATATTATATTATATATATATATATAGAATACATATCATATGCGGGCTAGCTTAGGTGCTAGCGTACGGGCTTGGGGATTTGGGGGTCAAGGAGGCTCAAAATCAAAAAGTAATCAACATGAAAGTTGTTCGAATCGCCGAGATCTACAACTTTCATGTTGATTACTTTTTGATCTGGAGCCTCCTTGACCCCCCGATTTGGGCCCCAAAAAGTGGAAAATTTTCGGCTTACTGTAGCAGTCTCGCCGCCCAGATTTTTCGGGTCCCAAATCGAAGGTCACGGAGGCTCCAAATCAAAAAGTGATCAACATGAAAGTTGTTCTGATCGCCGAGATCTACAACTTTCATGTTGATCACTTTTTGATTTAAAGCCTCCTTGACCCTTATTCGTACGCCCGTTTGCCCGCACATGATACATCCCTATATATATATATATATATATATATATATATATATATATATATATATATATATATATATATATATATATATATATATATATATATATATATATATATATATATATATAGGGGCGCTGGAAAAACGCGTCACGCGTTTTTTGGGTATATACGCGCTCGATGGAAAAACGAAAAATACACCCCCTAAACAGCATTTTTAGAAAAAGTGGTCAACATGAAAGTTGTAGATCTCGTCGAGATCTACAACTTTCATGTTGACCACTTTTTCTAAAAATGCTGTTTAGGTGGTCTATTTTCAAAAGGCGCAAAGGGGGGTCCGCGCAAAATTAAAAAATCGAAATAATTACCGGGCGGAACCCCCTTCGCGCCTTTTGAAAATAGGCCCCCTAAACAGCATTTTTTCAAAAAGTGGTCAACATGAAAGTTGTAGATCTCGACGAGATCTACAACTTTCATGTTGACCACTTTTTGAAAAAATGCTGTTTAGGGGGCCTTTTTTTCGTTTTTCTGGGGAGCGCGTATTTTGCTAAAAAACGCCTCACGCGTTTTTCCAGTTTTCCGATATATATATATATATATATATATATATAAATTAATGAAAGCATGCTCCGCATGCTTTCATTAATCTATATATATATTTATATAAATATAAGATGATTCAGATGAACGGCAGAAGGACAGCCCCGCCTGTGTGGAGTAAGCCGTCCCCCCTCTCTCTCTCCTCTCTCTCGCGCTCGTTGAGAGAGGTGTTGTCGTCGGGCTTGGTGGAGTTTCTCGCCGGCGTTGCAGTGGACCTTCTAGGGAGTGGAGAGACGCGGTGTCGACGGCGTGCGCGTGTGCAGTTTTGTTAGGATTATGACACCTCATCCCAAACCCAGACCGTTAGGATCAGCGCCATGTCATCGATCCTAGGGAGCTTTATTTGCCTAGTTTGTCCTAATCCTGATTAGGAAGTGGTTTAGTGAGGGGGCTGATTTTTTGGGAAGAATTAGGGGAGTCCCAAACATGGAAATGCTTTATGGGGGGGATATAATATAGGAGATGTTCTTCCTATTTGGTTGAGACCTATTTTGGCAACCCCCTCCATATGTGTTCATCTCCATATATTGATGACTCTTGATCCTATTATAAATAGGGGTCAGCCTCGCTTAGCCATGAGATGGTTCAGTAATATACAACACTAGTGAGAATTCAGAGAGGGAAAACTTTGAGCTTTTCAGGCGGTTCTTTCGACGAACGGCGGCAGCAGGTGGCGGCATCTGGCGCGTAAGATTGCGGCGCATACGGTCACCTCAGGCAAGGCGACATCCGGTCGGCCACCTGCAGTAGGCCCCAGAGGTTCGGCGGAATCAGGCGCGGCGACGGCGGCAGCAGGCGCAGAGGCGGCGACACAGGCGGAGCTAACGGAGGCGGCACATCCGGTCACCTCAGGCGAGGCGACATCTGGCCGGCCTCCAGAAGTTGACTCCAGGCGTTCGGCGGCTTCAGGCGGCTGATCCAAGCCGGATCGGCATCAGGCGGCGGAAGCAGGCGGTGATTCCAGCGGGGAAGATAGACAGTGTTTTCTGTTTTCTCTTGTTGTATCTTGTAACCTCATCTGTTTTAGTGGATCTTTCTGGCGCGCTCTCCCCGTGGACGTAGGAGCCCAACTCCGAACCACGTAATCTTTTGTGTCGTCTGTGTATGCTAGAATCTCGTTCCGTATTTTATTTTGTGCGATATTGGTTCTTGCTCATTCGTGAAATTCCGTTGCGCTACCGCGGCTTAACTCGATCCGATTTCACAACAATTGGTATCAGAGGCAGGCTCCGCGGGGGTGATCGTTTGGACGTTCCGGTTTTCTGATTTGGGTCAACGGTGGGTGACGACATTGGTCCGCTCCCTATCTTCCCAGATCGGTTCCGCGAATATCATCTTGATCGCCCAGTAGCTCTGCGAGCAAGACAATGTCGGCAAAATTCGAGATTTCTAGATACGACGGCAAGATTGATTTTGGCCTTTGGCAGAAGCGCATAAAGGCCGTCCTCGTCCAGCAAGGTCTTCATAAGGCTCTCCTCAGAAAGGAGAAGTCCGGGAAGAAGAGCAGGGTGTTGTCTCAGAATTGCCCAGGCACCGCAAGGGGAGTCATCTGGCTCAGGAGTCCCACCAAGGAACTCAGGTTTACTCAGGAGAAGGTTGAGCTGCACAGTGCTAGTTGTCTTGCAAAAGACATGGTCTATCGTGCAGGGATAAAGCAAATCGGAGTGCACCATCAGGAGCCGAGGGAGTTCGCTGGAGGTGGAGGCATGGAGTTGCGGAAGATCTCTACGGAGGATATCGGTGCGAACATGCGGAAGAAATCCGTGACAGGAGTCAAGTTCAAGAACGGTCTTGACTTGACTCATTCTGATGCATATTAATCGAGGTGGACCCCAGGGAGAGGGGGCTTGTAGTCGCCAGTAGGGGAGATTCGGGTTGGAGGTACATATACGTTTGTTAGGCTTCGAGAAAGAGTTTGTTTGTGGCATGAGGCGTCAAGGTGGAGTTTGTTTATGACATGAGACGTCAAGGTGGAGATTGTTAGGATTATGACTCCTCATCCCAAACCCAGACCGTTAGGATCAGCGCCATGTCATCGATCCTAGGGAGCTTTATTTGCCTAGTTTGTCCTAATCCTGATTAGGAAGTGGTTTAGTGAGGGGGCTGATTTTTTGGGAAGAATTAGGGGAGTCCCAAACATGAAAATGCTTTATGGGGGGGATATAATATAGGAGATGTTCTTCCTATTTGGTTGAAACCTATTTTGGCAACCTCCTCCATATGTGTTCATCTCCATATATTGATGACTCTTGATCCTATTATAAATAGGGGTCAGCCTCCCTTAGCCATGAGATGGTTAAGTAATATACAACACTAGTGAGAATTCAGAGAGGGAAAGCTTTGAGCTTTTCAGGCGGTTCTTCCGACGAACGGCGGCAGCAGGTGGCGGCATCTGGCGCGCAAGATTGCGGCGCATCCGGTCACCTCAGGCGAGGCGACATCCGGCCGGCCACCTGCAGTAGGCCCCAGAGGTTCGGCGGAATCAGGCGCGGCGACGGCGGTAGCAGGCGCAGAGGCGGCGACACAGGCGGAGCTAACGGAGGCGGCACATCCGGTCACCTCAGGCGAGGCGACATCCGGCCGGCCTCCAGAAGTTGACTCCAGGCGTTCGGCGGCTTCAGGCGGCTGATCTAAGCGGGATCGGCATCAGGCGGCGGAAGCAGGCGGTGATTCCAGCGGGGAAGATAGACAGTGTTTTCTGTTTTCTCTTGTTGTATCTTGTAACCTCATCTATTTTAGTGGATCTTTCTGGCGCGCTCTCCCCATGGACGTAGGAGCCCAACTCCGAACCACGTAATCTTTTGTGTCGTCTGTGTATGCTAGAATCTCGTTCCGTATTTTATTTTGCGCGATATTGGTTCTTGCTCATTCGTGAAATTCCGTTGCGCTACCGCGGCTTAACTCGATCCGATTTCACAACACAATTTGCCTCGACGGAGGTTTCTCTCCGGTGGCGGCGTTGTTCTCCGGTGGTGGCGGTGGTTGCGGTTGAACGTCGGACCTCGACGTTGAAGGTTCGGTGAACCTTGTGCGTCCGTTGTGCTAGCGGATTGCAGTCAAGATTGTCCTCTCTCCCGCGGACCGAGCGTGTCCGGCTTCTCCGCGGCGTTTCTGTATCGGACGTTGATCATTATTTTGATAAACTTATTATAAAATATTGAAGCTATTTTTCTTGTATTTTTGACTGTCCTGGGAAATTCTAGATCTCATTTCCTAACATTTTTCTGATCATTCGACTTCTGTTGATCTACCACCTATACGAAAATCCAGTCGCCTTTCAAGGCAGTCATCCTACCTGAAGAATTATGCATGTTATCATATCAATTATCCTATAAACAATCATCTTTGGTATACCAAATTGTCACTTTCATATAAAAATTTTACTTTTCAAAATTTCACCATTTATTAGCCTCAATTTTATCACCAAGCGGTACAATTCCCTAAGTGGAGACATGCCATGGCTGATGAGCTCAAAGCCATGGAATCAAATCGCACTTGGACTGTTGTCCCTTTACCACCAAATAAAAAGAGTATTGGCTGTCGCTGGTTATATCAGGTTAAGTACAATGCTGATGGGAGTGTGGATATGTACAAAGCTCGATTGGTCGCCAAAGGCTACACACAACAAGCAAGAATTGATTTTTCGGACACGTTCTCCCCTGTTGCAAAGCTCACCTCCGTGCACACTCTAATTGTTGTTGATGCCGTAAAAAGTGGTCCATATTACAATTGGATATCAACAATGCATCCTCGAACAGTGATTTAACTGAAGAAGTTTACATATCCATACCTTTGGGATATCCAATTCAGGAGGAGACTTTAGTGTGTAAGCTTCATAAATGGATTTATGGCCTACGACAAGCTTCTACGCAACGGTTTGCAAAGTTTTCCTCAACTCTTTTGTTAAATGGATTCATTTCGTCAAAGAGTGATTATTTCCTCTTCACTTTTGGTTCACAAGATAAATTGTTAGTTTTACTAGTATATGTCGATGACATAATACTTACAGGTCCTTGCCTTTCCTCAATGCATCATGTACAAACCCTGTTATAAAAGATATTCAAGTTAAAAAAATTGGGGCAATTGAAGTATTTTCTCCGCTTGGAGATTGCTCGAAACTCTACTGGCATTTCTCTATCACATCAAGAATACACTCTCAGTTTGCTCGAAGACACCGGTTTTCTTAATTCCAAACAAGATCATTTACCCATGGATCCTAATCTGAAATTGCATGAGCATGATGGTGATCCATTATCTGATCCTTCTTCTTACAGAAGATTACTTGGACACTTGATGTTTTTAACCGTCACTCGACCAGATATATAATACACAATGTAAAAGCTGAGTTAATTCATGGCTAAGCCTCATACAAATCACTTACATGTTGTACATCACCTTTTATTATACTTGAAAAAGACATCAGGACATAAGCAACACCTTGTGTATCACTGCATACTCAGACGCAGATTGGGGCAGCTGTCTTGATACTCGAAGGTCTACTACCGGGTTCTGCATATTTTTAGGAGAAGATCTCATTTCATGGAAGTCAAAGAAACAACCTACTGTTTCAAAATCCTCAACAGAGGCAGAATACCGAGCTCTGGCCTCTTTGGCTAGTGAAATCATTTGGTTACAGAGACTTCGTACACATTTTGAAATACAATTATCTACAGTTGTGGTGTTTTATGATAATCAATCATTCATACACTTAGCCACAAATCCAACTCTTCACGAGCGATCCAAGCACATAGACATAGATTGTCATTTGGTTCGGGAACTCATTCAGTCAGGATGCTTGAAGTTGGTTCACATCAAAACACAGTATCAAATAGCAGATTTATTAACTAATGCATTGCCAAGAAATCAACATGAGTTTCTCATTACCAAGATGGGCCTCTTAAACATTAACTAATACATTTTCAGCTCCTTGTTCTGAGTAGGAAATTCAATTGTCCTCATTAAATCTTTTTTCTCTGTACTGTGTCATCTTGTGGGTTTGCTCTGCAATCGTTTTCTTAAGACCAAATACTTGCCAGAAAAGTCATGAGCGATGACACCAGCGCCAATCAAAATGTTGGCTCACCCTGAGTAGCACCATCAAAGTTTATCTTAACAACCCCCATAGGGGGGACAGGTTCCAGGCACACGGGGAAGGAGGCGTGGAAGGCGAAGAAATCTCAGGGTGGCGCAACAATGACGCGTGGATGAAAACCACAGTCAAGGCCAAATCATGCAAAAACCCTCCCAAAGCATATGTTTACGGCGCCACCATAACGCCCAACACACAGTTGAGAAAATGGAAAATTCATCAGAGGACAAGGCGGCGTGAATCTCCCGGAGCCAATCAAACACAGAGCATAAAGACTTGCTATTAGCAAAAGCCGAGAGTCCCAACAAGGGCCAAACAGGTGTCACCAACGGACAAGATCCAAGTGTGTGGAGAAAATCCTCATCAAAATCACCACAAAAGCGGGCACCCCGCCACAGTCACACAATGCCTATGGCGAAGAACTGATGTCGTCGACAAAATTTGCTGAGCCAGGCACCACAAGGATCCACCTATCAAATAATTTTTCATTCGAATTCAAATTTGACATAAGATGTAGAGAATCGGATTCATTCGAAAATTTGGTGTAAGACTTGAATTCATTATGAAATATTAGATTAGAATTTAAGTCCCAATTGAGATTCCAACATGAATTCAAATTAAAAATATATAATATTTAACTATATATAATATTTAATTACATACATAAATTTTATTTAACTTTATAAATACCCAATTATCTCATCGCAATGTTGTTGTGAATCAAGAAAGCAAGCATGAGCATACAACCACTTCTTTTCTTCCACATCTGTGTGGGTTAAAAGTATACGATAATTTAGTTCGAACGCATTGAGGAATTTATACATTTCAAACTCATGAAGGCTTCATTTGTTTTGGCGTTTTACCAACTGGATCAAATGTTGTCGGACAGCGGATAAATAAACGATGGCCGACGGCGTTTGCACCCGCCGGACAGAGGAAAAGCCGCTCAAAAGCAGCATTTCCAGCCCTGCCTCCTGCCCTCCGGTTCCGTCCCTCCCTTCCCAAACACCGTCTCCGCCCGCCACCGCTGCGCCAAATAAAGCCGAAGTAATATTTCATAGATTTGAACCTTTTTGTCTTGTATAAATACAAGATCATGATTTCTACAGCTCTTCATTTACGACACAGATTATGAAGTTGAAAATTGGCTCCGAGAAAGCTATGAGCTATCATCCAAGCAAAAACATGCATTGTAGATGCATGCAATCCAATTGTTAATTACATGTAAATGTTATCTATCAAAAGTATATTTTGCGCATTGTTATTGATGGGGTTCCCCCTGAAATTATCGAGCCAAATTGGTAGTACTTCAATTAAAACACGCAAGGACCGTGCTCGCCCGAAGTAGCCCAAAATTCCCCTCAAGGCACATGCACGCTGGCGCATTGCCCAAGCATGCACGACACCCGAGCACGCGCACATCACGCAAGCGCGCGCTCATCACGCTCACATGTACCCCACAGGCACGCAACCGCGGCGCACGACGGGATTCCCGAGCACGCGCAGGAAAACTTTTGAACGACGAAGGATGCCGCCGCTTAGGCCGGCAGAGAACTCACTATCGAGGAAGTGCGACACATGATTAAGGAGGGGTTTGGGCACGGGGGCACCGGGACATAGAATTCCAGCGCCCCCGTTCACCATATCTGCCCCTAGCTCCGCAGGTCCTGGCAAATCTCGTTCCACCCAGAATCAAGCCCTCTGACTTCGAGACGTTTGATGGGTCAGATGACCCTCTGGAGCACGTTAGACGCTTTGCAAACGCCATGCGTCTCTACAACGCCTTAGACCCGCTTTTGTGTCAAGTGTTCCCGACAACTCTGAGAGGAGCGGCTCACGCTTGGTTCTACTCCCTGGAAGAGGGGGAAATCAAGAACTTCGCAGAGCTAACGCTACTTTTCACATATCAGTTTATTGCCAACAAGTGAATCGTTCGAGACCCCTCGCACCTCTCGGGGATCCGACAGGCCAAGGGAGAATCACTTAAGGATTTCATTCGTCGCTTCAACACAGAGGTATGACAGGCTCCGGAAGCCAACCCTGAGCTCCTGCGCGGAACTTTCCTCGGAGGACTCCGACCAGGAAAATTTCATTCCATGATGATGAGCAAAATAGAGCTCAACTACCGCGACCTCATCCATCGAGTCAGGGTTCAAATAACAGCGGACGAAGAGAACAAAGTACATCAGTTGCAATTCGAAGAGAGCTCGAAGAGGAAGAGAAATCTGGAGCCACACATGGTCCCAAGGGAAACAACGAGCGTCACTACAATATCCATCAGGATCGAGGAGCTCGTCTGCATCACTCCCTTGAACATCACCCGAACTAACGTGCTCCTCGCCACCCGAGACAACGGTGAGCTTCGCAGGCCCAAGCCGCTTGCGCCGAAAAGACCAAACCAGTCACAATATTGTGACTTCCATTAAGGATACGGCCGCGAGACTGAGGACTGCAGTCGGTTGAAGGACGAGATCGAGCGCCTCATCCAACAAAGTCTCCTCAGAAGATTTGTGCAGAACTCCGCCCTGAATAAGCCCGCACCGCGGAGCGGCAATCCAGCTAAAGACATAGCAGCAGCCAGATATGGATAAGCTAGGGACAAGCAGGAGGCCCTTCCCCTAAGAACATGCGCAAAGCTCGCTCCTCGACTTTATGCATTTTTCCTTTGACATGATATGCCGCAAAGTGGAACTTGCGCGCACACATGTGTTCCGCTTTTCCCCAATATTGCAACTACTTTCTAACTTCAGTCACCCATACATGTATCCTCAAAGCGAGACTTTGAGGTGAATATCACAAGCAAGCGACAAGAAACGTGGCGCATTTGTGAAGCAAAATATCTCGCCCCAGGTTGTAGGGCATTACGCTCTCACGATGCAGGACATCTCGCCCCCACGTTATAGCCATCACGCTCCCACACAGCAGAGCATCACACCCCTGCATTACAGGGCATCACACTCCCACGCTGCAGAGCATCACGCCCCCGCATTGCAGGGCATCACGCTCCCACGCTGCAAGGAATCTCGCCCCTGCATTGCAGGGCATCTCGCTCTCACGTTGCACGACATCTCACCCCCACGGTGCATGAAATCTCGCTCCCACGCTATAGAGCATCTCTCCCCCGCGTTGCAGGGCATCACGCTCCCACGTTATAGGGCATCTTGCCCCCGCGTTGCAGGGCATCACGCTCCCACGTTATAGGGCATCTCGCCCCCGCGTTACGGGGCATCTCACTCCCACGCTACAGGGAATCTCGCCTCCCGTGTTGCAGGGCATCACACTCCCATGTTGCTGGGCATCTCACCCTCGCGTTGTAGAGTATCTCGCTCCTACACTGCAGGGCATCTCGCCCCCGTGTTGTAGAGCATCTCGCTCCTACGCTATAGGGAATATCTCCCCCGCATTGCAGGGCATCTCACTCCCAAACTGCAGGGCATCTCGCCCCCGCGTTGTTGGGCATCTCGCTCCCACACTACAGGGCACCTCCCAGGTGAGATGGATGAAAGTCTTTCTGCACCTTTTAGGCGAGATGGACAAAAGTCCTTTTGTACCTTATAGGTGGGACAGACAAAGGTATGTCTGCATCTCCCAGGCGAGCTAGACAAAGGTCCATCTGCACCTTCAACCGGACGGACCCCCGTCTTCCTAAGGCGCGAATGAACATGGGTTATTTACCACCCACTCAGACAAACCTCGGTTCTCCTAAAGCACGAACAAAAGTTTTTTTCCACCTCTACTTGGACGAACCCCGATTTTCCTAAGACACGAACAAAAGTTCTTCGCCACCTCCACTCGGACGAACCCCTGTTTTCATAAGGCACAAACAAAAGTTCTTTGTCACCTCCACTCGAACGAAGCTCGGTTCTCCTAAGGCATAAACAAAAGTTCTTTGCTATCTTCACTCGGGCGAACCCCGATTCTCCTAAGGCACAAACAAAAGTTCTTTACTGCTTCCACTTGGACGAACCCCGATTCTTCTAAGGCACGAACAAAGGTTTTTCACCACCTTCATCCGAACAGGCCCTAGTCCTCCTAAGGCACGCAGTGCGCAAGCACTCACAATACGCAAGAACTCGCAGCGCGCGAGTGACGTGCACGTGTTGCGCGAGCTCGTGTAGCACACTCAAGCAGGGCGCTTGCGCGCGGCGCGCTCGCGCCTTAAGCGGGCACAACGCCTTAAGCGCGCGCAGCGCCTTGAGCACGCGCATCACACTAGCGCTCTGCGCGCGCACGCCGGCGGCTGCCTCCGCCACCTTCGGTCGCTGCTAGCCCCGCCGTCGCGGGGTAACCTTCTCAGGCCGCCCGGGGGCACTTTCTTCATTTCGCTAAAATTCGTGATCCATGTTATTGTAAAATTCAGTACAAATGCAAGTACAACTATAAAATTTACAGGTAACAAGAAAACAAAAAAAACAGCCACAAAATTTATATAATGAAAATATAAATGCAAATACAGGAGAAAATTTAATGGTCCAATGAAATACACGTGGATCCGTTGGACACGCACGATCCGCGAGTGAATAGAAGATCTAGACTGCAATTCGTCTCGCAGACGCATAAGGTTAACCGAACCTTCAACGTCGAAGTTCGACGTTCAACCACACCATCACCGGAGAACAACGTCGTCACAGGACAACAATGCTGCCACCGGATAACAACCACCATCGATGCTACCTGCACCCACACACGCCGTCGACACCGCGTCTCTCAACTCTAAAGAACATCCACTGCAATGCCGAAGACAAACTTTACCAAGCCCGGCAGCAACACCCTTTCTCAACTCCGGTGGATATCTCCTCCAAGACCGGCGACCAACACCCAAGATTGACGACCCTTCCGAGTGCACGAGCAAGAGAGAAAGAGAAGAGAGAGAGAGGGTTGTGGTCTTATCTCATAGACAACACTCCAAATCCTCATAGGCGGTCAGCTTCACATGGGGGCGGCTTACCTCTTCCACGTGAACAATATATATACCAACAGGTTTTAATAAAACCTAAATCCTAAGCCGTCCGGTTCAAGAGATCTGAATCAGAAAAACCTGAAAAACCAACACAGGTGATTGAAATGGGGCGACGTCATTCGCCTTCACAAATTCTGTCCCGACGCAATTACCGACGTATTCCTACAGAAACTATAAATAAGCCCCCAGACCTTCATTTGAATACAAGCAACTTCAGAGGCAAGAGAGAGCTCTGAGGTTTTCCGACGAGATCGTTGAGTTAAGCCGATTATTTGCATAGGAATTCGCTATGCTTCTCTTCTTGTGTCAAGGCTCCAACAAGCATCAAGTCACGACATCGGTCTCCGCGAGAGCGCTCCCATCAAGGATCCGCTTCAACGAGCCCGCTATTTCCAAAGCTCTGTGGATTTAGAGATTTTTCTAGCCGGAATGCTCACATCAAAGTTCCATGAACTCAACAACATTACAAGGCCGGATCGCTTCCATCGAGCCTCCGAGTACTTCGCTTCTTTTTCCACCATTTTGTGTACTTTGCAATTGTAACAAAGAAGCGGTTTGTCACCCTCCGAGATCAAATCTCAATCCATGTAAACTCAAAAGAACTAGTGGATTTTGGCTCGACACAGATCCAACCACGTGGTTTTCATCTTTTTCGGGTTTCCCACGTCAAAAAAAAGCATTTTTATCATTTATTACTGTTTATTTTGATTGTTTGCGCGTCTGATCCAATTTCGAGCTAAGGCGGTCCGATTTCTTCGGACCGGAAAAAGATCGGGCGACCCACAACAATTATTATTTAATATTGATGTGCAGATAACATGGTGATGTACATATACAATTATTTAGATTGTGATTATAATTTGAACGTGAGTAGTGAAAATAAGTACGCTTATAATTTGGTTGCCAATTGTGCAATGAAAAGTTTTTAAAATTAATCGTAAATTTGTCTAAGGCTCTGTTTGGTTGGGCTGTTGCTGATGAGAAGCTGCTGATAGAAAAAGTATTGATTCTGGAAAACGGAATTTTGTTAAAAAACTGTTTGAGTGAAATGGAGTTTCCAAAACGGAGTTTTGAAAAAATTGTTTGGAAACAAAACGAAGTTTTTAATGATTTTTTTTTTCCAAAAATTTTAATTACCAACAATTTAAAATATGGAAAAAACATTTTTTCAGTAATATAACACCCAACACACAAAAATAACGGTTCATTCATACATTTATTTAGAACCAACCATCGTCATTTTGTTCTATGCTTTAGCTTCATATAATTGATCTGCAATAATGTTACGTAGCGCGATCATCTCTTCTACACCACCTGCTGTGTCAGTGCATGTTTCTTGTCGCCCTTGTGAGATCATCCCATGATCTCCTCTAACTCTGGATGTATTCCTGAGTACCACAATTTCTTTGCCGCCGGGACAACCTAAAAAATACATATATTTAATATTAGATGTTGATCATTTAAAAGTCAAAGTAAAACAAATTTACTTTAGTAAATGAGTACATTCAATCTTTCATCTCACCACTCGTCTGAGGCGTCTATAGTCTTCCTTGAAGCATTTTAACCCAATCCGGTCTCACCACGTTTTAACTCCGTCCATAATTTCCACTCCTTCTTCAAATGATCTCATTTATTTTTCAATTGGACTTTATCATATTATTTTCTAGTAAGCTCTTCAAATTTCTTCATAACGTTACTTCAATCCTTTTTATTAAAATGTGTGGTTGGTCGATTCCCAACTTCTATCTCTTTAATGCATGTCACAGAAATGCATGGTATCTGTAGTGTCCCAAAACGCGGCCACGCCACCATCTTTTGATTTGTCCATCTTTAGAGAAATAAAATAAGTTATTTTTTATGAAAAACACACGCATATACACACACACACACACACATCAAAAGATCACCAAAACCACTGAGCATGAAAACACCCCCAAAAAAGTAAAATCAAAACATGATTTTTTCAGGATTCCACAACAATGCATATGAAAACAGTCCTAAATCGAAAACTACAACATTGCATATAAAATCATCCCTAAAACTCAGAAATCGGTCCTAAATCGAGCATATTATCTAGTGAACATTGCAATCTTAAAATCAATCATAAACATTGCATATCAAATCAGACTTAAAACTCAGAAATCCAGTGAAACAAGGGAGGATCAAGTAAAAAAATCATGGAACAACAAGATTTGTGTGAAGAAGGCCGGATCTAGGAACTGTGAAACGAACGAAAAAAAATCCAAAAATGGGGGAGGTTACCTTGTAGATCGGCGATCTGGGAAGCTGGAGCGTCGGCGGTGTGCTGCGTGAGGAAGAGGCATATCGGAAGCTCGAAACCCTGGATTCGATGGTCGCTGCAGGGAAGATTCGCTGGATCCGGTGGCCGTCGCTGGGAAGGAATCGAGAAGAGAAGAAGCGGGGGAATAGTGTTATCAGGATTTTTGCGATTGCAGCTGAACGCGTAAAAAGGCAGCGGCTGAGGTTAGGTAATAAACAGCGGAATCCAAAATAAGCATTTTTTAAAATAAGCCGAACCAAACGCGACTTATGACAATAATGACGTTGAGTTTGCACCGCACCGCAGGCGATAAGCCGAACCAAACGCTACCTAAATTTATGGAGGGTTGGAATTGCTCTCGTTTTGTTGTTGCGCTTTCCAAGTATGATATCCAATTATCACTCAAATTCACATCAGGCCTTGCGGGCCAGACCTGGGCTGGGCCCAGGTTCTCCTTCCTAAGATAACATACCTTTATAATTTAATATTATTTTGTTTATACTTTTGCACTATCATCAAAAATTTCTATAACATGCTAGTCTGTCCAAAAAGTCCTACCGGGCTGGGCGGGCCCGAGCTTTTGCCAATCGGGCTTAGCTTGAGCCGGGCCGGGCTCCCTCTCAAAGAGGGGGCCTGATAAGGCCCTTCAGGCCAGGCCGGCCTGAATACCAAACAGACGGGATTAAAATCCCGCTAATATCCAGCCTAATCATAAGCGGGATTAAAATCCCGCCAATAGGCGGGATTTTAGGAAATCCCTGCCTAGCCTGGTGCCGGGCCCGGGCTAGGCCCGATGCCCGGGCTTTGCCCGTCGCGGGCAACCAGCTAATATGGGGGCCCGGTAATACCCCAAAGCCCGTCCTTGAGTTGGGCGGGGCTTTTCCCAGGCCGGGCCTAGCTGGGCTTCTTCCGGGCCGGGCCCGGACTTTTTGCTCACCTCTTTACATGCCTATATTTCAAGTTTGAACGTACAAAATAATTCAAAACCAAATGATAAATTTAAATTTTTATTGATAATTTAAATTGTCGTACTAAAGTAACAAAACATTTAATATATTTTTCATTAATAATTAAAAAAAATAAACTGTAATTTGAAATTTTACAATTTAAAATAACATAGATTTTGAAAATATTACCTTGAAAAATTACCATAAGATTCATAGTTCAACAAATATAAAAGCCCGAGTGCCCGGGTCCAAGCCTAATTAGGGTTTTGCTAGGTTGAGCTCAAAAAAATTTTGTCCGATCTTTTTGCTCACCTCTACTCCTACTCTCCTAGTGCCTTTCTCTTGATTTTGTCTTTCTTATTACTTTAGATATACAAAGTGTTTTCCTCACAATAAATTTTGGGCGCAGTTACGTGCACATCACTTTTGACTATGTGCACATCATTGATATGTGCACATCATAAATTTTATTTGCAGATCAAAATATCAAGTAAAGACCATAAATTCTATTTGCATGTCAAATTGTTAAATAAATGACAAAATAAAGTTTGAGTTTTTTTACTTCAAATACAAAGATTTATTTCTTTTTACATTTCAAATCAACAAAAAACAAACAAAATAATAATAAAAAAAATCTCAATTCATTTCCACCGAAAATATGAGCGGGGTGTGCGCTTAGGTTTAATATGGGTGGGATTGGAAAAAAGGTAGTGGTATTGTTTATTGTAAGAGTTTGGTGTGCACATAACATCACCCTTTATTTTAACAGTTTGGTGTGCACACAGCCAAAAGTGATGTGCACGTAACAACGCCCTAAATTTTCAGTCAATCGGCTCCACCCATTAAATTAAGAAAAATTTTGATGCGTCCGACACTTGGACGCACACAGACCTGTGTGCACCAATAAATAGGTACTCTTTTCTATGTGATTTGCCTTTTTTTCGTCTTCTCGCTTTGAGCTCCCACCCTACTGCTATATTTTTGAAAGAAAAATTCCTCTTCAAATTTTCTGTGCATATAAAAATTCCAAAGTGTTTAAATAGATTGGGACCCATCTTTTTTAACTTCCTCATTTTGTAAAGGGTGTTGTTATTGGTACCCCATAAATGGATATTTGTAACCCATTGATAATTGTACCCAAAAAAAATAATTGTACCCATAATTGATATTTATACTCATACATAAAATCTTAAAAAGAGTGAATGCAAGCAGAAAATACTGCGGGAGAGCTGTTTTGTTTAGCAGAAAAATGTCATACTTTGCAAGATATCCCGGTGTAAATAAGAAATTTGCAAGATCTTGCGGGAGATCAAAGTATTTGGACAATAGGGCTCGGAACAAGCTCTTCCGCAAGATGTTCTGGACAAAAATGAACAAGCTCATCAGAACTAAGGTCGGCGACAATCAGCTAAACAAATTTTTGTTCATGTCTGTGTCCTTTGTTTACCTAAACAAAGTTCATCAGAACAAGAGTCCGATGAGCTTGTTCTGATGAGCTTGCAAAGTATTGTCAATCCCAACTGTTTGGCGACAAAAATTTGGACAAAAATGAGCTTGTTCTGATTTCAAGCGGAGACAATCGCTTGACCTTTGTTTAGCTGATTGTAATAAGAAATTTGTTTAGCAGAAAAATGTGCAGGAACCTACATTTACAGAGAGTCGGCGATGTCTCCGTCTGGTGGGTGCCACAGCGGGAAAACAAAACAGCCGACGATGTCTCCGTGCGGGAGGTGTTGCGTCTTCGGGTGTGGCCGATTAGGGCTGCGGGGTCGTCGATGTCTGCGTCCAGACTGCGGCGAGAGAAAGCGAAGAGAGTGGGGAGAAGGCGACTTCGGGTGTGGGGGATTAGGGTTGCGACTGGGTACAAATATCGGGCGGGGGAGATGAAAAAAAACGCAAAGAATTAACTTATTTTGGGTATGAATATCCAAATAAGGGGTATGAATAACAATACCCTTTGTAAATTTCACCCCCTTCCCTCCCGACTATGCCCGGTACTGTGAAAAACCCTAGCGTGATTGTTCCTCCCTAAGGCAATCTGCTGCTGGACAATGGCGTCGAAAAACAGTTCAAGCTGGGAAATGGAGAGGGAGAACGGCAGCTGGTAGACGTTTTTTCAGCTGGATCGACAGTAGCGTGGCTGAAAGCCTGAAGCGGCAACGGGGCGAAAAGGAAATAAAGCAGATGGACTCTACTTAGGCTCCGTTTGGGGGGACTTATTTTTACCGGTCAAGCGGTCATGACCACCGCATGAATCGGGAAAATAAGTCCGATACATGTGGTCGTGATACATGTGGTCGTGACCGATACATGTGGTCCGATACATGTGGTCGTGGCCGCTTGACCGGTGAAAATAAGTCCCCTCAAACGGAGCCTTATTTAAACACACAGGAATTTTTCTGTGTAGCCACAGAAAATTTTCTCCCTTGCGGCCTTTGCGGGGGCATACAGTTCTATAATTTTGTATCTTTCTTAGGCACCAGAAAAAGATTCCATTAATTTGAGGCCTTAAAAATCTGCCCAAATTTTTCTTCGCTCCACTTATTAAGAAAATGAACAAAAATGGATGGAATACTTACAAATATAATAAATTAATTAATAAGGAGAAGTAGGTCCTACCATATTTTATTTTTATGCCCAATCGCCAATGTAAACAACAAAGAGGTGGTTGAAATTTTGCTACCATATCATTTTCGGCTATTAATATTATTGTGGCCGGTCTTTTCCGGTTCGGAAAAATAGGACCGCCTTTGAAATCAGATCGGGCGTGCAAACAGTCAAAATGAATCGTAACAAATGACATGATGTTTTTTACGTGGAAAATTCGAAAAGGGTGAAAAACAACGTGGCTGGAACTGTGTCGAGCCAAAATCAACTAGTTTCTTGATGTTTTACATAGTTTGATTTGATCTTGAAGGGCGACAAACCGCTACTCCATTGCCTCTGGAGTTGCGTGTCTTCAAATAAAGGTCTTGAAGTCTATTTATAGTTTTCTGGAGGGTCGTGATGATAATTGCGGCGAAGAGTGATATGTGTTGGCGAAATGACTTTGCTTCGTTTCAATCACCTGAATCACTATTTTTGCCAAAATGACGCGAGTGCCCTTCGGGCAGTTCGGGTGGCCCGGCCAAGGTGCATGGAGGTGGCCGGCGGCCGGGGACGGCGATGGTTGCCGGCGGCGAAGGAGGCAGCCGGGGACGGCGATGGCAGCCGGGGACGGCAATGGTTGCCAACGGCGGCGACCGCCGGCGGCGGCGATGGTTGCCAACGGCGGCGACGGCGACCGCCGGCGGCGACGGCGACCACCATCGGCACTGCGCGTGCGGCGTGCATAGGGTGCGGTCCCGTAGAGCGGCCGCGGGGAATGCGGCCGCGCGGGGGTGCGGCCTTGCGGCCTTTCGGGCTGGCCGCGTACTGTCGTGCAGAGTGCGGCCATGCGGTTGGCCGCGTACGATGCTTCTCCTCTGAGGGTTCCTCGGTCTTGCGGTTTTGATGCGCGTGATTGGTCTGATCGAGTCCATACGTACTTGGTTCACGCCTTGCCGGTTTGACTTGGAAATTTCTGGGGGCATCCCATCACTTATATATGATTTTTTTGGTGAATTACGACTCCCTTTGACATGGTGGTGACAGTCATGAAGATAAGGTTAAATTGTGATTTGTTAAAGCTCTCCTAAGGAACTTCATCAACTTTTGTGTTCAAACGGATGATGTTTATTAGGTGATAATGAATGATGTTTTAACCCATGCATTTATGATCGTCACCACAGTACCAAACAGAATCTAAAAATTTAACGACTGCAAAGAAAAATAAATGAATACCCAAATGAGCTTTTTATATCTTAGGTTTTGTTTGTTTCATAGACATTGATATTAAACTATTGATTTTGAGAATATAAAAGTCATTTCTGTTGTTCGGACCAACAACTGTAGTGTGGAATTGACTTTCTAGTGGAAAGTCGACGATATTCATCCTAACTTAAAAACTCAACGATACAATGTTTATCTCCATGGGCGGGTATTGCCATCACTAACTCCGGCTTTTCACAAGGAGTGCAAATTTTTTCGATCCGTACATGATTTTTTTGCCCACACGCTATTTTTTCTGTCCAGATAATTTTTTCATCAGGACGCGAATTTTTTGCCCGAATGCAAGTTTTTGGCCCATATACGATTTTTTGGACCGGACGCGATTTTTCCTGTCGCACGCAATTCCACCCCCCCCCCCCCCCCCGATGCGGTTTTTTCGATCAGACGTGATTTTTTCGGCAGAACGTGAATTTTCCGTCAGAACGCGCAATTTTAGCCTTGTGGCTAATTTTTCGCCCGGACGCGATTTTTTCTGCCCGCACGCGATTTTCTCACCCGTGCGCAATTTTTCCACCCGGACGAGAATTTTTCGCCGTACACAATTTTTTCACCCAGACATGAATATTTTTCCTAGACGCAATTTTTTGCACGGACACGTTTTTTTTCGCCCAACGAGATTTTTTGACCTGAATGCAATTTTTTTTGCTTGGGCGAAAACACCGCGTCTGGGCAAAAAAATCACATCATTACTTAGGGTGATCTACAGCAAAAAACTTTGAAGCTCAACATTGATCTATGTCAATTCCTATGACAAATTCTTTCTGTAAACGAACAATAAAAATAGATGAATGTTGATTCATATGATAGAAAGTTATCATACAGACGAACAAAAGAATTGGATTTAACCTCAATGTTATTTCTCATGTGTATTGATATTGGATTGAAAGTCAATTCTTCAATATCAATGACCGTGAAACGAATGGACCCTTAATGATAGTGGCACATAACGTAAGTGACATTTTGTGAGATTAATACATTTAAATTGGGGAAGTAGTATTAAAATAGTCACATTAAAACTGAAGAGCGCACTCTAACATGTGGTCTGATTCTTGCATTAGAGGAGAGGTTGTCCAACAGGGAGATCGAGGGATCCGAGTTGAGCAAAATGAATCGTATTTTTCATTAGGGCACACGCATGGCTGTTTATAGCCTACATAATACTCTCAATATTATAACATTCCTGCTCAAGATTGGTGAAAGATATTCATTAAGCTCTTCTTGTTACAACCTCTGATCATATCCTTTGAATCGAGTCCCCTGGTTAAGCAGTTTGCAACTTGACCCTTGGTCGAGACGTGACTCAACTCCAGTAGCTTACTATCAAGTTTCTTCTTTATAAAAAACATATCAATCTCTATATGTTTGGTTCGATTTTGTTGGACTGGATTATTTGCAATATTGATAGCTGACTGATTATCACACCATAGCTTTATTCTATTTCCTTGATCCAACTTCAACTCCACAAGCATCTCTCTCAGTCATAGGAGCTCCGTAACCCCTATTTCATGGTTCTGTATTCTGCCTTTATTGTCGATCTAGCCACTATTAGTTGTTTCTTGCTCCTCTAGGAGACCATGTTGCCTCCCACAAATATGCAATAGCCTGAAGTGGACCTCCTATCATCCGCACAACTTGCCCAGTCAGAGTCGCAGTAGCCCTCAATCTTCACATGTTCATTCCTTCTGAAGGTCAGCCCCTTCCCAGGAGCACTCTTCAACTATCGCAAAATCTGGTACACTGCATCCATATGAACTTCCTTGGGTCATGCATGTAGCGGCTCACCACGGTCATAGAAAAGGAGATATCTGGGCGAGTGTGGCTCAAGTAGATCAACCTACCAACTAACATTGGATACATCTCAAGATCTATCGATTCCCCGACCTCTGCACCCAGTTTACACCTCTAATGAATTGGCATCGCAGTAGGTGTGCACCCCAACATCCCAGTTTCAGTGAGGAGATCTAACGCGTATTTCCTTTAGGAAAAGACTATCCCCTCTACCTCATAAGCGATTTCGATCCCAAAGAAGTACCTAAGAAGACCTAGATCTTTCACCTCAAACTCCTTGCCTAGAGCCCCCTTGAGGTGGCCAATCTCCCGCTCATCATCCCCCATAATGGTCATGTCAGCCACATACACCGCGAGTATGGTGATGTGACTCTCATTCTGCCTGGAAAAAATTATGTGATAGACATTAATTTGGTAATATCTCATCCCAATCATCGCTTTCCTGAACCTGTCGAACCACGTGTGGGGTGACTTCTTTAGTATATAAAGAGATTTCTTCAACCTGCAGACTCTATCTTCTGTCTTAGTTGTGTCAAAATCTGGTGGTATCTCCATGTACACATCCTCTACTAGATCTTTGTAAAAAAATGCATTCTTCACATCTAGTTAGTACAACATCCATCCATCCATCCATCATTCATTGCTAGGCTGATCAGAGTCCTAACAATGCTCATCTTTGCAACAAGTGAAAATGTCTCGTCGTAGTCAATGTCATAGGTCTGGTTGAAACCAATCGGGCCTCGTAGCGCTTGACTTATCCATCTGGGTTCTGCTTTACAGTGAACACCCACATGCACCCAACAGACTTCTTGTCTTTTGGCAGCTGTGTTAGCTCCCAGGTCTTATTTTTCTTAAGATCCCTCATCTCTTTCTTCATTATTGCCTTCCATTTTGGATCGTCTATTGAAATCGAAAATCGGTCTCTGTGGAGTTCGGGACCCGAATAGGGGGCAAATTGCACCTACTTCTCCCAAGCGAGAGCTCTTAGCTAGTCTCGCAAACTAAGGAATAGACCCTGGGCTGCAGAGCGGAGGTCCCACCACACACCCGGAAGATCTTAGAGCGCTTCCCCTCCCTTGCCAATGTTGAGCTAGACACTTTGGGGGAAAGAAGAAAGCCTGAATCTCCTCCTATCCAAGGTACCTTAAGTGTTTATTTATAGTTTTTCAAGTCTGGTCTGCTGATAATGGAATTTCGCCTTTTGGTTTTACTAAACACATTCCAAAATGGTCTGCCAATATCATAACTCCGCTGTTTAGAGGGGATATTAGAAGACCTAAAGAGGTATCCTTGAATTTGCGAGTGCCCAATGAAGCTGGGACTCGCCACTCGCCTTAGGGTGCCTAGATCTCACCCCTGGGGGATGCACTTGCCCCAGGGTGGATCTCACCCCTGGGGGCTGCACTCGCCCCAGGGTGTCTGGATCTCGCCCTTGGGACTGCACTCGTCCCTAGGTGGCTAGATCTCGCCCATAGGGGCTGCACTTGCCTCATGGGGCCTGGATCTCGCACCTGGGGGCCTGCACTCGCCCCATGGTGCCTGGATACCACACCTGGGGGGGGCTGCACTCGCTACAGAGTGCCTGGATCTCGCCCCTGGGGACTGCACTCGCCCCAGGGTGTTTGGATCTCGCCCCCGGAGAGCTGCACTCGCCCTAGAGTACTGGATCTCGCCTGTGGGGGGCTATACTCACCCAACCTCGACAAATTATGGTTTATACGATTGTCATGTGGGTCGACTATCACTCATCTCCAGCAAATTTCTCTGGTTTCTTCAATTGCCCTTGAAGAATCCCCCAACCTGTTTTGTTGTAAAGATTTTCTTTACACGGCGTGACCAACTAAGGTAGGTCGTCGATCCTTCAAGCTTTAAATTAATTGATGGAAATTCCAATTTCGTTGACCGTTACGAAGAACCCAACACCCTCAATAGCGTAGTCAACTCATCTAAGCCCAACATCTTGAAGACATCTTCCATGATTCCTTCCTTTGACGCTATGGATAACCTTCCTCACCGATCACTGCATCATGTTTGGTACTACTCGATTCCTCCACCTGCCCTAGATCCAATCACCGCATCCTCAGATCCTCTAGAATCCAGAGGTGTTGTTGCTGAAGACCCGCTGAAGACCCACTAAATACGGACGTGTCGGTTGCCCACTATGACTAGTCTCCCAACAACTGGGGATGGCGACAACCGCTGGATCTGGCGACGGGACAGGAGATCCCACAACCCTAGAGGTTGAGGCCCTCCGTCGAGTGCTGATCAAGAAGTCTAGAGGAAACCGGCACAGATCCGGCTTAAGGATAAAGGATTCCCGTAACCCTAGAAGTGGAAGTCCTCCGTCGAAGACACCGCAAAGAGCCGGCGGCGGGGTTCCTCTGTCGAAGACCCACTGAAATCGTGGCAGAAGCGGTCGTCGGAGCAGTCGCACGAAAGGTGACGAGCGTGGAGCCGAAGTCGCGGTTTTTTTCTCCCCCCCACTCTGATACCAAGTTGAACAAAATGAACAGTATTTTTCATTAGGGCACAAGCATGGCTATTTACAGCCTATTATTACTTTTAGTATTACAACAATCTGGTTTGACAATAGCGAGAAGGAAGATCAAGCGAGGGTTTTGCGAGGGTTTGGTGAAGGTTTCGATCTGCGCAACTTGGGGGAGAGTACCGTAACATATCATGACATTAAGAAAAACAACGAATCATGAGAATCGAGGAACAATCAGTTGAGGACGTTGAGTCCAAATTTCATGGGGGCGAGGCTGACATAGAGGAACCAATTGAAGAGTTCAAAGGTGAGCAATCGAGAAAAGTGAGATCCAAGGGCTGCGGAGGCAATGCTCATACAAGGTCACCATACACAAGGATAATTAGGGAGCATAAAAAGGACACGAAGTCTGATATCCAAGGGATCAAAGCTCAAATTAAGGATTGACTTGAGAATAAGTCAAAGGAGGACGCGAGTCCACACCGTGTGAATTTGTAATCTTTGAAGATGCGAAGAAGTCACTACTCGACGTTGAGAAAGTGACACTACTTGATGGAGTTGAAGACCCCCAACTAGTGATGGATTATTGGAGGCAAGATCTTCTCGGTGACAAAAAAGTAAAGGTTCAAACAATGCTCCTTCCTGATGTATGGTTGCAATGAGGGAATCGTAAGATTGGATGTGGTATAATGTCAGGGTATTGTAGCTCAAGATACAATCGTGACCATGTATGCATGCATGGGTGGTACAATAGGTCGCATGTTGATGTGATACGGCTTCGAGGATGTCAAGGACATGAGTGTGGGAGCCTTTGGCATAAGCTTAGCTTCATACTCGAGTTGTGCGTGAATAAGAGGAGCATGCCCAAGCAAAGACATGCCATTCTTAGGCGCAAGAGGATGTGAAAGTCTCTGGAATAGTTGAGAGAAGTCCTAAATATGGATCATCATCTTTAGGATTAATGTTTGAGAAGATTCTAGAAATATCTTAAGTGGTACATATGAGGATGATAAAGAGTTTTTGACTTGTCTCATGGGAGCATTCTATAGAAATCATGAAAATTATACATTGTAGAATATTCTAGAAAATAAAATTCTAGAGCCTTCAATACTTTGGAAGGAAAACCCTTTTGAGGCTTATAAAAGGAGAAGACCCCCTCATTTGTAATCATCCAAGTTATAATCCAGATTTTGGAGAAGCAATAGAGATCAATAGAGTTCCTTCACTTGTGATCATTCTCTCTAGTTGTTTTCAATCTCTTTTCTTCATCACCACCTAGTCCTTGAGGGAGAGGTTGTCTTAGCTTAGCTAAGTGGAGTGGCAAGGAGGAGTTAAGGGCACACAGGAGCTTGTAAGGAGACAAGTTTGTGACAGCACGCTCCACTCTGCACTCGCTCCTCTGCAAGAAAAGCCCGTTTTGCGCACTCCGCAGCAAGTCCTTCACTCAGCAACAAATCCACCACTCCAAACTCCTTTGCAAGCAATAAGAGACAAGCCACAGACTTCAGGCCATACATATGCGCAACCATAGCTTCCAAGCACCAGTAAAAGTCGTCAATGCACACAGAGCGCAACGCTCCCTACAGCGGCTAAAAAATATCAAGCTTCGCTAGCGGTGGCCTATCACGCTCGGAACCCTCTCTCTCTCCCTCTATAAATTATAACGAGGAGCAGCATGCCGCCCTTGTTTTCTCCTCAAAGTTTTGTACAACACCAAAAAATAGTGGAAGTATGGTCGGCACAGCTCATGTCAAATGATTTTTCACTCATTTTCGGGGTTTTTCATGTTAAAAAATTTATCTTGCCAGCCACTTCATTCACCTCAACTAGTCATGAGAATAAAGCCCGATCCGGCCGGCCCAGTACCGGGCCCAACAGGCCCGGGCTTTTCTCAACCGGGTCGAGCCCAGGCTTTTCTTAAACCAGCTCGGGTCGGGTTTGGGCCCCTGCCCCTGGAAGGGGCCTGATCCGGCCCTTCGGGCCGGGCCAAGACGGGCTCAGGTCGGGCTTTTAAAATTTAAATTTTTTATTTTAAAAATTTTCATATATTAAATTTTTTTAAAAAAAGTAATACACTAAAAATTTTAATTATTATTTTATTATAATAATAAAAAAATTTGCTCACATGGACAAGAAAAATTCAATTTTATTAATATTAAATAACATTTATATTTTACAATTTATATTAATTGAAAAAAAATGAAATTTATTATCATTTTAAATTTTACATAAAAAAACTACAATATTTATTAATTTAACAAAACAGAAAAATACAGTTTGAACTTTGAAGGCAGCTACTAGATGTGCGCTTGCTTTTCAATCATCTTGTAAATTCATCGTGTCTATCCCGTCTTCTATCTCCTCTGAGCTATCCTCTAATGTTATAATGTGTTGTTTTCTCTTCATAGCATTCAAGTTGTCCTTATAGCAGATGCACATTTTTAGAGATTCTTCGTTGAGTCGGCTCCTCCGCTCGTTCAAAATCCTGCCACTAAGAGAAAAAGCGGATTCCGAAGCTACCGTACTAGCTTGAATTGTTAGTATATCACGGGCCATATAGACCAAAATAGGATGCGTATTAACTTTATCTTTCCATCATTTTAAGAGATCGAAGTTTTCAATCTCCTCTATGCTCATAAAATCACAGAATTGTGTTTTAGTGTACAATCCTAATTTATTTAAACTACTAGATGTGCACGCATTTTTCCCAGCTGCTAATTCTAAAATTTTGTTTTTAAAATTATCGATCATTTGTTTTTTGTTGCGATATTTCTTCCCGAGGCCGGGAGCCGTATAAGTTATAATAATAATTATAACACTCGGTAAAAAGAGAATTAAATTTTATAATACTATAGCATCGTCACAATCATCGAAATTTAAATTTAAATTTAAGCTTGTATTTATTTCTTCTATCAAATTTTCTACGCCGTCTACGCTGAATAACGGATTTAAAGTGGCGACACACGAAAATATTGCAGATTTTTCTCTATAATATTCTAAAAAAAATTATTCTATTATTTCAATTAAAGGAAGTCATCTATCATGTTGCTTATAATAGTTAAATTTTTGTGCGATGTTTACAAAATTTCAATTACTAGTGAGCTACTCGGATAGTACACGCCGGATAAAAAAATCGTCGCCCTATAAAAACATTTTAATAAATCCATGCAATGGCCTAATACGTCACAATCGACATCGGTCAATTCATGACTATTTATCATATTATAATATTCCATAATGAGTGATTTTTTGTTGAAACACTTTTTTTAATATTTTATATGTTGAGTTCAATCTAATAGGTATATCAAATTTTGGTTTCAAATATTTTTTACCTTGTATGTTTACAACTTTTTTAAAATCCTGAGATCGTTGCCTAGAACTATAAATGACTCTAAGCATAAGACGAATTTGTTCAATATACGGTTTCATAGCGGCTAAGTTATTTTGCACTACTAAATTTAAAACGTGACAAACACAGCGAGTGTGAAAAAACGCACCGTTTAGCATTGGTTTTAAATTGTATTTTAATCAATCAATAGCTATGTTATTGTTAAAGACGTTATCAAAAGAAATACTCATTATTTTATCTTTTAATTTAAATTCGCGCACACATTTTATAATTACATCATATATAGTTTTACCAGTGTGCGGATATTTGAAACCTTCAAAACAAATTACTCGCTTATTTAACTCCCATGAAACGTGATCAATCCAATGACACATGATATATATGCACGATAATCCTACTTTTATGCTACTGCTCCAAACGTCACTCGTTAAACTTACACGACCCTCGAAATTTTCAAAAAAAATTATTAACAAATGTTTTGATTCTAAATAAGTTTTAATGGCGTCGTGCCTAAGAGAAGTTCTACTTATCTGTTGATATTTGGGCTGAAAGCCTCCATGTATGTATTTCGTCGCATCTTCGTTATGGTAATGACTGAATGAAAACCCACATTTGATGACATGTTTCATCTGCAGGTCCCGTTGACGAAGTTGATTGTATGTCCAAATTTGTCCTGCTCCAGAAATTTGGGCCTGACTGCACTCGGGAGCTTGTTTCGACACGCAAGACTTAAAGTGTCTTGATAGTGTCGAGTTGTCGATAAGGGTCAGCAACTTCGAGCATAATTTGCATCACGCCTTAAATTCGGCGTCAACTTGAACCTTATCGAAATGATCTCAAACTACCGTCTTACGATTGTGCTCCACCACTACATGCGTACTTTGAGTAGATGACCCTGACGTTAAGGAGGACGACATCATGCTGTCGTTGAGGGAGTGGGAGCCTTGGAGGGAAAATGAGAGAGAGTGAGTGGGAGAGAGTTAGATAGTGAGAGAGAGAGAGAGAATTGGAGAGAGAGTGAGAGAGTGAGGGAAATAGTGCTCAGGTTGGGGTTGGGGCCTTGGGGGGAATTGGGAGTGAGAGAATGGGAGAGAGAGAGAGTGATTAGAAGAGAGAGTGGGAGGCAGCTGCTGTACTGTGGGGCCAGCAGCCAGCTAGGTTATTGGCCCCAAGCTCCGTTAATTAAACGGCTCTAATAAAAGCCGTTTAACACGGTTCAATCTGGCCGGGCTTTGCCACAAATATGGGCCCTGGGCCCGGGCTCGGCCGGGCCGGGCTTTCTTCGGGTCGGGCCTAGCCGGGCTTTTGTCGGGTCGGGCTCGTGCCGGCCTACTGAACCCGGGCCTTCTGTACATGACTGTCCTCAACAACCATTAACTATTTGTGCATCTGACCGCTCTCGGACTAAGACGATGCAATTTAGACCAGTCTACAGAAATGCCAAATTTGGCCGCAACAGATATAAAGGCGGGCTCTGAATATCAATGGACTACGAATAACACCGTTTTGAGCCCTTGTGATATTTATCTAATATTAACACCCTTAGGGCCTGTTTGGGAAGTCTTTTCAGAAAGGAGAAGAAGTGGTAGCAAAAAGATGGTAGGAAAAGGATCTTTTAGAAAATGTCTATTAGAAAAGGAGATTTGTTTGGGTGAACTTCTTTTGCAGAGCTTTTCAAAAAAGAGAAACACTTTATAAATCGTTTGACAAATCTCCGTTGCCGTAACTTTTTCTATTAAAAATGTGCGTCTGGGGTAAAATGCGCAATTATTTCGTCGGGGCAGGGTTTTTTTTCGCCCGAGAGCAAATTTTTCGTCCGGGAGCGAATTTTTTCGTCGGGGCCTGGTTTTTGCGCCCGGGCGCGGTTTTTTCTCCCGGTCCCGATTTTTTCTCCCGGTCCCGATTTTTTCTCCCGGGCCCGATTTTTTCGCTCGGACGCGGTTTTTTCGCCCGGGCGGTTTTTTCGCCCAAGTGCGAATTTTTTGCTCGGACGCGAATTTTTCGCCGGTGCGCACATTTTTCGGTAAGGCCCTATATTTTCGCCCGGGCCCCAATTTTTCGCCCGGGTGCCAAATTTTCGGATGGGCGTGAATTTTTCGAACGAGCACAAATTTTCCGGACGGGCACAAATTTTTCGACTGAGCGGGAAAATTTCTCCCAGGCGCGAATTTTTTGCACTAACGAGAATTTTTCGCACGGACGCGATATTTTCGCTCGAAATCGAAAAAAATTACATTTGAGCGGAAAAAATAGCGTTCAGGCGAAAAAAAATACACAACCGGGCAAAAAAATCACGAACAAGCAAAAATTCGCATCCGAGCGAAAAATTCGCCCTCGTTCGAAAAAATCGCGCCTGGGCAGAAAAAACCTGTCGGGGCCAAAAACTGTGCTCCGACAAAAAATAACGCTCACGAGCGAAAAATTAGCGTCCGGCTGAAAAAATCGAGTCCAGACGAAAAAATCACACCCGGGCAAAAAAAAATTCCACCTGTCGAAAAAATCACGAATGAGCGAAAAAATCACGCCAATGCCAAAAATTCCTTTCGAGCGAAAAATTCGCCTCCGGACGCGCTCAGGCGACAAAATCGCGTCCGGGCGAAAAAAACGTGGTAGGAAAAAAAATATCGTTAACGGGCAAAAAATTTGCGCCCGATCGAAAAATTCCCGACCTGATGAAAAAAACATGGCCCGGGCCAAAAATCCGCTCCCCGCGAAAAAACCGCGCTCAGGCGAAAAAATTGCGCCCGGGTGAAAAAACCGCTCTCCGGCAAAAAAAAACAAGCTCTGATGACAAATATTACTCTTGGGCGAAAAATTTGCTCCCGGGCAAAAAAAATAGTGCTCAGGCGAAAAACCGCGCCCAAGCGAAAAACCGCGCCCGGGCGAAAAACCGCGCCCGGGCGAAAAATCGCGTCCGGGCGAAAAACCGCGCAAGGGCGAAAAACCGCGTCAAGGCGAAAAAATTGCGCCCGGACGAAAAAATCGCTGCCGGGCGAAAAAATCGTGCCCGGGTGAAAAAAAACGCCATCGGGCGAAAAATCGCGCGAGGGCGAAAAAATCTCCCGCGGGCAAAAAAATCGCGCGAGGGCGAAAAAATCGCGTCGGTGAAAAAAAATCACGCCCGGGCGAAAAAAGCCCGGACAAAAAAATCGGCTCGGGCGAAAAAAAATCATGCACCGGCAAAAAAATCGCGCCTGGATGAAAAAAAAACGCACTCGGGTGAAAAAATCACGTCCGGGCGAAAAAACACGCTCAGGCGAAAAAAAACATGCACGGGCAAAAAAACCGCACTCGGGCGAAAAACCTAGCCCGGGCGAAAAACCCCGCTCCCGAGCGAAAAATGCCAGGCTGGGCGAAAAATGCCAGCCCGGGTGAAAAATGCTAGCTCAGGCGAAAAATTCGCGTCGGGCGAAAAATTGTGTTGGGCAAAAAAAACACGCCCGAGCAAAAAAATTACGGCGGGGAAAAAAATCGCGCCAAGACAAAAAAAATCAAGTTATAGATTTTTTAAAGAGATAATAGTTTTTGGATGAAGAAGTCCTTTTCGAAAAGATTGAAAATTAAGTGACAAGTGACTTTTTCAAAAAATGAGAAAATGGAGTATTTCACAATAACTTTTCCCACCGATAGACAATCCAAACGGTCTCTTAAGTGTTGATGGGTTCGACCTGCATTTATAGGAAGCAAGGAGCCCCCTCATTATCTCCACTCAAGGAAAGTCATGGGTGGGCCCCACCCCCCATGATCTCTCATGGAGATGATGGGGGCGAGCCCCACTCCCTCCCTTCGTGGGGAGAACCGCCGCCGACAAGAGGCCGAGCCGCCGCCGGCGGCCGGCACTCCCTCGGCCGCCTCGGCCACGGCCGCCGCGGCAGTGTCCGGCCGCAACCATGACCGCCGCGGCCATGGCCGCCGCGGCCATGGTCGGCAACCCTAGCCACGCCCGACCGGCGGCAGGTCGCCGACGGGAGGCGCGCGGCCGGCCCCCGTCGCCTGCCGCCCGGCCGCCGCCGCCACCACGGCGGCCCACCATCATGAGACGCCTCCCCGCCGTCCGATCAAGGGGGAGGCCCTCCCGGCCACCCGATCAAAAGGGTAACCACCCATTATCCCACCACTTTAGTGGTGGGGCCAGTCATGATCCGCTCCTGGAGACTATAAAAAGACCCCCAGGGGGCTCTTATTTCTCACCTTTTCTCTTCTCCGCTTCTTCCTCTTCTTCTTCAGGTGAGAGCTCTCCTGCCTCCTCCACCGAGTCGGCCACCGCTCGCCGTGAACCTCCAACAGCCATTATCGGCCACCAACGACCACCTGTGACAACTAGCTGCTGCCAGCGGCTATAAGCACACCACCAGCACACCGTCGGCCAAAGGACGTCCAGGACCTCGAGGAAGCCAAAGGAAGAAGAAATCCGAAGCCAGCAAGCGCGCGCCGCCCCGAGCGCGCACGCCAGAAGCATCACGCACGTTTCCCCGCCTAAGTCACTTCCGCGTAGCAGTCTGTTGCCCACTGGAAGCTTCAGTCTTTATCTCTCCCCTCAAGTTGTAACGGGAGCGGCCTGTCGCCCCGATTCACAGAGCAAGTTGTAACCCCCAGAAGCTAGTGGAATTTGACCGGCACAGATCCGGTCACGTGGTTTTTTACCTATTTAAGGGGTTTTTCCACGTCATCAAGACTTGTGTTCACTGTTTCATTTTCATCGACTGTGTGCACGCTCGGCCGCTCCGCGAGCTGAGACGGTCCAAGATTATCCGGTCCGACCGGGGCATCGAGTTAGTCCGCAACAGTTTGGCGCCGTCTGTGAGAATCATTCCCAGCATCCTCCGCAGAGCAAGTTCACCATCCCTGCAACCGCGATGGCAAAGAGAAGTGCCCGCACTGCCGAAGGGTCCGCACTTGGCGGACTCACTGAGCCAGCACGTTCCCACTCTCTGGTAGACGTGCCACTGACCGCTGAAGCAGTTTTCGCCCCTGTCACCGCTTTAGAGGGGCGCGTTCGCCAAATGGAAGAGCAGCAGACTGAGATGCTCACACTACTTCGGAACCTAGGAGCACCTCCAGCTCCACCACGGTCACCTCTGCCAGCCAACAATCCTCCACCACTCAATCCACCAAGAAACCAGGAAGCCCCTGAGGGGCAAGAAGAGCTTGAAGACTACTCTGACACCGCGAGTTCAACTCATCCCCCTCCAAGGGGGACAAGGGCGGATCACCCCCGCCACAATCTATTTAACAACGCTCACATCCACCCTCTCCTCACTCGCGAAGAAATCAGGGAGGTCGTTGCTGAAGAATACCGCCAAGCTGCGAGGAGAGATTTTCACCCACATCGGCCGCTTCACCAAGGCTCCCCCTTGGCCCCGCAAATCCTCGACCATCCAATCCCGCAGGGATTTAAGCTCCCAAACATCGAAACATTCGACGGAACAGACGATCCACTCGAACATGTTAATCATTTTACCACTATCATGAGGATCTTCCATGCCTCTGATTCATTGTTATGTCAAGTATTCCCAACCACCCTCAAAGGGCAAGCTCGAACGTGGTTTCACTCTCTAAGAGCAGACACCGTTACCAGCTTCGCCGAACTGACCAGACAGTTCTCCGACCAATTCATCGCCAATCGGAGGATCGTTCACGATCCATCTCATCTCTAAGGAATCCGCCAAAACGAAGGGGAGACCCTCAAAGAATTCTTCCGACGTTTCACTGCAGAGGCCCGCCAAATCCCAGGGGTCGACCCCGAACTCCTGCGGGGAGTGTTCCTGGGAGGTCTCCGCCCTAACGGTTTCTACTCAGCGCTTATGAGGGAAATCGTCCCCAATTATCCAGATCTGGTGCACAGAGTCGAAGCACAGATAGCCGCGGATGAAGCTATTGAAGCTCATCGGCGACAGTTCGATGGGGTGCAGAAAAGAAAAAGGGACAAAGAGCTGACCCCTCAGCGCCAGGAGGGAAGATTCCCTGAGGAGCGTCGGAACGGATAGCGCAAACGGGATTTCCAGAGAGATCCACCTAGAGATTATACCCCTCTCAACACTTCTCGCACCAATGTGTTATATGCCATCCAGAATGAACCAGCACTGCAACGACCAAGGCAACCACCTCCCAACCCTAAGAACGATCAGTCTAAGTATTGCAAGTACCACCGGACGACCGGGCACACCACTGAAGATTGTGCTCGCTTGAAAGAGGAGATTGAGCGCCTAGTCCGTCTAGGACTGCTCGGTAGATTTTTGCAGGGAAGGGTGCACGAACAGTAGGATCCGCCTAGGCATCCTAGGGACCAGCAGAATGCCTCACTAGCATCAGGAGGAGGAAGGCAGGTAGTAGGAAACATCGAGACCATTGCCGGGTCATTTATTCTGACTACACAAATATTATCAGTACACACCGGAAGGGAAACCCATGAAGATAAGAGGAGCAAGCAAGATACAACTATATTATTTGGAGATGAAGACCTCGTCGGCATCCGAACGCCACATCAAGACCCACTTGTAATCAGTGCTGGCATCGGAGACCCCTGCTATAACGTCAAACGAATCCTCGTCGATAATGGCAGTTCGGTCGACGTTCTTTTCTCCACCACTCTCCAAAGTATGAATATATCCCGGCAGCAACTGACTCCAGCAGCTGGCCCAGTATACGGTTTTGATAACCATCCAGTCCAAGTCATCAGAAAAGTCACCCTACCAGTCACGTTAGGAGAATTTCCAAGGCAGATCACGCATGGAGTCCAGTTCGTGGTAGTAGAATCAAGCTCAGTATACAATGTTATCTTTGGAAGGCCTGTTCAGACCACCTTCAAAGCTATCCCATCAAATGCCCCATGCGCGCGCGGCTAGCGCGCGCGCGCGGCCTACCTGCGCGCGTGCGGCCGGCCGGCGCGCGCGCGGCCTGCGCGAGCATTTGATGGGTTCCACCTGCATTTATAGGAAGCAAGGAGCCCCCATGATCTCCACTCAAGGAAAATCATGGGTGGCCCCCCCATGATCTCTCATGGAGATGATGGGGGCGGGCCCCACTCCCTCCCTTCGTGGGGAGAATCGCCGCCGGCAAGAGGCCGAGCCGCCGCCGGTGGCCGGCACTCCCTCGGCCGCCCCGGTCACGGCCGCCGCGGCCGTGGCCGGCCGCAACCATGACCGCCCCGGCCATGACCGCCCCGGCCATGACCGCCCCGACCATGACCGCCGCGGCCATGGCCACCCCGACCATGGTCGGCAACCCTCGCCACGCCCGGCCGGCGGCAGGTCGCCGACGGGAGGCGCGCGATCGACCCCCGTCGCCGGCCTCCCGGCCGCCGCCGCCGCCACGGCGGCCCGCCATCATGAGAAGCCTCCCCGCTGTCCGATCAAGGGGGAGGCCCTCCCGGCCGTCCGATCGAAGGGGTAACCACCCACTTTCCCACCACTTTAGTGGTGTGACCCGCCATGATCCGCTCCTGGAGGCTATAAAAAGACCCCCAGGGGGCTCTTATTTCTCACATTTTCTCTTCTCCGCTTCTTCCTCTTCTTCTTCAGGTGAGAGCTCTCCTGCCTCCTCCACCGAGTCGGCCACCGCTCGCCGTGAACCTCCAACAGCCACCATCGTCCACCAACGGCTACCTGTGACAACTAGCTGCTGCCAGCGCCTATAAGCACACCACCAGCGCACCGTCAGCCAAAGGACGTCCAGGACCGCGAGGAAGCCAAAGGAAGAAGCAATCTGAAGCCAGCAAGCACGCGCCGCCCCGAGCGCGCACGCCAGAAGCATCACGCACGTTTCCCCGCCTAAGTCACTTCCCCGGAGCAGTCTGTTGCCCGCTGGAAGCTTCAGTCTTTATCTCTCCCCTCAAGTTGTAACGGGAGCGGCCTGTCGCCCCGATTCACCAAGCAAGTTGTAACCCCCGGAAGCTAGTGGAATTTGACCGGCACAGATCCGGTCATGTGGTTTTTTACCAATTTAAGGGGTTTTTCCACGTCATCAAGACTTGTGTTCACTGTTTCATTTTCATCGACTGTGTGTGCGCGCGACCGCTCCGTGAGCTGAAACGGTCCAAGATTATCCGGTCCGACCGGGGCATCGAGTTAGTCCGCAACAAGTGTGGTAGCGTTTTCCAGAAAACGAAAAGGAGTTAAAAAGCCCTCCCAAGCAGGCGAAGTTATTCCGTCCGTGTTCCGGGGCAAGTAGATTTGCTCGTACGCGAGTAAATTTGCTCGCTCGCACGCCTTTGCCTTCTTTGTTTTTTCCTCTCTCTAGATCGCGCCCCTTAATATCTCCACTCGGCATCACCTCCTCTCACCCGGACGGAGATTTAGGTAGCGTTTGGTTGGGCTTTTTGCCTACGGTGCGGTTGAAACGCACCGCTATTATGAGCGTAAGCGTCGTTTGGTTGGGCTTTTTTAGGAACCGCCGTTTTCAACTTTCCGCTTAATAACAAAAGGGGACGACCGCGGGTTATTTTCGCGTCCAGCCGCAGTCCAGCCGCATCCTAGGGTTATTCGCTCCCGATCGTCTTCTCGTTCGCTCCCGATCGTCTTCTCGCTCGATTCCGCTTCCATCTTCCCTATCGACGCAAGCCGGCGAATCCGCATCCATCTTCCCTATCGTCTTCTTCAAAAGCAGCGGCCATCTTCGCCGACAACGATCGTCGCCGACTTCTGTGCAAAAAGCGAGCACATCCTCCGCATCGCCCTCTTTTGCGCCAACAACGAGCAGAAATTGAGGTATGTCCCGATCCCTCTTTTCCTTGGCCTTCTTCGATCTCCCCTTCACCTTCCATCTCCCCATCCATCTTCCTCCATCCGCAACCCGATTGCTCCGGGTGCACTGTTTTTTTCAGCCCCAATCTCCCGACCGAAGCTGAGTACCCTATTTCTGTGTGTTTTTTTCAGGTAAACCTACTTGCAAGCTGATCTCGGTGCATTGTTTTTTTTTAGGTACCCTATTGTTGTGTATTTTTCTCTTTTGTGTGTGTTTTGTGTGGGTTGTGTTGTATGTGTGTGTGAGTGTATGTGTGTTTGTGAGTATATGTGTGTGTGAGTGTATATGTGTACGTATGTGTGTTGTTATTGAGTTTGTGTATATGTGTGTGTGAGTATATGTGTGTGTGAGAAAGTGTGTGAGTATATGTGTGTGTGAGTGTATATGTGTGTGTGAGTGTGTATGTGTGTGTGAGTGTGTGTGTGTGTGTGAGTGTATGTGTGTTTGTGAGTATATGTGTGTCTGAGTGTATATGTGTGTGTGAGTATATGTGTGTGTGAGAAAGTGTGTGAGTATATTTGTGTGTGAGTGTACATATGTGTGTGTGTGAGTATATGCGTGTGTGGGTGTGTTTGTATGTGTGTGTATATGTGTGTGTGAGTATATGTGTGTGGGTATGTGTGTATGTGTGTGTGAGTGTATGTGTGTATATGTGTAATGTTTTTTTAATATTGTTTTCTTTTGTATGTGTTGCCTTATAAAGATGGGCAAAATAAAAGATGGCGGGGTGGCCGCAATGTGGGACAATTCCGATGTTCTCCTCTTTTGTGATATCTGCATAAAAGAGATAGAACGTGAGAATCGTCCTACAACACATTTTAGTAAAGAGGGGTGGTCCAATATAATGAAGGCATTTGAAGAGTCGACTGGAAAGAAATACGATAAAGTACAATTCAAAAACAAATGGGATCATCTGAAGAAGGAGTGAAAACTTTGGACGGAGTTGAAACGAGGTGAGACAGGCTTGGGTTGGAACACATCAAGAAAAATAATAGACGCCTCGGATGAGTGGTGGGACGAGCGATTGAAGGTATTCTATGTTTGAATTCAGTTATTACCCTCAATAAATTATTGTATGTCTGTTTTAAATAATGGAGTAATATTTCAGGTTGTCCCTGCCGCAAAGAAGTTTCGTTATTCCGGAATACAGCCAGAGTTAGAGGAGAAACTAAACATGATGTTCAGCTCTGTTGTTGCGACTGGAGTTCATGCTTGCACCCCTCATTCGAGGAATGTTGGCCCCGAGTCTACTAGTGATAGAGAATTGTCAGACGGTGGACAAGAAGAGGTTGGCGTCAATGGTGTTCCTCCTGTAACTGAGAACACAGCTACATCCGAGGTTGGCCAAAAGAAGAGGAAAGGACAGAAGAAAGATATTACATCAGTGTTAGAGGATATGGCAGAATCTTCTAGGACCATATGTCGATTCATGCAGGAGCCACCAAAGAGCAATTATTCCTTCACCAGTGCCCAAGCACTAGAGAAGTTAGTAAGTTACCATGAAGTACTATCAGATAGGGAATTCCACTTCTTTGCCATCACCTATCTGATGGACAAAAATCATAGGGAGACCTTCATGTGCCTGCCAGAAAGTCTGAATGTTCAGTGGCTGCGTAGTCGCTACACTAGTGGCGTGTAGTTGTGTCTATCTTCTTTATTTCTGTGTGTTTTTTTATTAGTGCATGCTATTATGTTTTTTTACCGCACTTGTATGGACATTAACATGTTATCTGCTTTTTTATGTTTTTTACCGCACTAGTATGGAAATTGATATGTGGATGATTTTTATGCTTACTACTTTATTCCAAAATATGTATGACTTCTTTTGTGATATCTGTACTTGTTTATTCCAGAATATGTCGAGCGAGGACTCTGATAATTCCATCGAGCAGTATGAGGGAGCTAGAAGAAAATGTGTTATTGTTCAACAACACACTATAATAGCAGCATCATGTTTGGCCTCTACACACACCTCTCTATTAAACAGTCGAGTCGCACGCATGACTTCGAAGCAGACAGGTGATAAATGGGTTGGAGAGATACTTCGTGGATCTACTGTGAGATTTCATGACTCTTTGATGATGAGTCAAGAAATATTTCTCGATTTGCTGCATTATCTGGAGGAAAGGTGTGGGCTCCAGGGAACAAGAAGGACAGCCTCCAGAGAAGTGTTAACCTTGACCATATACATATTGTCGCACAATGAATCGATGAGAAAAATAATTGAGCGCTTTCAGCATTCAACGGAGACAGCAAGTCGATTTTTCTCTCAGGGCATTCGTGCTTTGTTGCGGCTAGGGGAGGAAGTTATTCAGCCATTAGATAGGTCTTTCGGGAGCATTCCAGCAGAAATTATGTACGACAGACGTTATATGCCATTCTTTAAAGATTGCGTCGGGGCTATAGATGGGACACATGTTGACGCGTGCATAGCAGTTGGACAGCAGGTACCGTATATTGGGAGACGGGGCAATCCAACTCAAAATGTCATGGCCGCTTGCGATTTCAACATGTGCTTCACTTTTGTCATGGCGGGTTAGGAGGGATCTGCACACGATAGCCGGATTTTCAATTATGCCATAAATTACCCTCAATATAATTTTCCTCATCCGCCTCGAGGTAGTGTTAACAATTATGTTTATCTATTTCTTACTTTAATTTATTTGAGTGGTTAATTAATTTTTAACACATTATCAGGAAAATATTACTTGGTCGATTCTGGATATCCTTTGCAGAGAGGGTATTTGAAACCATATCAAGATACAAGGTATCATTTGCCAGACTTCGCACGCGGTGGTCGTCGAGCGGAGGGACGTCGAGAGATGTTCAATCATGCTCACTCATCGCTAAGGAGTGTGATAGAACGATCGTTCGGTGTTTGGAAGAAAAAATGGGTCATACTGCGGGACATGCCGAGCTATAGCTTTGTGAAACAGGCAGATATTGTGATGGCCACGATGACATTACATAATTTCATTCGCCGACACCCTTTCCGCAATGATATAGATTTCAATGAGTGCGAGCAGGAGGGTCAAGATGATAGGGTGACCTCACAAGGGCGACAAGAAACCTGCTCTGACACTGCAGGTGGAGTAGAGGAGATGATCGCGCTACGTGATAGTATAGCGGATCAGTTGTATGAATCGAGAGCATAGCTCGAGATTGTGCTGGATTTCTTGTGTTATGTGTTTATTTAGCTTGTTGTTGTTTTTTTTGGAAAAAAAATTTTAATTCAAAACTCCGTTTTGAATCCAAACAACTTATTCAAAACTCTGTTTACAAAACTCCATTTCATCCAAACAATTTTTTAACAAAACTCTGTTTTCCAGAATCAGCACTTTCTCAATCAGCAACAGCTCATCAACAGCTTTTCATCAGCAACAGCCCAACCAAACAGAGCCTTAGGGACTGAGCCCGGTCTTAATTAATCAATTTCATGGAAGCGCGTAATTAAATTCAGTTTTGAGGGCGTACTAACTATAGTGCCAAATGGCGGGAACACTTGGGTTTGGCTCTAGACGATTTCTGAGACAAATGAAATTCCACCGTATAATGTGGCCCCACAATGAATTCTTATACGCAGATTCAAACCGGATCCGAAGGCATTTTTTCGTTGACAAACGGAGCACATTTATCCACTTGGACTTAGCCTTGACAGGTTGATATTGACCGCTTGACGGATCTGCTAGGTTATTGGCTGGCATGCTTGGGACACTTGGCACAGGAAAAATTGTTTGGAACGCATTTAGGGGAGGTGCGTGAACAGATTTGACCGTAAGATCTTGATTTCAACGGCCCAATTTTGGCCATACCTGTTGGATAAGCAATCGGATGTATCGACAAATTAGACAACCATATTTCAGCGGTTGAAATTCAACTAAGAAGTATACCTACAATAAAATCTACATGTATCGCACATTCGCACCTATTAAGAGATACGAACACACGCACAAAAAAATCGCGTTGGCACACATAGCCATGTTTCTTCACGTTAAATTGTTTGTATTTATTATATTTTTTTAAAAAAATCAAGGTGGGTAATCTTGGGCGGGCTACGCAGGCGAAAAATGATGTCAGCGATCTCTAATATTCCGCCACATAAGTCAGCTTGACCCCACACATAAAAAAGATGTCATTTTTAACGTACCTAATTTTCCCCAAAATAATCTAGCGGTCAGGAGTTTTCCCAGTAGTGGCCGGGCACTTCACAAATACTTCACAAATAGCTTTATGAAAAAGATTCACAAAGATTTTATTTAGTCACATTTTTTAAAATAAAATAAATTTGTTGCGGGTCGTCCATTTTTTTGTCCGGTCTGAAGAATCGAACCGTCTTAACTCGGAGTTGCACCGGGTGCGCAAACAGTTAAATACAACTGCAACAAATGACAAGAAGGTTTTTTGACATGGAAAACTCGGAAAAGGTGAAAAACCACGTGGCTGAATCTGTGCCGAGCCAAATTCTACTAGATCTCGTGTGTTTACCAAGATTTGAGTTTGATCTCGGAAAGCGATATACCGCTACTCTGTCACAAGTGTAAAGAATGAACTGCGACTAATTCTTCGGAGCCTCGATGGAAACATTCCGGCCTTGAGATGACGTTTAACTCACGGAGCCTCGGTGGAAGCGTTCCGGCTAGAAAATCTTCTAAGCCCACGAAGCTTCTGGAGGGAGCGTTCTCGTTGATGCGAAGCCTAGATGGGAGCGCTCTCGCGGAGGCGGCTGATGTCACTTGAGGCGTGAGTAAACTGTGGCGCAAGGAGGAGAGCAGAGTGAATTCTTGATCGGAGAATCAGCCTACGTCCAAGATCTCGTCGGAAAACCTCAGATCTTTCTCTTCCTCTGGAGTTGCTTGCTTGAAATGAAGGTTTTGAGCATATTTATAGTTTTCCGGAGGGTCGCGGCGGTAATTGTGTCGGAGAGTGATTTATGCCGGCGAATGATGTCGCTCCATTTTGATCACGCGGATTACAAATTTTGTCGAAATGACGAGAGTACCCCTTCCCCCCGGGCAGTTCGGGCAGGCCAAGAAAGATGCTCGGAGACGACGGCGGCGTTTGGAGGTGGCCAGGAGTGGCGGAGGTCGTCGACGGAGGTGGGGGCCGACGACGGCAAGAGCGCCGTCGGCGGCGGCGGGGGCCGTCGGAGGGGCGCGTGCGTGGTGCGCACGCAGCGCGCAGCTACGCGGTCTGAGGCCGCGCGGCATAGGGGCCGCGCGAGCTAGCCGCGCGCAGGCGTGGTGGTCGCATGGGGCAGGGCCGTGCGCGCTCAGGCGCAGGCCTGACGTGTTTTCCCGGTCTTCTCGGGTGCTACTGGTCTGGTTGGGCTCCCTTGTGCTTGGACCGCCTCGACTCGGCTCAAAAATTTTATGGGGACCCAATAAAATGATCCCAAATTTTCGTGAGCCATGTTTCGCGAAACGATGAATGCGGAAATTTCTAACATCTCCCGGAACGTTTCAGTCATCAGAAGATTACCTGACATATCTTGTGAGGTATCAGTAAAATGTTAAGGCTTATTCACTGCTTGTTTTGAGACCGGAAAATTTGGCAAGAAATATCATGCAAATCTGGGCGCCTTACAAAACGAGTCCTCCTCTGGGGCCTGTAAATTATAGAGGGTCGCTTAGTTATTTTCTCACGCTTGTTGCAGAGATTTTGGAGTCTGCGGACTTTGGCTCGGAGTTAGCGGATTTCCACGGTCTTCATGTCTTCCTCGAAGAAGGTTAGTTTTTTCTGCGACTTGGAAGTATGGAGCGATGCGAACGGAAGAAGGTCCCGATGAAAGTTCCTCGCGGAACGACGTCGATGAGACGGAAGGGACGGTGAGCATGAAGGTAGTGTGCGGGGGGAGGCCGCCCGCGGGCGAAGTCGGTTGCGCCCAAGGAGGCCCGTGTGCGCGCGGGACAGGTCGCGCGTGCCCGCGGCCGGGATGCATGGGGCCTCCTGCACAGGGCGCGGGCGGGGCCGTGGACGCCGGGCGCGCGGGCGCGGGAGCCGGCGTCGGCCGCGCGTGCGCAGGCGCCGGGCACGGGCCTGACGCTTTTTCCCGGTCTTCTCAGGTGCTACTTGTCCGGTTGGGCTCTCTTGAGCTTGGACTGGCTCGGCTCATAAATTTCATGGGGACCGTATCGAAATTAAATTGCATTTATAATCTCAATATATTAAATAATATAATTACAATTGTTGTGGGTTATTCGACGCTCTTATTGATTGGTCAAATTGAACCGTCTATGTTTGAGAGTGAGCCGAGCGTGTGAATAGTCACAAAAAGACCAACAATTAGCATTGTGACTTTTTACAATAAAAGCTCGAAAAGGGTAAAAAAATCATGGTGCCGATCGGACCAAATTACACTATATTTCTGGGTATTATAAGTAGTAGAAAGTTCGAGGGTGACAAGTCACCATTCGTTACAATGAGTGTTTCGTGGATAAAGAAAACAAATCTTTGAAGGGCTTGAAGGAGATCTTCAAATACGAAGGAGATCTTCTAGGGACATGAAAGAGATCTTCGAGTCCCGAAGAAAAAGTTCAAGGCGGTCCCCGAACGCAGGAGGGGAACTCTGGATGATTTTTGAATGAGCTCTCTATGATGTTGAAGGTAAGGTGTCTTCAAATGAGGGCTCAGGACTCCTTTTATAGCTTTTGGTATCGACGACTTGATAATTGCGTCGTTGTAACCAACATAAATACCGGACGAGCGAATCACGTTCATCGATCTGGAGAACACAAATCATCATTTTGGGATATGACGATTTTTCCCCTGGGTAGTTGGGACAAATTACAGTGCATGCCCAAAAGGAATTCCGCGCGCAGCGGGTACAAAGGCATCCTGAGCGTCCAACGAGCGCGTAAGAGTTCTAAGGACGCAGCGAGAGCGGAGGCGGTCAGAGCACGTAGCGAGCGCGGAGGTGATCAGAGCGCGTCCAAGGGGCACGCCCTGCCTAGCACGGCCAAGGGGCGTGCGATGCAAGGGCACACACGACCGTGCATTGGTCGCGTGGCCATTGGCCACCCGTCCGATCTCGTCGCTCGGCGGGGCTGTGTGATATATGGTCAGGAGCGTGGGCCTGTAGACGCATGCTTGAATACGAGCCCCCCCCTGCGGTCCTGAGCGATTTTTTTAGCTGTGGTTACGTGAAGTTCTTGTTATGGTATTTAATATATGTCTGCGCGTGTCGAGACCGACTCTGAACGACCAAATGAGTCATGTGTCACTAAAGTGTAACGGCTCTACGCTGGAGATACTATATAAGGACATTCCACACCGATGAGTCTTAGTGGACTATCTTGAGCGGAGCCATTTACATTCTCAAGATAGAGATTAGGGTATCCGTTGTCGCTCTCTGGTCCATCCTCTCTCGCGATTTTCTGCGTCGGTGATCAAATCCCGTCTCCGTCGAAAGTTGTTCCGTCGTTCTTCTCCTTCAATCTGCCGCCACATTTATCGATCGAGAAGGAGATTTAAAGGTCCTTTATCTCCTGTTTCCGGCGCCACTTTCGTGCGTGCTGTCGCAACCACTTTCCACTATCGGGACTCACAGATCGAAGGTAGTCCGGCTTCCGTTTTTTTTTCTTTCGCTCGGTCGGAAGAAGATCGTGTTGCCGTCGTCCCTGTTCTTGCATGCCGCAACTGCTCAGATCGTGTTTTCCACCACCGGCAAATCCTGTGTGGCGTCGTTGTCTTTAGCGTGAAATCGCCACCAGAGACTGTAGCTCCGCCGGAATCTGTGGATCTAGGGCATCGCTGTGCGTGAATTTGCAAGGGAGAAATCGACCCTGTATTGAGTGTTCTTTGATCTGGGGGCTGATCGGGAGAAAGGTTGATAACTTCTTAAATGAAGTTATCTATGTCCATTTTATTTGGCAAAAATAGTGAAAAAATGTTTTATTTAGTATAAAAAGATGATAAAATTCATATTTAACTTATGTTTGAGTAATTTGACCATTTTCCAATGTTTTCTTGTCAGAATCGTCGAAAAAACCAATCCGGAGAAGGAATGCTGAAGCTGTTTTCTGTGCTGGGAAAGTTGTTATAACAAAATTTCTAATTGTTATAACAACTTTCGAAATTTCAAAATTCGAATTTTCAAAATCTGCAGCGGTTTGAAAAGTGAAAGGAGGCATCCTTTCAGATGGAGGCACGAAATTAAAGCACGAATTTGGGCTGAAAAGATTTTATTATTATTCATTCTTGAAAAGGAAAAAAAGAGGGAGATTGTTTGGAGAAGAAGAACTAGGGCAAAACCGGATCTTGGAGAAGGGTTGCTTGCACGCAAATTGGAGAGCATTTTTCTGCACTATTTTGCATTCTTATCATCATGTGTTGTAAGATCTTTCTTATTTTTGTGGTTTTCTTCCCTTCCATTATGAACTAATTTCAAAAGTCTTGTGTGTTGTAAGTACTTAGACTCATTATGACGATTTGATTTCAATTTATCTATCATGTTGGTTGATGAACTATCTTTATTGGGATTATGTATTTTATTTGTGGAATTTTTGAGTACGTGTTCTTCTCCTAGATAGTGTGGCGATATTCGAGAGAGGAGTTATGCTATTCTAAGGTTGAATCCTCATTGTGCGCGGCGAGATTCGAGAGAGGAGTCGTGTGATTCTTTAGTCAAAATTCCATCTTTCTACTGCGCTGCGAGACTCGAGAAAGTAGCGGCGTAAGTGTAACATAAGTCCTGATATAACTCTGAGAAAGAAAGAGATTTCATCTCAAGTTAGCAACATCGATTTTAACACTTCATGTTATTCTAAATCCGCCTAAGTTAGAGATGACTAGGGTGTTGAAGCCAGGAAAAATTCTCTGCCTCAAGATCGGACTAGGCCGCCTAAGGCTACTGAACAAGTAGTGAAATCAGACGGCTCACGGAAGTAAGAACAGGAATGAGCTAGGAACTAAACCCCGGGTTGCTGCGGTAGGAAGGTCCCACCACGTACCTGGCTGCTTAGAAGAAGCAACCCCTCCACAACCAGAATGGTCAAACTAGGTACGAGGGAAACGAGCTAGCAACTAAGTCGCAGGTCGTGACTTGGCCTCTAAGAAAAAGGAATCCAAAGGACTCGCGAGTATCTATCCAAGATTCTTCGTCCTCTTTCCTCGTACCCCTGGGATCCTATTTATAGAGAAATCCAAAGGGAGGGGGTCATACTTATACCCCCACCCTGGAGACTAGGCGACTTCTTAGAGAGCTCGCCCGGGCTGGGAGAGTAGCTTGCCTAGTCGCCAACCTGGCGAGTATGCGGGGGAAGCTCGCCATACTCGCTCAGGCCTTCTGCTGGCTCGCAGCTTGATCTTGACTTCGGTCTTGACTTGTTGACTTTGACTCTCGCTGAGCTGGCTATGGTAGGACCCATCCTCGTCGAATACGGGTTGTATACAATCCCCGCACTTTTTGGGCAACGTAGGAGCTCGAAAATAAATATCCAACACTTATTCGGCGAGCTGTTATGTCGAGTATCTGGGTTGCTCGCTTCGTCTACTACTCGACGAAGTCTATAAATAGGGGGGCCTGGTTTCTGAGGCGGATCTCTGAAGCTCTCCCACCATGTTAGACGCCAATGCAAAACTTCTCCAAGACAGCATCGCCACCCTGTCTGGTCTTCTCGGCGTCGCTAGACCGAAGAGACCGTGCGAGGAAGATGTCGCGGCCGAGTTGCCGTCGTCAAAAAGGAAGAAGACCAAGAAGCCCAAGAAGCCAGCTTCGTCGATCGACCCGCCTCCACCATCTGAGCCAGTCGCAGCGGCGACTGTCGAACCCGCGCCTTCCGCCAGTACCAAGAAGCTTCTTAGTGAATTCGGGCTTCTCGGGCGGACTAAGGACGACCGAGTCAGGAATGTGTTGAAGCCAGGAAAAATTCCCTGCCTTAAGATCGGACTAGGCCGCCTAAGGCTACTGGTCAAGTAGTGAAATCAGATGGCCTACGGAAGCAAGAACAGGAATGAGCTATGAACTAGGCCCCAGGTTGCTGCGGTATGAAGGTCCCACCACGTACCCGACTGCTTAGAAGAAGCAAACCCTCCACAACCAGAATGGTCAAGCTAGGTACGAGGGAAATTAGCTAGCAACTAAGTCGCAGGTCGCGACTTGGTCTCTAAGAAAAAGGAATCCAAAGGGTTCGCGAGTATCTATCTGAGATTCTTCGTCCTCTTTTCTCGTACCCCTGGGATCCTATTTATAGAGAAATCCAAAGGGAGAGGGCATACTTGTACCCCCACCCTGATGATTGGGCGACTTCCTGGGGAGCTCGCCCGGGCTGGGAGAGTAGCTTGCCTAGTCGCCAACCTGGCGAGTATGCGGGGGAAGCTCGCCATACTCGCCCAGGCCTTCTGCTGGATCGCGACTTGATATTGACTTCGGTCTTGACTTGTTGACTTTGACTCTCGCTGAGCTGGCTATGGTAGGACCCATCCTTGTTGAATACTGGTTATACATAGGGGAAGTAGGGTAAGCGGATTTCGGAGATCGAGAGATAATGTTATCCATCTTAAAAATCGTTGCAGGATAGTAATTATCCAATCATGAGAGATTACTTATAAATATACGTCATAATAGTATAAGGGAAACAACATGCAAGACTAATTCTCCAATTCAAGAAAAAGCATTCTAAATAGGAATTAAGTAGTTATCATTATCTCTAGTTTCGCTTAACTAAATCACACCAATTATCTCACTTGAATTTAAGGAAAATGTTAAGCTAGTAGTTGCGAGCTCTAAATCATTCACTTTCTCGAGAGAACGACCACTTCTCACTTTATATTACTTGAACCGACACGTACACTTGCGTTATTTTATATATACGTTACCGGCATATCAAAGGTCGCAGATTGTAGTTTGGGAAAAAAATTCTCGTCACTGCAGATCGTGCAGATCGCATCCTTCCGCTACAGATCATTCAAGAGCAGATCTAGACTTTTGCTTTGGATTCCTTAGATCAGACAAAGAAGGATCTAATATTATTACAGTCAGATCTAGTTCTCTGGTTCACCGTGGAAGATCAAATCTGTCGTTGATTCAGATTTGAAGAGATTTAACCTTCTCAACATTGCTTTTTACTAGATCAAGTTGAGTTGTGCCACTTGGAGGAGCAATCAACTTCTCTCTATATCAGTGGATTTCTTGCCTCTGCAGAGAGGACTAACAAATAATTTAAAGTCTGCTTTCTGTTTGGGTTGCTAACCAGATCTGTCTTCGGCGACTGCATTCAGCCGAAGAAGAGGAGCAAATTATTTCTTCGGATTGGATCTGAAGTGTTCTACTTGTCTTCACACGGCTCAGGTGACCCTGTTCTAGCATTTTTTTGTTTAAATCTAGAAATATGTCGAAGAAAAGCGCGCTCAATACCGTAAAGCTGCAATCGTTCGACGCCTCCGACTTTCTCAATTGGAAAATTCAAGTCCAACTAGGAATGAAGAAACGCGAGATTTTCTATACTGTTCAGAGCGATTTCGCCTCTACTGTCGAGAACGTGGAAGAATACCAGTAGAACAAGGATGAGGATTTCTACAAGGATTACCTGTTGAATTCCCTGAATCCCCGTCTCGTGTTGACCTATCATGCTTACAAGTCTGCAAAAGAGAAATGGGATCGCCTGAACGCGCATTTCCAGAAGGAGGAAGGATTGTCAAAGTCGCTCATCGGAGAGAAGTTCTCAACTTCAGATTCAAAGAGAACGTGTCTATCACTTCTCAACTCTTGGAGCTGGTCAACCTGCGTCAGAAGCTGGATGATGATCATTTGAAGATGGACGACAACCTCTTTGTGTACATGATTCTGAGTAAGCTGCCTCCTGAGTGGATCTTTTTCAAGACCGAGATGCATCGACTGAAAAAGAAGATTAGTTTGGATGAACTCAAAAGGTTCATTCATATTGAGGACCAAAACATTGCTGGGAAAAGCATGAAGCAGGTTGCGCAGCCCTCACATGCTGTCAACTTCGTTTCACATCCTAGTAAGCCCTCTCGGAAGCCCCCGACACCTAAGGGTGATACCCACGCACCATTGGCGGTCAAAAAGCATTCTCTCAAAAGGAAGAAGGGCAAGTGCCACAACTGCGACAAATGGGGTCACTGGGCCGCTGAATGCAAGGGTCCGAAAAGACAAAAGGAGGAAGCCCCACAAAATGTGGCGAACATAGTGGTCGACAACTCTGATCTCAAGTCCTTCGTGGCTATGATTAGGAGTAGTCACCACAGTGCGTCGTCTGAGTGGTGGCTGGACAGTGGTACTACCTGTCACGTCACAAATGACAGGGGTCTTCTCTCAAAGATCACAGCAGTCAAGAATAGAGTTGAAAATTGTAATGGAGGAGCAACAGATGTTACTCATGCTACGACTGCAGAGCTAGTCATCTCTTCAGATAAAACTTTAATTTTACAGCATGTTAAAGTAGTTCCTATTTTAACTAAGAATTTGATTTCTATGAGTTTACTTGATAAAGCTGGAATGTCTTTCACAACCATGAACTGTAGAATGACTCTAACTGTTAATTCTCACTACTTTGGTTGTGCTTACCTGATCAATGGTATGTATAGACTTAACCTAGATAACGAGTGCATAAACCAAGTGAGCTCAACTCTGATTGATTTGAAGCTATTACACAATAGACTTGGACATATTCACTATAAGAAAATGCGAGATCTAGCTAAAAGTGAAAACATCCCATTAGATCTTTCTATTCAATTTGATATGTGTGAGGTTTGTGCCCAGAATAATATCACTAGAAACTCTTTCAAGACCGTTTCTAGGAGCACACAACTTCTGGAGTTGATACATTCCGACCTCTGTGATTTTCGTAGTCACGTCACTAGAGGGGGAAAGAAATATCTAATTATATTCATTGATGATTTTTCCAGATATTGTCATGTTTACCTATTGAAATCGAAAGATGAGATATTCGAGACCTTTAAGATCTTCAAATATCGGGTAGAAAATCAATTAAATCTAAAGATTAAAAGACTTAGAAGTAATCGAGGAGGAGAGTACACTACAACAGGGTTTAAGGACTTGTGCCTCTGAGGGTATAATCCTAGAAACCACAGCTCCTTACTCATCCAAGTCGAATAGTATTGTTGAGCGTAAGAATAGAACTTTAATAGAAATGTTGAATTCTATGCTCCTCACAGCTGGCATGCCTAATTCACTTTGGGGGGAAGCAGTCCTAACTGTAAATCACATTCTAAATAGAGTGTCTCACTCAAAGGTCAACTCTACTCCGTATGAGTTGTGGCATGGTCATCCTTGTAGATATGACACTCTAAAGACTTAGGGATGTATCGCTTATGTAAGAATACAAGACCTTAAGAGACCTAAGGTGGGACCTAGAACAACAACCTGTGTTTATCTAGGTAGTGTAGAAGATAGTGTAGCTGACAGGATTCTGGTCTATCCACTAATATAGTGATAGAGTCTAGAGATGCTATTTTCTTTGAACATAAATTTATCAAAGATCATGGCTTGACCGTCTCCGGGTCTACTAACATGATTTTAGAATCTACTGTAGAACCTGAAGCTGACCCTTCTAGCACTGCTCCCCAACCTTTAGAGGTGGAATCTATTCCTCTTAGAGTATCTACAAGAGACATAATCCCAAAGGATTTTGGTGAGAATTTCATCACCTACCACTTATAGGATGATCCATTCTCCTATCAGGAAGCAATGCGATCTAGAGATGCGTTAATGTGGGCAGAAGCCATCGATGATGAGATGAACTCGTTGCTATAAAACAACACTTGACATCTAGTTGACCTGCCGAAAGGAGCTAAAGTCCTAGGATGCAAGTGGGTACTAAAGAAGAAGTTGCACAGTGATGGGTCTATAACCAGATATAAAATACGTCTAGTAGCTAATGGTTATAAAAAAGGGGGAATTAACTATTTTGACGTCTATTCACATGTTTATCACCTATCCACTATTAGGATTCTTCTTGCTTTAGCTTCTATCGAGAACTTTATAGTTCATCAGATGGATGTAAAGACAGCCTTCTTGAATAGAGAGCTTGATGAAGAGATCTACATGACACAACTTGAAGGTTATGTACATAAGGATATAAAAGATAAAGTGTGCAAGCTTGATAAATCGATCTTTGGGCTTAAACAAGCACCTAAGATGTGGTATATTAAATTTGATAAAGGGGTAAAGAGCGTTGGATTTCAGTCCAGTCTCTCAGACAAGTGTCTCTACTACCGCTCGATGTCAAATCAAACATTCATCATATGTTTATATGTGAATGACTTGTTGATTCTGGGGTCAGACCTTGCCGCAGTGAGGGATACTAAATCTGCTCTCGCGAAAGCATTTGACACGAAGGACCTTGGTCTTGTAGATACCCTATTAGGTATGAAAGTTAGAGTAGACAAGGGACGTATCACTCTAAGTCAAGCTCATTACATTGAGCAGATCCTCACTACCTAGGGTTATAAAGACTGTAGGCCTGTTGAAACACCAATTGATCCAAATATCAAGTTGAGTCTGAATGAAGGGACCAACGTTGATCAAGTAAAGTACTCAAAGATCATTGGTAGTTTCATGTATGCCACAAGTTGTACAAGACCAGACATTGCCTTCTCTGTTGGTTTGTTGAGTTGCTTTACCAGTAGTCTAGGCCAAGAGCATTGGGATGCCTTAGATCGGCTGATGAGGTACCTGAAAGGTACTAAAGATCATGCTCTGTGCTACACTGGTTACCCTCCTATGTTGGAAGAATACTCTGATGTCTCCTGGTGTTCAGAAGTTGGGAACAACAAGTACACTAGTGGATTTATTTTCACTTTAGGTGGCTCTTCAGTCACTTGGAAATCCAAAAGACAGACTTGTATAGCTTTGTCGTCTATGGAAGCCGAGTTTTTTGCCTTAGCTTTTGCTGGTGAAGAGGCAGATTGGATCAGAAATTTGATTCTAGATATTCCCTTGTCTAGACTTCGAGTCAATTCTTTGAGCCTATAATATGATAATCAAGCAGCAGTACAAGTCGTGAAGAATGTCCTTTTTAATACTAAGAGGTGACATGTACGACTGAGACACGCTCTACTGAATTATCTGAAAGAACAAGACATTATCACTTTGGTCGATGTGCGATCGAAGGATAATCTAGTTGATCCACTGACGAAAGGAATGCCTAAAAACCGATCAATCAAAATAGCGGGGGAAATGAGACTCAAGGCGATTTAAGTTCGACCTTAGTTCAAGGTTAGATTATTCAGTTTCATCTTAGTCCAATGTTCTGATTTTTCCACTTTCCTTTGTCAAAGCAAGCGTGTTGTGCTCCATTGATATTCGGGGTTGCTGAGTACGAATCCGGTGAGTTGTTTCATTCCACATTTGATGTTAACAACTTCAACTGGCTTCGTCTTCCTTATCTAGGAGGAGAGTGTTATTCCACATTTGATAACACAATCTGACTAGGTTTGGCTCTTCTTCTGTTTATTAGTTTCATTCCACATTTGATGATTTCCAATTAACTTTAGAAGAATAGTAACCGTGACATTCCACATAGGAACACAAATATAGCTGCAGTGCCCAGAAGTCCATAACATCGTTTTCTTAAAATAGATAATGGATTCTGAGGTAGAACATAAATACTCTACACATGCTTCCTCATACTGTACTACGTTCATATAAGTAGAACTAAATACTTGTAAATTTTCCAAAGTTGAATTCATTCTGAATGAACTTCTCTGTTGGAAATTACAGGGGCTACTGCCGATGGAAGAGCACTTGCAGGTTGGGATCCAGAGGAGGATGACCTGTTGGACGCTGATTTCTAGGGTATAAAAATTGATTTTTCTTTTGCTTAGAGCACTGTTTAGCTCTCCTTTCTTTCACTTGTTTTGTTTGGACTTTCTTGCTCTTTAGTTAGTCATTAGACACTAGATGTTCTGGTACCTGTGTTGTGATTGTACTTTTGACTTTATTATGATGCTGCTGAGATTTTTCTGTTTATTCTTATGCATGCATACAATTGCTTTACTTAACGTCCAATATGTTCTGACAAGTATGATGGACACGGTTGTGAGTGCTTCATGCTCGATTGAACACTACACACACCACCCATTTTTCGATGTCGAGTTTACGACGGACATAGGAGAAGATTGTTAGGGTATTTAATATATGTCCGCACGTGTCGAGACCGACTCGGAACGACCCAATGGGTCATGTGTCACTAGAGTGTAACAGCTCTACGCTGGAGATACTATATAAGGTCATTCCACACCGATGAGTCTTAGGGGACTATCTTGAGCGGAGTCATTTACAGTTCTCTCTCCCAAATTATGAGTGCTCCTCATAATGGAGGGATTTTGCTTCCCGCAGCCCGATTTTGATGAGAAGTGTGCTATTCGTGGTCTTATTATTGTGAGAAATATGATATCCGCAGCCTACTTTGAATTGTAAATAGAAGAGCCACCATTAACAATTATATTATCACTAACAATTTTAATTATATCTATACTTTGAGTTGAACAGTAAAAAAACTGTCGGTTACGTTTATATATATATATACAAGTGACAGGCACAGGCCTTTGGTCCTTGGGGCATTCGGCGGGGGTGCGACAATCGGCGGGGTGCGACAATCGGCGGGGTGCGACATTCGGCGGGGTGCGACATTTACTGGGGTGTGACATTTGTCGGTGGTACGACATTTGTCGTGGGGACGACATTTGTCGTGGGTGGCGACAATTGTCGTGGGCGGCGATAATTGTCGTGGGAGCGACATTTATCGTGGACGACGACATTTGTCGTGTGGGCGGCAACATTTGTCGCTGACACGGGACTCCTCCCTTATAGCCATGTGTGACAGTACACGACCGACGACGGCGGCCTTCGCCCGCCCCCGACGGGTCGGTGCGGGTTGAGCCCCCATCAAGACGGGTTGCACACGCATCAAAGCGGACTGCGCCAGCAATATATACATATGAGTACTCAAAATGACCGTAAAAAATATACATAAATATTACAATTTTTATTTTGTAAAACAATATACGTTTTGACCTAAAAATATTAATTTTGACTTTAATCAAGTTGATTGTTTTAATGTAATCTCCTCAAAAATACCACTGATATGCCTAATGATAACCTTCTTTGAATAGACCACTGACATGCCTAATAACAACCTACCATAGTAGGTGTAGGAGCTCTACTAAAATCTTTTTGATTTTAAATGAATTTTCATCATTACTTCTAATTTTTTAATAGTGTAATTATTTGAATGGACATTATATTTTATTTTTTTGAAATAAATTATAATATATATCAATTCATTAAAATATAAAAATGGGAGTATAATTGGTATTTTTGAATGTCTCACCAAATACAACTTTTCTCATATAATAGTGAAAGATATTAGATATATATATAAATATAAAATTATTATTTATAATAAATATTATTTTTATTAATTTATATTTATATTATATATTAAAAATACGAGCATCTTCGCACGGGCTACGTCCGTGCTCGATGCTCTCGGGCGGCCTTCGGCCGTAACAGGCGGGCTTCTCCCGCCTGCGCCCGTGCTTCGCCCGTGCTTTATACTTCGGGTGGTCTTCGGCCGCATAGAAGCGGGCTTCGCCCGCTTCCACGCAATCCACGATCTCGATGCCACACCCGCCACTCGCGGCCCACGGAGTCCGAATCGTAATAATTTTGCTCCGGGGGACCGCGAGTGGCTGGTGCGGCGCCGAGATGGTGGATTGCGTGGAAGCGGACGAAGCCCGCTTCTATGCGGCAGAAGACCACCCGAAGCATAAAGTCAGTGCGCAAGCGGGCAAAGTCCGTGCGCAGGCGGACGAAGCCCGCCTGTTGCAGCCGAAGGCCTCCCGAAAACTTCGAGTACAGGCGTAATCCGTGCGAAGATGTTCATATTTATATATGTTTTAGTTAGACATATTTAAATTCATAGTATATTAAATTATTTTTAGCTTTTAAAAAAATTGCATAACTTCAATATAGAATTAAATCTTCTTTTTGAAAAAAAAATGATTTTATTTATTTAGAGAAAACATTATGAATGAGAATTCCTCCTTGAATTTAGATACCAGGTTATTTTAATGCAAAAGCAGCTACGATTCCACAAAAAATGGATAAATGTCGGAAAGTTTAAATAACTTTATTTAAGAGTGCTGTTTTTAGTAAATCAAAAAAATTTCAAGATATTAATATTTATGTTATTTGAAGTTATGTAAGTCAAAAATATATTAATTATATATTTATATATGACTTCTAGCAATTCCTATTTTTCTTCGCACTTTTTCGAACTGCGTCTTTTACGTGCATTTTTTTATGCAAAGCGTTCAACACAAAAGTTGTAGATCTCGTCGATATCTACAATTTTCATGTTGAACATTTTTTAATTTGAAGCCGTATAAGCCCCCGATTTGGCCCTCGAAAAAGTCACGCCGAACCCGGGCGTCCGTACATATGTTCGGCGTGACTTTTTTCGGGGGCTAAATCGGGAGTCTAAACTGTTTCAAATCAAAAAGTGTTCAACATGAAAGTTGTAGATCTCGTCTACAACTTTTATGTTGAACAATTTTTAATTTGAAGCCGTTTTTTTAAAAAAAATTTAAGTGATTTCTAGTAACAAATTGATTTTCAAATAACCATTTTCAAATTTTATGGTTTGTTAACAGTAATGGTTTGCTAGCAGTAATGATTTGCTAACAACAAAAATGAATTTGCTAATAACAACACCTTTATTTAATTGATTTACGAGTAAATTGTTGGTTAGCCATATAAATTTTTTCACAGTTATTAATAAATCCCATAATCTTTATAAATATGTGAATAACCTCCGATGGGGTTTCCCCTAAAGCTCGTCAAACTGGACTGAAATGTGTCCGCTCGAATGGTCAAAAATCACCACGAAAGTGGGGGAGGGGGGTCGAAACCAAGCACGCTCGGACACCGCACATGGCCCGTGCGGACACCCCCAACTTACAACAATGACGAGAGAAGGCACACACGCCGCGGACCGGACAACTTGTAATGAGTACGACAATCAAGCCTCCATCAACTCACCTGTCGGTCGGGCGCGCGCCTTGAGAAAATAATCGACGCACTGACGTTTTCACTGGAAGAGCGGATGCGCCAGATGGAGGAACGTCAAGTTCAAGCTCTTGCCCTATAAGCCCCCAAAAATAATCAACGCACTGTCGTTTTTTATGCAAAGCGTTCAACACAAAAGTTGTAGATCTCGTCGATATCTACAATTTTCATGTTTAACATTTTTTAATTTGAAGCCGTATAAGCCCCCGATTTGGCCCCCGAAAAAAGTCACGCCGAACCCGGGCGTCCGTACATATGTTCGGCGTGACTTTTTTCGGGGGCCAAATCGGGAGTCAACTTTTTCAAATCAAAAAGTGTTCAACATGAAAGTTGTAGATCTCGTCTACAACTTTTATGTTGAACAATTTTTAATTTGAAGCCGTTTTTTTAAAAAAAAAATTTAAGTGATTTGCTAGTAACAAATTGATTTTCAAATAACCATTTTCAAATTTTATGATTTGTTAGCAGTAATGATTTGCTAACAGCAAAAATGAGTTTGCTAATAACAACACTTCTATTTAATTGATTTACGAGTAAATTGTTGGTTAGCCATCTAAATTTTTTCACAGTTATTAATAAATCCCATAATCTTTATAAAAATGTGAATAACCTCCGATGGGGTTTCCCCTAAAGCTCGTCAAACTGGACTGAAACGTGTCCGCTCGAATGGTCCAAAATCACCACGGAAGTGGGGGAGGGGGGGTCGAAACCAAGCACGCTCGGACACCGCACATGGCCCGTGCAGACACCCCCAACTTACAGCAATGACGAGAGAAGGCACACACGCCGCAGACCGGACAACTTGTAATGAGTACGACAATCAAGCCTCCATCAACTCACCTGTCGGTAGCGCGCGCGCCTTGAGAAAATAATCGACGCACTGACGTTTTCACTGGAAAAGCGGATGCGCCAGATGGAGGAACATCAAGTTCAAGCTCTTGCCCTACTGAAGGATTTAGGAGCTTCGTTGGGCCCCAAAGCGTTTCATGCGGCTACGGATTGGACATATTCTCGTTGAGCCACAACCCGCTCAAGGAAGTGGCATGTGCCACATACCTCGTCACAAACACGTTCGGGGGCAGGAAACGACGAAAGCATTGCCTACAAAGGAGCACCTCTCCAGCAGAGACCGGGAAAGCAAAGAAGAAGCAGAATCTTAGCCTAACATCCAGGAAGGGAGGCAGGTGCTCCGATGGCGCCCAACAGACTGGGGTGTGGGGTGTGGGGGGGGGGGGGGGGGGGGGGATGCAAGGACACTACTTCACTCCCCTCAACACTTCCCACACGGAAGTCCAATGAGTCATCGGGGACCATCCTTTACTACAGAGATCCAGGACGCACCCCCCAGGAAGAGGGGATCAATCCAAATACTACCACTACCATCAAAGTCGTGGGCATGAAACGGAGGAGTGCAAGCACTTGAAGGGGGAAGTCGAGCGGCTAGTACACCTTGGCCTACTCGAGGGATACAAGGAAAGAGTACGACAACGCAGCCTGCCCCCACAAAATTCACAGTGGGCAGAATCACGGAGCTCTCCCCGAAGAACAACTAGCGATGGCCAAGCCAACCACTCCTAAAATATGAGGATCTTTGTCAAGCGCTCAACGTATCTGTGCTATCATCGGATATCCCCTGTAGAAGTAGACGGAATATTGGTCGACGACGATGTGTCGCCAAGGTGTTGTTTTTATCAACACTGCTTCAGCTTAGAATCTCTGGAAGAAAAGCCCAACTAGGTGCGAGGGAGGGGGGATGCCCATGATACTAGCCACCCAAAGATCCCCAGCTTGGGAAGCATCATCCTACCAATGACTATAAGGACCCCTGGCACAAGCTACAAACAACGTCCAGTTCATCAGCATGCAGGACGACTTAACATGCAGTACCATTCTCTAGGGATCACTGCAAAGGGCGATCCGGGCCGACGCCCTCACGGCTCACGCAAGGCATTACGACGGAGTTCCACTCACACGATGCAACTCCCAAAGATGCCACCGAAACTTGACACATGGGGCTCAAGGAAGCAGTATGGAAGAAACTCTGCCACCATCCGTAGATTACTTTCTCACATTTCTTAGAATAACAAGTCGCATGCCAGGACCTGCACGCACCTGTATCTTCTCTTCAACAATAACACAATGAATTCTCGAACGCTTTTGCGACAATAAGCTTTGTGGAAAGAACGAATCCCATGTGCTTCTATTGTCAAGGTGAGATGGGCGAAAGTCCTGCATCTCCTGAAAGAATGGTCCACGCGTCCATCTACTGTCAATACGAGCTGAACGAAAGTTCTTTTGCACCTCCTAAGAGAACGGACCCTGTGTCCTACTGTCAAGAAAAGATGGACGAAAGTCCTTCTGCATCTCCTGAGAGAACGGACTCCATGTCGTTCTACTATCAAGTCAAGATGACCAAAGATCCTTCTATATCTCCTTCAATAGAACGGACTCAGTGTCCTAAGACGCGAACGGAAAAAGGTCTTTCGCCACCTCCAATGGAACGGACCTTGTGTCCTTTCTAGGTGCGAACGGACAAAGGTTCTTTTGTCACCTCTAATCGAACGGACCCCGCGTCCTTCTGAGGTGCGAACGAACAAACGTCTTTATCCACCTCCAATAGAACGAACTCCGTATCCTTTTGAGGGGTGAAAGGGACAAATGTCCTTCTCCGCGTCCACTAGAACGGGCTTTATGTCGTTCTAAGGCATGAACGAAAAAAGGTCATTCGTCACGTCAAATAAAGCATGCCCCAAGTCCTCCCTACGATGCAAGAATGGACAAGTCTTTCTTCGTCTCCTATAAGAGCAAGCCTTGAGTCCTACATACCAAAAGAAAAGTAAAACCCCAAATCCTCCTACAGGATTCGGTGGGAACGGACCCCGAGTCCATTTGCCTTAGCAAGGGGGGCAGACGTCCCTCCGCACCATACTCAAGCACCTACACTTGGCCATAATGACAAGTAGCAACCGCCAAAGCTGACGCCCAATGTCATACACACGTATCAGCGCAAAAGGAACGTGAAAAGTTAACCACTTCCAAACCATCACAAAAAATATTCATATAACCTCAAAAAATACCACACAGGCTACGTCACAAAAAGAGTAACTTTGGAGCAAAGCCACACATACAACAGCAAAAAAAAACAAACAACAAATACAATGTGTAAGTATTGGGTAGATGCTAGCAAGTTACCCCTCAATGTCAACATCGGGATCGTAATCCGAGGTATCGACTACCCCAAGGTCGGAGCGCTCTGGCATCTTCCATGACAGACGAAAACACTTACCGAATCCAAGGCGGAACGTGGCATCACTCTCATCCTCCAATAGTGGATTAAACTCTGAAGTCATCATCTCAGAACGAACCTCCACTGCAACTGATCCCGCTCCACTTTGAAGTTGTAGGAATCCTTGTACTTAGCGACTACGGAACCTCGTGCAACCTCAATGCCCTTCTGCACAGTAGCCATATGCGCCCTCTCCTCCTTCAGCTGCGTCATATCAACCTCTATCTTGGACATCTCTATCCCGGCCGCCTCAATGTAGTAGAGATCCGCCTAAAGGCTTGCCTCAACCACATCAATCTTCCACTAAAGTCCCACATTCTTGGCCTAGAAAGCACACGCACAAAATCTGGCCTATCCATGTGAGAGAGGGCCTCCCCCCCCCCCCCCCCCCCTCTTCGTACCAAAAGCCAGTGACTCTTTCGACGAGCCCAGCTTTGTCTGGAGAGATAAAAACTCAACATTCATGACCACGTAGCTGCTATCCCACATAAGCAAGACCTCGCACAACAAGTCTAACCGAAGAAAACAAATACAGGATTAGAGCGGCGACAAAGTGCATGACCAAGAAACGAGCAAACAAAGCGACCAACGTACATTCGGCATAGCAGCCTAAAAAGAGGACTCATGCATCTTTCCCTTCCCAGCAACCAGTGGCAGCGTCGGTCCGTCCCGTGATATCGGCACATATGCAGGCAACTCCGGTGTCTCCTCGGCATCAGGAGCAGCGGGAGGGGGACCGTCCCCAAACTCGTTCGGGCAGTCATCGACAACCTCTATGACGGACTCAGGAGCAATAAAAGATGGCCCTGCCTCCCCGTGCTTTAGCGGAAAGAAAAACTTCCTCTTCTTGCCCCGCTTCAAGAGGACGGCGCAGCTCCGCTCAGCTTCAGTAGAGACCCGCTGAGAGCAGTCTATTCACACCAACAAACGCGCCAATCCCCAGGTGCCTGCTCGCCAACTCGCGCGGATCCTCAAACCCCAACACGGAAAAAAATCGTATTCTTGCCCCTCGAGTCGGCAGGAACATCGCGGGAGCTCCCTCCAAACCTCAGGAAATCTCCAAGGATTCCTGACGAACCCAAAGAGTGTTCCCCTGTGACGGTAATTGGACTTGTCCTCAAAGACAAATCACTTCTTATTGCTCTTCACCTCGATCCGATCACCGGTGTCAGAGCAAACTTCGCATCACTCGCAGAAAAGCTGAACGGGCAGTCGGGAACCATGCTCCCAGAAGAAGTAGATCTTTCTCATAATCCTAGTCATCCATACAGAGGAGAATTGTGTGATCAGAACACCGCAAAATCGAAAGATCTCTGCAGTCTCCTCAGCAGGAGTGATCCGGAAGCCAATCTTCAAACACCCATCCGAGATCGCGACATAGCCCAGGGGGGATTCTAAACACTCTCCTCTAGAAGCAAAATTCTCACTTCGACGTTCACCATAATACGGAAGTGTTTCCGCCACACGCCCTCCCGGTCCTACTAACCATGACTAAATCGTGATTATGCTCGATTACACCATGTGTAGATTGCCCCCTACATAGATGTAAATCATTCATAGATCTTTACATTAGAAAACTCACCCAATTTATTAACCATTCGGTAGAAAACTTTCTGAGTGTCAACCAGACACTTGGAGATAACAGGATAAGTCGACACATTCTAGTCAATTCCGACTCCTCAAACATCCTTAGATTTAATTTGACTTTGTTGATGTTCGCAATTTGGGCTCACCAAGCCCCGCTCAATCAAATTGAGTCATCGCAATAACATTTTTACTAGTTTAGGTCAATGCTAGCTCATATCAGGGTTTAAACTGTTTCTCACAACATAAACAAGTCTCTAGAACTAAAAAAGAGAGGAAATTTTTATCCATCCTTACATGATTGCAAGCACAACCGTTGAATGAAAAGGACTCCCAAACCCTCGCTAAACCAAAACCAAACTTTTTTCAAGATCAAGCAGCATAGGTTCCTCATGCCTGAGAAATATTTATATCCGTGTGCCTCAAACTGTTTATAGAAAGTGTTTTTAGGATCTTAAAATGATCTTTACTAAAAAAAAGACAATTTTTGATGGGCCCGCCCGATTTCCCAATCAAGTATGCCCTAAATCTACTTATAAGGGCAACCAATGCCTTCATTGTCCCTTTCCAGTTTACATCAAAGGCCAAGCGTACTATATCAAGCTTAAGTGGATCCCTAACCACAAAGATGAATTTTTGTGTCTGGGTCCGGTTATATAATCCCTAGTCACCAAAGATACAACAAAAAAATATATAATTCTATACAATCCCTTTATTTGAGATAACCTAGCTTTACACAGCTTTACACATGGCATAATCTCATTGATTCTGAATTTCTCCCTTGCGTCACACAAAAATTTAGCCTTGACAACAGAGCTTGCTGTTTGAAAAGGAAGGCATAGAAGAAAAGGAACATAAGCAGGGAAAAAAAAAAATCCAACAATTGAAAACTGAAAGCCATGTTCTATATCAGTATAGAAAAAGACGAAGCTTTTTGTGTTAGGAACCGAGAAATCAAGCTTCGCTTACAGCAGACTAATAAAGAAGACGAAAAATCTGGCTGAGAATAGTAGAGGTCGCATGAGCAAACTTCATCTATCTGATTCCAGGATAAAGTAAAACACAAACAAAACCGATGCCAGAATAACTACTTTGATGCATCAGAAATGGCGGATAGGGACTACACATCAATCATTTCCTTAAACAAAGTGAATTATTCGGTCAGGTAAAGTGCCCAAAATTAGAGAAACATTTTTTTTTAAAAAAAAATACCAGGATACAGAGGAAATGGGAAGGGAAGAACAGGCTGAATCAGCCGTGGATGTTCAGCGCCTCCCACAGCAAGTTCTTCGGAGCCGGGTAGCTCAAGTCACGGGCCTGCAATGCCGCGACTTTTAGTGTTCTAAGCGTCCTCAGATTCGCTTCCCAGAAACTGAAACTAGAGTACTGCAGCTTGTGTTTCTTACAGAGCTCCTTCACAAGAGGAGAAATCCGCCGGAGATGGTTTCTGGGAAGACGGGGGAACAGATGGTGTTCAACCTGAAACTGCAATCCGCCGTGAAACCAATCCATCCATGGGGAGCAAGAGATATCGATCGTCCCCATCGTCTGTTTCTCAAACCAGTCGTTTCCCTTTGGGTTTCCGACATAAACGCTGGCTGAGAAATGGTTGAGAGTGAATTGGACGTGTTGGACGGCGGTGACAGCGAAGCTTGCTATCACGAAAAGAAGTTTTTCGCCCAAATTTGGCAGGAATGAAATGAGGTAAGAGTACCAGATCCAGAAAACGATCATCCCGACAATCTCCTGCCAGCGGCCGGGAACCTTTTTGTTGGATAGAACGAGGAAGACGGATTGAGCATAGAGATTCAGCCTGGCGAAGATCATCACGGGGTAGTAAGAGAGATGCTGGTAGCTGACGAATAATCTTGAGATGGAATCGAAGGGCATGGTTCTGTCGTAGAAGACGGAGGTGAGGGACTGGAAGAACTTGGAGGAGACGGCAAACACCGGCATGTGCTGCAGATCTGGATCGAACTGGAGGTTATTCACAGCTATGTGGTGGGCATTATGCGTTCTCACCCACCATCCGATGCTTATTCCGGTTAGGCAGTTTCCGCAGAGAATCTGAGCCAATCGATTGAAACCGGGGCTGATCATGATGTTGTAGTGGCCGGAATCATGGCCGATGAACCCGGATTGGATCCAGAGCAGACCCATCATCCCGCCGGCGATGAGATGCAGCCAAACGCTGCTGGTGCCGATGATGAAGTAGATGGCGATGGCGAAGAAGACGGAGATCAAGGAGAGAGATAGGAGAACCCCATGGCCCTTATCTTCGTACATGCCGAGCTTGGTGAACTCGGCGACGAGGCGGCGGTAGTCCTTGGAAACGTCGGAGACGCGGTAGTCGGAGAGGTAATACCCGACGAAAAATTGATCGAGGTGTTTCCAGGCGGAAGCCGGATGGAACGCAACGAATGCGTCGGTGGCATCCTGGCCAGCAAGGTTTAGGAGAGGGATCTCGCCGCCGGGATGATCCTTCACCCACTCCGTCGCGTTGTAAACCTTGCCCTGGATCGAGATCCACAGATCCGACGGTGAGTTGTGCTTCTCGAGCTCTTCCGATGAAATATACCTCCTCTGATCCACATCCGCTATCATTACGGCAAACAAAAGGCCGGCCAATAACTCGAGGCGACGTGCGGAATGCTTTGAGAAGGGATGCTTTCGGTCGCTGATCCTCTTCTCTTGCCCCTTCCTTGTTGTTACAAAGAGGAAGAGGAAGAAGAAGAAGAGGGAGAAGAAGAAGAAGAAGAAGGGAGGAGGAAGGCGCGAGGGAAGAGGAAACCCAAATCCTTGGTTAATAGTGACCGATTCTTCTCTGCCGTCCGCTCTGTAACTACATATGTGGAGTTTGGTGTACCGTTCTCTCTATTTCAAACCGCGTCAAAAATGATGCTCACGCATTTTTCTCCTGCAATTTTACAGCGTCACATATATGATATATTATATTTTCTTTTATTATAGAAATTAATTAATCCCTGCAATCCACAAATGTTACTCATCGTGTCCTTCCCGCGAACCACGCTTTTGCTGGATTGCCTCAAAAGTCATTGCTGTCTTACTACTAGTCGGTGCTGCTTTCATAGCAATTTCATTCACTTTTAAGTATTCTTTTATTTGCAGCTTTTATTTGCAAATCTTAAAAATAAAGGTTTATTTGTAAATTAATATTTTCATATTTTTTCGCAGAGTAAATTTAAATTTTAGGAATTGATGTCTTTTTTATTTGAGCAAGGCCGGGCAATGAAGGAACTTTTTCGACAACCTTTTGATCCTGCTCGGGCTAGGCTTAATTTATAACTGGTGTGTGAATAGACGGACCTCCATCTCCCACCACTAATTTAGTGGGGAATCATGGGATAACCACCACGCGCGCGATCGGAGCGTGCGATCTCCCGCACGATCCGCGCATGGAATCCCATCAAGCACGAAAATCGGCTGATGCCGGCCAAAACAGCCGGCCGCCTCCACTCCCCGGCGGCCAACCCCATCAGGCTGAGGGGCTTCCAGTTGGTCGTGGCCGCACCTCGCGGCCACAAACCCGTGGCCGCGAGGCACGGCTGACGCCACCGCCGGCCTTCCCGGCCGGTGGGCGCGACTTCTCCCGCGGTCGCAAGAGGCGGACGCGCGTCGGGGCGGCCTCCGCGGCCGCACCCCGCGGCTGCTCCCCGCGACCGCGGGGAAGCGGCCGCGTCGAGCGCCCGGGGACGTGCGTCGCGGCCCGCCTTTGCGGCCGCGAGACAGTGGTCGCGTGGAGCGACCGGTTCCACGTGCTGCGGCCGGGCCGGGCGCATTCGACCGTCTGCACGCGCCGCGGGCGGCCGACACCAAGGCCATAGAGCGCGGTCGGCGCCAGGGCCGGTCGCACGTGCGACCGCAAGGTGCGGTCGGCGCTAAGGCCAACCGCCCTCCTTGCTCCCGCGCGGTCGGGAGTTCTGTAGGTCACGGCACCTCTTCCTCCCCTGGCGGAGATCTGTCGCCAAGAGGTTGTCGCTCGTTGATGGCAATCCCTCTCCACCATCCGATCATTTCATCGCGATCATCGTCATTCGTTACGTGGGTAACCGCTCACGTAATCACTTGCGTAACCACTATCTTTAGTGGGTGATTTATTTATTTAATCACAGTCTGATCGTAAAAAATATTATAGAAATAATATGTATTTAAAAATATGCTAAATACAGTCTGCAACCAGTAATTTAGGTTGTTACGGTGCGCGGATAGTCGCATAACTATCGTAACCCGCACCTGAAGGCTAAAAAAGGCCTCTAGACCCCTCTTATTTCCAATCTTTTCTCCCCTAGCTTTCTTCTTTCTCAAACCGGAGCTCTGCTGAATTCCTCATACAAATCACCTCCTCCCGTCGAGTCACCTAAGAATTTGTCTAAGTCCATAATACTCTAAGGAAGAAGACGTCACACTTGTTACTTTGAGAATTCTCCTACGTGTGCAACATCCCGCAAGCCTCCACCAACACATCATTACGAACCTTGCAGCAGCATTGAACAGCACATTCGCGTCCGAGAATGTTCGTCACTGCCAGAAAGTAGTAGGAACTGAACTTTATGCGAGGCGGTCTGTTGCCCATCAAGCATTGCAAGATTCTCTTTCATCTCCAAATTATAACAATGAGTGACCTGTCTCCCTCGATTTCACTGACAATCTGTAAACCACCACCAATAGTGAAGTTTGATCGGCACCGAACCAGTCACATAATTTTTTACCCAATTGTGGGGTTTTTTCACGTTAAAATCGTCTTATCTACTTTCTTATTTATTTTGTGACTGTTTGCGCACTTGACCGTTCTACGGGCTTAGGCAGTCTAGTTTAGTCCGGGCTACCAGGAGCATTGCGTTGGTTGCAATAGATCCTATGTCGACGACTCCATCCCAATAATTTGACATGAATTTCACCATTTTGACGTGAATTTCACCACTCTGACGTGAATTTAACCATTTTGTCTCTGATATTGGCTCAAAAGGTTGACAAAGAAGTTCCTCCATTGTCGGGCACTATTCATGAGAAAAAGACATTGATTTCTAAAGTAAAGTTGGTCTGCGGATAGACATTTATAAACATGAAAAAATTGATCTAAGGACAGACGTTTATAATTTGCATATAACAACCGCGTTTTTCCATCCTAGAAAATTGTTTGTAGAAAGCCATTTACTCTTGCGCGATTTTAGACCTACATGTCGACAACTCATTCTTCTCGCAATCCCACTCCGCCTTCGTGCCCGAGGCTTCGTGTTCCTTGAACGATGTGCTCTTCCTCCTCTCCAGCGTACACAAATTAGTTTCTTTCTTCGCAGATGCCTTAATCAGAGGTTTAGGATTGTTGCGGTCAAACTTGACTCCCCGATTAGACCGAAATAACTTGGACCGCCTCAGCTCTTAGAGTGGGCGAGCGCGTACACAGTCGATGAGAGAGAAATTGTACACACAAGATTTTGACGTGGAAAAACCCTTCAATTGGGTAAAAAACTACGCGACCGGGTCTGTGGCGGTCGAAATCCACTATCTGCTTGCGATGACAATTTTCTTGGAGAATCAAGGGAGACAGACCGCTCCTTGTTACAATTTGGTGGTGAGAGAAAAAGGGAGACTTAGGCTTACGACGAGCAATAGACTGCTCCGCGCGAGATTTGTGGCTTTGGCGATGCGCACAAGCGAGCGCTTACTGTCATAGGATTTTCCCTCTTACTGCAAACTCGTGGATTTAAACGAATATCTGACGGAGAAGAGGCCCATAGGAGAATCCTGGCGGTGGAGCGGTGGATCGAAGGATGTATTCGGTATAGCTCTGGTCTGAAGAGGAAGAAAGCAGAGGCGAGAAATGATTATAAATGAGAAGGCATGGGGGTCTTTTTATAGCCTCCAAGAGATGGTTACAAATGTTATGTTGTTATCTGCACACCGTAATCATCAATATCATAACCATGATTATAGTTTTTGGGAGAATACTACCTGTATATTTAATTTTACTAGATGCAACCCTTTACAAAAAATATGCATCCCCCACCACCAAAGGTGGTTACGCGGGTAGTTACCCATGTATCAAACGATTGTGATCGTGACAGAACGATCTGATGACAGGGAAGGCGCCCTAAGAAGGCAAGAAAGGCAGGTGGCCACCACCCAACGAGTGGTCGGCCCCAACGGAGCCGGCAGGTCATCGGCATGTCGCTCCTACGCGTGTTACCTTCATTTCCATCTATCCTCCTCCCATTTCTCCTCCTACGCATGTGAGAGCTCCTTTAGGAATCCCCTGGAGATCTCCCTCACCTTCGAAGACTCATTCAAAGATCTTCAAGTGCCTTGAAGATCCTTTGAATACTGTCATCCCCCTTCGAGCGCCCTTGCTCACTTTCCACCCTACACGCAGTATGCACTCTACCACACGCAAATCAAGCTCCCCATTCACACCGTAACTAGCATTTTAGGCGCAGCACACTCAGCGTTCATAGTGTTCACAGTGCTCATAGAAGACAAAAGTCTATCACTCCAGATTTCTTTGCGCGCAACAGGAGACAAGCCGCAGACACTGAGACGCGTCGAGTGCGCCCTATCAGCTTTCGAGCACTAGCGAAAGACCTCAAAGCATCCAGAGCACGGTGATCCCCACTACAACAAGCAAAACTCTTAGCTCTGCAAGAGGTGGCATGTCACCCTCCAAGCACCTCTCTCACTTTCTCCCAGCGATTGTAACGAGGAGTACCTCGTCGCTCTTGTCTTCTCTTAAAATCTATATACAACACTGGCAATATACTATCTCATATTCGCTGAGAGGGACCTAGAGGCATCAACGGCCAGGTTTGGACTAGCTTTTGGCTAGCTTTGGGCTTCGGACCAGAAGAGCTCCCGCCTAGGAGCAGGCGATAACGTTCGCGTCAAGCCCCGGCCGAGACCCACTTCTGCAAAGAGGCGGGCGAGAAGGCTCGCGCCTCGCGGAAGGCGAGAGCTGGCTCGGTCCGAGGCATCCTTCGACACTCCTTTTTTAGCTTCCGCCGAGTGAAGTCGGGAGGGTTCTCAACACTGGGTTCTCGCCGGGTGGGGCCCAGAGCCTAGGGTAAAATGACCTAGTTGCCATCGGATAAAATTACCTATATGCCCCCAGGGTCTGTATTTAGTATTTCACAACAGTAGGATTTGGCTATTGGAAGGCCATCCAGGGGTAATTAAGTAATTTTAGGTCAGCGAAGGCTATAAATAGACCCACAAGGGCTCCTTAGAAAGCAAGCTTTCATTTTTTTCTAAGACTCTCTAGTGCTTTTTGAGGAGCTCCCAGCCCAGGTTTTGGTTTTTGAGGGGAAGCTCTCAGAGATCTTCCGGGTAAGAGATGAGATCTCTCTGTTGAGGCTTTGGGACAGTTCCAGGTCCTTTGCAACCAGTCAAGGGTCGAGGCTTGAGAGAAGTAGGTGTTGGCTGCACCCTATTTTCGAACTCTCATTGAGGTCAATTTTTGGCTTCCACAGTTCTGGTGCTGAGAGCGCGGAAGGTAGCTGATACAGGAAAGCCTTGAGTTTGGTCATATGGCTGGAGGTGAAGGTGAAGGGTCTTACTCAGGAGGTTCCCCCACCCGAGGAGAGGATCCAACAAGGAAGATGCTGGAAGACTTCAGGCGAGAGGTCCTACAGACCATCAACCTAGCCTTCTCAGCGAGGAGCGAGTGGGAAACCCCTTAGGTTCCAGTAGAGGCGGTCCCGCTCTTGGGCGAGAATGCCCCAGGGCTAGGGCTGTTCACGAACCGAATCGAATCGAATATCTCTTCAATCGAATCCAAATTTCACATATAATGCAGAAATTCGGATTCGGATTCGGATTCGTTCGAATATTCGGATTTGGATTCGAATTCGAATTCGATATGAAATGTTGGATTCGAATTCGGGTTCGAATTAAGATTCGAATTCGAATTCGAACACGGATTCGAATTCGAATTCGAATTTTTCTATTATGAATAATTAAATATATAATTTTATTAAATATATATAATTTTATTTAAGTAATTTTACTATTCGCGAACTATTCGCGAATACTTCGAATAGGGATAAATTTATTCGGATTCGGATTCGAAAATTATTCGAATCCGGATCCGAATCCGAAAATTACGAATATTTATCGAATCTTCACGAATCGAATCTCGAATTATTCACGAACTATACTATTTGATAACAGCCCTACCCAGGGCACCGCCCCGGGAAGGAGGTCCCGACGGAGGTTGGCGAAAGGGACATTGCCGCGCGGGAGCTCTTCCCAGGCCAGTGCCCCGGAAAGGAGGTTACGGCAGAGATCGGCGAGAGGGAGGTAACAGTGTGAGAGCTCTTCCCTGGGCACGGCCTCGCGGATCAGGCCAGCCATCCGAGGCCGCGAGACGTACCCTCTCAGCAGGCAGGTGGCGAGAGCCCCTTTAGTGAGCTCATCATCTCAGCTCAGGTGTCGGAGGGGTTTCGGGAGCCTGACATGTCCTACTACTCGGGAAAATATTACCCTGTACAGTGGTTCGAAGACGTGGTTTCGATAAGGAAGATGGCGGATGCCTTCAAGTGTCGGTTGTTTTTCATCACGTTGAAGTAGAAGGCCCGGGACTAGTTCCACCAGTTTCCGGCGAGTTTGATCTACAACTTTGAGGATCTGCGTCGAGGGTTCCTGTTGAGGTTCTCAACATCGAAGAAGCGGAAGTAGGATGTAGAGTGTCTGTTTGCAGTGAGGCAGAAGCAGGATGAGACACCGGGTCATTACGTTGACCGGTTTCAGGAAGAGATCCTCCTGGTTCAGGAGGTCCCAGGGTACGCGCTGATGCTCGCCTTCACCCTGGGACAGAGATTGGGATTCTTCAGCATAGAGTTAAAGAGAGTGTCCCCCCCTCTCTTTTGATGAGCTCATGGAGAGGGCGGCGAAGGAGATAAACTTTGAAAGAGCTAATCTGGCTTTTGCCAGGAAGCTGGCCTGGTTGGCAGAGGATGATGTGAAGGAACCAGCAGCAGGAAGGCAGAGGGAGCAGAGGGAGCAGAGAGAAGAGAGAAGGAGGGAGGAACCCAGAGGGTATGGGCAGCATCATGGATGGGGGACCCGGGAGCCGAACAACCAGTTGGGTTGGAGGCCCCAGGAGGGTCACCCTTAGGGCCAAGGAGGAGGCTTCCAGGGAAGAGACAACTTCCGGGAGCCGAGGAGGTTCGATCAGCTGGCATGGAGGCAGGGCCCGAGGGGTCACTTCCCAGTGCAGCAAGAAGCAATGGAAGTCGGCAGAGGTAGAGGAGCAAGGAGAGGAGTTCGAGGAGGATCCGGAAGATGGGGAGGTGGAGAAGGAAGAGGGGGCAGGGCGGCGTTGCTCTTCTATGAATTCCACTAGAAGGACGGTCACGCAACAGCCGCCTGCCTGAAGTTCTTGGAGATCAGAGAAGCTAGGGGGCTGGGGAGGCAGGATCCGCCGGTAAGGATCATGGAGGTCTATTAGGGAGAAGGGGAAGATAGGTGTGAGGACAGAGCAGATGTGGGGACCCGGGGGGGATCGGGGTGATCCACGGAGGAGTTGGGATTGAGGCAACTCGCAAGGGGAGCCTTCAGACCATGTTCCGAAGGGGGGTCGCCTAAACCTCCCTGACACCCCCTCCAGAAGAAAAAATCACCTTTTCATCACCAGACATGCCGGACTACGAGGATCATTTCTTTGACGCCCTCGTGATCCAGACAGCAGTGGAGAACTTCACGGTCTCCAGGATATTGGTGGACAACGGGAGCTCCGTGAATGTGATCTTCAAGAAGGCTTTTGATGAGTTGAAGATCGAGGGAAAGAGGGTCTTGGCTTCAGATGGAACGTTATTTGGGTTTTCTGGAGAAAGGAAGGAAGTAGGAGGTGTAGGGTTGTATGTGAAGTTGGGGGGGCGTGTCACGGAACTGTAGGTTCGTGATAGTGGGCTCCCCAAGCAGCTACAATGCCATCTTCAGACGCCCCCTCATCAGCGCCTTTCGATGTGTCCCCTCCTCGTTCCATCAGTGCCTCATGTTCAACAACGGAGGGGTGCTGGTTAGGATCAGGGGGGACCCGAATATGGCAAGGTAGTGTTACGTAACGGCGATTAACACCATGTCTTGGATGGTAGAAGTAGAAAAGCTGGAGAGGGAGATGGCGGAGTAGGAGGAAGTTATTAGAGAGGAGGAGGTGAGCCCTAAGGAGCAAAGAGGAAGAGGTGTGCATGAGGCCTAGAGGGGCGTGGAGGTCGAGCAACAGCAACAGGAGAGCATGGAGGAGGCGATGGAGGTAGAGGAGGAGCGAGCAGTAGGAGGAGTTGAGAGGGAGGCCTAGAGGGGCATGGAGGTCGAGCAACAGCAACGGGAGAGCCTAGTGGATGTGATGGAGGTAGAGGAGCGAGCAGTAGGAGGAGTTAAGAGGGAGGCCCAGAGGGGGCGTGGAGGTCGAGCAACAGCAGCGGGAGAGCCTGGAGGAGGCGATGGAGGTAGAAGAGGATCGAGCAGAATGAGGAGTTGAGAGGGAGGGACAGAGGGGCGTGGAGGTCGAGCAGCAGCAGCGGGAGAGCCTAGAGGAGACGTTGGAGGTTGAAGAAATAGGAGGGGAGGAAGAGTTTGGACAAAAGGAAGAGGCGAGGGCCGGCTGGGAGCAGTCGCGACTGGAGCCGGCTGAGGAAGTGGTTGAGATGGAGGTCTTCACCAGTGCAGGGCAGGTGCAGAGGGTGCGGATCAGCGTGGGCTTAAGTCCCAAGGACCAGGAGTGAGTGCGGGCCTGCATCCAGAGAAACGTCGACATCTTTGCTTAGAGCTCGGCGGACATGTCGGGCATCAATACGGATGTGGTCTGCCATCGCCTGAACCTGGACCCCCGGACGCTCCCCATTCGCCAGAAGATGAGGAACATCACCACCAAGCTTGAGGAGCCCATCCGCGAGGAGGTCAAGAAGCTCCTGGAGGCTGGCTTCATCTCGGAGATCCAGTATCTGGGCTGGATCTCCAACGTGGTAATGATTAAAAAAGGGGAGGGAAGTGACGTATGTGTATTGACTTTTCTTTATTGAATAAATCATTGTTGAAACCGAGAAATCGGTCTCTTGTGGAGTTCGACCCTTGGGGAAGGGGTGGTCGCACACCTACTTCGCTCCTACAAGAAAAACAACAAAGGAAAGGAGAGCAAAGGACTAGACCAAGGGCCCGGCTTGGAGGTCCCACCACAAACCTGGAAGATCACTGAGCACTTCCCCTCCTTAGCCAAATGTCAGGCTAAGGTACCTCAGAAAGCGCTAGAAGACTGGGGAACAAGTAAGCTTGCCTTCTGAGGTACCCCTTGGGTCCTATTTATAGGATTTTGAGGATGGTCTGTAAATAGCGAACCTCTGCTGCCTTAAGATTACCAAAAGCTCCTCGGGCTGGCCTGCCAACAGCTGAACTCCGCTGTTCTGAACAGCTATATGCAGCCCACTTGGGTCTGCCAACAGCGAGACCCCGCTATTTTGACTGGCTAGGGGCAGGCCAACGGGGCAAAACAGTAAAAAACCCTCCCCCCGGGGGTCGAGCGAGCAGCCCTTCAATGCTTCCACTCAGCGTGAGGCGCGGGCAGGGCTGGCTCGCCGGGAGGGCGGGCTGACCCGCCTAGGAGAGGCGGGAGAAGCTAGCCCGCCAAAGGCGGCGCGGGCAGGGCTGGCTCGTCGGGAGAGGGCAACCTGACCCGCCTAGAAGAGGTGGGAGGAGCTGGCCCGCCAAAGGCGGCGCGGGCAGGGCTGGCTCGCCGGGAGAGCGCAGGCAGGGTTGGCTCGCCGGGAGGGCGCAGGCCGACCCACCTAGGAGGGTGCGGGCCAGGCTGGCTCGGTTGGGCAACCCTTCAATGCGCGAGTCAGGGGGGGGCGGCTTGCTGCCTGAGTCCCTTCGGCGAACACGGGGTTGTACATAATCCTTGCTCTTTACGAGCTTTTGAAAAAGGGCTCGGAAAGAAACATCCAACCCTCACGTGTTCGGCGAAAACCTTGCTGAGCTAGAGGGAATCTTTTGGTGGGACCCACCCTTCGCTATAAATAAGTTGTCCGGTCTCTGGGTTAACTCCTCTTCTATTTCCCCTTTTCGCGATCTATAGCCGCGAGATGCCTATGTCTGAGGAGATGCGAGCTCATTTGGCAGCTGCGAGGGATGGTGTCCGGGTTGCGGCTCTCGAAGCCTCCCCGTGGCTAGCGCGCGGGTCACCTGGCCCCCTTTTTAAGCCAAAGAAAGCGAAGATCGTCCAGCGATCTTTAGGGCACGACGACCCTACATCCAGCTCGGCCGGCGGTGTCGAGGTCATCCCTGAGGTATATGCGCTTCCCTTGCTCGATCCTTCCCTCCCCCACCCCTTGACTTTTCTTTCCTTTTGGTAGGAGACGTCTCGGGGAGCCAGGGCAGAAGAGGGAGATCCCGGGCATTCTGCTCTGGCGGCGGCCGATCGGGTGGCCAGTCCCCTGCCGCAGGAACCTGTCCCTCTCGTGGTTCCTCCGTCATCAAGGCCTCACGGCCTGGGAAAACCCTTCGTTACTCTTGGAGGAGAACCCTTCCAGGGTCGGTCAGGCACCTCTATGCCTACTGATGATGCGGGTGACGTACCGACGCCAGGTAAACCCTCTGACTTTGGCCTACTTGCGTTCATCGCTCCTTCTGATCTTACCTCTGTAGGTTATAACGTGGTCTCTTCGTCTGATGCCGAGATGAGCGGAGGATACTCCCCCACCCAGACGTGGACAGCATCTCTGAGTACCTGGGAGACCCGAGTGATGCCGAGAGGATGAAGAAGCAGGTAAAGCAATTGTTTCAAAAGCATACGTTGCTGCTACAGGAGGTCTTCGACAGAGTGGAGAAAGATAAGGCCGAGACGGAGGAGCGAATCGCGGCTTTGGAGGGAGCGATACTTTCTTCTGACGAGGACGAGGCGACGTCTCTAGGTGGGCATATCACGCGAGCTGAGGGGCGACTGAGGCGTGCCTCGGAGCAGATCCATAGGACCCAGCAGGAGCTGTCGGCGGTCCGCGAGTATCACTATCCTCGCGTACCGCCCCGAACCGGCACGGGGAGGGGAGGTAGGTGGAAATGGATCCCATGTTGAGTTCGCCCTCCCCTCGCCGGTCATTATTCGTCAGGTCCGGGTCGCCCCACCTGCGGCGGTAATGCTCAGGGTGTTTATCTCTTTACTTCCATCAGTCTAGACGTTTGTAATAATTCAGGACTACTTCGCCAGTCGCGGGCTAATATTTATTGCAATTTTTCTCTAGATTGTGCCATCGTTCAGACTCCTGTGGATTGTGCAGGCGAGAAGCCCTGACTCGGCCGACCTTTCCTTGCACGGGCTCGGCCTTGCCGAGTCGCCACGCCGGGCCCTTTTCCTATACTGGCGAAGGCGAGACGGTCTCGCGAGTCACGTGACAGGTGACTCGCGCGCGGGTCAGAACTGGCCCACTCGACGGCTGCAGCTTAATCATGCGGGCGCGAGTGCAGGCTGTTTGTAGCGGACTGGCGGGTTGGCGAGAACCCGGCTTGGGTTCGGAATTCGAAATGTCAGGGCCTTATTGCTATCCACACTTTCCCGCCGAAGAAAGCTTTTCCCGCCCTTTCTCACCCTATAAATAGACCATGGCGGCCCTTCCACACCTACCGTATTTAAGGCTTCTTTCCCCCCTAGCTCTTTGCAAAAAGACCTTTGTTCCGCTCGGCGAGATATCTGCAAGATGGGTGGAGGTTGTGGTGAGGCGGAGGGGAGGGCCAAATACGCTTGGACCTTCTCTGAGCATGACTTCCCTCCCGCCGTCCTTACGGAGGGGGAATTTGTAGACGCGATTGGCCACTTCGTCCCGCCAGGTTTTGAGGCGAGGAGGCCCAGGAAGGGGGAAAGGGTGAACGAACTATTCGTCGACGAGCTCGCGTTCCCGGTGGCCCATTTTGAGGCGGGCCTTCGGCTCCCCCTATGGCCGGAGGTCCGCCAAATCTTCAAGTATTACGGGGTGGTTCCCGGGCAAATGACCCCGAACTCCATCGCAGTGATCATCGGGTTCGCCTGCTACCTGTGAGAGGAGAAAATAGAGTTCAGCCTCGCGGTATTCCACAAGCTCTTCTCTTTTCGGGCGAATAAGGACGGGACCGCCTTCTTCTCCAGCAGCCACGTCAAAGTGCGGGAAACCGTCAATAAGAGCCACAACTGGCTCAAGAAGTTTATCTTCGTCAAGGGGGACTTCGGCAACATCCCCTTCTCGTCGGTCCAGCTCAGCGAGGCGAGCTACCGCCCCCCGGCCCTAGGGGGTTACGAAGCGGGGCTGTTCGGGTTCTTCGCCGGGAAGAACTTCGAGGTGGCCTACCTCCGTAGGAACCTGAACGACCTCGTCCCTGTCCCGCCTGGTGAAGGTAAGCGGCTCGCCCCATCTACGCATCCTTGAATTCTTCAATTTTTTTCTAAGTTCCATTTTCTGTAGGCGAGCGCAACATCCCTATCCATCCGCCGTATGAGAGCGCGCGACTCGCCGCCGGCGAGCTAGCGCGGGCCAAGGCGGAGGCTGCCGCCCATCGCGAGCTCTCGGCTCCTATCCTCGCGAAGAGGCCCAGCCGCGAACAGCCCCAAGATCCGTCACCGCCTAAGAAGTCGAAGAAGGCGGGTGGCTCGCCTCCCTCGGCTCGAGACAAGGGTAAGGCCCCCGCGAGCAAGCCGTCCGCCGTCCACGCCCCCACGACCTCTCCTGCCGTCAGATCTTCAGGCGAAGAGGCGGGCATGTCGCAGCCGCCGGAGGAGGTTCGGCCCGCTGGGAAGGCCATCCCTCGGGGCCATCGTAACTTCGGCTACGGCGAGGGGCCCGCCGACGAGGAATGAGTCCCGCTGCTTCAGTGGGATAAGGAGACAACCAGGGTCTACGTATCCTCGCTGCTGCCGAGCTGGTTGGAAGATTACTCCAGTAGCGGGACGCCTACAACCTCGCCTTCGGTGTCTACGGGCGAGAGGACGCCGCTGTCTACGACGAAGAGGCAACTCGGGTGCTGATTTATGAAAGCGCGCGGGCTCAGTTCCGCAGCCTCGAGCTGGCCCATATGGTCGGTCAGCGATGTCTTTGTCTGGATAAGAGCGCTCCATCCCTCACCAAGATAATCGAAGAGAAGGAGGCAGCCCGCCGACTAGCTCGAGAAGAGGCGGACGGGCTGCGGAAGCAGGCTGATGCGTCGGAGGCCGCTCTCGCTCAATACCTAGGTGGAGAGGTAGGTCCCTTGACTAGCCTCAACCTTCATTCCCTCCCGCATAACTTAATTAAGTTTTTCTCCTTTTCACAGGATGCGGCGACTGCCAGCCGGCTGGGTACTGAGGTCGCCACCCTCCAATAGGAGAAGCAGGCGCTGCAGAAGCGAGTGGACGCGTTGGAGGCCACAGCAACCGCCCCGCCGCCATCTACAAGCATCTTCCAGCTCGCTCATTACAGCGATCACGAGATCGAAGTGATGATGCAGAAGAACGCGTCCAACGCTGCAAAGTACACCTTCTGGATGCTTCAGAGGGCCGACCTTATCAAGGACGACGGTGTCAAGCTTTTGGCAAGAGAGGTGGTACCGGAGCTATTCCTTCCGGTACCGGAGCCGGGCGACGGGCCATACCACCCCATTTAAGGGCCCGCCGCCTAGGGCTCGCCTCGCCGAGAGCTTGCATTCGTCCTACTTTTGTTGTGGCGGCGACGCGGGCTAGAGCCCAGTTTTGTAATAGCTTTATCTTTTTTGAATTTTGTCAATGTAAGAAACTCTTCTCTGAGTTGAAACGTGAATACCCTTATTTCTTGCACTCGCCTCTTGATTCTCGCGCTAATTGTGATTTCTTTTATCCTTGAATATTTTCATGGACGCCGTAATGGTGAGCGAGCGAGTGAGGTCGTCCGCTCGCTTTGAACTCTGAACTTAGGCTTAGGAGCGAGGGGTAGGTCGGGTGGTCGCGATGCGAGAGAGAGACTTGTGGATTCCCTTAGGGCTCGCTAACCCATCCGCGTCATTGGGTGGGCGAGAGACACCTGGCGCGCAACTGGACCCTGGGCGAGCCAGCTTCCGAGGCATTGGCGCGGTTGTGTTGTCGTCATCCGGGCCCTCTTCCTTGGGGAACGCCGTCCTCTAGGCCGGAGCCGGCTCCCCTTACTCGTCATCATGTCGGGGTCCCCTTGTCAACCCGCCGATTCGTTCGAGGCTCTCTGCCGAGATAGAGAATCCACTCGGGGTCCAAGGCAGACTCCTCCGACAGACATCCAGCCCTGCCAGCTTGATGGAAGCCTGGCAGCGGGATCTGCTCGGGGTCTGAGACAGACTCCTCCGAGTGATATCCATCCCTACCAGCTTGATGGGAGCCTGGCAGCGGGATCTGCTCGGGGTCTGAGGCAGACTCCTCCGAGTGACATCCAGCCCTGCCAGCTTGATGGGAGCCTGGCAGCGGGATCTGCTTGGGGTCTGAGGCGGACTCCTACGAGTGACATCCAGCCCTGCCAGCTTGATTGGAGCCTGGCAGCGGGATCTGCTCGGGGTCTGAGGGAGACTCCTCCGAGTGACATCCAGCCCTGCCAGCTTTATGGGAGCCTGGCAGCGAGATCTGCTCGGGGTCTGAGGCAGAATCCTCCGAGTGATATCCAGCCCTGCCAGCTTGATGGGAGCCTGGCAGCGGGATCTGCTCGGGGTCTGAGGCAGACTCCTCCGAGTGACATCCAGCCCTGTCAGCTTGATGGGAGCCTTGCAGCGGGATCTGCTCGGGGTCTGAGGCGGACTCCTTCGAGTGACATCCAGCCCTGCCAGCTTGATGGGAGCCTGACAGCGGGATCTGCTCGGGGTCTGAGGGAGACTCCTCCGAGTGACATCCAGCCCTGCCAGCTTGATGGGAGCCTAGCAGCGGGATCTGCTCGGGGTCTGAGGCAGACTCCTCCGAGTGACATCTAGCCCTGCCAGCTTGATGGTGGCCTGGCAGCGGGATCTGTTTGGGGTCTGAGGCAGACTCCTCCGAGTGACATCCAGCCCTGCCAGCTTGATGGGAGCCTGGCAGTGGGATCTGCTCGGGGTCTGAGGTAGACTCCTCCAAGTAACATCCAGCCCTACCAATTTGATGGGAGCCTGGCAGCGGGATCTGCTCGGGGTCTGAGGCAGACTCCTCCGAGTGACATCCAACCCTGCCAGCTTGATGGGAGCCTGGCAGCGGGATCTGCTCGGGGTCTGAGGCAGACTCCTCTGAGTGACATCCAGCCCTGCCAGCTTGATGGGAGCCTGGCAGCGGGATCTGCTCGGGGTCTGAGGTAGACTCGCGTTTGCGCTTTTCATCGTCGGGGCACAAGTTCATCAACAGAGGTTTTATTAGAAAATTGAAGCGACGTTTACATGACTCAGGGAAAAAAACGTTTCAAGTCATCACCACTCCAGGTGAGACTCAAGGTCTCGCCCTCCACATTCCGGAGGCGGTACCCTCCTAACTTCAATGCCTCCTGTACGATGTACGGTCCCTCCCAGTTGGGATTAAGCTTCCCCACGGTGGCTGACCTCCCCGCGGCGTCCACCTTTCTCAAGACCAAGTCCCCTTCCGTGAATTGTTTGACTCTGACGTGCTTGTCGAAGTATTTGGCCATTCTCCTCTTCACTTCCTATTGCCTGATGGCTGATAGATCTCGCGATTCCTCAACCATGTCGAGTGAGAGCCGCAGTTCCTCCTCGTTCTCGGTCCTCCATTCCTCTCTGCCCTCTCCGGCCTCGACCACCCGGGGGGTTCGAACCTCAAACTCTACTGGAAGCACCGCCTCGCACCCATGAGAGAGCTTGAAAGGAGTCTCTCCTGTCGCCGTATTAGGTGTGGTTCTAAGGGCCCAGAGGACCGAAGGGAGTTGCTCCACCCAGCTTCCTCTCAGATTCTCTACCTTCTTTTTGAGGAGGTTAACAATGATCTTGTTCGCCGCTTCTACCTGCCCGTTGCTCCTGGGGTGATGAATCGAGGTGAACCTGAGGTCAATCCCAAGCTATTCGCAGAAGCTGATGAACTCGGCGCTGGCGAACTGAGGGCCATTGTCTGTGATGATGGCCTGGGGCAACCCATGATGGCAGATAATCTCCCCCCCCCCCATATGAAGTTCCTGATGACCTGGGAGGTTACCTTGGCAAACGCCTTAACTTCCAACCACTTGGAGAAGTAATCAATCATTACGAGTATGAACCTTCTCTGGCCGCTGGCCTGGGGGAAGGGCCCAACCAAGTCCATTCCCCAGATGGCAAATGGCCAGGGGGCTGTGATACTCCTGAGGCATTGGGCCGGCTGTAGCTGTAGGGGGGCGAACAACTGGCACTTGTGGCATTCCTTCGCGAACTTCGCCGCGTCTCGTCTCAGGGTCGGCCAAAAATACCCCTGCATGATGATACGACCTTTTAAGGTTCGACTCCCGTAATAGCTCCCGCACTCCCCGGAGTGAGTTTCTTCTAAGATCCTCGGGACCTCCCCCTCAGCCACGCAGCGTGCCAACATCCCGGAGAGGGTCTTTCGGTATAGCTGGCCGTCTCGCAGGATATAATATGCCGACTTGTACTTGAGCTTTTTCCTATCCATCCCTTCTGGATACTCCCCAGTGGACAGGTACGTTGTGAAGGGATCCATCTACGAGGGGTGTTGTTCCACCTCCATCAGCTCCCCCTCTTCAATGGATGGGCGGAAGAGATCTGTGAGGGTACCCCCCACCCGGGGGCCATGCTTTGCCAGCTGATCTACTTGCTCGCTCTCTTCTCTGGGTACGTGTCAAATGGAAAAGGTCTGGAAGGTGCCGATGACTCCCTTTACCTTCGCCAAGTAGAGCTGCAGAGTCGGCTCCCTTGCCTCAAACTCCTCGTTAATCTGGGAAGCCACCACCATGGATTCAGTGAGGATCTCCACATCATGCACGCCTAGTTCCCTAGCCAAACGCAGACCCGCAATCATGGCCTCGTACTCGGCCTGATTGTTGGTGATGGGGAAGTGTATCACCACTGTCTGCTAGATCCTCGTTCCCTGGGGGCTCTCTAGGATGATTCCAACCCCAAGTGAATGCCTCCCTGAAGCACCGTCCACCATGAACTTCTAAGGAACCGGGCGAGTGAGCTCCTCCTCTGCCACCTCAATCACATAGTCAGCAAGGAAGTCGGCCATGGCCTGGGCCTTGATCGAGAGGCGATGGACGAAGGAGATGTCGAACTCGCTCAATTCTACCGACCACTTAGCCAGTCTTCCTGAATGCTCCACCCCCTCGAAGATGTTGTGGAGGGGGTGGTCAGTCACCACTCGGATCGTGTGTGCCTGGAAGTAAGGTTGGAGCCTCCGGGCCGAGATGATTAGAGCAATGGCCAGCTTCTCCAGAATAGGGTAGCGGAGCTCAGCCTTCCTCAACACCCTGCTCACATAATAAACCGGGAGCTGTTTCCTACCCTCTTCCCGAACTAGGACAGAACTCACGGCCTCCACCCCGACCCCCAAGTACAAGAATAAGTCCTCCCCCTCCTTTGGCCCCTGGAGCAAGGGGGCCTGAGTCAACTGCCTCTTCAAGGCCTGGAATGCCTCCTCGTACTCCGAGGTCCATTCGAACTTCCGGCCTCCTCTCAAGGTCTTTAAGAAGGGAGAGCACTTCTCCCCGGCTCGTGAGATCAACCTGCTCAACCCCGCCAGCTTCCTCGTCAATCGCTGCACCTCCTTTGCATCCTGAGGCGACCCCAACTCCATAATCGCCCGGACCTTGTCGGGGTTGGGTTCCACCCCAACGGGGGTGAGGAGGTGGCCCAGAAATTTGCCCCTGCTCGCCCCGAAGATGCACTTCAAGGGATTCAGCCTCATCTTGTACTTGCGCAGGGTGGTAAAAGTTTCCTCCAGATCCTGGAGGTGAGAGTCGTCGTCTCGACTCTTGATCATGAGATCGTCAATGTACACTTCCAAGTTCCTTCCCTTCTGCTCTCGAAAGACCCTGTCCATCATTTTTTGATAAGTCACCCCTGCGTTCTTTAGCCCGAAGGGCATCATTTTATAATAGTAGCATCCATCCCCGGTGATGAAATAGACATCTTTGATGTCGGGAGGGTTCATCCTGATCTGGTGATAACCTGAAAATGCATCTAAAAAACTCATTACAGGGAAACCAATGGCTGAGCCAACCAGCGCGTCGATCTGAGGTAAGGGATAACAATCCTTACGGCATGATTTATTAAGAAGCGAAAAATCAACATACATACGCCACCGGCCGTCTCCTTTTTTAACCATTACAACATTGGAGACCCAACCAGGGTATTGGATCTTGGATACAAAACAGGTCCTAATGGGCTTGGCCACTTCCTCTCGAATCGGCTCGGCCAACCTATCCGCGATGGGCCTCTTCTTCTGCTGGACTGGGCGAGCCTCCGGATCCAGGTTGAGGCAATGGCAGGCCACATCGGCATCGATCCCGGGCATCTCTGCAGCGCTCCAGGAAAAGATGTCCACGTTCCTCTGGATGCACTCAAGCATCTTGCCATGGGGCGGGGTCAGCCCCCCGCTGACGCGAACCTTCTCCACCTTGCCTCCGAGGGTGAGAACCTCCATCTCCACCACCTCTTCCGCCACTTCCAGGCGAGGCCTCTCCCCCATTCCTCAACCTCCCCTCCTCCTGGGGTGAAGGCCTCTGCTTCGGCTTCTTCCACGGCCATTGTCTCGGCCGGCTCTTGAACTTCCTTCACTTCTTCCTTCTGGGCGCAGCTTCCCTCCACTTCCATCTCCTCCGGACAAGCCCTCTGATCTGCCTCCTCCATCCTTCACCCCATCTCTTCAGCGCCCTCCTGCCATGAGATAGAGTTTACGGCTCTGATCCCTCCCCGGGTTCCCACGTCTGCCCGGTCTTTGCACCTGTCCTCCTCTGCCCGAGGCAGGACCTCCTCGATCCGCACCCCTTGGCGGTCTCGCTGCTGTTGCTGCTCCCTATTTTCTCTCATCTCGAGGAACTCCGGGCACGTGGTCGCGGCGTGCCCTTCCTCCTGATGGAATTCACAGTAGGGTAACTCCACCCTAACCTCCCTTCTCCTCCATCGCGCTGCTCTTCTCCTCTCCCCCAGGGCTACGGCCATAGCCTCCTCTTGGTCGGGGAGGGGGAGACTCTGGTCCTGCCTCCCACCTGGAGGATAGAACCGGCCCTGGCCTCCCTGGCGGTAGTCCCCTCCGCGGAACCCTCTCCTCACCCCCTGCTCCTGCCATTCGGGCCTCTACCCTAGCCGATGATTCGGCTCCTGGCGCCCCCACCTGGGCTGCTGCTGTGGCTGCTCCCTGTTCCGGGGCTCGGCCCTTCTCTCCTCATAGCCTCTTCCTCCTCTGGGTCTCTCCTCTTCCATGGCCCACCTGGCCAGCCTCCGGGCAAACTCTGGATTCGACGCCTCCCCGTCGACCTCCCTTGCCGCCCTCTCCATCAACTCTTCGAATGAGAGGGGGGATCCTCTTCAATTCCATCCTGAAAAAACCCTGCTGCAATCCCAGGGTGAAGGCCATCATCAGAGTGTGGCCAGACATCTCCTGAACCTGGGTGACTTCCTCCTGGAAGCGATCGACATAGCTCCCCAGGGTCTCATTCACCCCCTGCCTGATGCGGAACAGGGACTCCGACTCCCTCTTCCTCTTCTTCGAGGTTGTAAACCTCCGCATGAACCCCCGGCGGAAGTCCTCGAAGTAGTAGATGGAACTAGCCGGCAGCTGGTGAAACCATTCCCTGGCCTTCTCCTTTAGGGTGATGGCGAAGAGCTTGCATTTGAAGCCATCCGACATCTGTCGGATCGAGACCACATCCTCGAACCATTGGACATGCTGGACCGGGTCTCCCTTCCTGGTGTAGTAGGACATCTCGGGCTCCCTGAACCCATCTGGAACTGGCGTTGAGGAGACCAGCTCGCCTAAGGGGCTCTCTCCTCCCACTGGCCGATCGGGAGGATCTCACGCCCCCAACTCATCGAGTCCGCCGCTGCTCCCCGATCCAGGGAAGAGTACTCGCCCGGGGAGCTCGGCACCCCGGTTCTATTCAGCTACTTCCTTCCCTGCTCGTCCGGCGGGTGCGGCCTCTCCGAGCGTTGGATTCGCGGGAACCGGAATTGCTGGAGTCGAGCTCTCGGCACGCGTACCGAGTGCGAACCGAACCAGGCCAAGTAACTCCTGCCTGAAGTCCTCGAACATTCCCATGGTGGCGAAAGGGGGAGGGGGTGGCGAGTCGGTCCTGTCCGATCCTTGCCCTTCTCCTCCCATCATCGAGCTCGTTGAAGGTTTTCTGTGCTGACCACGGTCCACGCTCACCGCACCAAAATATTGAAACCGAAAAATCGGTCTCTTGTAGAGTTCGACCCTTGGGGAAGGGGTGGTCGCGCACCTACTTCGCTCCTGCAAGAAAAACAACAAAGGAAAGGAGAGCAAAGGACTAGACCAAGGGCCCGTCTCGGAGGTCCCACCATAAACCCGGAAGATCACTGAGCGCTTCCCCTCCTTAGCCAAATGTCAGGCTAAGGTACCTCATAAAGCGCTAGAAGACTGGGGAACAAGTAAGCTTGCCTTCTGAGATACCCCTTGGGTCCTATTTATAGGATTTTGAGGATGGTCTGTTAATAGCGAACCTCTGCTGACTTAAGATTACCAAAAGCTCCTCGGGATGGCCTGCCAACAGCTGAACTCTGTTGTTCTGAACAGCTATATGCAGCCCACCTGGGTCTGCCAACAGCGAGACCCCGATGTTTTGACTGGCTAGGGGCAGGCCAACGGGGCAAAACAGTAAAAAATCCTCCCCCCCGGGGGGGTCGAGCGAGCAGCCCTTCAATGCATCCACTCAGCGTGAGGCGCGGGCAGGGCTGGCTCGCCAGGAGGGTGGGCTGACCCGCCTAGGAGAGGCAGGAGAAGCTGGCCCGCCAAAGGCGGCGTGGGCAGGGCTGGCTCGCCGGGAGAGGGCGGGCCGACCCGCTTAGGAGAGGTGGGAGGAGCTGGCCCGCCAAAGGCGGCGCGGGCAGGGCTAGCTCGCCGGGAGAGCGTAGGCAGGGATGGCTCGCCGGGAGGGCGCAGGCCGACCCACCTAGGATGGTGCGGGTCAGGCTGGCTCGCTTGGGCAACCCTTCAATGCGCAAGTCAGGGGGGCCCGCCTGGTTGCCTGAGTCCCTTCGGCGAAAATGGGGTTGTACAATCATGCCCCAAGGATTGCTACCCCCTGCCTCGGATCGACGCGCTGGTTGATTCAGCCGTTGTTTTTTCTATTATGAGCTTTTTGGATGCTTTTTCAGGTTATCACCAGATCCAGATGCACCGTCCCGATGTCAAGGATGTCTCCTTCATTACGAGGGAGGGATGCTTCAGCTATAAGATGATGCCCTTTGGGTTGAAAAATGTAGGGACTACATACCAACGCATGATAAATTGGGTCTTCTAGGGTCAAAGGGGGCGGAACTCGGAGGTCTATGTCGAAGACCTAATGGTCAAGAGCAAGTGTGTGGATTCACACCTATGGGACCTGGAGGAAACGTTCACCACCCTACAAAAGTTCAAGATGAGGCTGAACCCCTTGAAGTGTGTCTTCGGGGCGAGCCACGGGAAGTTCCTTGGGCATCTTCTGACCCCAGCAGGGGTAGAGCTTAACCCGAATAAGGTGAAGGCTATCCTAGAGCTGGAGTCACCGCGCAAAGCCAAAGAGGTCCAGCGCTTGACAGGCAAGCTGGACTTGCTAAGTAGATTCCTCTTCAGGTCCTGAGAAAAATGCTCATCATTCTTTAAGGTGATGCGAGGTAATCAAAGGTTTGAGTGGATCGTCGAATGTGAAGAGGCTTTTCAAACCTTAAAGATGCAGCTCTCCCAAGCTCCGCTACTTCAAAGCCCAAAGGAGGGGGAAGACCTGGCCTTATATCTCGGGGTAGGAATAGAGGATGTGAGCTCTGTCCTGGTCAGGGAAGAGGGGAAGAAGCAGTTGCCCGTCTACTACGTTAGCCGGATCTTGAAGAAGGCGGAGCTCCGCTATCCCATCTTAGAAAAGCTGGCGTATGCTCTAATCATCTCGGTAAGGAAGCACCGGACATACTTCCAAGCACATATGATCAGGGTAGTGACATACCATCCTCTTTGCAAGATCTTTGAAGGGGTGGAACACTCTGGAAGGTTGGCCAAGTGGTCCATCGAACTGAGCGAGTTTGATATCTCATTCGTACCAAGGCTCTCCATTAAGGCACAGGTGGTGGCCGACTTCCTGGCAACCTATGTTGTTGAGGTCGGGGCAGAGGAGTCGCGGCCGCAGGGAGCATGGAGGATGATGGTTGACGGGTCCTCAAGAAAACATTCCCTTAGGGGAGGAGTGGTGTTGATAAGCCCCCAGGGGGTCACTATAAAACAGGCGGTGGTCTTGCACTTCCCAGTGACTAATAACCAAGCAGATTATGAGGCCGTGATAGCCGGCCTTCGGTTGGCAAAAGAGCTTGAGATTCAGGATGTGGAGGCTTTTACGGACTCGCTGGTGGTAGCATCGCAGATCCGAGGGGAGTTCGAAGCTAGGGAGCCCACCCATGTGAAGTACTTGTCCAAGGTGATGGTGATCATCAGAGGGTTCCAGACGTTCTCAATCCAACACGTCCCTAGGGAAGAGAGTATAGCAACCAATCGGCTGGCTTAATTTGGACCTCGGGGGGAGGAACCCTGGCCGAGCTTTTTCGACCAACAATCGAAGAAGGAGAATTGATGGAGGTGGATCGGCGACCCTCATGGGTGGATCCCTTGGTGACCTTCCTGCCCATTAGCGAGCTTCCGGAGGGGGTTAAGGATGCCAAGAGCTTCAGGCACAAGGCAGCTCACTATCTAATGCTCGAAGGGGGGTTATACCGGAAGATATTTTCAGGGCTCCTGGCGAGATGTGTGACCGAAGAGGAGATCCTGAGGATCCTTGAGGAGGTACATTTAGGCGAGTGCGGCAGCCACTTAGGAGGAAGAACGTTGGAAGCAATGGTGGTAAGGCATGGGTACTTCTGGTAGACCCTGAGGAAGGATGCGGCGGAATTTGCGAGGAGGTACCGAAAGTGTCAGCTGTATGCCCCCTTCAGCTCTTGCCCGCTCAAAGGCTCAGAAGCATCACGTCACCATGACCTTTCACCATCTGGGGTATGGATCTTGTCGGGCCTTTTCCTCCGGTCAGTGGGCAGAGGAGGTTTCTCCTGGTCATGATTGATTACTTCTCGAAGTGGCTGGAAGTCAAGGCGTTGACCAAGATCACCTCACAAGTCATCAGGAATTTCGTCTGCGGGGAGCTCATATGTAGGCACGGGCTACCCCAAGAAATAGTAACAGATAATGGTCCCCAGTTTGCCAGCGAAGAGTACATCAGCTTCTGCACCCAACTGGGGATAGACCTCAGATTTGCCTCCGTCCACAGCCCCAGGAGTAACGGCCAGGTGGAGGCGGCGAACAAGATCATTGTGAACTTGCTAAAGAAGAAGGTGGAGAACTTGAGGGGGAATTGGGTGGAGCATCTCCCCTCAGTTCTGTGGGCCTTACGAACGACCCCGAACACGGCCACCTATGAGACCCCCTTCAAGCTTTCTCATGGGTGTGAGGAGGTCCTGCCAGTGGAGTTTGAGGTTTGGTCTCCACGGGTCACAGCCGCGAGTGAAGGAGATGATACTTGGAGGTTGGAGAATGAAGGGGGGTTACGCCTCTCATTGGACATGGTGGAAGAGCTGCGCAATATCGCAGCCATCAAGCAGGAAGAGATCAAACGGCGGATGGCTAAATATTTCGACAAGCATATCAAGATCAAGCAATTCGCTGAAGGAGATCTGATACTAAAGAAGGTTGATGCAGCGGGGAGGTCAGCCCCCGTGGGCGTGCTCAACTCAAATTGGGAAGGGCCTTACATTGTGGAGAGGGTCCTTAGAATAGGAGGTTAACACCTCCAAGACGTGGAAGGTAGGTCCATGAGCCACACTTAGAATGGCGATGACTTAAAGCGCTTCTACCCGTGAGAGAGGGGAAGGGGAAATTGTATATTCAAATCCAAGTTCTATTATAATGTTTTTATTTATCCATTGTTTGCTTGCCTATCTTAAAGCTGGAGTAGAGCTTGAAAACTTGCACTACCCCGAGCCTGGCTCGGCCCCAGGTAGACCCATTGTTCAGGCTCTCATCTAGCTGGCAGGTCTGAAGGCTCGCCTGTGGGGGTAAGGGACCCCGAGTGCTGCTCGGCCCCGGGTAGACTCGCTGCTCAGGATCTCATTAGCTGGGCAGGGCGGCAGACACACCTGGGGGGAAAGGATTGGTTATTGGAAAGGTTCTTGGTGATACTTCAGTTCAAAAAAACTTGCACTACCCCGAGCCTTGCTCGGCCCCAGGTAGACCCGCTGCACAGACTCTCATCTAGCTGGCAGGTCCGAAGGCTCGCCTGTGGGGGTAAGGGACCTCGAGTGCTACTCGGCCCCGGGTAGACTCGCTGCTCAAGCTCTCATTAGCTGGGCAGGGCAGTAGGCACACCTGGGGGGAAAGGATTGGTTCTTGGAAAGGTTCTTGGTGATACTTTAGTTCAGAAAAACTTGCACTACCCCGAGCCTTGCTCAACCCCAGGTAGACTCGCTGCGCATGCTCTCATCTAGCTAGCAGGTCCAAAGGCTCGCATGTGGGGGTAAGGGACCCCGAGTGCTGCTCGGCCTCGGGTAGACTCGCTGCTCAGGCTCTCATTAGCTGGGCGGGGCGGTAGGCACACCTGGGGGGAAAGGATTGGTTCTTGGAAAGGTTCTTGGTGATACTTCAGTTCAGAAAAACTTGCACTACCCCGAGTCTGGCTCGCCCCCAGGTAGACCTTCTGCGCAAGCTCTCATCTTACTGACAGGTCTGAAGGCTCGCCTGTGGGGGTAAGGGACCCCGAGTGCTGCTTGGCCCTGGGTAGACTCGCTGCTCAGGCTCTCGTTAGCTTGGCAGGGCGGTATATACACTTGGGGGGAAAGGATTGGTTCTTGAAAAGGTTCTTGGTGATACTTCAGTTCATAAAAACTTACACTACCCCGAGCCTGGCTCGGCCCCAGGTAGACCCGCTGTGCAGACTCTCATCTAGCTGGTCTGAGGGCTCGCCTGTGGGGGTAAGGGACCCCGAGTGCTGCTCGGCCCCGGGTAGACTCGCTGCTCAGGCTCTCATTAGCTGGGCAGGGCGGTAGGCACACCTGAGGGGAAAGGATTGGTTCTTGGAAAGGTTCTCGGAGATACTTCAGCTTGGATGTTTGCACTACCCCGAACGAGGCTCGAACCCGGGTAAACTCGCTGACCGGGCCTTCTAGGCAGGATAGGAGGCACACCTAGAAGGCAGAACAAAGAGGTTGAGAACCTCCTCAGGAAAGAGAAGTATCGACCAGGAGGTCTCGGCTAAGAGGATATCGGAAGAAGGAGCTCCCAGCAGGAAGGATTTTGGCAAGGGGTCCTTAGCCCGACGACAGGAAGCCCTAGGCGAAAAGCTCCGTTCGCTCGTGCAAAGGTGAAGGGGGGGAGCTAGCCCTCCCCTTTAAGACCTACGGACAACGTTTCCGTCAAAAGGTTCTCAGCAGAAAGCACTGAAATGACACGTTAGGCCATGAGCTCTCGGCAGGTTCCCACCTGTTGATCGATAAGGGAGAAGACTATCCTAGGGGGGCCGAGGGCCTCGACGGAAGCGTACTTGAGAAGCATTCGACACTATACAGTTATAAAGAGGTAAAAATCAATCATAATATGCAAACATTTACAATGTATTTTTCAAAATGAAATTACAGACGAAGAATATCTCGTACATTATAAAGACAAAAGGAGGGGGGAGAAACCCATCAGGGGGACGCGCTATACCCCTCACTCGATCTCTTGCTAGAGCTCCCACTGGAGCTCTTTCAAGAACCCTCCCCGGATGTCTCGCCAGCAGCAGTGGGAGATTTTGAGACATCCGAGGGTGGGGAGTCAGGTGTGCCCGGGGGCTTCGGGATGGGCTCGAAGAGCCATGGGAGAAGCTAGCAAGCGACAATGGTTTCACCGCCCTCGTTCAAACACCCCACGTCCCGCAGCGTCTCTATGTTCATCCTGGCCATCTCTTGGGCGTTGATCTACATGAGCTTTTTCATGTCGTATTCCGAGAAGTGGAGGCTCCTCAGCCTCTCGTCCAGCGAAGGAGTAGGCGGGACCGCAGCTGCAGCCGCCTCCATGGGCCGGAGCTGGCTCTTCAGCAGGACGTTCTCGCACTCCACCCCGGCCAGCTGCGCGTGAAGCACCATGCTCTGGGAAGAATCCTGTGTGGATGAAAAATCATTCAACATAGGGGAGAAACGGGTTGTGGATTACAGGGGCAAGAGCGAGTGTCTCGAAAGGTTTCGCTTACCTCTTCTGCCGGGCGCAAGGACAGAAGTCGTTGAGCATCTGCCAGCTCAGCCTTTTGTGTTGCCGCGTGGGCCACCGCTTGGTCCCTCGCTTTGAGCATCTCGCCAAAGTTGCGGTCGATGGTGATACTCCGGAGCGCACACATATGTGCAAGCTCGAACTCGCGCAGCAAGGCTCGGGTGGAGTCAAGGGACAGGAGCCGAGTGGGTATTTGGTCGAAGACACTGGCATCCTCCCGACTGTAAAGTTCGTAGCCCAACGCGAAAGCATCGCCGGTGACCTCATCGCGCTCCGCCCAACTGGGGAGAAGGGTATAGATAGAGACCCGGTTGGTCTCGGGATCCCACTGAAGCAGAAGCTTCCCTTCTGCATCCAGACACTTCACGCCGAGACCGAAGTTTCGGTGCCCCTTTGGCGCCTGCTTGGGCGGGGACCGAGTGGAGGTTCTGGCGGCTACCCCCTCGTCACCAGCCCCGCCTGCGGCTGGAAGGCTCTCGGCAGGGGCCCCAACGGTGGTCTCGGCGGCAATGGTCGCCTCCCCGACTGCCGACAGGATCTCGGCAAAGGATTGACCCTCGACGACAGGCCGGGAAGGAGAGGCCGCTACGAATTTCCCCTTGTCTACGGTAGTTGGCTTTGATATTTTAAGAGGTCTGGACGAAAAGGCGTCGGGCTTTCTCTTCCTGGCACCAGACTAAGGGGTCGGAGCCGGCTTATCCCGGCAAGCGAGAACCGCAGATTTCGCGAGAGCCAGTGGATCTCTCGCAGCCCGGGTCTCGGCAAATGACTGGCACAGGGGGATTTCTCGCTCTCCTACAAGGTTGACAGCATTCAGCGCTACGTTTTAAAGCATGGAATACCAAGCTAAAGGCGAGACCATACCTTCGCAAGGAGGCCCAGGCAGGAGAAAGTCGACATCCTGCCTGAGAAATTGGACGTCAAAGTCCTTGGTCCCAAAAAATTCCAGGAGGGCGCTCTCGCGCGACTCGAATGTGGGTGGCTTGTAGGCGGCATCGTCATACTGAACGGGCGCAAGAGGCACGTTGCCGAAGTCTCCGGAGATGTAGACAAACTTCTCGCCCCAATGGTGGTGCTTGTTGGCGAGACCAGAGGTTTTGAGAAATTGCCCGGAGAAGAAGACTACCTCGCTTGTTGAAGCCAAAAATGACCGAAGCCAAAATTGACTTCTGTGGAGTTCGACCCTTGGGGAAAGGGGTGACCTCACACCTACTATGCTCGGAAGAAACGTCACGGACCGAAGACTTAGGAAGCTATGAACTGACCCTCGGCTCTAGCGTGGAGGTCCCACCTCACACCCGGAAGACCTTTGAGGTCTCCCCCTCCCTAGCCAATGCTTGAGCTAGGTGCCTTGGAGGAAGAAAGCCAAAGAGTTTTTGTGGCTAAGGAAAGAATGACAAGTCCCTCTCCAAGGCACCCTCAAGGGTTTATTTATAGTTTTTCCAAGTTCTGGGGGTAAAATGACCAAAATGCCCCTGAGGCAAAAATGCCCCCAGCCAATAGAAAACCTCCACACCGGGGGGCAAAAAGGGAAAATCCACCTCGGGGGTAAAATGGTAAACGCATGAGAGGTCACGCCCTCCGGCCACCCCCCCCCCCCCTTGGTCGGTCTCGCCCGGCCTGGCCGCAAGGCCGCAAGGCAGGGGCGAGAACCTGGCCCCGGACCGGTCTCGCCCCGCCTGCCCTCGCCTAGCCGCGAGACAGGGGCGAGAACCCGGCCCCGGGCCGGTCTCGCCCCGCCTGCCCTTGCCTGGTCGCGAGGCAGGAGCGAGAACCCGGCCCCGGGCCGGTCTCGCCCCGCCTGCCCTCGCCTGGCCGCGAGGTGGGGCGAGAACCTGGCATCGGGCCGGTCTCGCCCCGCCTGACCCTGCCTAGCCGCGAGGCAGGGGCGAGAACCCGGCCCCGGGCCGGTCTCGCCCCGCCTGCCCTCGCCTGGCCGCGAGGTGGGGCGAGAACCTGGCCCCGGGCCGGTCTCGCCCCGCCCGACCCTGCCTAGCCGCGAGGTAGGGCGAGAAGCTGGCTCTGGGCCGGTCTCGCCCCGCTCGACCCCACCTAGCCGCGAGGTAGGGCGAGAACCTGGCCCTAGGCCGGTCTCGCCCCGCCTGACCCCGCCTAGCCGCGAGGTTAGGGCGAGAACCTGGCCCCTGGCCGGTCTCGCCCCGCCTGACCCCGCCTAGCCGTGAGGTTAGGGCGAGAACCTGGCCCCGGGCCGGTCTCGCCCCGCCTGACCCCGCCTAGCCGCGAGGTTAGGGCGAGAACCTGGCCCCGGGCCAGTCTCGCAGCTGAGCTCCAAAGCTTGAACTTTACTTGCATGCCTTATGCCTTGCTTGGGGTCCTCACTCCGCGAATACGGGGTTGTACACAATCCCCGCTCTTTTCGAGGTTGGTACAAGCTCGGAAAGAAACATCCAACCCAACGTATTCGCTGAGTGAAGCTTGCTCTCGCGGTATCGAAAGGCTATGAGGCCTCTTCCGTGGGGTCAACCTGCCATGCCAGCTGATGAGAGCATGGGTAGCGAGACCCCCTCAGGGTAAAAACGCTTAACCCCCTGGGGGGGTCAACCTGCCATGCCAGCTAATGAGAGCCTGGGTGGCGAGACCCCCTCAGGGTAAAAAGATCTAACCTCCTGGGGGGGTCAACCTGCCATGCCAGCTGATGAGAGCCTGGGTGGCGAGACCCCCTCAGGGTAAAAACGCTTAACCCCCTGGGGGGGTCAACCTGCCATGCCAGCTGATGAGAGCCTGGGTGGCGAGACCCCCTCAGGGTGTTGCTGTATAGACCTGGGCGGACAGGCGGACAGGCGGCTAGGACTGGCGGTTTGGTAGCCGGGCGGTCAGCCCGGCTAATCTCTGTGTTGCTGTATAGACCTTGGCGGACAGGCGGCTAAGACTGGCGGTTTGGTAGCCGGGTGGTCTACCGGCTAATCTCTGGGATCTCGGTGGTCGGCTGCGTGTTCTCTGGTGGTGACCGCACGGTTAGTGCCTACTAACCGCACGGTTAGGCGGTCTCCTGGGCGGATTGGCGGTTAGCTTTGTAGATGATGTTTTTGTGTATTTAGTCCCACATTGGGTATTTGTATTCTCTCCCATCTCCTCCATTCTATATAAGGGAGGCTATACCTTTGTAATACTTACTTTTTTGGATAATAAAAATTGCATTCTCCACTTTCCGGTTTCTATATTTCTATTCGCACATGGTATCAGAGGACCCGATCTAGTCCTCCTGATTGCGTTTTCTTCTGTCCGTGCGACCTCTGCCTACTCGCCGCGGCCTGTCTTTTCAGCTCGCGCGATCTCTCTTCTCCCGTGGATTCTTCTATCCTCCTCTTCTGTTCGCGCGGTCTGTCTGCTAGCCGCCCGACTTATCTCCCTCTGTTTGGTTCTGCGGCTTGGTCGTGGCTTCTCTGGCCGCTGGTGTCTACCATCGTGACCGCTGCAGATCTTTTTCTTCCTATCCGCGCGATTTCTCTCTGTTCGCGCGAGTTCTTCCTTGTTTAGGCGGCATCTCTGCCCTTCTTGCCACTAGTGTGCTGACACCGTGACCGTTGCAGCTTCTTCTCTCTGCCCGCCGCGGTTTGCTTTTTGTTCGCGCGGTCTTCTCGCTCTCTCTATCCGCGCGGCTTCTTCTTCTTCTTCCCGCTCGGTTTCCCTTGTTAACCGTGCGGCTTCTCTTCTTGTGCTTCGCAGCTTGGTTGTGGCATTGCTTGCCGCTGGTCTAATTGTGACCGCTGCGAACTCTCCCTTTCTTTGCTCTCCCGGTCTCTCCTCTTAACCGCGCGACCTCTCTTCCAGGATGACCAATTCTGATGGCTCCACCTCGTCTACTGTCGTTGTCCCACCGCCTCCTCCTCCTCCTCCTGCTTCCGGGAATCTTGGCACCGTCTCTAAGCTTCTGGGGCCCAATTATCCCGACTGGAGTGTCTCATTCACTTTTCTTCTCCGCTCTCAGCGCAAGCGTCATCATCTTACCGATGACCCTCCGCCTGCGGACTCTGCCCAGTTTACTGACTGGGATGCGAATGATGCGCTGGTTCGTACTTGGCTGGCGAACAGCCTGTCCGATGAATGCCTTCCTGTCATCCGTCACGATGAGACGGTAAAACAAGCTTGGAATCACTTGGCCGCTCTCTACTCCAAGGGGGGGGGACAAACATCTCGCATCTATACTCTCTATGCGGATCTCTTTGCTCGCCAGTCCATGTCCCCTCCTGCAGCTTACCAACAAGTCCAAGCCCTTGGAGCTGAGATTCTACAAAATCGTCCTCTCTCGGCAGATGTGGCCACTCAGCTGAAGCACTTCCAGGAACTCCTAGTGGTCTGTTACCTTCTGCGGCTTCCGGACTCATACGATATGATCCGGCAGCAAATTCTTGGAGAGGCTGAGTCTCCTACCCTGGATGCTACTGCTGCCCGCATTGCCGCTGTTACCTCTCTGCTCCAACGCCCCTTGCTTGCCGCTCCTCCGGCTCCAGATGCCTATGCCCACCAGGCTCATCGTGGTGGATTTAGTGGTCGTGGTAACCACTCTGGCGGGCGTGGCCCTTCTCGCTACCTCTGTACTCATTGTGGCCACCCAGGACACTTGGTTGACCGCTGCTGGACAAAGCATCCGCATCTTCGTCCCGCTGGTGATACTCCTACTTCTTCCAAGCCATCTGCCTCCGTGGCCACGACTTCAGGTAGTGCCCACGTGGTTACCCAAGGTAAATGGCTAATCGACTCTGGCGCCACTAATCATATGACGGGCAATCCTCAGTGCTTTTCTCTCCTAGAAACACATGATCGGTTGCCCCCTGTTCTCGTTGCGGATGGTTCTCCCTCTCCGGTGCATGGAACGGGCATGGTTCAAGTTACTCCGTCCCTTCGCCTGGCGGATACTCTTTATGTGCCCAAGTTTCCGTGCAATTTATTGTCGGTTACTTCTCTTTGCAAGCAACTTCAGTGTTCGGTAACATTTACTCCTTCTTCTTGTTCGTTTCAGGACCCGGACTCCAAGCGGACGATTGCTACTAGGACTGAGAGGGGCGGTCTCTACTTCCTTAATGATGTATCTGCTCTTACCATCTTCTCTCCCGCTTCTACAGATCTTCTTCAGTGGCACCTTCGCCTGGGGCATCCTCCCTCGCGTCTCATCCACCAACTGTTTCCTCACCTACCTCAGCAGGACTCTCCTATCAACTGTGATGCCTGTCAACTGGGCAAGCATCACCGTTCCCCCTTTCCTCCTAAGAAAAGTCGTGGCTCTTCCAAGCCGTTCGACCTTATTCACTCTGATGTTTGGGGACCTTCCCCTACCCTCACCATCGGGCGTGGAAGTTCCTATTTTGTAACCTTTATTGATGATTATTCTCGATGTACGTGGGTGTATCTATTAAAGGATCGCTCCGAACTTTTTTCTGTATGGACGTCATTTTATTATATGATTAAAAATCAATTTGATGCTTCTGTCAAAATTTTTCGCTCTGATAATGCTAAAGAGTATCTGAGTAGTGATTTCGCTTCTTTCTGTACGCAACATGACATTATTCATCAAACTAGCTGCGTCTATACCTCCCAGCAAAATGGGGTGGCGGAACGTAAAAACCGTCACCTCCTCGATGTCGCTCGCACTCTCATGACGCAGATGCAGGTTCCTCATAGCTATTGGGGCTACGCGGTCCTCATCTCCTGCTACCTCATCAATCGCATTCCCTCTACCGTCCTCAAAGGCAAAACCCCTTTTTCCATCCTCTATCCCTCCAAGGACCCCTTTCCCTTACCACTCCGCATTTTTGGGTGCACTGCCTTTGTTCATAGCCCTGCCGCAACTCGTGACAAATTGTCCCCTCGTGCTACGAAGTGTATCTTTTTGGGTTACTCCACAACTCAAAAAGGTTACTGCTGCTTTGACCCTGTTCATCGCAAGCAGTTCGTCTCGGCGGATGTGACATTCTTTGAGAATGCCGCCTACTTCTCTTCTGATCTCCCACTGGTCGATGGATCGAACCTCCCTCTTCCTCCTACCGACTCGACCTCTCCACCCATTCTCTCCACCACATCCACTCCTCTTGAGCTTCCTCCATCCCCACCTCCACCAGCCGCTCCTTCTCTTGATCATGATCCTTCTCCCTCGTCCCCTCGGCCGTCTCTCTCTTCTCCCGGGCCATCTATCTCCGCCACGGATGCACCGGCGACTGAGGAACTCGAGGACCTGGAGCTGCCCATTGCCCTTCGCAAAGGGGTTCGGGCGTGCACCCAGCACTCGCTGGCAACTGTTATTTCTTATGATCGGCTAACACCTTCTCGCAGGGACTTCGCCCTAGCCATCTCCGCGACTACCACACCTCGCACCTACCAGGAAGCCCTTGATATTCCTCACTGGAAGGCTGCCATGGATGACGAGATTGCTACTCTCTCTGACCGGGGCACTTGGACCCTTGTGCCTCCTCCTTTTGGCACGGATGTGGTTGGTTGTCGCTGGGTGTTTGTCGTCAAGTTCCGTCCTGATGGCAGTGTGGACCGGTACAAAGACCGTCTTGTTGCAAAAGGGTTTACTCAGACCTATGGTGTTGATTACTTTGACACGTTCTCGCCAGTTGCTCGCCTCAGCACCATTCGGGTCCTTTTATCGGTGGCGGTCAACAGGGATTGGCCTATTTCGCAGTTGGACGTCAAGAATGCCTTCCTCTATGGTGACCTTCACGAGGACGTCTACATGGAGCAACCTCCTAGGTATGTTGCTCAGGGGGAGACTCAAGTATGCCGGTTGAAGAAGGCCATATATGGCCTAAAGCAAAGTCCCAGGGCGTGGTTCGATAAGTTCAGTAGCATCGTTGGGGCTATCGGTTTCACCAGGAGTTCTGCTGATCACTCCTTGTTCATTCGCAAGACATCTTCGGGTTTGGTTGTGCTAGCTGTTTACGTGGACGATATTCTTCTTACTGGCGACGATCAAGCTGGTGTAGCCTTGACGAAGGTCCATCTCCGCCAACACCTAGTCATGAAGGATATGGGTTCTCCAAAATACTTCTTGGGAATTGAAATCTCTCGGAAACCGTGTTCCTTGGTTCTCTCCTAACGGAAGTATGCTCTTGATTTGTTGAAAGAGGCAGGATTGACGGGTGCTAAACCTGCCCGGTGTCCCATGGCTCCTGGAGAAGACAAGACATGGACAGACGAATCACCACCTCTATTGGATACTACGAGGTATCGGCGTCTTGTTGGCAAACTCATCTACCTTACGGTGACCAGACCAGACATCTCCTATGCAGTGGGAAAGGTCAGCCAGTTTATGCAGTCGCCTAGGGAATGTCATCTTCAATCCGCTCTAAGGATATTGGAGTATGTGAAGTCCGCACCTGGGAAAGGTCTTCTCTTTCAGAAAAACGGTCACCTAAGAGTCGAAGCGTACTCCGACGCTAGCTATGCGGACGACAAAGGGGATCGCAAGTCGACTTCCGGATTTTGCACGTTTGTTGGAGGAAACTTGGTTAGCTGGAAGAGCAAGAAGCAGTCAGTAGTCTCCAGGTCTAGTACGGAAGCAGAATATCGTAGCATGGCATCAACCACGTGTGAGTTAAAATGGTTGCGGGCTCTCATGCTGGATCTAGGAGAGGTCTACAACTATCCACTTCCTATGTTCTGCGACAACAAAGCTGCGATCTACATTTCTAAAAATCCGGTCTTCCATGAGCGAACAAAGCACATAGAGGTTGATTGTCACTTCATTCGAGAAGAAGTGTTGAAGAACCAGATTTGCACTCCGTTTGTTACCTCGGAGAAAGAGCTGGCAGATATATTCACAAAACCTGTGTCCGCCTCTTTCTTCCACATTTGCAGCAAGCTATGCATGATTGACATCTATGCTTCAGCTTGAGGGGGAGTGTTGCTGTATAGACCTGGGCGGACAGGCGGCTAGGACTGGCGGTTTGGTAGCCGGGCGGTCAGCCCGGCTAATCTCTGTGTTGCTGTATAGACCTTGGAGTACAGGCGGCTAAGACTGGCGGTTTGGTAGCCGGGCGGTCTACCGGCTAATCTCTGGGATCTCGGTGGTCGGCTGCGTGTTCTCTGGTGGTGACCGGGCGGTTAGTGTCTACTAACCGCACGGTTAGGCGGTCTCTTGGGCGGATTGGCGGTTAGCTTTGTAGATGATGTTTTTGTGTATTTAGTCCCACATTGGGTATTTGTATTCTCTCCCATCTCCTCCATTCTATATAAGGGAGGCTATACCTTTGTAATACTTACTTTTTTGGATAATAAAAATTGCATTCTCCACTTTCCGGTTTCTATATTTCTATTCGCACACAGGGTAAAAAGATCTAACCTCCTGGGGGGGTCAACCTGCCATGCCAGCTGATGAGAGCCTGGGTGGCGAGACCCCCTCAGGGTAGAAAGATCTAACCTCCTGGGGGGGTCAACCTGTCATGCTAGCTGATGAGAGCCTGGGTGGCGAGACCCCCTCAGGGTAAAAAGACAACCTCCACGAGAGATCAACCTGAACCTACCAGCTAGGGAGAGCTTGGCAGCGGAATTATCTTGGAGCTAAAGGACTTGGCTCCCACGAGAGATCAACCTGAACCCACCAGCTAGTGAGAGCCTGGCAGCGGAATCATCTCGGAGCAAAAGGACTTGGCTCCTACGAGAGATCAACCTGAACCCACCAGCAAGTGAGAGCCTGGAAGCGGAATCATCTCGGAGCAAAAGGACTTGGCTCCCACGAGAGATCAACCTGAACCCACCAGCTAGTGAGAGCCTGGCAGCAGAATCATCTCGGAGCAAAAGGACTTGGCTCCCACGAGAGATCAACCTGAACCCACCAGCTAGTGAGAGCATGGCAGCGGAATCATCTCGGAGCAAAAGGACTTGGCTCCCACGAGAGATCAACCTGAACCCACCAGCTAGTGAGAGCCTGGCAGCGGAATCATCTCGGAGCAAAAGGACTTGGCTCCCACGAGAGATCAACCTGAACCCACCAGCTAGTGAGAGCCTGGCAGCGGAATCATCTCGGAGCTAAAGGACTTGGCTCCCACGAGAGATCAACCTGAACCCACCAGCTAGTGAGAGCCTGGCAGCGGAATCATCTCGGAGCTAAGAGACTTAGCTCCCACGAGAGATCAACCTGAACCCACCAGCTAGTGAGAGCCTGGCAGCGGAATCATCTCGGAGCAAAAGGACTTGGCTCCCACGAGAGATCAACCTGAACCCACCAGCTAGTGAGAGCCTGGCAGCGGAATCATCTCGGAGCTAAAGGACTTGGCTCCCACGAGAGATCAACCTGAACCCACCAGCTAGTGAGAGCCTGGCAGCGGAATCATCTCGGAGCTAAGGGACTTAGCTCCCACGAGAGATCAACCTTAACCCACCAGCTAGTGAGAGCCTGACAGCGGAATCATCTCGGAGCTAAAGTACTTGGGGCTCCCGCGAGAGATCAACCTGAACCCACCAGCTAGTGAGAGCCTGGCAGCGGAATTATCTTGGAGCAAAAAGGCTTGGCTCCCAAGAGAGATCAACCTGAACCCACCAGCTAGTGAGAGCCTGGCAGTGGAATCATCTCGGAGCTAAAAGACTTGGCTCCCACGAGAGATCAACCTGAACCCACCAGCTAGTGAGAGCCTGGCAGCGGAATCATCTCGGAGCTAAGGAACTTAGCTCCAACGAGAGATCAACCTGAACCCACCAGCTAGTGAGAGCCTGGCAGCGGAATCATCTCGGAGCTAAGGGACTTAGCTCCCACGAGAGATCAACCTGAACCCACCAGCTAGTGAGAGCCTGGCAGCGGAATCATCTCGGAGCAAAAGGACTTGGCTCCCACGAGAGATCAACCTGAACCCACCAGCTAGTGAGAGCCTGGCAGCGGAATCATCTCGGAGCTAAAGGACTTGGCTCCCACGAGAGATCAACCTGAACCCACCAGTTAGTGAGAGCCTGGCAGCGGAATCATCTCGGAGCTAAGGGACTTAGCTCCCACAAGAGATCAACCTGAACCCACCAGCTAGTGAGAGCCTGACAGCGGAATCATCTCGGAGCTAAAGTACTTGGGGCTCCTGCGAGAGATCAACCTGAACCCACCAGCTAGTGAGAGCCTGGCAGCGGAATTATCTTGGAGCAAAAAGGCTTGGCTCCCAAGAGAGATCAACCTGAACCCACCAGCTAGTGAGAGCCTGGCAGCGGAATCATCTCGGAGCTAAAGGACTTGGCTCCCACGAGAGATTAACCTGAACCCACCAGCTAGTGAGAGCCTGGCAGCGGAATCATCTCGGAGCTAAGGGACTTAGCTCCAACGAGAGATCAACCTGAACCCACCAGCTAGTGAGAGCCTGGCAGCGGAATCATCTCGGAGCTAAGGGACTTGGGGCATGTTACCTGAACTCTGCCAAAATTCAACATCCTCAAAAGAGGAAAAAAGTTGGGTTACATGACCCTCTCGACCCTATCGGCCGGGGGTTGGACTCATTACAACATAAAGAAAAGTAAGATACATGACTCTGCCGAGGCGAGGCCTCTTCAGGGGGCCCGGGCATGGTGGTCGCCATCAGGTTCTATCCCACTGGGCACCTCCATCCTGCTCAGGCTCTCCATGATTTTCTCCATCTCCTCCGCCTTAGCCAACCAAGAGATGGTGTTGACTATTGTAACACCCCTATCCGTCACATGGCATATAGCAGTAGGTCCGGCCGGGGCCCGACGCCATATACCGCAGACAGACCGTGGAGTTACGCATCGCATTATCATACTCACAATTTGAAAGACAACGTCCTACGCAACACCTAGCGGAAGCATTTTAGGTTATTAAAAAGAACCCAACAATAAGCATGAATGTCCACTAATAATAAAACCCATAGGAATGAAACGATTAAAAATACACAAAACAGTCCTCGGCCTTAAGGCCTTACAAACATTGTTCTCTTAACCAAATAGTGTCTTTCATACATCGGCGCGCAGGCCGGCCAAACATGAATATGAAAAACAAAACTAAAGCTTCAGCCTTCATGGGCTAGCGCTGCAACTTGGGCTTTAGCCTGCTATTTGCCGCTCGGCTCCGCAGCAGCACCTGTAAGAAGCAATCCACCGAAGAGGTGGCAATTTACACGAGTAACCGGTCAGCAATGCTGACCAAATTATAACGACCCCGTCCCGCAGTTGCGGGACGGCGGTGCTCCTTCCCTGCATAACAACTAACATAGCAATATATAAATCTATATAACTATTCGCCACAAGTGTCGGCACGCACGGCCGTACACCCCGTGCTCTCAGGGCACTAAATGGTGAATCCGGTCCGGACCCGGTCCGTTCCCGCGATTCCACCGTCGTCTCGTGGACGACAATTCTCGTGAGCAAATAGCCCTTTCAGCCGAAGCCTAGGCCCGTTTCCAGCCCCCCGGGAAGTCCCATGTACTTTAGGTCGCTTCTACCGAGACCACTTGGAATGGGTAGAGTTCCACCCGCCCGTTGCTCACTTCACCACGGCCATTTAGCCATCGGTGCGGGCCAAGTTTCTCCTCATTCCCACAATCGATCAAAACACGCACATAACCCCGTTATGTACCGATTTGCCCTCCAAGGCAACATCGTGGCGGCAATGCGATTCCGCCCAAGCTTTCCGGGTGCGCCTCGAGGTTAATCCCCAAGGATCCCTGTATGCAATCTACCGCGTAGAAATTTCGGAAAACTGAAATCATCGGCGCGGAGTCTTCTCCGACCATGCAATGCAACAACACCGATTCGGGCTAAACCCGAATAGGCTTCACACACAATGCCTACGCCCTACTTCGATTCCGGGCTCTAACAACGGGGACTTTACATATCTACCCGAAGGGATTCCGCTCCTCGACGCTTACTCGCGAGAGGGGGATTTCCCCATGCAAAGGAAGAAGGGCGACTACACATGCCCTATGAAGAGGATCGTTACCCTCGCAGAATTTCGCGCGCCCGTCATGAAGAAGTAGACGGTTGAAAAGCTTCGCCTCGCTCTTGCCGTCGAGGATCCGGTCTCGGATCGAGATTCGGTGCTCCGGTGCTCCGCCGGCGGCCGGATCTCCTCTTCTCCTTCCTTGCTCTCCCTTCTCTCTAAACTTTTAGAAAGAGAGTCTAGGGTTTGAAATGAGGGTTTAGAACCCTTCAACCCTAAATTAAAAGTTTGGGCGGACCATCCTAGGCCGTTAGATGAGATTTGATGGAAAATCGGACGGCCACGGAGTCATTTTACGGATTCTGCACCCGTCCGCACGACCAGTGGCGCACGGTCAGTGGTCGTGCGCCCTATGTCAGTGATCGTGCGTTTTCGTTAAACAGGGATTTGGCATTATATTTTCTTTATGCACGACCAGTGGCGCACGGTCAGTGGTCGTGCGCCCTGTGGTCAGTGATCGTGCGCTAAGGGAAAAGCTGCACAGTTCAACGCCCTTCCGCCGACGGTTACTCTACCGCGAGGCGTTAACTCCCACCGACTCCAGGACTGAACATGGGGTGTTACAACTCTCCCCCCCTTAAAAGAATTTCGTCCCGAAATTACGAATAGCAAGTAAACAACTTAAACTTAAACGGTACCTGAGTTGAAGAGTTCGGGGTACTCCTCGAGCATGGTTTGCTCTCGTTCCCACGATAGCTCCTCACGACCGCAACTGTCCCATCGGACTTTCACCATCCTGATTTCTTTGTTCCGAAGCCGCTTGACCTCGAAATCTTCGATAGAAATGGGCTTGACTTTGGTCGTCAACCCTTCCTCAACCGGTACTTGATCAACCGCTAACACTTGCGACGGCTCTTGCACCGCCTTCCGCAATACTGAGATGTGGAATACGTCATGCAAACAACTCAGTTCCACAGATAATCTCAACCGGTAGGCCACTTCTCCGATCCGTTCTAGAATCTCGAATGGCCCAAGGTATCTCGGACTCAACTTTTTCAAGCGTCGAACCCGTGACACCCCCTTGAACGGTTTGATCTTCAGGTATACCCATTCGCCAACATTGAACTCCACGTTCCTATGTTTGGCATTAAAATACTTAGCCTGCCTGTCCTGAGCTATAAGCAAGCGCTCTCGTATCGTTTGCACCAAAGAAGTCGCATCTTCGATCTCCTGACGATTGTAAAGTTTCGACTCACCCGTCTCCAACCATGACAACGGCGTGCGACACTTTCTCCCATAAAGAGCTTCGAACGGTGCCATCTGGATACTTGCTTGGTAACTGTTATTGTACGCAAACTCGACCAAGTATAAGTGATCCTCCCACCGTTTTCCGAAGTCCAACGCACACATGCGAAGCATGTCTTCCAATGTCCTGTTGACTCGCTCGGTCTGGCCATCCGTCTGCGGATGAAACGCCGTGCTAAACTTCAGTTTCGAGCCCAACATCTGATGTACTAGCCTCCAGTCATTGGACGTGAAGCGTCCATCGCGATCACTCACAATGCTGCGGGGCACTCCGTGCATTCGCACAATATTATCCACGTAGAGTTTTGCTAACTTCTCCACCGGATCATCCTTCCTCATCGGAATGAAACGCGACACTTTTGTCAATCTGTCCACGATCACCCAGATGGCGTCGTTTCCCTTCTGCGATCTTGGCAATCCATGCACAAAATCCATAGATATGTCGTCGAATTTCCACTCCGGAATGGGTAAGGACTTCAAGAAACCTCCCGGCTTTTGACATTCCGCCTTCACTAGGGCGCAGGTTTGACACCTCGCCACATACAGCGCTACATCTTTCTTCAGTCCTGGCCACCAGAATAGTTTCTTCACGTCTTTGTACATTTTTGTACTCCCCGGGTGGATTGAGTACTTGGTATAGTGAGCCTCGTACAACAATTCCTCCCGTAGATTACCCACGTTGGGGACGCACAAACGATCGTCCTTTCTGAGCAATCCGTCCTCCATCATAAATTGGGAATTTGACCCATCCAAAACACCATCCATGAGTTGCTTCATAACATCATCCACAGCTAAAGCCTGCCGAATCCTATCAGCCAGGTCATACTGCACCTCTGTCCAACTCAAACGCGCTTCGGCGCCCGTTTGTCTATCTACACAGAAGATCTCCAAATCCTCTAACTCTTGAATCAATCGTGCATCATGCACCAACAGCCAACTAGCACGTGCGGGAGTTCTGCGACTCAACGCATCTGCCACCGCATTGCCCTTCCCCGGCACATAATGAATTTTGAAGGTGTAGTCCCCCAGGAACTCCATCCACCTCCTTTGCCGCATATTCAAGTCCTTCTGATCCAGCAAGTACTTCAAGCTCTTGTGGTCGGTGTAGATATCAACTTTCACACCGTAAAGGTAGTGTCTCCACAGCTTCAGTGCATGTATCACGGCCGCTAACTCCAAGTCATGGACCGGATAATTCCTCTCGTGTACCTTCAGCTGCCGCGAGCCGTAGGCAATCACACTCCCACGCTGTAGTAGTACACATCCCAAGCCACTCCCCGAAGCATCACTGTAGATTTCGAATCCCTCGGTCCCACTCGGCGAACATAAGATTGGCGCCGTGGTCAACCGACCCTTTAACTCCTCAAAAGCTTGTGCGCACTCCGGCGACCACACAAACCTTTGATCCTTTCTTGTCAACGACGTGAGAGGTAACGCTATTCGCGAGAAGTTCTCTACGAAGCGCCTGTAGTAGCCGGCAAGTCCTAGGAAACTTCGGACTTCCGCTACCGAGGAAAGAACAGGCCACTCCCGTATCGCCACTATCTTCGCCGGATCTACCGCAATCCCTGCTCCACTAATGATGTGGCCAAGGAAAGCCACCGAGGATAACCAGAACTCGCATTTGGAGAACTTAGCATAGAGCTGGTTCCTCCTCAGTGTCTCCAACACCATGTGCAGATGCTTGTAGTGATCATCTACGCTCTGAGAGTATACCAGGATGTCGTCGATAAACATGATCACAAACTGATCCAAGTACTCTCTGAATGTTCTGTTCATCAGATCCATAAATACGGACGGCGCATTTGTCAGTCCAAACGACATAACCGTGAACTCGTAATGCCCATAACGCGTGCTGAACGCCGTTTTAGGGATATCACTCTCCCTGATCTTCAACTGGTAGTACCCAGACTTCAGATCCAACTTCGAATAAACTGTAGACCCCACTAGCTGGTCAAACAGATCGTCGATCCTCGGAATCGGGTATTTGTTCTTCTCGGTGAGCTTGTTCAACTCTCGGTAGTCGATACACAGCCTCAGACTTCCATCCTTCTTCTTGACGAAGAGGACCGGTGCACTCCAAGGTGACGAGCTTGGACGCACGTACCCCTGTTCCAACAGTTCTTGCAATTGGACCTTCAGCTCTGCCATCTCCTTCGGCGCTAGCCGATAAGGTGAGCGGGACACAGGTTTGGCACCTGGCACCAGCTCTATTGTGAAATCAATCTCTCTTTGGGGTGGAGCCCCAGGGAGATCATCGGGAAACACGTCAGGATACTCCGAAACCACCGGGATACTATCCAGACTCGTCTTAGGCTTTGCGGCCTCCACTAACGTGAAAAACAGCTCTGCTCCAGCCCGAACCGCCTTGACCACCTGAAGAGCAGACATCAGTGTCTTGCTCGCCCCTTTAATGCCCTCGAACGTAGTCTCGCGACTAGTATTTGCCCCCAGTTTAACTTCCTTCCGACTGCAGTCAATATAGGCTCGCTGCTCTGAGAGCCAATCCATCCCAAGGATCACGTCAAACTCCACTAGCGGAAGTAACGACGCCTGCAGATCGAATTCCTGATCCCCAATCTGAATCTTCACGAGGCATACTCTATCTACGCGCATAGAGCATCCATTGGGGAGTAGCACATCCAGTTTGTCCTTAGCCATCGAAGAAGGGACTCCGATGCGCGATACGAATTCTTCGGACATAAAGGAGTGCGACGCTCCCGAGGCGCCAGAAGAGGGGGCTTGACTTGACGTCTTGGCCCTCTTATTCCACCTCTGAAACTTTGACTTCGTAGCGTTCGGCACCTTGAACTCGGGCTTCTGCACACCCAGCTCTTTCTTTCCAGAGATTCTTGCCAACTCTCGCTCCAACGATCGAGCCGAGCCGACCAAGGTTAGAAATCCTTGCGTCAACGGCCCTGACAGAAGTACCTTGAGATCATCTCGCAGTCCTTCATAGAAACGGTTCGTCTTCCGTTCCTCATCGCCAAAAGTAGGAGCTGCATAACGACCCAGCCTTGTGAACTCATGCAGATAATCATCCACATTTTGACTCCCTTGTTGCAGTCTGAGGAATTGATTTTCCAGTTCTATCTTCTCGGTCGACGGTAGGTACCGCGCCATGAACATTCTCGAGAATTCTTCAATAGAAACCTCTTCCAACTGTCTTTCGACTAGATGGTGTTGCTCCACACCGTCCCACCACAGCCTTGCCTCGCCATCCAATAAGAAAGTGGCTATGGCGGTTTTCTGATCCGCTTCGGTTCTGGTTGTCGAAAGGATCCGCTTAACGCGTGATAGCCAATCCTCCGCTTGCGATGGGGTTCCACCCCCGAGAATATTGGCGGATTGAAGCTCATCACGTGCTTCAGCTGACAATCCGTCGTACGCCTTGGTGGTCTAGGCTCCTCAGCCACCACAGGCACTGTCGCTCTCGCAGGTTCTTGCTCAATCTCCGGTGCTGGACGTTGTACCTGCCCTGCAGGTTGGGCATTTAGTGCGGCAAGCACCGCCTCGGTAACCAGCCGAATAGTTTCAGCAGATGGAGGTGTTGCAGGCGCCTCGCTTGGTGCCCTACTCTCCGCTGAACGTGTACGGGCTGACTGCCCTGCCCCACTCCTAGTCACCTAGATAAACAAAACCGACAAATAAGCGACATGCACATTGCTAAAAAGCAATCATTTGAACATTTAACTTGTTCAAAACTGTGTATTTTCATTCCTAAGTGGACATTCATGGGTTCTTTTTTTTCATGTTATAACGATGACGCACGTGATAGTGCTCACCACCCCTTAAAAGAATTCGTCCGCGAATTCTAATAAGCAAGACCGAAACCGTTAGTCTGATACCAATTTGTAACACCCCTATCCGTCACATGGCATATAGCAGTAGGTCCGGCCGGGGCCCGACGCCATATACCGCAGACAGACCGTGGAGTTACGCATCGCATTATCATACTCACAATTTGAAAGACAACGTCCTACGCAACACCAAGCGGAAGCATTTTAGGTTATTAAAAAGAACCCAACAATAAGCATGAATGTCCACTAATAATAAAACCCATAGGAATGAAACGATTAAAAATACACAAAACAGTCCTCGGCCTTAAGGCCTTACAAACATTGTTCTCTTAACCAAATAGTGTCTTTCATACATCGGCGCGCAGGCCGGCCAAACATGAATATGAAAAACAAAACTAAAGCTTCAGCCTTCATGGGCTAGCGCTGCAACTTGGGCTTTAGCCTGCTATTTGCCGCTCGGCTCCGCAGCAGCACCTGTAAGAAGCAATCCACCGAAGAGGTGGCAATTTACACGAGTAACCGGTCAGCAATGCTGACCAAATTATAACGACCCCGTCCCGCAGTTGCGGGACGGCGGTGCTCCTTCCCTGCATAACAACTAACATAGCAATATATAAATCTATATAACTATTCGCCACAAGTGTCGGCACGCACGGCCGTACACCCCGTGCTCTCAGGGCACTAAATGGTGAATCCGGTCCGGACCCGGTCCGTTCCCGCGATTCCACCGTCGTCTCGTGGACGACAATTCTCGTGAGCAAATAGCCCTTTCAGCCGAAGCCTAGGCCCGTTTCCAGCCCCCCGGGAAGTCCCATGTACTTTAGGTCGCTTCTACCGAGACCACTTGGAATGGGTAGAGTTCCACCCGCCCGTTGCTCACTTCACCACGGCCATTTAGCCATCGGTGCGGGCCAAGTTTCTCCTCATTCCCACAATCGATCAAAACACGCACATAACCCCGTTATGTACCGATTTGCCCTCCAAGGCAACATCGTGGCGGCAATGCGATTCCGCCCAAGCTTTCCGGGTGCGCCTCGAGGTTAATCCCCAAGGATCCCTGTATGCAATCTACCGCGTAGAAATTTCGGAAAACTGAAATCATCGGCGCGGAGTCTTCTCCGACCATGCAATGCAACAACACCGATTCGGGCTAAACCCGAATAGGCTTCACACACAATGCCTACGCCCGTACTTCGATTCCGGGCTCTAACAACGGGGACTTTACATATCTACCCGAAGGGATTCCGCTCCTCGACGCTTACTCGCGAGAGGGGGATTTCCCCATGCAAAGGAAGAAGGGCGACTACACATGCCCTATGAAGAGGATCGTTACCCTCGCAGAATTTCGCGCGCCCGTCATGAAGAAGTAGACGGTTGAAAAGCTTCGCCTCGCTCTTGCCGTCGAGGATCCGGTCTCGGATCGAGATTCGGTGCTCCGGTGCTCCGCCGGCGGCCGGATCTCCTCTTCTCCTTCCTTGCTCTCCCTTCTCTCTAAACTTTTAGAAAGAGAGTCTAGGGTTTGAAATGAGGGTTTAGAACCCTTCAACCCTAAATTAAAAGTTTGGGCGGACCATCCTAGGCCGTTAGATGAGATTTGATGGAAAATCGGACGGCCACGGAGTCATTTTACGGATTCTGCACCCGTCCGCACGACCAGTGGCGCACGGTCAGTGGTCGTGCGCCCTATGTCAGTGATCGTGCGTTTTCGTTAAACAGGGATTTGGCATTATATTTTCTTTATGCACGACCAGTGGCGCACGGTCAGTGGTCGTGCGCCCTGTGGTCAGTGATCGTGCGCTAAGGGAAAAGCTGCACAGTTCAACGCCCTTCCGCCGACGGTTACTCTACCGCGAGGCGTTAACTCCCACCGACTCCAGGACTGAACATGGGGTGTTACAACTATCGTGACGTAGCATTGCCTCGCCATCCTGGAGTCTCCCTTGATCCTGACTGGATCCCATCTAAGTTGAACTTGAGACATTGGTGGAAGGATGAGGGCACGCACCGGAAGGCGCTGATGAGGGGCCTTCCGAAGATGGCATTGTAGCTGCTTGGAGCGTCAACAATGACGAACCTGCAGTTCCTTGAGGTCCCTCCCAACTTCACCTGGAGTCCGACTCCACCTTCCACCTCCTTCCTCTCCCCTGAGAATCCAAACAGAGGTCCATCCGACGCCACTATCCTCCTTGGCTCCACCTTCATCCCCTCAAATGCCTTCTTGAAAATGACGTTGACCGAGCTTCCGTTATCAATCAAAATCCGGGAGACGGTGAAGCCTTCGACGGCTGCTTGGATGACCAGGGCGTCGCAGAAGGGATCCTCATGCTCTGGCATGTCCTTTGATGAGAAGGTGACCCTTTCCTCCGGAGGAGGGGTCTGGGATGTCGAGGCAACGCTCCGCCGATACATCACATGGAGACTTGCCTTCCGAGCGGCTTCGATCCCCACCCCCCCCCCCCCGTGGATCACAGCTATACCTCCTCGGGGTCCTACATCGACCCGGTCCTCGCACACATCTTCACCCCTCCTTGGGGTAGAACTTCAATCCGCTCCGGTGGCGGTTGCTGGGCAGGACCTCTCGCCCCTCTCACCTCCAGGAACTCGGGGCAGGTAGCCGTGGCGTGACCTTCCAACTGGTGGAAGTCACAGTACGGCAACTCTACCCTGCCTCCCCCTCTCCCCTTGCGATTCCTCCTATCCCTTCGGCCAATCGCCATCGCTTGATGGGGTGGGGGCAGGAGTTGTCTTGGGGCTTGCCTCTGGAAGTTGAACCTCCCTTGGCCCCCATGATGGTTCCCTCCATCCTGGATGAGAGCTCTTCCTGGACCATGGGCAGGTCCTCCCTGCTACCTCCATCCTGGCTCCGGACCCTCCTGTCTCTGGAACCCTTGAGCTCTATGCTCCTCTCTCCTTCTCCCTTCATGATGCCTCGAGCCACCTTGCTCCTTTGACTCCACCTCTGTCAACCTTGCCAACTTCTTTACAAAGGCCGGGTTGGCTGCCTCCATGGCTATCTCCTCTGCTGCCCTTTCCATCAGCTCCTCGAAGGAAAGGGGGGCCTTCCGAGTCAAGCTCATCTTGAAGAACCCTTCGCGCAATCCTACCGTGAACGCCATCTGGAGGGCATACCCTGGCACCTCTTGGATGTCCAGGACCTCTTCCTGGAACCTGTTAACATAGTGGGCCAGCGACTCCTCGGCCCTTTGCTTTATCAGGAAGAGGGACTCGGGACCCTTCTTCCTCTTCTTGGAGGTGGAGAAGCGAAGCTGAAAGCTCCGGCTCAAGTCTTCGAACCCGAAGATGGTCCTTGGAGGGAGTTGATGAAACCAGTCCCTTGCCTTCTCCTTCAACGTGATCGCGAAGAGGCGACACTTGAAGGCATCCGTCATCGGCCTGATGGAGACGGCATCCTCGAACCATTGCAGATGCTGGACGGGGTCATCCTTCCCGGTATAGTAAACCATGTCTGGCTCTCTGAACCCTTCGGGAACGGGAGCTGAGATGATCAACTCACTAAAGGGTGACCCCCTAAGGGGAGCTCTCGCCACCTCCACTCGCGTGACCTGCTCGCCTGGGGGGCTAGCTCTCGCCGGGCTGAGGAACAGCTCCCGGCCTGGGAGGTCTCGCTCGACCCCCTCTACCATCCTTTCCTTCCCAGGTCTCCTATCTGGCACACTTACTTCTCCCCCTGCTGGGGTGATCTCTCCCTGACCCCTAGGGGTCGACTCATCGAGAGGGGGTGGAGCTAGCTCTTGGGGGGTTGGAGTGGAGCTGCCACCCCGAGGAGCCAAACTCCGCAGCATCCCCATGATGCCTTGAATGGATGCCATGAACTCCTCCCTTCCCACGAAGGGTCCTGAGTTTGGGAGCTCGTCGAGATCATCACCACCTCCTTGATCTCCGGCCATGACACTCACCCGAGATTTTCTGTGCTGGTCACTCTCCACGCTCACCGCACCAAAACTATTGAAGCCAAAAATGACCGAAGCCAAAATTGACTTCTGTGGAGTTCGACCCTTGGGGAAAGGGGTGACCTCACACCTACTATGCTCGGAAGAAACGTCACGGACCGAAGACTTAGGAAGCTATGAACTGACCCTCGGCTCTAGCGTGGAGGTCCCACCTCACACCCGGAAGACCTTTGAGGTCTCCCCCTCCCTAGCCAATGCTTGAGCTAGGTGCCTTGGAGGAAGAAAGCCAAAGAGATTTTTGTGGCTAAGGAAAGAATGACAAGTCCCTCTCCAAGGCACCCTCAAGGGTCTATTTATAGTTTTTCCAAATTCTGGGGGAAAAATGACCAAAATGCCCCTGGGGCAAAAATGCCCCCAGCCAATAGAAAGCCTCCACACCGGGGGACAAAAAGGGAAAATCCACCTCGGGGATAAAACGGTAAATGCATGAGAGGTCACGCCCTCCGGCCACCCCCCCCCCCCCCCTGGTCGGTCTCGCCCGGCCTGACCGCAAGGCCGCAAGGCCCGGGGCGAGAACCTGGCCCCGGGCCGGTCTCGCCCCGCCTGCCCTCGCCTAGCCGCGAGGCAGGGGCGAGAACCCGGCCCCGGGCCGGTCTCGCCCCGCCTGCCCTTGCCTGGCCGTGAGGCAGGGGCGAGAACCCGGCCCCGGGCCGGTCTCGCCCCGCCTGCCCTCGCCTGGCCGCGAGGTGGGGCGAGAACCTGGCCCCGGGCCGGTCTCGCCCCGCCTGACCCTGCCTAGCCGCGAGGCAGGGGCGAGAACCCGGCCCCGGGCCGGTCTCGCCCCGCCTGCCCTCGCCTGCCCGCGAGGTGGGGCGAGAACCTGGCCCCGGGCCGGTCTCGCCCCGCCCGACCCCGCCTAGCCGCGAGGTAGGGCGAGAACCTGGCCCCGGGCCTGTCTCGCCCCGCCCGACCCCACCTAGCCGCGAGGTAGGGCGAGAACCTAGCCCCGGGCCGGTCTCGCCCCGCCTGACCCCACCTAGCCGCGAGGTTAGGGCGAGAACCTGGCCTCGGGCCGGTCTCGCCCCGCCTGAGCCCGCCTAGCCGCGAGGTTAGGGCGAGAACCTGGCCCCGGGCCGGTCTCGCAGCTGAGCTCCAAAGCTTGAACTTTACTTGCATGCCTTATGCCTTGCTTGGGGTCCTCACTCCGCGAATACGGGGTTGTACACTGCTCTTCGCCCGGAAGACGAAAAGCTTCCGGAAGATGGGTAGGCTGAACTCAATCCTCTCGGACCGCATGTAGCAGATGAACGCTACCAGTATGGAGACCAAGTTGGGATTGAGCTGAGCGGGAACCACTCTGTAATAGCGGAGGGCCTGGCGCATCTCGGGCCAAAGGGGAAGGCAGAAGCCCACCTCGAAATGCTCGAGGGGGATGGCGAGCTCTCCCTCTCCCACGCGATTTACCCTATCATCGTTGCCCGGGTTTATCACGGTGAAGCCAGCGAGGATGTAGCGGTAGGTGATCAGATGGTACTCATCCATGGTCAGACGGCAAGGAGGGAACTGGTGCCTCCATAAGGCTTACGCACAGATGGAGCGTCCTTCGTTCTCGCCCGGCATCGTGGTCAAGAGGTTGGAGGCGAAACCTCGAGGAGAAAGGCGAGAAGGCGGCAGAAGCAAGGGAAGTTCTCAGCGAGGCGCGAGAGTAGCAAGAGGGAGGGAAAGGGTTCCGAATCGGGGAAATAAATGTGGTGGGTGGATCAGCCTATTTATAGAAAATCGTGGTAATGATGGCTTTCCCGAAAAGGCGGCAGGGGTACAGTCGTCACATCCCAAGGAAATAGCGCCTCGTTTTCCACTCTGACACACCTCAGGCGTCTAAGCCAACGATAAGATTCAAGCCCATGGATGACAGTGACTGACAGGAGACTGGGGTTCGCACAAAAACCAAAATGACAGCATCAAACAGAGACAAAAACAAGGGCGGGGCTCTCGTCGGGCGAGAGTCGCATAACAAATAATAATAAAGTTTTAAGCAGTCATTCAAAATAGAAAAAGGGTACATTGCAAGAAGGGTAGGTAAGGAGACGGGGGAGGCGAGACTACATTATTCAGTACGATTCCCAGCGTCATCATCCTCGTTCTCGCCATCTAGTCCTCGGAGGAGCCTGCGGGTTGAAGTATGAGGATAAGGTGGTGCACCCGAGGTTGATCCGGCGCGCCTGGTCTCGAATCCGCGCGATACATCTCCCAGGGGACGACTCGGTGGTAGGCATATCCGGCCGCTCCGTCTCACCTAGGAAGTAGTCTCGCTCGAGGGACTCCAGCCTTTTCTCCACCATCTCGCGGTGTTCCTTCGCCGTAGAGGCGTGGGACCGCTTTTGCCGCACGAGCTTTGACAGGATGGCCGCTATCTTCTTCCGCCTCTTCTTGACGTTCCCGGCACCATCCAAAATTTCCTCCATCTCATCAGAAGAGGGGAAGGGGGAGCTCTCGGCATCCTCCCCTTCCTCTCCATCTTCATCTTTGTCTTCATCTTCTTCGTCGGCTCTCGCCCGCGGGTCCGGATCCCCTGGTAAAAGAGTTTCATGGTTACGACGAGAGCTAAGTAAATACTATGATAATACCTCGCATACCTGCAGTATGGCAAAAGCCACCGGCCGACGGTGTTGAAACCAAAAACTTGGTCTCTGTGGAGTTCACCCTTGGGGAAGGGGTGACCGCACACTTACTACACTCGGGGGAACGTCACGGACTAAAGACTTTGGAAACTAGGAACAGACCCTTGGCTCTAGCGTGGAGGTCCCACCACATACCTGGAAGGTCACAAGAACACTTCCCTTCCCTTACCAATGGCAGAGATGGGTACCTTGGAGAGTTCTCTCAACTCTACCAAGAAGAGAACTAGGGAGGAGGAAGCCAAAAACGAATGCATCTCCAATGGTACCCAAGGGGGTCTATTTATAGTTTTTCAAGTCCTCAGTTTGAAAAGTCCAAAATGCCCTTGGGAAAAAACATGGCAACAGGAGGTCCAAAAGGGGGGAGGTGGAGGCTAGACCATGCTCCTCCCCCCTACCCCCATCTCGGACATCCGAGGTGAGCTCGCCCAAAAGAGGCTGGGTGCCCGGGCGAGCTCCAGGCCGCCGGCCGAGCTTGCCCAAGGGGCAGGGTGCCCGGGCGAGCTCCAGGCCGCCGACCGAGCTCGCCCAAGGGGCAGGGCGCCCGGGCGAGCTCCAGGCCGCCGGTCGAGCTCGCCCAAGAGGGCAGGGCGCCCAGGCGAGCTCTAGGCCGCCGGCCGAGCTCGTCCAAGAGGGCAGGGCGCCCGGGCGAGCTCCAGGCCACCGACCGAGCTCGCCCAAGAGGGCAGGGCGCCCGGACGAGCTCCAGGCCGCCGGCCGAGCTCGCCCAAAACGCCTGGGGGGTCGGCCATCTTGCCGCTCCCGCCCCTCAAAGAAGGGGGCAAGGGGGAGGCAAATTTTTCCTCCCCCTACTAGTATATCCTCAAGGTTCAACCAAAATTGGCCCCCTAGAGTGCAAAAACAGCTCAAAAGCTTAAAAACTTAAAACTGGTCCTGCGCCTACCAAAGGGACCCTACTCTACGAATATGGGGTTGTACACAATCCCCGCTCTTTTTGAGGTTGGCACAAGCTCGGAAAGAAACATCCAACCCAATATATTCGCTGAGTGTAGCTTGCTCTCGCGGTTTGAAAGATTACGAGGCCTCACCGAGGGGTCAACCTGTCATGTCAGCTAGTAGGAGCCTGTGTGACGAGACAGCCTCGGGGTGAAAACACTTAGCCTCCCGAGGGGTCAACCTTCCCCTGCCAGCTAGTGGGAGCCTGGTCAGCGGAATCATCCCGGAGCTAAAAGGACTTAGCCTCCACGAGAGATCAACCTGCCCTGCCAGCTAGTGGGAGCCTGGTCAGCGGAATCATCCCGGAGCTAAAAGACTTAGCTTCCACGAGAGATCAACCTGCCCTGCCAGCTAGTGGGAGCCTGGTCAGCGGAATCATCCCGGAGCTAAAAGACTTAGCTTCTACGAGAGATCAACATGCCCTGCCAGCAAGTGGGAGCCTGGTCAGCGGAATCATCCCGGAGCTAAAAGGACTTAGCCTCCGCGAGAGATCAACCTGCCCTGCTAGCTAATGGGAGCCTGGTCAGCGGAATCATCCCGGAGCTAAAAGAACTTAGCCTCCACGAGAGATTAACCTGCCCTGCCAACTAATGGGAGCCTGGTCAGCGGAATCATCCCGGAGCTAAAAGGACTTAGCCTCCACGAGAGATCAACTTGCCCTGCCAACTAGTGGGAGCCTGGTTAGCGGAATCATCCCGGAGCTAAAAGGACTTAACCTCCACGAGAGATCAACCTGCCCTGCCAGCTAATGGGAGCCTGGTCAGCGGAATCATCCTGGAGCTAAAAGGACTTAGCCTCCATGAGAGATCAATCTGCCCTGCCAGCTAGTGGGAGCCTGGTCAGCGGAATCATCCCAGAGCTAAAAGACTTAGCTTCCACGAGAGATCAACCTGCCCTGCCAGCTAGTGGGATCCTGGTCAGCGGAATCATCCCAGAGCTAAAAGTCTTAGCTTCCACGAGAGATCAACCTGCCCTGCCAGCTAGTGGGAGCCTGGTCAGCAGAATCATCCCAGAGCTAAAAGGACTTAGCCTCCACGAGAGATCAACCTGCCCTGCCTGCTAGTGGGATCCTGGTCAGCGGAATCATCCCGGAACTAAAAGGACTTAGCTTCCACGAGAGATCAACCTGCCCTGCCAGCTAATGGGAGCTAGGTCAGCGGAATCATCTCGGAGCCAAAAGGACTTTGCCTCCACGAGAGATCAACCTGCCCTGCCAACTAGTGAGAGCCTGGCAGCGGAATCATCTCAGAGCTAAGGAACTTGGCCTCCCCGAGGTACCATCGGCCCATCCAGCTAGTGAGAGCCTAGCATGAGGAGATCCTCTTGGGGGGCTTAGGGACAGGGCATGTCACCTAAATTCTACCAAAATCCAAAATCCTCCAAAGGGGGAAAAATGATGGGTTACATGACTCTCCCGACTCTACCGGTCGAAGGCTTGACTCATTACAACATAAAGAAAAACAAGATACATGACTCCGCCGAGGCGAGGCTTCTTCAGGGGGTCCGGGCATGGTGGTCGCCATACGATTACTTCCCACTGGATACCTCCATCCCGCTCAGGCTCTCAATGATCTTCTCCATCTCCTCCGCCTTAGCCAACCAAGAGATGGTGTTGACAGCCGTGACGTAGCACTGCCTCGCCATCCTGGAGTCTCCCTTGATCCTGACCTGGATCCCTTCTGAGTTGAATTTGAGGCACTGGTGGAAGGATGAGGGCACACACCTGAAGGCGCTGATGAGGGGCCTTCCGAAGATGGCGTTGTAGCTGCTTGGAGCGTCAACAATGACAAACCTGCAGTTTCTTGAGTTCCCCCCTAACTTCACCTAGAGTCCGACTCCACCTTCAACCTCCTTTCTCTCCCCTGAGAATCCAAACAGAGGTCCATCCGACTCCACTATCCTACTTGGCTCCACCTTCATCCCCTCGAACACTTTCTTGAAAATGACGTTGACAGAGCTTCCGTTGTCAACCAAGATTCGGGAGACGGTGAAGCCTTCGACGGCTGCCTGGATGACCAGGGCATCGCAGAATGGGTCCTCATGCTCCGACATGTCTTTTGACGAGAAGGTGATCTTTTCCTCCGGGGGAGGGGTCTTGGACGTCGAGGCAACGCTCCGACGGTACATCACATGGAGACTTGCCTTTCGAGAGTGAAAGTTGACTAGTTGTCTAAATTATCACCTAGAGGGGGGTGAATAGGTGATTGCGACGTCTTTTGCGGAATAAAATAAAACTAATCGCAGCACACACAAAAAGAACACAAGCACAGACGACACAAGATTTATAGTGGTTCCCCGATCTTGGGTACTCCACTTTCCCTCTCACCGATCTAGTAACGCACTAGACTCGGCTACTCCACTTATCTCAGATTAAAGAAATCTTACAACTCGATCCAACCCGGATCTACACTCGGAAGCACAATCTTCCTACAACAAATACTCGGAATGAAAACTCCTACAACTCGGAGAAGAATCTCCTACAGAATAAAGATTTACAGAAAATGATAAAACTGTGACAGATCTAGAAAATCTTGACGTCTCTTCTTCCTTCAACAATGGCGGCTCTGTCAGGAATCAGTCGGAGAAGATACTGTCGTCGATCTTGAGATCTGGTTCTTCGGAACACACGGAATCAAGAGATTCGAAAGAAGTCGAGGTCGATCTCAATTCTATGTGTCACTTCGTCGATCTTTCTTCGTCGGCGGCCTTCCAGATGGAAACAGTGAGCGGCGGCGACCGGGAAGACGAATCGAGAACTTAGGGTTTTTCGGCCCTTTTTCGTTTCACGTTCTTGAAGAGAGAGAAAAGATAAACGATGATAAAAGTTCTTAATGAAAAGAGAGACTGATTAGACCTTTTATAGGGAGCCTAATCGGTCAGAAATCAAATCGTATTGAAAGTAATGCCACGTGGGCCAATTAGATGATGACAGATTAAGGATTGGAAAAATAGAACGAATAGTGGGTCAACGATTTTGACAATTTCAGAATTAGAAAAAAAATCAAGTCAGAAGTACTCGAGAACTGAAGGTTGTTCTCGAGCACTGAATCAAGGAGTTCTCGAGAATAGAAATGATTGTCTCGAGATCTGAGACTTAGAAAAATATACTGTCAAAAATAACTTTCTCGAGCACTAATTGTACTACTCGAGCACTTATACTTAGAAGAAAAAGTATATCTGGATTATTTCTCGAGCACTTGAACATAGAGGAAAATCTGGAGGAAAGTACTCGAGAAGCTAAAGCTGTTCTCGAGCACAGGAACTTAGAAAAATAACAACAGAGAAATAGTTCTCGAGAAAGGTAGACTTTTTCTCGAGAAGAAGAGTTATATTTCTCGAGTACTTTTCCTTAGAAATGTTTTTGCACAGCATTCTAGTTCTCGAGCAGCAAAGTCATTTTCTCGAGAAAGGAAAACTTTCTCTCGAGCATTAATGACTTAGCCAGATTTGAAAGAAAAAGTTCTCGAGCAAGCTGAGCTTTTTCTCGAGCACTTTAAAAACTTCTCGAGACCTAGAGTTGTAATTTACTCGAGCACTATTGTACTTCTCGAGCAAAAATGACTTAGCAAAAATTCTAAGTTACAGAAAAATATTTTCAAATAAAACTTCTTCAGCTTCAGCTTTTGTCCTTTTCTCCAAGTGATTTGAGGTTAAGTATATTCCAATAGAGAGGCTACACATGAGTCAACACTTTGGATCACACAGTGAGGGATTACACTGTGAAGTCCTGTGTTTGATGACCCATTGCAGACTGACATTGGTTTATACTTAAAGTGTACACCTGCAAGCATATGGCTAAAGAGAAATATCAAATACAACTGGATTCAACTTAGTTCATGGGTGACTTCATGCAAATCTAGGTGAGTGTGGATACAATACCCAACAGAGAGGCTTCGACCCCCACTCCCTCGTGGATCACAGCTATGCCATCTCGGGGTCCTATATCGACCCGGTCCTCGCATACATCATCCCCTCCACCTCCTTGGGGCGGAGCTTCGATACGCTCCGGCTGCTGCTGGGCTGGAGCTCTTGTCCTCCTCACTTCGAGGAACTCGGGGCAGGTAGTCGTAGCGTGACCCTCCAACTGGTGGAGGTCGCAGTATGGTAACTCTACTATACCTACCCCTCTCCCCCTGCGATTCCTCCTCTCCCTTCAACCAATCGTCATTGCTTGCTGGGGTGGGAGCAGGAGCTGTCTTGGGGCTTGCCTCTGGAAGTTGAACCTCCCTTGGCCCCCATGAAAGTTCCCCCCATTCTGGATGAGAGCTCTTCCTGAACCTTGGGCAGGTCCTCCCTACTGCCTCCAGCCTGGCTCTAGACCCTCCTGTCTCTGGAACCCCTGGGCTCTCGGCTCCTCTCTCCGTCTTCCTTCCTGGTGCCTTGAGCCACCTTGCTCTTTTGACACCACCTCCGTCAACTTTGCCAACTTCTTCATAAAGGCCGGGTTGGCTGCCTCCATGGCTATCTCCTCTGCCTCCCTTTCCATCAGCTCCTCGAATGAAAGGGGGGCCTTCCGGGTCAAGCTCATCATTAAGAACCCTTCGCGCAACCCCACCGTGAACGCCATCTGGAGGGCATACCCTGGCACCTCTTGGATATAAAGGACCTCCTCCTGGAACCTGTCGACGTAGTGGGCCAGCGACTCCTCGGTCCTTTGCTTTATCAGGAAGAGGGACTCAGGACCTTTCTTCCTCTTCTTGGAGGTGGAGAAGCGAAGCTGAAAGCTCCGACTCAAGTCTTCGAACCCGAAGATGGACCTTGGAGGGAGTTGATGGAACCAGTCCCTCGCCTTTTCTTTCAAGGTGATCGTAAATAGACGGCACTTGAAGGTGTCTGTCATTGGCCTGATGGAGACGGCATCCTCGAACCACTGCAGGTGCTGGACGGGATCATCCTTCCCGGTATAGAGAGCCATGTCTGGCTCTCTAAACCCCTCGGGAACGGGGGCTGAGATGATCAACTCACTGAAGAGTGACCCCCTGAGGGGGGTTCTCGCGACCTCCACTCGCGCGACCTGCTCGCCTGGTGGGTTAGCACACGCTGGGCTGGGGAACATATACCGGCCGGTGAGGTCTTGCTCGACCCCTTCTCCCATCCTTTCTTTCCCAGGTCGCCTACCTGGTGCACTTCCTTCTCCCCCTGCTGGGGTCTTCTCGCATGGGCCCCTGGGAGTTGACTCATCGAGAGGGGGAGGAGCTAGCTCCTGGGGGGTTGGAGTGGAGCTGCCACCCCGAGGAGCCAGACTTCGCAGCATCCCCATGATGCCTTGGATGGATGCCATGAACTCCTCCCTTCCTACGAAGGGCTCGGGGTTGGGGAGCTCGCCGAGATCATCACAACCTCCCTGATCTCCATCCATGACACTCTCCCGAGATCTTCTTTGTTGGTCACTCTCCACGCTCACCGCACGAAAATTTTGAAACAAAAAACTTGGTCTCTGTGGAGTTCACCCTTGGGGAAGGGGTGACCACACACTTACTACACTCGGGGGAACGTCACGTACCAAAGACTTGAGAAACTAGGAACAGACCTTCGGCTCTAGCGTGGAGGTCCCACCACACACCCGGAAGGTCACAAGAACACTTCTGAAGGATCAAGCGCATACCCAACTGCACCAAAAGCCCGGACTGTTGAAGAGGGCGCTACTTAATTTTTTATATAAGTAGCAGAGCGCCACGGGTCAAGTGAAGGAACGCCGGACCCAACAATCCCCCCCCCCCCGGCGTCCAGCACAACCCGTCGGCTCAGAGGTGGGGTTACCACATGGCCCACACGGCTCAGAGGTGGGGTTACCACATGTCCACGGTTGCCTGACCCACCGGACCCACACAGGTAGAAGGGAAAAATCAGGATTTAATAGCGCCCCCCGGTCTTGAACCCGTGACCTCCTCTGATACCAATTGAAGGATCAAGCGCATACCCAACTGCACCAAAAGCCCGGACTGTTGAAGAGGGCGCTACTTAATTTTTTATATAAGTAGCAGAGCGCCACGGGTCAAGTGAAGGAACGCCGGACCCAACAACTTCCCCTCCCTTACCAATGGCAGAGATTGGTACCTTGGAGAGTTCTCTCAACTCTACCAAGAAGAGAACTAGGGAGAAGGAAGCCAAAAACGAATGCCTCTCCAAAGGTACCCAAGGGGGTCTATTTATAGTTTTTTCAAGTCCTGAGTTTGAAAAGTCCAAAATTCCCTTAGGAAAAAACACGGCAACAGGAGGTCCAAAAGGGGGGTGGTGGAGGCTAGACCATGCTCCTCCCCCTTACCCCCATCTCGGACATCCGAGGTGAGCTCGCCCAAAAGAGGCTGGGTGCCCGGGCGAGCTCCAGGCCGCCGGCCGAGCTCGCCCAAGGGGAAGGGCGCCCGGGCGAGCTCCAGGCCGCCGACCGAGCTCGCCCAAGGGGCAGGGCGCCAGGGAGAGCTCTAGGCCGCCGACCGAGCTCGCCCAAGAGGGCAGGGTGCCCGGGCGAGCTCCAGGCCGCCGGCCGAGCTTGCCCAAGAGGGAAGGGCGTCCGGGCGAGCTCCAGGCCGCCGGCCGAGCTCGCCCAAAATGGCTGGGGGGGGGGGGGGTCGGACATCTTGCCGCTCTCGCCCCTCAAAGAAGGGGGCAAGGGGGGAGGCAAATTTTTCCTCCCCCTACTAGTATATCCTCAAAGTTCAGCCAAAATTGCCCCCCCCCCCCAGAGTGCAAAAACAGCTCAAAAGCTTAAAAACTTAAAACTGGTCCTGCGCCTGCCGAAGGGACCCTACTCCGCGAATACGGGGTTGTACAGACGGCAGACGAGAAGGCCCGAACTCCCCCTCAGTTTCCTTTCCAAAGAGGAGGTGGAGCGGCTTTCCTCGCCCCGGGCGGAAGGTCTTGCGTGAGGTGATACCCTCCTAGCCGGGAGCAGGAGGGGATTCGTCCTCTCTCGTGGGGTGGCTGGCCTCCTTTAGGGTTACAGAGGGTTCGGTAGCCACCCCTCCCGCCAGTAGGGCGGGATTATCCGCTTAGGCGACCAAGTTAGCAGCTACTGTTTCATTTTCCCGGGTGGCGAGATCCGGGCTGGAGGGAGCTGGGGCTGCGGGAAGTCAGTTCAACAATTTGGAATGCTGTGATTGGAATGATTAAAAAGGGGTAATAGGGAGAGAAGATTGCCTGGAGTTCTCGAAGGGTCAGCCGGAGGAGTGGCCTCCGGGACCCGTGGTGGATCCCCGGGAAGACGAGACGACGAGTCGGGGAGCACCAGCGGGGACCTGGCATCGTCATCCCGAACCACCTCCTGCGAGAAGTATTGCGTCAATTGTCGATCCTTTCGCTTAATCAGCTCATAATTTTGGTAATCAACAAGTCGGAGAGACGTACCTTCTGTAAGGGGGAAGGATTATCCGTGCGGCTTGGGGATGGGGTATGTGTGCCCCGGTACTCGCGCAGAAGGTCCCGCTCGACCAATTTCGCCCTCTTCTTCTTCTTCTTTGGCTGTGAGGGCTCAGCGGCTGGCGCCTTTCCCGCCAACAAGGGGGATACCAAGGTGCTATTTGCGAGGGCTCGCGCCTGCACCGCATCAATGCGGTCTTGAAGGCTCTGCGATAGTAGCTTGTCAACACGTTTGGAACGCATCGCGAGACCACGCGAGAGCTCAGACACGGGGCAGCGATTGCCGGTGGTGGATTTATGGTCGTCTATCAGCGCATATATATAGCCACGGGATGGCCCACTGAAAGATTCTCTTTTCAGGACGACACGTGCTCAGCGAATATTTATGGGTTGGAAGTGTCTTTTCGAGCGCAGGGCTAGCTCAAAAGGAGCGGGGATTGTGTACAACCTCGTATTCGCTGAGAGGGACCCAGATGCATCAACGGCTAGGTTTGGACTAGCTTCGGGCTAGCTTTGGGCTTCATACCAGAAAAGCTCCCGCCTAGGAGCAGGCGAGAACGTTCGCGTCAAGCCCTGGCCGAGACCCACTTCTGCCAAAAGGCGGGCGAGAAGGCTCGCGCCTCGCAGAAGGCGAGAGCTGGCTCGGTCTGAGGCATCCTTCGGCACTTTTTTTTTAGCTTCCGCCGAGTGAAGGCGGGAGGGTTTTCGGCATAGGGTTCTCGTCGGGTGGGGCCCAGAGCCCAGGGTAAAATGACTTAGTTGCCCTCGGGTAAAATTACATATATGTCCCCAGGGTCTGCATTTAGTATTTCACAACATCGGGATTTAGCTATTGACAGGCCAGCCAGGGGTAATTAAGTAATTTCAGGACAGCGAAGGCTATAAATAGACCCACAAGGGCTCCTTAGAAAGCAAGCTTTCATTTTTCTCTAAGACTCTCTAGTGCTTTTTGAGGAGCTCCCAGCCCATCTTTTGGTTTTTGAGGGGAAGATCTCAGAGATCTTCCGGGTAAGAGGTGAGACCTCCCTGCTGAGCCTTTGGGTCAGTTCTAGGTCCTTTGCAACCAGTCAAGGGTCGGAGCTTGAGAGAAGTAGGTGTTGGCTGCACCCCTATTTTCGAACTCTCGTTGAGGTCAATTTTTGGCTTCAATAGGAAAGTAGTGAAGTTTGGTCGCCACAGCCCCAGCCACGTGATTTTCACCTCTTTCCGAGGTTGTCCCTGTTAAAAAAGTCTTTTGTCAGCCATCTCCTTTTCATTGACTGTTTGCATGCTCGACCTCTCCTGAGCTAAGACGATGCAAACACTATTTTTTAACAAAACTCTATTTTAGAAACTTCATTTCACTCAAACGTACAATATTTTAAGAAAACTCTGTTTTCCATAAATAACATATTTCTCAAACTTATTTCCTATCAATAGCTTTTCATCTGCAACAACTCAACCAAACAGAGATAATATCACGATTGTCTTTCAGAGATCTTGAAGAGTTTGTTTAGTTTAAAACTTTGAAAACTTTCGTGTAATTTGAGATCTTTTGATGTAATAGAAGAATAATATAGACTTGATGGGGTCCCCCTACATTTATAGAAATTATAAGCTGCAAATAGTTGAATTTCAATATCCACTGCTAACTTAGTGGAGGTCGTGGATAAAACCCGCCCAAAATCATTGCACGCATGATCCATGCACGCAATCACCACATAACCGCTAAGCCTAACCTCTTGCGACCAATCGGCGTATAGCTGGACACCCGCGACCGACCACCGCCGTGCCTCGTGGTCGCGAGCCTGCATTTGTGAATTTCTGCAGCCAATCTCACAGTCGGCCGCCACTGTGCCTCGCGGTCGCGAGGCCCCGCGACCGTCCTCATGGCTCCGCCGCCACGCCTCGCGACTTTACTACCACACCTCGCGGTCGCGCGGCCGCGACGACGAGGGTCTGCCGCTATGCCTCATGGCCGGAAGGGCACGCGACCAGCCTCACGGTTGGCCTCTGCCATAACTCGCGGTCGGCATCCCAACCGACCGCCTGCTTTTCCCCAGTCAGCTTCCCATCGTCGGGGCCTCACCACTGATCGCCCCCGCAGGGCGGCTCTCCTCAGTTGTCTGATCAACGTCGCGTGATCTCGACTATTTGATCGTCATATAACCACCTCGTGTAACAACCTATCATGGGGGTGTGCATAGACAAAGTTAATATTCGATGTGCACGTAGTAAATCCTTTAAAAATACGTGATATGAATTATAGGGAAATGACCCGCGAATACTTAATAGGGTGGTTATGGCTTGTGAATTACCACATAACAACAATAACCACTCATTATGCCTATAAATAGGACACAGGGTCTCCTCCATTTCCATTCTATTCTCCTATGGCTTGATCTTCTGCGTGTGTGAGAGCTCCACCAGGAATCTCCTTCGTCCTTCGAAAACTCCTTCGAAGATCTTCAAGTGCCTTAAAGATCCTTCAAAGATTTCCAACCTCCTTCGAGCGCTCCTTCGCAAGCACTCCGCAGCAAGCATTCCATGCATAGTGCGCTCAACACCCTCAACTCTGCAGCGATCCTCCCACTCGACGGCAATTCCATCCCCCCAGAATCCTTTGCATGCTCTAGAAGACAAATCGCCGACACAGAGACACACAGAGCACGCTCCCCCGTCTTCCGAGCACCTAAAGAAGGATTCAAAATATCCAGAGTGCAGTGCTCGCAACTGAACAAGTAGAAAGTACTTAGCTTCGCGAGCAGCGGGTTGTCACCCTCCGAGAACATCTCACTCTCCCTGGAAACTATAATGAGTAGCGGTCTCAAAATTCTATACAATTCCAGCAAATAGTGAAGTTTCATCGACACAACGTGTAACATCTTCTTTTTCTTCTAGACCCTTTAACACACACATTAGGGTAGGACATGTGGTGAGTGTGGTAGGTTAGGCTAGATAGTGACCTTAGGACCCAAGGGTTAGGGTAGACCCACCATAGTGTTCAAGTCAACTTAGGTCAACTAGCCTAAATTGGAAACCACAAATACAAATTGACCTCACCACCATGTCCCTAACCCTGAGGTAAACCTAAGTGACCTAAAGCCCTATCATAGGGTCACCAAATTGGCGAATTTGACCAAACTGTCCTTAGGGTTAACATGAGCCAATTCAACCCTAAGTGGCTCAATTGAGCATCGCATGGCCAATTTGACCCCACCACTAAACTCCAAACCCTAATTGGAGTACATTGGACCATAAAGCCCCATCACATGATCACTCTCTTGTTCAATTTGATCAAAGTCAACCCTAGCCCTAGTTTCATCAAAACCACATACATAGGCCCAGTTAGCCCAAGTAGGGCATCACCATGGCCCAACCCATGCTTGGTGATGCCATAAGGCTCATAATCATTAAGTGGGGTCAGCTCACTCATCAAATTGATCAAGTCAACCCCAAAGTCAAACTTGGTCAACCTTAGGTTTAAATATGGAATTTAAGAATCAAGCTCATTCCTAATGGGCTAAGGCCTTGAACCATGGCCCAACTCATGTTGGGTGGTGGCATAGGGTCCATGACCATCAAATGGGGCCAACTCACTCATCAAATTGACCAAGTCAACACCAAAGTCAAACTTGATCAACATTAGGCCTAAATGGGGAAAAAAGAAGCCAAGTCCATTTCCAATGGGCTAAGGCCATAGACCATCCAACATCCCATTAACCTAATTACAGTTCATGCCCTCTGAATTTTGAGAGAGATGACATGCATGGGTGCATTTTGGCCATTTCCCCCAAAATCAAGAGAGAGGAAAAGAGGGAAATGAGGTATGGACGCCATGTGGCCCTCCTCCTCCCTTCCCAAGCTCATCCCTGAGCTCACACTTTAATTCCCAGCCATTTCCATCAAGTTCCATGACACATGGCACCAAGGAGGAGCATCCAAAGCTTGAGGATGAACTACCCATAATGATATCTCATTATACAGCCACTAACAGCCAAAACCAACCATCTCATTAGCTTCAGAAGGTCCAAGAGAGTTGAATTCGACCCCTTGATCAAGGAAAACGATGGAGAAATGAGTTTGGGAGCAAGCTCGTCGGAGAGGAAAAATACCATGACCAATCGCCACCGCCGCCGTCGGGCCCCAATCAAGTTCAGTTTCTCCTCCTCTCCCTCTGTACTAGCATTCTAGATCATTTAGGAGAGATTTCGAGCTCAATTGAGCTTGGATCCATGTGAGGTGTGGGAGAAATTCTTAAGTTTTGAGGGAGCTCAGGTTCGCCGGAAACCGCCACCTCCGACGGCCAAGTCATCGTCAAACGCTTGCCCTCACCCTCAACGAAGGTGGTGGTGGTGATGGCAAGTCGGGGAGGTGGCTGGATGGCTGGAAAAAGCCAAATCAATGTGACCCAGGTCGTCGCAATCTGGGCCGTCGGCTAGACGAAGAAGATGATGGGATGTCGTCCATTAAGATGGGAATTAAACTATAACATTATTTGATCTTTTTGTCACACTTATTACAGTACTTTACGGGCTAATTTTAGGCCCCTTAGAGACAGATTCATAAAAAGTTTTCAACATAGAAAATGTATCCCTAGGTCTTAGATTTAATTATACATCTTAATCATATCATTTGTAGCAGTGTAGCTCCTTGTAGAGTCATTCTCCTGGGACTGCTCTTAACTGGTGATAGAAATTAAAATGAGTGCCTAGGCTAAACTACAACTCCACATGGAATGAAATTTGGAGCATGCATGTGTATATCCTAGACTTATACTGTACCTAAAAAATCATAATTTTTGGAAGACATTTTTTTATAGTTTTAGTCAAAAATTGATTTATCAAATAGAGACAATTTAGGGAGATTTTCAACTCCAATTGCCCCCAATTTTGGGTGGCTTGATCCTAATATCATCTTACGACCCTGGTGAAAGTTTAGGGTCATTTAGACGTCTGCATGTTGGTGGATGCAACTTGTAAGTTGAAGGTAGAGGCGTCTTTGGTGTGCATATAAAAAAAATACAAAATGAGGAATTAAGCCTATTTGGCTCATTGAATGACAATGAAATCTTGGCTAGGGGTTTATGGTGATGGAATACACATTTCATAGAAAAATTAGAATTTTTGGAAACAAAAATCCTATAGTTTAAATTCAATTCAAATTTAATACACTTATGTGTCACAATAGGAAATGAGGGCTTATGATCTTGGAAAATTCTAAATCTTTGTCACAAGCCCTAAAATATTATTTCACTCCTCTGAAAAGTTCAGTGAAATTTTTTGGGAATTATTTCATGTGAAAATAGTGTAAATTCCATTTATACCCCTATTTGATTTTGATTAAAATCAAGATTAATAATACTTGAAAATTTATGAAAAATTGTCTGGACACTCATTTCAGTATTTTGAACCATAGTAAATTTTCTTGGAATTTTTGGATGATTGGTTATCATATTTTTACTAATAATGGCATTTCCATAAATATTTTGAATTGTGAAATTTTAGGTCAAACCCCTAGATATAATTGTGAAATTTTTTTTTGGGCCTTATCTTGACAATATTAATGTCCGGAGATTTTCTCTAAAATTTTAGGTTAGTATTGTTAGTACTTCATTTGTAAAGTGGTAAATTTGTGACATTAGTCATAAATATAAAATATGAGTCAAATCATTCTGAAAAATTAGGAAATTTTGAATACTAATCCTTTCAATCAAGATAAACATCAGATAAATTTATTAGATCTTTAGGACCACTTGTTATGATACTTCATGATCAATGTGACTTATGTCATATAATTAAATAATTTTAATTATGGCCCAAAATAGTTTAAAAAAATTATGGAATTCTGGTTTACCACTAATATGCATATTATTAACCCGTGATAAAAATTTGGAGGCCTTGGGCCCAAGGAATCAAAAGTCACCTCACATGAGCTAAGGTTAGGCTTGGGCTGCATTTAGTAAAAGTGATGTGTAGTGTTAGGACTTTCAGGGTGATGTGATATAATTGAAATTAGAGGTGTGTTGGGAAGTTTGAAACCCTAGTCAGAATCACAAGTATGCCACTACTTAGCATCAAGTGTAAGAGTGCAAGTCACTAGGGAGAATATCTAGGTCGGGGTCCGACGAAACATCGTCGTTCTCCTAAAAGTACTTTAAATCATTAGGTTTACTCAAGAGCAACAGTGAGAGTGGGGTGTTAATAACAGGTAGCCACCAATAACAATAAGGGTTTTGGAAAGGGGGATTTGAGATTCAGCCCATCGTATTCCCTAGTACCGTTGCAAGCCTTTCACCGATTAGACCTCGGAAAGTCCAAGATTATCCCTAAGTCGCTAAGTATAACTGAAATTAGACAAGAGTAGTCTAATAGGTTGAGGAACAATATTGCAATCTCACTCGTGAAGAGTTGGAGGGATACAGGACGAGTTAGTTCTGTGAGTTGGAGGCTCGGGTGTTTGATATTAAGATGGGTTGGTCCTGCGAGATGGAAGCTCAGGTGTTTGATTTCAGGATGGTTTGGTCCTGCGAGCTAGAGGCTCGGGAGTTTGATATCAGTACGGGTTGGTTCTGCGAGCTGGAGGCTCGGGAGTTTGATGTTAGGACGGGATGGTCCTGCGAGCTAGAGGCTCGGGCTGAAATATCTTGTGTGTGCATAGAAATAAATCAGTGGTGAGTCATGCGGTACTGGACCAATCATCACACTAATGGTCGTACGATGACTCTGGCGAGGTATGAGGGTTTGAGGGGCCAGTAGGTTATTTATACTGCGGTCTAGAGGACGATTCCCGAAAACACACACTCGACCAACAAGACTGGTGGGATAGTCAACAAATAGTATGCAGAGACTCTAGAGTGTACCTAGGACGTGTATAAAGGCGTATGGGAGGTCTAGGCCTGGTAGTGTATACCCGCCTAGGAGTGGAGACGCTCACTCCACTGCTATCGTAGCCACAACGGTGGTATCATAGAGTTTAGTTAACTCCAAAAAGTGGAAACTAAAGGTTTGTGGTCACAGAATCGTGTGAGTGAGTTGCACTTGTATGAATCATATCATGTATATCACATCATAACATATATACGTACTTAGGACATTTATACTGCATATCCTTATCATATAAACTAGTATGAGCTCTTTTATATGATAAGTTATATTACCTGAAACCTTAACTTATAAATTTGTAAGGACATTCGTATAAGATAAGGTACTCCCATGTTGATAGTATAGTTGTAGATGTTTACCTTTCTGCACACTTCTTACTTTACTTTACTTTACTGTTCCTTGTTTCAGTACTACTGCTTCTTTTATTACTGTCTTTTATATTATTGTTATTCATTCACAACTGCTAGCATAGAAATTTAAATGTTAGATTACTCATGATAGAATAGTTTCATTATCACCTGCTATTTTGATTCTACTCCTTGTTGTCCTCTGCTTTCGTCCTCCCACACGGTACCTAGGAGTCGCGGGGGTGAGACGAGGACAAAATGGCTTAGTTTTTATGACTAATGATCGGTTGTGACCGCATCATTTTAGGAGCTCGAGGAGATGGAGCACCAGCATGGCCAGCAGGATGAGGTGGCAGGACTTGAGGAGCAGATACCGCGCATTGCTACTACGATTCAGCGTCAGGTGAAGACGAGTGTCAGTTCAGCTTCCGCTTAGAGTTATGAGAAAGAGTGTTTTTATTTTGGCATGTACCGGGCATAAGCCCTTTACTCTCTTATTTGTACTCATTGTGGACTATTTATCATTATTGTTATGATATATCTGTGATGGTGGACTTGTTATATTTATTTATGGTTTTGCTTCTATTCTCAATTTGGCCTACAGGTTAAAAATGATCATAATAGCCGGCAGGATCGGCGTCATGTCGTGGTGACTAACTCGTGTGTTAGTGTCACTATTAGGCGGCAATTCTGGGCATAAGACTGAGTAAACTCCTTAGTAAGGGGAGGGGTCTTACACAACACGTGGTTTTTCACCTCTTTTTGAGATTTTTCACGTAAAAAAGGTCCCTTGTGTAACTCCCTAAGTTTTTTTTTAATCTAAAATCAAATAAATTAAATCTAATTTTGGTGTGTGGTAAGAGGGCGTTGTCTGCATATAGGAATTTTGGGCTACAGTTTTATATAAAAGCAAAATCTGAAACTCTCCTCCGCATACCTGATCTCTCTCTCTCCCTCTCCGCTCGAATATCCGCTTCCCCCCCCCCCCTCTAAGCCGCGACTAGGGCTCGCCCTTTTAGATAACTGACTGGAGCTCCTCCTGCACGCCGCCTGGTAGGAGGAAGAAGGTGCTCTTCTCTCCCTCTCCCTCTCCCTCTCTGTACTATGCGTTGCCTGGTAGGAAGAAGAATTCCTCACCCGATCTCTCCTCCTTTCCCGTGTAGAGCCACCGATCTATATGGTGTAAGAGAGATCCTTATCGTTCGAGCCGTATAGGAGGAAGAGTCTCGTTTGACCTACTCTTCTCCTTGTTGAGTCGTAGGGCCTCCCCTTGTTCTATTTTTGGTGGCCGACCAAGTGGGGGGAGGCGATCCAGATTCCGTCATCATGGTTTTGGGTGCTAGCCATGTGGGACGAGAAGCCATTGGTATAAAGTGGTGTCGTAGGCCTAGTACAAGCCAATTCGAAGTTAGGTTCGACGGAAGGAGACTGAATCTATGGTAGGGTACGTAACTTCTATATTTGTACTTTGACATGTCCGTAAGAGTTCTAATGGACCATTATTTATACATTTTTATGCTTATGTTTACTTTCGTGCAATGCTGTGTGAAGCCTACCTGTAGTGATAAGCCCAGATCGGTGATGTTTCTGTGATGTGCTTTGTGATTAGCCCTAGGTGCACGAACAGGAATGTCCCGTGTTATTCGTTGTAGAGTGTAACACCCTGCCTGTCACAAATAATCTAACAGAAGGTCTGGTCTGGTCAAGACCCCGCATCATATTCCACGAACAGACGAAGATTGTACTAAATTGAAACCAAACATTTAATAATTAACATAGAATTCGCAACTAATGGAATCATTTTACATAGTTAACCCATCAAAGGTGTTGAAGCCAGGAAAATCCCGACCTCAGAAATAGGATCAAGGCAGCCCAAGGTTACTTATTCTACGATCTGACGGCACAATTCAAATGGCAAACGAGAGAGAGAGGAAACTATCTATAAGCACACCCCAAGTGCTCCAGCAGGGAGGTACCACCACGTACCTGGATGCTTAGAAGAAGCTTCCCCTCTACAACCAAAAATTTGGGTGAGGTACTAGGCAGGCATGGGCTTGGCGAGTATCCACTTGGTGGACCTCAGCCTCTTCCAAAAGTGTCATTTCTAATACCCCAGGGGGGCTATTTACAGAGAAATCATGGGGGGTATAGCCGAGTATCCAGCTACTGGCAGGGATTTCCAAGGGCTACTCGCCCAAACTCGCGAGATACTCGCTCAAACTCGACACAGCTCGCTCAAGCTCGCCTCTGCACGCCACAGCTCGCCTCTGCTCGCCCAAGCTCGCCTCTGCTCACCACATCTCACCCAAGCTCACCTCTGCTCGCCACAGTTCTCCTCTGCTCTCCCAAGCCCGCCTTTGCTCGCCTCTTCTCGCCACAGCTTGCCTCTGCTCGCCCAAGCCCGCCTCTGCTCACCGCAGCTCGCCTCTGATCGCCCAAGCTCGCCTCTGCTCACCACAGCTCACCCAAGCTTGCATCTGCTTTCCCAAGCTCGCCTCTGCTCATCACAGCTCGCCTCTGCTCGTCACAGCTCGCCTCTGCTTGCCCAAGCTCGCCTCTGCTCACCCAAGCTCGCCTCTGCTCGCCACAGCTCGCCTCTACTCTTCCAAGCTCGCCTATGTTTTCCCAAGCTTGCCACAGCTCGCCCAAGCTCACCTCTGCTCGCCCAATTGTCTACGAATAGTCGTATGCTTGCATAATTCTGATCTCGACGAAGTACAAGTTATACAAAAGGAATGTCCACTACAACTATTGGAATGAATATATACACAAATATTTGGCCTTAAGGCCTTACAACTTGTTAATGTTTACAAAATATTTGATTTCCATACTTTGGCGCGCAGACCGACAACACATGAAAGCAGTAAAAGAGCAGTTAGGCCTTCAAGGGACAGCACAACAAAAAGGGATTCAGCCCGCTACTTCCTACTCGGCTCACCAACACCTGCACAAGTTCAATCCTCGAAGACGTGGCAAAATAAAGCAACGGTTAGCTTTAGCTGACCACAATTATAATGACCCCATCTCATTTCCGGGACGGTGGTACTCCTTCTCTACAAGCAAGCAGTATGATAGTTTATATAATTACACATCTATCACAGATGTTGGCACGCATAACCACCCATACTGTACACTCAGGGCACATTATCGATGTACAGAAATTCAAGTCCCACCACCATTCTTAGTCCCGGATTAAGACGGTACAATCTTAAACATTCACCCATCCAAGATCAAGTCAAGGACTCTTCCCATGATAACGTCGAAAGCCAAGTACTTTAAGCAATCTAGCCGGATGATATGGTGCAAGTACAATTCAGCCACTTCCCGTTGCTCAAATTGTCATGCCAACGTCGAAAGTCAAGGCAATCTAGGCAGATGACATGACGCGGGTAAACCTCTCCATTTCATGTCCATCTCATAAACAATGTTATGTTCCACGGTCGTCACTCACGGCAACCAAAGTTGTGCTCAGCAGGCTCAACAGATCATCATACTACCCACGCAGTCCCCAAGACACAGGCTTCACAACCACAAAAAGCTCTCTCTGAGCTATCGCCAACGATATCACTATCACCGCGCGATATCGACAGACCACCAATCTGCCTCAGGCTCGGATTCACACCCAGCACAAACAACTACTCACTGGTCTCTGCCATTAGAGCTATCGCCAATGATATCGTTATCGCAGGAGATAGCAACATAATCTCGTTATCTGTTCCAAACTTGGGTGTTTCCTGGAGACACTTTTCAGTACTCCTGCAGCAACCTGGAGTACCCCCAAAACTCCAAATTCTACTCATTTTCCACAAAGTCCTCTCCAGTACGTAAATAAATCATCATTAATCCAAACCAACTTATCCAGATGATTTTCACACAGCATGTCTATGCCCGCACAACGATCTGAGCTCTATATGTAATTTCTATCAAGGATACTCTATATCAACCCAACGGAAGTATTTCACTCCATCAATTGATGGGAACTTCCATGCAATGATGCCAAATAAGAGGGCTTTCATGTCCAAGTATTCAGAAGGAGAGTCGTTACCCTCATTGATCGTTTCGATGCCACGAGTCAAAGCTCGAGCCGGATGAAAAAGATCGCCTCGCTTTCCTCTCCGCAGATCTTCAATCGGCGCTCAATTCCAACCACAAGTCTTCCAAAACTTCTCTAATGGCTGGACGAGCAACCCTCTTGTTCTTCCTCCCCTCCTTTCGTTTCTTCTTTACTTAGTTTAAAGAGAGAGAATGAGAAAGAAATAATAAGAAGATAAAATCCCCTACTCTAATTATCAAACTCAGGAGTAAACTCAGTCATAAGATGACCAAGACGAGAGCAACAGACAGACTTGATTTCACGGGAAAATCTTAAAGAAATGCTATCGTCGGGCGATATCGCTCTCGCGGCGCGATAGCTCCAGCTGTGGCCGCTTGACCAAGTCAGCGTCGCTTAACAATCGCCTCTTAAGCCACTTATATGTGGCTTTCTACCACGTGACACACTATCGCCAGCGATATTAGCTATCGCCAGGCGATATCAAATCGACGTCATCAACTTGATCATTATCAACTGCATTACTATCGTCAGCAATATCACTATCGTCTGCAGTAGCAAATCAACTACATCGGCTTATTGACTATATCGTTCTGAACACTATCGTCGGGCGATATCGCTATCGCCAGCGATAGCTCCAGGATGTTTTGTTGTTTTTTAACTGTGGGAAATCTGGGGTGTTACATAGAGATTGCAGGAATTCGTGGGCTTCGCTCGCGAATGCCCCATTCCTAGGTGGGCTTGTGTAAGGCCCGGTAGAACGACGTTCTTGTGGGCTTTCGTAGGACAGGTGAGTTCTTTGTCACACTGTAGTCGTGTACATAGACCTCTTAGTCTATGTCACGTCGCTGGACAGTGGCAGACTATTTTCCCCCGATCACGTTTGTTTGGACAGTTGTGGACTGTTTACCCCTCTGTCTCTCTCGTTTGGACAAGAATGGATGGTTTTCCTTCCTATAGTGTTCTTACGGGTAAAGATGGACTTTAAGCCTTCCTATAACGTTTTTGTTGTGAGACCATGTCCGCCTATTGTTATAGTGTGAAAGGTGAATGCATACCTCTCATCGTGGGTCATACGACTTTGAGTATTTTTACCGTGTGTGTAATGGCATGACTATGGGGACCCCTTGTGTGCCCCATGTATTCCAGGTGGGACTCGGGAAAGAGTACACTAAAAGCATGTCGTGAGAGCATGAAACGTGTTGTCGTGCATGCCAACATTTGTGTTGTGTGTGCTTATGTTGAGTGTGTTTGGCCTGTTAATAGCTGCAGATTCTCTTTTATAAGAGGGAAGAAGTACCACCGTCCTGGGAATGAGTTGAAGTCGTTACACCAGTTGTGGTCAACTAAAGATGACTGTTGTTTTGTTTTTGTCTCGTTTCTATAATTTGTACGGGTACAAGTGTTGGCGAGCTGAGCCGAAAATAGCGATCAAGAAGCCTTATGCTACACTGGCCCTCGAACGCCAAAGTTTTGTATAGCTTTCTTGCAGTGCCGATCTGTGTGTCGATGTATGTAAGTCATGTAGCATATGAAAAGTTTATGGTGAAAAACATGTAAGGCTTTAAGGCTGAGCACCTCTTGTTTTAGTGTGTTTCATTCCTTGTAGGCATGGACATTTGGGCCCCTGTTTTGGGCTTTTATTTTTCCGTTTCCGTTGTAGTCAAACTCTGATGTGTAATGTTAGTTATTTATGTTGTCAATTATTATCTTTTTACGTCATGTGGATTTTGTATGTTGTGGGATCTCGGCCGGACCCATGTTATATACTATTTGCAGGTCAGGGATGTTACATCTTGCAAACCGTCTCCCTCTTTGTGATTGTTTGCGCGCTCGATCGCTTCCGGGCTAAAACGGTGCAATCTAGACCGATCTGCAGGAGCCTCGAGTTGGCCGCAACAAAAGTATTGATCAATTTTCGAGATTTCATAGTTATTCATCAATGTTTTATAAATTTTATGAGTTTTTCATTTTGCATGCACATATACATTTTGGGTGCTAATAAAATTTATGAGTGAGCACATAATGTTTGTGTGTATATAGTCAAGACAGATGTGCACCTAACATTGATTTAGGCTCCATTTGGTTCGGCGGTGGCGGGTCGATCCGGCGGGTGGAAACGGAGTGTTCGAACCGGAGGAGGGAGGTGGCTGCTCCAAACGGAACTTTTTGGGGCATTTCTCAAAGCGGGCGGATGGAAACGGAGCAAACACCGCCGGAGGTTCATTTGTTTACCCTCCTTCCGGCGGCGTTTGCCCAAAACGGAGCAGCGAAACGCCCAAATAAATAAAGCCTTAAATTAATTATGTTAATATTCATCAAAATATTTTCATATTCTCTGGAAAGATTTTAAAATGAAGAAAATCTTCTAGATTTCAAAAAAAAAAAAAATTGTTTGACCGAAGGACGTGCCATTAAGGATGACTAATTTTGGTGTTGACAGAATTATAATTAAGTTTAAGGCATGACTGTAAATGTGTACGGATCTTGAAGCTCGCCACGGCAAACCGTGGGACCCGCAAACGGTATATTTTCATGAATTCCTTACACTTCAAGGAATCCACGAAAATATACCGTTTGCGGGTCCCACGGTTTGCAGAATTCTCATTGGTCCAAATTTTTTTTTGGGCACTCCTATCTGCACAGCAGTTTTGGCTATTCGCACCGTACTTTCTCCTATTTTTTTAATATTTTTTGGAAATACATCTTGTATGTGCATTTTTAGGAAAAGTGTTCAACACAAAAGTTGTAGATCTCGACGAGATCTACAACTTTAGTCTTGAACACTTTTCCTAAAAATGCACACACAAGGCGTATTTTTAAAATGCGCGAAATCTGAGTGTATTTCCAAAGTATGTCTTGTACGTGCATTTTTAGGAAAAGTGTTCAACACGAAAGTTGTAGATCTCGTCGAGATCTACAACTTTCGTGTTGAACACTTTTCCTAAAAATGCATGTACAAGACGTATTTCCAAAAACACGAAAAATTAGGAGAAAGTGCGATGCGAATAGCCAAAACTGCGGTGCGGATAGCAACGGTCTTTTTTTGTGGTATGACACGCCGTACTTTAGGTATAAATGACTAAAATGAGATTTTTTTGTTTAAAATTTAAATCATATTTTTCGGTAACAAAATATTAATTTTAACAAAAATAAAATAAGAAATATAAATTATAATATTTTTATAATCATACTCATTTGCGTATATTTCGAATAGTCCTGAAAAATTACGGTTATATATATTTTTTTGATAGGAAATGATTTATAGTCAAAACCCAAAAAATACAATTGTAATTTTTCATAACGGTTTAGAATATAGATAAATGAGTATTTAAATTGATTGTATAAATAACACAATTTATATTTAGTAATTTATTTTTATCAAAACCAACTTTTTGTTACCGAAAAATATGTTTTATATTAAAAAAATGTCATTTGCACATAGAGGACGGTGTGTCATGCGCACCAAAAAATTTCCCAAGCCAAGTGGAGTCCATAAGTGTACACAATTATGGCATATCTCAATCCATGGTATCATTAAGAGAGATTTTAGATACACGCAGTGTATAAATGGATTGTGCGGAACTGTATTTTCAATTTGCATTGCAATCCAACTCCAATTACCATCGTAATATAATTGTATTTCCATTTTAGATTACAGTCATATCTGAATTCAAAAAATTCACTTTTTAACAAGTGTATTTTAATAAAAATATATATATACATATGAGTACTTAAAATGAATATAAAAATACAAGAATCAATATTAGGAAACTTATTTTACTAAAAATAAAAAATCTAGTATAAATTCTTGGTTAAGCGTACCACTCTACGTGCCTAAAATTTACAGTATTATTAATGGGTGCCTATAATTCTTGTTATTATCACTGTAACTCAAACAAATTTTAGGGTTTTTTTCTTTTCTATCTCTGTTGTTTGTTCGCACTGCTGGTCGTATTTGAGCGGAATAATTTGGACCGTCTTAGCTTACGGAGCGGTCAATCGAGCATGCAGACAATGAGAGAGAAAATGTACACACGATATTTTTGTCGTGGAAAACCTCTTAACTGGATAAAAAACAACGTAGTCGAATCTGTGCCAACCAAAATCCACTATTTGTCTACGGTTATAGCTTTCTTGGAGAATCGAAGACGACAAGCCGCTCCTCGTTACACTTTGAGGATGAGAGAGAGAAAGACTTATGCTCATGGCGGATAACAGGCTGCGTCGCACGTGAGGATTTGTAGTAAAATTGCGAACGTGCAAACTCTCGAAGTAACAGAGATTTCCTCCTCGTCGCACACTTGGGGACTTAGGCGAAATTCCGATGAAGCGGATGCACTTAGGAGAATTCTGGTGCTGGAGTGGTGGCTTGAAGGTGGCTCGTAAGAGAAATCTGGCAGAACTTTAACCTGAGGAGAAAGAAAGCAGGAGAGCAAAAGATGCGAAATGAGAGGACTGAGGACCTTTTTATAGCCTCTAGGAGGTGATTACGATAATTATGCAGCTGTCGGCACACCATAACCACCAATATCATAATTATACGTCTAATTTTGAGAGAATATTAATTACATATTGGATTTTACTAAATGCAGGCTCCCACTACCAAGGTAGTTACGCGAGTAGTTACCCAAGCATCGGACGTTCGCGATCATAACAGAATGATTGGACGGCGGGGACGGGCCCAAAGAGGACGTTTGCGATCATGACAGAATGATCGTACGACAGGGACGGGCCCAAGAAGGGCAAGGGAGGCGACCGGCCACCCCCTCAAGGGGGGCTGGCCCCGACAAGGACGACGGGCCGTCGGGGCGGCACCGTCATGGAGGCGGTCGGCTGGCCGCCTTCGGGCGGCACGCCGGGCCAGGCCCCGACGGTCGTCTCCAGGCGCGGGTCCAGCACCGGCCCTGAGGGCCAGGCGCGAGGCGCAGCTCCAACCGACCGCATAGTGCGGTCGGCCGGACTCGGCCCGTGCAAAGGGGGGCGGTCGTCCATCCGCCCCCGGAGGGGGGGGGGGGAAGGCACGGTCGGCCGCACCCAAAACCTACCGCGCCGGCCGCGGGAGGGAGCGCTCCCGCCGGCCGGGGCGGGCGGCAGGATCGCAACACCGTGAGGCGCGGCTGCTCCGGCTGGTTTGGCAGAGAGGGAGGGGCCGGCACCGAGCGGTTTGTCAGACGCGGTCCCACGCGCAGATCGTGCGCGATTGCGCGCGCCAATCGCGCACGGGAGCTCCCCCCATGATCTCCATGATAGAATCATGGGGGCATGGGCTATCCGCACCCCCAAATGTACTATTAAAGAGGTTTGGCCCCATCAAAGATAAACAAACATTAGATAGTAGATACAATAATATTGAGATTTTAATAATATAATTGAAATATTAAAATATATATTATATTATATATAAAAAAATCTTTATTGACATATATTCTATTGTTATAAATTAGCCATTCCATGGAGCTACGTGTGGCGGTGATAGCAGCTGTTCGTGGGAATGGGGGTGATAAAATGCATTTGTGTATTTTATCATAAGTATGGTTGATTAAAATGTGTGCATTGCACTTTGAGATGCGTGCATTACATTGATTTACATCTCCATCATTAGACGTGTGCACTTTATAATGAATTGCAGAAGTGCACTTTACCACCCTCATTCCTACTGACCGTTGATATTTGTCAAAATCCGTGCGGTGAAAAAGTAATTCATCCACTCTGTGATCCTACGGGGATCAGATTTAAACCATAAACAAACCGCCAAAACCTCGGGGCTCAGATGGCATATATGGGATTAACTTCAGAATCAGAGGAGTTAAAATGCCAAGAACTGGAGCCGGCGCTTCTCCTAGACGACTTCTCCTTCTTCCTCAGCCTCCGCGTCTTCTTCGACTTCATCACGAAGTACGTCATCGTGCCCAGAACTCCGGCCATTATCACCCCACCGATCACAGTAACAAGTATCGCCGCCCATCGGAAATGTCGGCCCACCACGATGTATGCCGACGAGATGAAAGCCACCGTGGTGCACACCGACGCCAACCACATCAGCTTGTTTATGACCCCCACAACCCTCCTCTCCGACTTCGTCTCGCCCCGAACCAACGTTATTTGAACCACCACCACTGCCAGCGAAGTGAAGAGCGCGACGGCATTGAAGATGAAAAATATCTTGAAAGAGACCGTGTGCACGGCCACGGCTTCTCCGCTGTTGTCGTCTCCTCCGGGAACGGTGAAGATTGCGGCGAACGCGACCGTCGCGAAAAGCACCGCCACCACCGTGACGGAGTTCGTGGCGTTGTTAATTCCTTCCCGGTGAAGTTTTCTGATCTCCTTGGCGATTCCGTGGACGTTCTTGTTGGTTTTTCGGGTCTGCTCGAGCTGGATGTGGACGTCCTTCTTTATCTCCGTCACCGTCTTCCGAAGCTCGTCGCGGGGTTGGTTCAAATCGTTAGCTCTGACAGCGCCGTGTCTCGACAGGCATTCCTTGATCTCGGCGGTCTCCTCTGAAAGCGGGAGGTTTTCGGCGATGTCGAAGGCTGTCTTGTGGTCTCTTGTCAAGGCATTTACATGAGCGTCAGGGAGCAGTAACAGAACATTCACAATCTGTAAAAAATAAATGTAATATTGTTCATGATTTTAATCCAAACAATAAAAAAAATGCAATATATTTCATGTTAGTATTGGCTACCTAATGGATTAAAAATGTTATTATAATAAAAGAAACATTGTGTTTCCATTGATTTTTCTAGATATCATTATGCTGTTTTAAGTAGGATGTAACATTGAACAACGCTACATTTGATAAACAACATCTAAGAAACATTTACATAAAGCAGCTGCTATGCTGAGCCAACTTTTGGCTCAGTTTGACTCAGCTGTCGAGGTGATATTATGAACCGTCATTTGTGAATGCTCGACCTCACTTAAAAAATTTCAGACATTCTATGACGGTAGTCAAGCATGATAGGAGAAATGATTTTCTGTGTATTCACAATTAGCAAAGGTAATACAAATACATGATAAGGGATCCTAACATTTGAGGTGACTTTAAGCTAACACGACCACTCATAATATACAACATATCTAACACCCCCCCCCCTCCCTCACAAACTCACGGGGGATCATACACCGAGAGTTTGGACAGTAGATAGGCATGTTGGGTCCTCGTCTGCGGCTTTGTCATCAAATCTGCAATCTGCTGCTATGAAGGATAAAGGAAGGGGAAAAAGTGTCACAACCATAGTGCTCACGCAGGAAGAAAGCATCCACCCAGATATGCTTGGAGAGAGAGTGTTTCACCGGATTTAGAGTAATATGAATGTCACCGGTGTTATCACAGTAGAGGGGAGTGGGATCTGGAGAAGAGACACCAAGATCCTCAAAAAGCCAACGGAGCCAAATAATATCCTCAACGGTGGTAGTCATGGCTCGAAGCTCAGCCTCAGTGCTGGAGTGAGAAACACCAGTCTGTTTCTTAGACTTCCATGCGATCAGTGAAGAGCCCAAGACCAGACAAAAATCAGTGACAGAACGAGGATCAACAGGATCACTAGCCCAGGTGAAATCGGAGTAAGCACGTAGTTGTAGAGAACTACTGCTGGAGAAGAAGAGACCAAGAGAGGTCGTCACCCGGAGATAGCGTAGGAGCTGCAGCAAATGACCATAATGCACAAAGATGGGCGCACTAACAAACTGGCTCAACACATGAATAGCATGGGTGATGTCGGGCCGAGCAATGGTGAGATAGACAAGACTCCCCGCGAGGCAGCGATATCGAGTAGGATCAGAGAGTGAAATCCCATCATCCGGACGTAGCTGAAGGTGGAGCTCCATAGGGGTGTCCACTGTGCAAGAGTCAGAGAGAGCAGTCTGAGCAAGAAGATCTGATGTGTAGCGCTACTGAGAGAGCTGAAACCTGCGGTCTGTAGAGCTGACCTCAAGACCCTAGAAGTTGCTTAGTTATCCAAGATCAGTCATTTGAAACTGTTTTTAAAGATGATGTCTGACAAAGGCCACATGAGAAGGATCATCACCAATAATAAGCCCTGCAAAGTCCTTCCTTCTTGTAGGGGCCAGAAGGTAGTCCTCTAACAAGGTTGTCCTTGGATAGCCTAGCAATGGTTCTAAGGTTTATATGCCCTAGTCTCTTATGCCAAACATCATTTGGTTTGCAAACTTAATTAAATAAACAGATATCTATATTGGTTGAAAGGAAATCTACAAGATAAATGTTACCTTTCCTTTTACTTGTTAACACTGTTGTGTTATCCTCTGACTTGATCTTGCATAAGGATTTGTTGAATATTACTTGATAGGCTTCATCACAGAGTTGATTGATGCTGATTAGGTTGTGCTTCAGTCCTTCCACATAAGCCACCTTCTTGAATGTGACTGAGCCAATCTGAACAGCACCATATCCTTTTGTTTGACCAAAGTTTGAATCTCCAAATATTACTTTGGGTCCAAGTTTGGTTCTGAAGGATGTTAGATTCTCCTTGTTCCCTGTCATGTGCTTTGAGCACCCACTATCCAGATATCATTGTTGGTTCATTGCTGGATAGGTCTTCACCTGCACATAAACAATTTATGTTTTTGACCCAGTTTACCTTGGGTCTAGGTTGATAGTCTTTAAACTCAGAAATAAAAGACATTCCTGGCTGACTCTTATATCCTTCAGGATGGTATCTCCTAGGAGGCACTATCCATTCAATATAAGGGTTGAAGCTTTAGGATGAGGGACTTCTAGGATTGATTTTAGATTTACCTCTGAAAGAATGTTCAAAGCTCTGAGCTCCGTTCGACGATCGTCGAGCTGAGTTCGACGATCTTGGGTCAGATCGTCGAGCTCCGTTCGAAGATCGACTATACCAGAGTTCAGAGTTCAGAAGTCGTCGATCTGAGTTCAACGATTCAGCCTTGGATCGTCGAGCTCTGTTCGACGTTTTCTGTTGAACTTTGTTTTCCTTAGGTAAATCAGGATTCTTCCTAGCTACCTCTACAACACCCTTTCCTTTATCAGAAATAAATTTAATTGAGGTTGTTAATACTATAGGTTGGCTGGATGAAGCACTCAAGCCCAGTGTACTGTTGAATCTTGAGTTCACTGTGCTTGTGATGTCCATCAGTCTGATGCTTCTCCCATTAAGGGATTCTTTAAACTTCTTTGCTTGGGATAGCTCACTTTTCAGTGAAGCTATCTCCTCCCTACAGCATTCTAACTCCTCAGAGAGTTTGAGGTTGTCTGATTTTAAGGTGCTATGTTCAGACAATTGATTTCTGAGAGAGATAATCTCTTTCTCAGACTTTAACAGGTCTAAACAAAGTGCCTTAAATTCAGATTTAAAGTCCTCTGAATCAAAATAAAAGAAGTCTATTACCTGGTCTTCTTCAGTTTGAGTTTCAGATTCAGACTCTGACTCTTATTCTGCATCAGAATTTTGTTGGGAGGCATTGATAGTCATCATGCAGAATTCTTTTTCTTCAGCATCATCATCATCATCACTTGAGCTTGATGAAGCCTCTGATTCTTCTTCAGTTTCACTCTAGATTTCTGCTACAAATCCCTTCCTTGTATGTTTATTTTTGCTGGAGGAGGATTTGTTGTAATTGTTTCCCCTAGAGTCCTTGTCTTTTCTCATATCTTTCTTGTCCTTCTTGTCCTTATTTTGATTTTCTGGACAGTCAGGCACAATATGGTCTGGTTTCCTGCATCCAAAACATATTATTTCTTTATTATTTGACTTGTCATACCTTGGCTTCTCATGCCCTCTGAATGACCTCTTTCTGAAATCTTTCCTGGCCATCTTATAGAATCTTTTGGCCAGCAAGCTCATCAATTCTTCATTGCCTGTGACTTTGTCTTCAGGCAGATCTTCTGTAGCTTTGAATGTTATTGTCTTCTCCTTCCTGATAGCTGGAGAAGCAACCTTTTGTTCTTCCTTCTGTTCTTGATGAGCAGCTCATAAGACTTGAGCTTGCCCAACAAAGCTTCAGTAGTAATCTCAGTTAGGCTTCTAGCATCCTTAATTGGCAAGATCCTTGAGTCCCAAGTGTTAGGGAAGCACATTAGGATCTTGTCATTTATTTCAGTTAGAGAGATCTCCTTGTCCAGTGTTTTTAATTCACTGACTATTAGGCTGAGCCCATTGTACATGTCAGTCACTGATTCAGTTTCTCCCTTTTTGAAGTTCTCATATTGGCTTATGAGATGGGATCTCCTGTCCTTCCTTTCATCAGCAGATCCTGAGACAATTTCAGATAACTTGTCCTATATCTCTTTGCTGAACTGCATTCAGCCACCTTTTGGAATATCTCATCAGACATAGTCTGAGCAAGGATATTCATAGCCTTTGCATCTGCAACTTTCCATTTCTTTATTTCTGCATCTGTTCCTGAGGGAGGTGAAACAGCACTTGTACTTGTAACTACTGGGGGTCTTGGACAAACTGTCAAAACAGAATTGTAGATGTCTTCATCAATAGAATTCATGTAAAGTATAATCCTTGCCTTCCAAAGTGCAAACTTAGAAAGGTTGCACACTGGAGGTCTGGTGCTAGCATAATCTTTGTTTTGTGCCATGGTTTTATTTAAAAATAAATATATAATACACAAAAGAAATAACTATCCTCTAAAAAGGATTGATCTTTTCAGAGATCTTTTGGTTCAGGTGTTAGCCTGTTCAACTAATCTGTTAAAAATTCAGATGTTGAGTAACCAACCTCCCTTTGATATCAATTGAAAGTGAGTGAAAGATCTACCTTAACTCTAGAGGGGGGGTGAATAGAGTATTTTAAAATAATTTACAATTAAAAACTATAAAGCAGTGGAAGTCTTGATTTATGTATATGTGTAAGGTGCTTGCAAAAAGAAAAACTAAGTAAGCAAGAAATAGGAAATCACACAGCACACGACAAAGTAAAAAGCACAGCAAACCAGATGACACAAGGAGTTATAGTGGTTCCCCAACAACCTGGGTACATCCACTCTTCTACCACCCTAGGTAGGAATCCACTGCAGGAATAGTTGATCAGGTGTCCTAGGCACCAATGAGCTTTTGATAAGGTGCTCAAAAACCCAAACTAGATTTTTTTGATAAGATGTCTTGCCACCACTGAGTTTTGACAAAGTCTCAGAAACCAGGCACAAAACTTTTGAAGGGAGTTTTGAGAAACCCTTTTACAGGAGAGAAAGGAAAAGGAAAATGAGTTGAGTTGTCCTTCTCTGTCAACAATCTGAGAGAAGACAAGTGGAAGATGTTGTCAAAGCTCCCGCTGAGATCTGTAAGGGTTCAGGAAGATGAGTTTTGCTTAGGGTGATAGGTCTTCAGTTGCTTCAGATCTCCAGCAATAGATGATTTCAGCAGATGCTGAAATGTGTGTTGTCTGGAGTCCTTGATAATGAAGCTTTTGAACACTTGAAGCTTGAAGCAGTAGAACAGCAGATGATCTCCTTCACAATGATGTTCCTTGTGTTCTTGAAGAATTCTGACTCAGTAATTCTGTAAGCTTTTGTCTACTGAATCTATTCTCAAAAGATGAAATCTTGATAAGTGAATTTTTTAATCTCTCTTCTGTATATCTTTTTCAAATCTTATCTGTTCTCTGAATTCAGAATAATTCTCTATGGAGTATATCAGATCCTGACTTTAGATGGTCGTTACTCAGTCATGAATGACTTCCATAATTGACAACTGTCTCTGGGAAAAGTCCTAAGTAACATTTCAATTATTCTTCCTTGAAACTTACACCAGATTGCTTGAAACGGCTACAGAATCCTTTGTCATAAATGCTGATAATAAATCTGAATGAATTCCATAACTGTCCTGAATTTGAATTCTGAAAACATCGACCTCTTAGAAAATCATCGATCTGAGCTCAGCTATCGTCGACCTGAGCTCAGAGATTGGATTTATACTCGAGACAGAAAACGTCGACCTGAGCTCTACGATCGTCGACCTGAGCTCAGCGACTTGGAAAACAACTAGAGACAGAGCGTCGATCTGAGCTCAACGATCGTCGAATGGAGTTCGACGTCTTGTTGAACTAGCTCAGAGATCGTCGACCTGAGTTTGACGTTTCGTTGACCTGAGCTCGACGAGAATTGTCCTAGTCTTCAGCACTTGAATCCTGATCTGCAAAAGGTCTTGAGGGCAGCTTTCAAACCTAAGTACTAACTCTAAGACTAATTCTAATTGACCTATCAGACTATACAACAAGGTCAAAACAAAAACCTAATCACATAGTGATCCTTACCCAAATTAATAATAGGGTGTTTCAACAGAATCATCCTGGAGCAAAAAGGACTTAGCCTCCACGAGAGATCAACCTGCCCTGCCAGCTAGTGGGAGTCTGGTCAGCGGAATCATCCCGGAGCTAAAAAGACTTAGCCTCCACGAGAGATCAACCTGCTCTGTCAGCTAGTGAGAGTCTGCTAGCGGAATCATCCCGGAGCTAAAAGGACTTAGCCTCCACGAGAGATCAACCTGCCCTGCCAGCTAGTGGAAGTCTGGTCAGCGGAATTATCCCGAAGCTGAAAGAACTTAGCATCCACGAGAGATCAACCTGCCCTGCCAGCTAGTGAGAGCCTGACAACGGAATCATCCCGGAGCTAAAAGGACTTAGCCTCCACGAGAGATCAACCTGCCCTGCCAGCTAGTGAGAGCCTGGTCAGCGGAATCATCTCGGAGCTAAAAGGACTTAGCCTCCACAAGAGATCAACCTGCTCTGCCAGCTAGTGGGAGCCTGGTCAGCGGAATCATCTCGGAGCTAAAAGAACTTAGCTTCCACGAGAGATCAACCTGCCCTGCCAGCTAGTGAGAGTCTGACAGCGTAGTCATCTCGAAGCTAAAAGAACTGGGCATATTACCTGAACACTACTAGAATTCAACATCCTCCAACGAGGAAAAAGAGTTAGGTTACATGACCCCCCCCCCCCCCCCCGACTCTACTGGTCGGGGGCTGGACTCATTACAACATAAGAAAAGGAAACATGACTCCGTCGAGGCGAGACTTCTTCAGGGAGTCTGGGCATGATGGTCATCCTCCGACTCCATCTCACTGGACACCTTCATCCTGCTCAGGCTCTCCATGATCTCCTCCATCTCCTCCGCCTTGGCCAACCAAGAGATGTCGTTGACAGCCATGACGTAACACTGTCTCGCCATCCTGGAATCTCCCTTAATCCTGACCTGGATCCCTTCTGAGCTGAACTTGAGGCAATGGTGAAGGGAAGACGGCACACAACGGAAGGCACTGATGAGGGGTCTCCCGAAGATGGCGTTGTAACTGCTTGGGGCGTCAACAATGACGAACCTGCAGTTTCTTGAGGTCCCCCCTAACTTCACCTGGAGTCTGACTCCGCCTTCGACTTCCTTCCTCTCCCCTGAAAATCCAAACAGGGGTCCGTCCGAGACCAGCACCCTCCTTGGCTCTACCTTCATCCCGTCAAATGCTTTCTTGAAAACGACGTTGATAGAGCTTCCGTTGTCAACCAAGATTCGGGAGACGATAAAGCCTTCGATGGCGCCCTGGATGACCAAGGCGTCGCAGAATGGATCCTCATGCTCTGGCATGTCCTTTGACGAGAAGGTGATCTTTTCTTCCGGGGGAGGGGTCTGGGATGTCGAGGCAACGCTCCGTCGGTACATCACATGGAGACTTGCCTTCCGAGCGGCTTCGATCCCCACCCCCCCCACCCCCGTGGATTACTGTTATTTCTCCTCGGTGTCCTACGTCGACCCGGTCCTCGCATATATCATCTTCACCCCCTCCTTGGGGTAGAACTTCAATCCGCTCCGGCGGCTGTTGCTGGGTTGGAGCTCCCGTTCCCCTCACTTCCAGGAACTCGGGGCAGGTAGCCGTGGCGTGACCCTCCAACTGGTGGAAGTCACAGTACGGTAACTCTACTCTGTCTCTCCCTCTTCCCCTGCGATTCTTCTTCTCCCTTCGACCAATCGTCATTGCTTGCTGCGGTGGGGGCAGGAGCTGTCTTGGGGCTTGCCTTTGGAAGTTGAACCTCCCTTGGCCCCCATGAAAGTTCCCCCCCATCCTGGATGAGAGCTCTTCCTGGACCCTGCGCAGGTCCTCCTTGCTGCCTCCAGCCTAGTTCCGGACCCTCCTGTCCCTGGAACCCCTGAGCTCTCTGCTCTTCTCTCTGCCTTCCTTCCTGATGCCTTGAGCCAACTTGCTCATTTGGCTCCGACTTTGTTAGCTTCGCCAACTTCTTGACAAATGTTGAATTGGCCGCCTCCATGGCTATCTCCTCAGCCACCCTTTCCATCAGCTTCTCGAAAGAAAGGGGGGCCTTTCGGGTCAGGCTCATCTTGAAGAACCCCTCGCGCAACCCCACCGTGAACGTCATCTGGAGGGCATACCCTGGCATCTCCTGGATATCAAGGATCTCCTCCTGGAACCTGTCAACATAGTGGGCCAGCGACTCCTCGGCCCTCTGTCTTATCAGAAAGATGGGCTCAGGACTCCTTTTCCTCTTCTTGGAGGTGGAGAAGCGGAGCTGGAAGCTCCGGCTCAAGTCCTCGAACTCATATATTGACCTCGGAGGGAGTTGATGAAACCAGTCTCTTGTCTTCTCCTTCAACGTGATCGCGAAGAGGCGACACATGAAGGCATCCGTTATCGGCCTAATGGAGACGGCATCCTCGAACCACTACAGGTGCTGGACGGGGTCATCCTGCTCAGTATAGTAAGCCATGTCTGGCTCTCTGAACCCCTCGGGAACGGAAGCCGAGATGATCAGCTCGCTGAAGGGTGACTCCCCTCAGGGGTGCTCTCGCCACCTCTACTCGCGCGACCTGCTCGCCTGGAGGGCTAGCACTCGCCGGGCTAGGGAACAGCTCCCGGTCGGGGAGGTCTCGCTCGACCCCCTCTCCCATCCTTTCCTTCCCAGGTCGCCTACCTGGTGCACTTCCTTCTCCCCCTGCTGGGGTCATCTCGCCTGTGCCCCTGGGAGGAAGCTCGCCGAGACCACTCTGGGTTAGCTCGTCGAGACCCCTGGGAGCTAGTCCTTGGGGGGTGGGGTTTGAGCTGTCAGCCCGAGGAGCTATGCCTCTCAGCATCTCCATGATGCCTTGGATGGAAGCCATGAACACCTCCCTTCCTACGAAGGGTCCGGGGTTGGGGAGCTCGCCGAGATCACCACCATCACCTCCCTGAACTCCAGCCATGGCACTCTCCCGAGATCTTCTGTGCTGGTCACTCTCCACGCTCACCGCACCAAAATGTTGAAACCAAAACTTGGTCTCTCGTGGAGTTCGGGGTCCCAATAAAGGGGTGACCTCACACCTACTACACTCGGGGGAACGTCACGGACCAAAGATTTGGGAAACTAGGAACAGACCCTCGGCTCTACCGTGGAGGTCCCACATCACTCCCGAAAGACCTTTGAAGTCTCCCCCTCCCTAGCCAATGTTGAGCTAGGTGAGAAAGAAAGCAAGGGAATTCAAGTGATGAAGAAGTGATCCCCTCCAAGGCACCTTCAATGGTCTATTTATAGTTTTTCCAAGCATGGAGGCCAGAATGCCTGAAATACCCCTACGACCAATTGGTCTTGAGCCAATAGCAAACCTCCACACCGGGGGATAACGAGATAACTCCACCCCAACGGCACAATGGTAAGAGCATGGCCAAAAGAAGACCTGGGCGAGCCTGCGGCCAAGGGGGCGAGCTGGCGGCCTGGGGAGCTCGGCGGCCTGAGGATCTCGGCGGCCTGGGGAGCTCGGCGGCCTGGGGAGCTCGGCGGCCTGGGGAGCTCGGCGGCCTGGTGAGCTCGGCGGCCTGGTGAGCTCGGCGGCCTGGTGAGCTCGGCGGCCTGGTGAGCTCGGCGGCCTGGTGAGCTCGGCGGCCTGGTGAGCTCGGCGGCCTGGTGAGCTCGGCGGCCTGGGGAGCTCGGCGGTCTGGTGAGCTCGGCGGCCTGGGGAGCTCGGCGGCCTGGTGAGCTCGGCGGCCTGGGGAGCTCGGCGGCCTGGTGAGCTCGGCGGCCTGGGGAGCTCGGCGGCCTGGGGAGCTCGGCGGCCTGGGGAGCTCGGCGGCCTGGGGAGCTCGGCAGCCTGGTGAGCTCGGCGGCCTGGTGAGCTCGGCGGCCTGGTGAGCTCGGCGGCCTGGTGAGCTCGGCGGCCTGGTGAGCTCGGCGGCCTGGTGAGCTCGGCGGACTGGTGAGCTCGGCGGCCTGGGGAGCTCGGCGGACTGGTGAGCTCGGCGGCTTGGGGAGCTCGGCGGCCTGGTGAGCTCGGCGGCCTGGGGAGCTCGGCGGCCTGGTGACCCCCCGAGGGGGCCGGGGGGAAGAAAAATATTTCATCCCCCTACTAGTAAAAAATACAGATTCACACTAAATTGGCCTCCAAGAGTGCAAAGTCCTCAAAAAAGCTTAAAACTGCACAGCAAACCTTGCGTCTGCCGAGGGACCCCCACTCCGCGAATACGGGGTTGTACAATCGGGAATATAAAAATGGGTGGTGTGAAGGAGGTCACGACTGGTGATGGAGTGAATGGTGTCATTTGCTACAATGATACTAAGGGTGGGAGTGATAGGCTGACAGGACAAAAGGTATATAACATCATAGGTCATGTAAAAAAAGACTCCAGAGTCAAGAAAGCAGTCGGAGGTGGAGATACCTGGAAGGGCGGAGGCAACCGGCTGAGAGACAAAGGCAGAAGAGTGGACTAGTGAAAATTGCTAGACAATCAACTGCGCAAGCTCAGAGACAGAAAAAGACTGCGTTGGAGCAGAAAAGTGAGCGGAAGGAACATCAGGAGCACGTTGTTGACCAGATTGTTGAGCCCTCTGAAGTTTGCGACACTCAGATTGAACGTGTCCAAGGCACTGACAATAGTGGCAGCGGACCGGCTGACAGAGAGTAGCACCGGACTAAGCAACAGAGGGCGCATGAGGATGAGGAACAGGCCGCACCGGCGCATTATAACCCGGCGAAGGCAGCAGGCTGCAACGAGAAATAGTGGGCTGCAGCGAGTAAGACGATGCCATCAAAACTGCAAGTTCAACCAAGGAGGAGGAAAGTAGGGCCGACGGCCGCAGAATCAGCCGGAGGAGGAAAGAGGGGCTACAGAATCAGACAGAGGAGGACTGATCGCGATCGGGATGCTAAAGCGCTAGAGAGTCAGGATTTGAAGCGCTGGAGCGTCGGGATCGGCCTCTAGATGCTGAAGCGCCGGAGCAGGAGGAGGACTGATCGACCACTGGATCGGGGTTTGGATCAGTCGGAGAGGAAAGAGATGGGGATGATCAGTGAAAAATTGCCGGAAACTACCGGAAACTGCCTCTGAATCGGCCTCGGGATAGGTGTCGGGATCGGGAAAACTGTCGGAAACCTGCGACTGAATCTGGAGCGAAAACTGCGAGGGATCGATCAATTGGAGCGGGAGCCTGAACAGTAGAGGCACGGAAGCTGAAGCCTGTTGCGGAAGCTTGAAGCACGGCGGAAGCTTGAAGCGCGGCGGAAGCTTGAAGCGCGGCGGAAGCTGAAGCCTGTTGCGGAAGCTTGAAGCGCGGCGGAAGATGAGCGGAAGGCGGTCGACGACAGGAGCGATTGAGAGCAGGAATCCTAAAGCTCTGATACCATGATAGGAGAAATGATTCTCTATGTATTCACAATTAGCAAAGGTAATACATATACATGATAAGGGATCCTAACACCCGAGGTGACACTAAGCTAACACGACCACTCATAGAATTAATTTTATCGAAGCTGCCACAAACCTTTGACTGAATCTGGACCGTCATTGAAAAAATTGTCCCAATTGATCTTCAGAATCAATTTATTTCCAGTAATCAAGAACAGTTTCCGTGAAAACAGTCAGTTAGGATGATCATTTATTTTAACAATTTTACAAAAAAAAATTTGCTCCGTTTGAGACAGTTGTGACATTTGAGCGGGTGCAGTATGAAACTGTTGTGGTAAACTTAGTGGTGACAGTTAATCTGTATTTTGAACTTTCGTGGTAGCTTTTTTTGCCTGAAATTTCGATTCCTAGGGTCCGGGAGTTCATGACCGCTAAATGTAATTTGACAAAATAACATTTATGGCCACACATAAAGGCTGCCTATGTTAAATGCGTCTACAACTGCCACCACTCTCACGCCGTTCTCTCAAACAGGGCCTAAACTTGGTGAGTCTAGGTGACACTGAGGGGGGATAGATTCAAATCAAACCCCGGCAATCAAAGTAAAAAACATGTGAAAATTTGAAATTTGAATTGCAGAGCAAATAGATAGATTCAAATCAAACCTCGGCAATCAAAGTAAAAAAACATGTGAAATTTTGAAATTTAAATTGCAGAGCAAATACCTCGGCTCGTTTTTTCCTTGTGGCCACGTGTAGCGCGGTACTACCGAATTTGTCGGGCAACATCACGATGGCTGGATCGGCATCGACGAGCGCCTTGACCACATTACAGCTTGTTCCTTTGACTGCCATGTGAAGAGCAGTTTGCCCTTTCTTATCCGTCCTCCTGGCGAGCTGTGGGTCTTTGTCCAGCAAAGCTTTTACAATATCAACATGCCCCTGTCTAGCAGATAAATGCAAAGCATTCTTTCCATTTGTTTTTGCCACCTCAACCATACCACAATCCTTATCCAGTAAAAGCTGGACTACTTCAATGTGGCCTCTTGTTGCAGCAGATATGAGAGGGGTTACATTTGAGGGGCCAAATGTCCTGCTGAGTGTGTGATCATGATTCAAAAGCACCTGCACAATAGCTACATGTTTTCCAGGTAAAATAAGGAAATAAATTGATTTGAAGTCATTAAAATTTTGGCATGCATGATTGACATCAAAAGTGAAGGTTCAGAAGTTCTTAAATAAACAAAACAACTAGACAAAATTATAAAGAAAGAGAATACTACATGGCTCCACGTGCATTGGACAAGTCTGAGAAGAAGTTGATTCTTAGAGTCCACGGCTTTTTGCTCCAGTTTTGGACAAAAACGTCCACGTCATAAGAAAAATGTGTCTGGCATGACAATGGTTATGACCACCAAGAAAAAAAATGTAAATTTGAACATAAAAGTGGATGAAGTTCCTCGGGTGAGGTCGGACGTTGACGAGCTACGGTTCGTAATCACAGCTTTCATGACCGCCAATCAGAAGTATAACAGTAATATTAATATATTAATTAATGGGTACTCCTAAAAATTCAAAATGCTCAAAATAGACCCAGGGCAGCCGATGACTCTCTTATGACTCCCTCCTTAGGGAGCATGGAAACTTGGAAATTCATTAATGGCCTTGAGATGTGAAACTTAAGGGAGAAACTGCATGACACATAATTGGCGCAACACAGATCGAATTGAGACATTCACCGCAAACAATCTGCCAGTTTTCTACTTCAATCACCTTATATTGAAGATACAAGGTTTCCTACAGATTTCAGCTCGATCAGGGAAGCATCCTTTCCAGTGAGGTAGGCCATTGTCGGAATCCCAGATCTGGCGGGGGACAAAACAGTGCACCTGTGCTTGGTGATCCTAGGGGCCTAATATGAGCTACTATTTCATTGGTCCATACTTCAAATAAGTTCAGCTGTCCTCCCAAAAAAGTCTGAATCTAAAATGCACTATTGTGCCTGGGTATGATCGAGCACCTTGCACGCCGCTATAGATGGCACATCCGAGCACTATTGAAGATTGAACATGTGCAACCATGCATCTATCCTGAAGATTGGACATGTGCGGGAGTGTTGTAAATGTCGAACGACATGTCCTTTATGTCGGCCGACATAAAGGTTTTGGGCAAAAAACGCGACGAGGTCGACACTTTAAGCAAAAATGTCATTTTTGAAAATATCCCTAATATATCGGTCTTCAGACCCCAATATATCGGTCTTACCCGATATATCAGACAAAATCTTGCGGATGATATATGGCGAGTACTAAAACATATATTTTTAACTTCTTTTAAGCATCGAGCGGTAATATTTTATTGTGTGCTACATTTTGTGTATCTCGCCGAGCCAAGAGTTGACTTTTTTCTTGTCTCACTCTCATTTGGTACTCTTTATGTCGTTTAATGTAGTCAACGCTTTTTGGTGTAATTTATAAACATAGATTACGTGTATATATGTTAATTGTATGATTTGTAAATATACATTACGTGTATATATGTTTGATAAGGCCATCCTAGATTTTATGGAAAGGTGGGGTGCTAATAGCCCACCTCTCATGTTCCCCACTAACTTAGTGGGATCATAGGCAGGGGCGGATCCAGGGGGCAAGGGGGGCCCGGGCCCCCCCTTGAATTTTGAATTTTATGTAATTATGTTTATGTATTATGTATTATTTATCTTTCTTATATAAGCAAACTCAAAAACTTCTCATGGTGTAACATTTTAATCCCAATATACCCCCAACAAATCTCACTTCCAATCCTTTTTTTTAGGTTTTTTGGTAACATTCCACCATCCAGCTTGCCCCAATCCTCCGCCCAGCGTGACCCCTGCCTAATCTTGCATAAATGAGTTTTAATTCTATTTTAACTCCATCATAGCTTGATTCTAATTTAACTCATCTTATCACTTTGGCCTTTTCCAACTCATTTTGTTCTTTTCACATAATGTAAGTAGCTGCATAATGTATAATACATATTTTTCTGCACTCAGCCAATAAAAGCACTCAAAACATTATGTTCGTACATATATCAAGCAATCTTAATTTATGAGTACTTTTATTAACAATGCCAAGTGTTATAATATAGGCTTCTTTCGGCATATGAAATAAAATTTCAATGTGAGCTTAGAACATGTGTGATCAAATTCATAATTAGATTCATAATTTTTTTGGGCCCCCCTTACTTCGAATCATGGGTCCACCCCTGATCATAGGGCAACTGCAGCGCACGCGATCGGCGTGCCCGATCCCCCGCACGGCCCACACACGGATCCCACTACGCGCACCTTCCACGCAACCACTGCGACCAGACGCCAACACCGCCATCCCGATGTCGAACAGTCTGTGCCCAGTAGGCTCCACCAAGACTGGCGCCCCCCTCCCGCGGCCGCCTCCCACGGATGCGGAGCCGCACCCACTAAGGGCGACCCCACCCCGAGGCCTCCCTCCCACGGCCGCCTCCCGCGGCCGCGGGGCTGCTCCGGCAAGGGGCGGTCGCTGCCCGCAGCCGCGAGGCCGCTCCCCCTAAGGGCGGTTGCACCCCGCGGTCGCTCTCACGCGGCCGACCTCTCGCAACCGCCTCCCGCGATCGCGGGACTGCGACCAAGTGGGGCGGCCGCACCCCGCGGCCGCCCTCCCGTGGCCGCGGGGACAAGGCAGCAAGAGGGGGCCGCATCCCGCGGCCGCCTACCGTGGACGCGGCCTCGCCCGCTACGGCCGACCAATCCGCTGGTCGTGACTCCTCCGCCGGCGTCCGATCATCGCCAAGTTGGCCGCCCGCTCATGACGGACCTTCACCACCGTCTGATCATCCCAACACGATCGCGGGACTGCGACCAAGTGGGGCGGCCGCACCCCGCGGCCACCCTCCCGTGGCCGCGGGGACAAGGCCGCAAGAGGGGGCCGCATCCCGCGGCCGCCCCCTGCGACCGCCTCCAGCGGCCGCCTCCCGTGGACACGGCCTCGCCCGCTACGGCCGACCAATCCGCTGGTCATGACTCCTCCGCCGGCGTCCGATCGTCGCCAAGTTGGTCGCCCGCTCATGACGGACCTTCACCACCGTCTGATCATCCCAACACGATCACACCGTTCGTTACAAGAGTAACCACCCTCGTAACTACCTACTAACCTCTGTGGTTAGTGGAGAATATTATTTATTTAATTAATGATCTGCATGTAGCCAAAATCATGAAAATAATATACCCATGAATTCCTCCTGTCAGTCTTCTTCTTCCTCAGGTCGGAGCTCTGCCGGAATCCTCCTGCATGCCTCCTCCACCCGCCGGGCCACCCGGAAATTTGCCTAAGTCCACGACGCTCCTGAGAAGAAAGCGTTCTGCTCGTCATTCCGCAAAACCTCCTGCGTGTGTGACGTTCCTCAAGTCACCGCTAACGCATCTTCGCGCATCCCGCCACAAAGTTCGTCAGCCAAGCAGTGTCCGAGAACGCTCGTCCCCATCAGAAAATAGAAAGGAACAAGCTTCGTGTGGGGAGGCTTGTCGACCACCAAGCATAATATCGTCTCTCATCTCAAAGCTGTAACGAGTAGCAGCCTGTCGCCCTCGATTCTCAAGACACCGTGTAAACTTCCTCTAATAGTGAAGTTTGACTGGCTCGTACCGGTCACGTGGTTTTTTACCCAGTTGAGGGATTTTTCCATGTTAAAATTTTCTTGTGTACTTTTGCTTACTCTGTGACTGTGTGCGCGCTCGACCGCTCCATGGACTAAGCTGACCTAGTTTAGTCCGGTTTACAAGGAGGGTTGAGCTGGCCGCAACAATGTTTATTATGTAATTTATAAAATTACATTATGTATATAATTGCACATATTTACAAAAATATTTTTTATATAAATAAATTTATTTAAATATTAAAATCGGACATTGTAAAACATCTTTGATATATCCACTGCAATCCGTCATACGACAATTCAAACTCAAACGACATGAACCCGACATCCAACATCTGCAACCTTGATGTGCAGTCATACATCTGCACGAAGTTGAAGTGCATCATTTGTGTGAAGCTGAAGATTACCCATCTTTGCACCACTAAAAATTGCACATCCATGCGTTGTTCATAGACGCGCCACCGCACACTACTTAAATTTGTGCCCTGCGTACACTAAGACCACACACCTGCGTTCCACAAAGTACACACCTTTGTGTTCTGCTCTCATTCATTTCCCCTACACTTCTCCACACATCACATTCCACACGCTGCTACAATTCGTTCAAAATCACAGGGCCCGCCCGTCGAACAATTCGGAACGAGGTGCCAACTTCTGGTTTGACCGCTGGGCCACGGACAACTGTCTGTAGGGGAGGAGCTTGAGAAAGACCTCATCCCCCACCTGGAACTCCCGCTCTTTCTGATGCTTGTCAGCTTGCGCCTTCATGCGGTCTTGTGCTGTCCGGAGATTCTCGCACAAAGCGGTGAGTGTGCGATCACAATCACGAAGTGCACAGTCAACGGCGGGCAACGCCGTACTGCCGGCCTCATAACTGCTCAAGGAAGGAGGAGGATGACCGTACACGATCTCGAACAGAGTCATCTTGCTGGCAGAGTGGTAGGAAGTGTTGTAGCAGTACTCGGCCCAATGCAACCAACTCGTCCAAGTGCGTGGCTCGTCCATAACATAGCAACAGAGGTATGTTTCCACGCCTTGATTGAGTACCTCTATCTGCTCATCTGTCTGCGGGTGGTGAGCTGTGCTAAAACGTAAAGAGGTCCCTTGTAAGCGAAAGAGCTCCTTCCAAAAGTTGCCGACGAACGTCGGGTCACAATCCGAGATGATCGCTCGTGGTATGCCATGAAGCCGGACAATCTCGCGGGCAAAAAGAGCAGCGACAGATTCGCCGGTGTAAGGATGGCTCGACGCTATGAAATGTCCGTACTTGGACAACTTATCGACCACCACCAGGATGACTAACTTGCCCTGAGACTTGGGCAGCCCATCAATGAAGTCCATAGAAACAGTATCCCAAATCTGGCGAGGAATCTCCAATGGTGTGAGTAAACCGACTGGGGACGTGGTTTCATACTTCTGGTGCTGGCAAGTCTCACACTGCTGAACAAACAACTGGATGTCACGACGCATCCCCTTCCAAAAAACATTGGCTCGTGCCCGCTGGAGAATGCAGAGAACACCGGCATGACCACCCGTCTGAGAGGAGTGGAACTCATGCATCATAACTGCCCTCCAGGCCGACTTCGAAGGAATGACCACGCGACCCTGATAGAACAACCTGTCATTATGAAGATGGTTGCCTAGAGCTGTCTCACGTGCCTGTCGAAGAGCCTCCACAATAGGTTGCAACTCGGAATCACGTTGTACCTCGACCTGTATCTCATCAATGGAGTCAAGCAGTGGTATAGAAATCTGAGCGAGGGCGCCCTCAAGTAAGCGGGACAAAGCATCAGCAACCTGATTGTCCTTCTCGTGTCGGTAGACGATCTCATAATCATACCCTAGAAGTTTGGCCACCCACTTCTGTTGGAGAGGAGAAGAGACCCGCTATTCCAAGAAATGTTTTAGACACCGATGGTCCGTCCGAATCTTGAAATGTCTTCCCAACAAATATGGCCGCCACAGGGCCACTGCATGGATGACCGTCAACATCTCCTTCTCGTAGATGGAGAACCCCAGCGTCCGAGGAGCCAACGCCTTGCTGTAGAAGGCTATGGGCCGCCCCTCCTGCATCAAAACAGCACTGAGCCCCACTCCTGAAGCATCAGTATCCACTACAAACTCCTTGGTGAAATCAGGAAGCGCTAGGACCGGCATAGTCGTCATGGCCTTCTTGAGTGCTTGGAAGGCCTCCTCCGCCTCATCCTGCCAGAGGAAGGCGTCCTTATGCAGCAACTGGGTACGAGGTTGGGCGATCTTGTCGTAGTCCTTCACAAAGCGACGGTGTCACAGTAGTATCCGGTGAGGCCTTAGAAGCCCCGTAGTGCGCGTATAGTCTGGGGCCCGCGTCCAGGACAACATACTCTTAATCTTCCGGGGGTCAGCCTTGACGCCCTGAGCCGAGACTAAATGTCCCAAGTATTCCACCTCCTCCTGACCGAAGGAACACTTGGACCGTTTGGTGTAGAGCTGGTTCTGGCGGAGGATGGAGAAAACTTCTTCAACATGAGCTAAGTGCTCCTCCCAACTGGGACTGTATATGAGAATGTCATCGAAGAAGATCAGCACAAAACGGCGAAGGAGCGGACAAAAAATCTCGTTCATATTGGCCTAAAAGGTGGACGGACCATCGGTCAGCCCGTTGGTCATTACCAGGAACTCATAGTGGTCGTCGTGTGTCCGGAAAGCTGTTTTGTGGATGTCTCCCTCTCGCATAAGGATCTGATAGTAACCGGATCGCAAGTCCAGCTTGGTGAACCGTTATGCGCCGTGCAGTTCGTCTAACAATTCTTCAATCAAAGGAATAGGAAATTTGTCCTTTACAGTGGCACTGTTCAGCGCGCGGTAGTCTACGCAGAACCGCCACGAACTATCCTTCTTCTTGACCAAAATGATCGGGGCAGAAAATGAGCTCGTACTAGGGCGGATGATCCCCGCATCTAGCATCTCCCGAACACTGTGCTCGATCTCAGCCTTCTGCATGTGCGAATATCGATATGGCCGGATGTTGGTAGGCTCCGCCCCCGCCTTGAGGACGATCTGATGATCCTGAAAGCGCGGTGGTGGAAGAGTGCAAGGCTCCTGGAATATGTCAGCATACTGATCTAGGAGAGGCTGCATCTGGAAGGGTACCTCAAATGGCCCAGTCTCGGCCGACTTCACCCCCAAAAGCACTGTCATCATGTTGCCTTCTTCCCCAATACGATGTAGGCTTCGGACAGAGACCTCCTTCACAGGAGATGATTTTAGGCCCCTCATACAAAACTGCTTCCCATGCTGTAAGAACTCCATAGTCATGTGATCTCAATCAAAGGTGACTCATCGTAGCTGTCGCAGCAAATGTACCCCAAACACCATGTCTGAATCGCGGATGGGAAGAAGATAAATATCTGTATGACCCGTGTAGCCTTGTATGTTGAGATCCACCTGCTTCATTACCCCCTCACACTACAGCTTGCTCCCATCGGCCACCATAACCGGAAAGGAAGCACCTCGATCGATCACGTGTCCCACTCGGCGTGCCACCTCGAGATGGATGAAGTTGTGGGTACTCCCACTATCTATCTGAATCGTCACATGTTCCTGTCGGACCTTGCCCGCCATGCGCATAGTGAGGGGGGCGTTGCAGCCCTCCATAGCCTGTATCGATACTCCAAACTCAGTCACTGCCGACTCCTCTGTAAAGACCGGCTCGGTGGCCATGTCCACCTCCTCCTCGGCATCCTCATGTAGCATGAACACCTGGACATTTTAATATTTGTGCCCCGGAGCGAACTTCTCATCACAGTTGAAGCACAACCCTTTTTCCTTCCACGCCTGAAGTTTCGGCCAAGTCAGCCAAGTGACAACCGGCTTGCTTGGACCCTGGTATTCCTTTCTCACCACCGCCGTGGTGGTAATAGTACGTGTTGTGTTGCGGGAACGTTGCCTGTTGTAGCGTTCCTCCTGTATCCAAGCTAAACCGATCACATGGTTCAAGCTGCGGGGAATGTAGGGTTGGATCTCATCCCGCAAAATAATCCTTGAGACCCGACACAAAACAACTGAGTAATGTCTTCTCTTCCCACTGTACTCGGTTAGCCAACTTCTCAAACTCTGCTCGGTACTCCATCACTGTACCCTTCTGGCACAGCTTTTGTAGGAGTGCCTCAAAGTCTTCGTACTCCAATAGCCCAAAACGAGAGGTGAATCCATCCACAAAGTCAGTTCAGGGCACGTAGTCCTTGCTCCTCAGGAACAACTGCACCCAATGGAAAGCATCATCCTCCAGGTAGAATGATGCTAACTGCAACCACTGCCCTTTGGGAATCTCCTGATAACTGAAAAACAGTTCCGCCTTCTGCAGCCATTCTAGGGCGTCACCCCCATTGAACTTGGGAAAATTCATCTGCGCCAACTTTGGCGGCATGTACGGCCGCGGGCCGGCCTGTCCACGCCACCCCGCCTCCTGTCCATACTCTGCTGGCCTTCTTGGTTCCCCGGGTTCAAAAAGCATGCCCGGGAACCCTTGACAAAACGGCCCCGCCGCTGGAACACCTTGACCACCCCACTGCACGCCTCCCTCGAACCCCACGGGCTGCTCCCTTCGGGTCGGGTGAGGAAGCAGGCCCTCCCCCCCTCCATATATGGGTCAATCGGCCATCCCGATGTCCTCCCGGCTCCCCCCCCCCCCATTCTTCAATAACCCACCTCCAAGGCGGCTGCCCCGTCCGTGACTCATCGCCAACGGCACCTGCGTCGAATCCCCCTGCGCCAAACCCGCCGCCAGGGCCCAAGCCGCTCTCAGCCACTGCGTCGAACCCGCCTGCGCCAAACCCACCTGCGCCAAATCCACAGCCCTGGCCAGATCCGCCGTCTGCTGCGAGTCCCGCGCCCCGATCCTGATCCCTGGCCGAGCCTTCCGCCGCCCTTTGCCCCCTGTTTTCGCCGCTCCTGTGCGGATCGGACCGTGGAACGGAAGATCCGCCCGGATCCTCTTCCGACACGGCCTTACCCTTCAGATTTTGTGCAAACAACGTCATGATCTCCTCCATTCGGGTGTCGATCCGTTCTTCTAGCCTTTGTGTGGATGTTTTCACGTTTTCCTCGATGGCGACCACCGAATCCGTCAACCCCATCAGATTTTCTTCTAGGGTTTCCAAGCGGTCGATTTCGTCTTGCGTTCGAGTAGTCACAATGGTGGAGAAAAGAGCCTTTGATACCAAATGATAGGAAGAGGAATGGGGAGAGAGAGATCTAAAGGAAAAGAACTAGAAAATTAGGGTTGAGTGGGAGAGAAGAGAGAGTATCTTGGAAATAATCTTGCATGTCCACCAAGAGAGCCACCCCGGGTTATTTATACTCGGGGATGAGAGGGGCCGGTCGGACCCTCCCCATATGGGGGCTGAATCGGTCTGGTTCGGCCCCCATACCGTCGATCTTCAGATAGAGGGGGAGGGGGTTGAACCGGTTGGTTCAGTCACGTTGTCGCCTTCAGGTTCCTTCCGCCTTCACGTGTATTGACGCCAAAATAGCCGGGCTCCGTCCGAGGGCGTAACACATTCCTACACATCATTTGCCTTTGTTTCCCTATGAGCCATTCATGTGTGCCATGCTTGCTTCTCAAGCCCACACTGACACGCACCCATGTAAACCGCACATATGCGCACTACATGATTGCAACCCTACATGTTTAAATATGTGCCCCTGCGTCACTCACATTTGCACTTTTGCGCATCATTTAGAACTGTACCTTTGCTCTCCTTTCACATGTGTCCCTGCATGACGCTTACATGTGCGCCCATGTGCATCGCTCAAGACCGGGCATTTGCGTGCCAAGATGAAAGCGCTCCTGCACACCACTAAGATCAAACTCCTTTTGTTCTGGACCTCTAGACCGCTCTCTGCACGTCATTTCACACTCCTTCCCAAGCTCAAAATCATGCACATTTGTGACCTTAACCATTTGCATCCTTTCTCATGCGTGCTCAAGACTGCGCCTATGGGCATCGTTCACATATGTGTCGGCCCATGCATGCTGTCCACATGTGCATCTTGCACGGTGCCCAAAACCGGGCCGTTGCTCAAGCATCACAATAGTGCTCATGCATGCGACTTATAATTGTATCTTTGTGCATGATGATCAAGCATTTGCACACAAACTACAAGCACAAGAACCATGCAAGTCATTTTGTGCGAAATTGGGGAATTACATGTCCCCTCTCCCTGCACACAAACTACAAGCACAAGAACCATGCAAGTCATTTTGCGCGAAATTGGGGAATTATATGTCCCCCCCCCCCCCACCCCCCACATTGCTTATAGAAGTGTCCTGAAAGGTTGGAACTTTTGTTGTAAGCAAGCTAAGTATGGTGGATTTTTCAAAATGGAGTATGATTTCATGTTTTCCCCCCTTTCTTGCTTGTCCGTGTAAATTTTTTGTTGTCAATTCCTTTTTACCGTATGAGCGACTGATTAACTCCTGAAATAGCATGTCTAACTCTACCACCTCGTAAGAATGATTATCAAACTGCAATAGTTATAACTCACCATTTGCTTATTTTGAACTTAAAAAAGTATGCTACCACAAGATATTTGTAACTAATTCCCACCATAAGCTTCCGCCGAATATAGAGGTTATGATGATAATACCCGACTTTGAGGATCATGGTCACTATTGGATTTAAATTCAATGTGCATATTTGTCTATTCACTTAGAAAGGTGAAGGACATAATGTGTGACTACGTATGCATTGGTAGTCAGCCTCATGCACAATTACGAAGTCCAGAAGGACTCGGGAACCGCACGAGAAGTGGGGGCTGCTTGAGGAAGCGACTGTAGGTTGGATGCATTGTCGGGCTTGGACGCATGTGTTGTTCGCTTAGAACAATTGAGTTACCGGCAGAAGCACGTCGCATGGCGCTTGGTTCGGCGCGTGTCGGCAGAGTCGTGCACAACAACTATAGTTCGCACTGCAAACAACGGTTAGCGGAGGATAGGATAACGTCAACGGTGGTGGGTGAAGGTGTGATACAGGGGTACGCTAGTGGTGATAGCTAAACATGCAATTGGGGGATTTTGAGTGGGAGGGGATGGGCTACGGTTTAGGAACAGGTAAAGAATACAAAGGCTACAAAAAATACCTAAGATTCGTCACTTAGGGCCTTACAAAGTCGTCACAGTGAATGAATCGCCAGATTCTTGGAATGGTTCTTCTCCTAAATCAGCAATTCCTCCTTCCAGTAGCCCCTGGTGCCTATTTATGACAAATAAAACTAAGGCAATCTTAAATCGACGGCTATAATGGAGTGTGAACATAATGAGCCCGATCTAACTAAATAATATACGGACACGCCAATATAATATATGAAGAAATATGCAAACGCGGATCCTGATGCATCCGCGAAGTTGGATCGCGGAGTCAGATCGTGGATCCGATAAAGTTCTCCTGCGTGAGTAGACAAAAGTGGGTCCCGCCTTGTGACGATCCGATGGTGAAGGATGATCCCCATCAACTCCTCGTTGAATGAAATATATTAATCTCCGATGAATGCAGACGATCAGCTGCAATTGAAGTCCATGTGCAAGGCGATCAAACTCTGTGGGCGTTATCCAAGAATCCTTGGTGCGAGGTAGTTCACTCAAATGAACCAAGCATCAGCATGCAGGGGCCTCTGAAGTAGAATTGAACTCACGTGTCACAATATCTCGGATGCTCTCAGTACTCAACTCTCTTGTTGGTGGATCTAGCAAATGATAAATGTTGACAAGGAAACCCTAGTATCCTGACTCGGAGGTGGGTGGGGCTTAAAAGTAGGTTGGGCGGGACGCAGGATCTGTGAGGAGTGGGACTTGGATGAGGCTCACGGGTCCACATAATTGTGAGGCTCATAGTATGGTGTCAGATCTTCAATATTAAATATAGAATGTTCATACTTTTAGGGATATTAACCTCGTAAGCATTTGTTCGAATTCTTCTTGTGATCTATACAGACCCTTTAGCTTGACGCTCAATTTGTTAGTAGGCCCCTTAGGGAGCCTCTACACATAGACTCTAGCCATCACTTGTTCGCTAGCCTGAAATATTTGCTCTCACCGGCAATTATCTACATGAAATTTAAATAATTCATTACTAGTTGTAATCTTCCTTCGGATCGACTGATGCAAATGATGTGTAAAGCACTCAACCAACTCATTGTGCTGGGATTCTAACGAAACAGGAACTAGGTCAATAGTGTTTTTAGGATCATAACCCAAAACTACATGAAATGAACTCAACCTTGTGCACCTATTAACCGAGTTGTTGTATGCAAACGCCGCAATGGAGAGAACTGAATACCAACAAATCGCATGCTAACCTACCAAACATCGCAGAAGGTTACCTAAACTTCTATTGACCACTTCAATTTGCCGATCTGTTTGTGGATGGTAGGTAGAGGAAAACTTCAGGGTCGTGCTCATGGAATGTCATAGTGTCTTCCAAAAATAATTTGTAAATTTCATATCGGGTCAGATACTATTGTCATAGAGAGATTATTTATGTAACCTAAATAATTCACTCATAGATAGTGAGGCAACTGTAGTCTTGTTACATGCAATAAAGTGAGTCATCTTAGAAAACCTATCGACAACCACATAAATGGAATCATGCTTCCTAAGCGTGTAAGGAAGCCCTAACACGAAGTCCATACTGATGTTAACCCGTGGCTGGTGCAAAACTTAGAGTGGTGTGTTATGCACACACGGCGACAACGACATGGAGCATTTTATTTTATTTTGGTCATTATGTATTTTTATAATTTTATTTTGTATTGGGTAATATGGTAAAGTGTACGCAAGTATCCCTCCCTATATAAGAAGGGGACTAGTGAGTGATGGCTATCTTTGGATCATCCCAATTTGGGATCTCTTGGGCTCATTTGCAATCAAATTTTGGCCCGGCCTGCCACTTTTGCGTGCTCCTAGCTGTCAGATTCCTCTTTCGAAAACCTCATACGATCGCATTCCTTCCGTCGAGATGTTGCTCAACCGCTCGGTTTCCCTCCCGCTCGTGTTATCCCGCGTCTAGACGGTTATCCCAGTTTCCTTAGCTCAATCTCGCGTCGAAGTCCCTCAATCGCCCTCCATCCATGTCGATCACCCTCTTCCTGTCAACCAGCAGCTCGCCCTACTATCAATGACCTCCAGCACTCATCCTCTTCGTGTGACATTGTTGGGTATGCTCCTTGCGCGCGCGCGTACTCTAGATCCAACGGTCGCCCGATTTCCCGCAACATGCGCCACTTCCACGCATTTCATCTTCTCCAACCTCAATAGATCCGACTTGCATGCCCTTCTCGGACCACCTCGACACGCTCCTCTACACTTTCAGCTCCCCCTTCCACGTTTTATCTAACTGTTCCTGTTCTGGCATCATCGGCCCTACTTCCAGATTCCCTTCTCATCGACCAATGGCCTGCTAGTTGCGTTCTACATAACCCCACGTCGTCTTGCCGTTCTGCAATAGTCCTTGTTTGCGCTTCCACCACACCACTGTCTGCGAGTACTTCTGACATCTACCGTGCCCAAGACACGTCAAACAATGGAGAATCAGGTGGAATCCCTGGAACACACCCTCCACCATGATCAACAATCTCCTTGAGGCCTAATCCAAGCAGTTCACGCGAATTATGGCACTGCTTCGCGACATACAACCCAGCTAGCCCTCAGGGCCTAACACCACCTCTGCCTTGCGATCCCCTAGCGCATTGTCCCCCGAAGAACCTGCTTTGGCAGGACTGCATCCTTGGCCTCCTCCCTGAATCAATATCCCCACATTCCATAGGACCAACCCCTAGGTTGGATTGCCCGCACCAAGAATTATTTTGATATTCACAAAATCCCTCATGCGCAAAAGTACTCCACGGCTCTTATTGGCATGGAAGGGTCCGCACTCCGTTGGGTCTGCTGGCTCCATCTGTCCTCTCCCGACCTCGCTTGGGTAGCTCTCACAGAGGCACTTATTCAACACTACGATCACTACTACTTAGGCAACACGATCAAACGCCTTTACGGGGTATGCCAGATGGGCTCAATCGAATCTTTCGTGGATGAATTTATCGAGTTGATCACACATGTTCCAGGTCTTCCTCCTGATCACTACTTAGGTTAATTTATGTATGGCTTACAACCGTATATTTGAGATCTCCTCCGCACCTTCCATCCTTCCACTGTCAACCAAGCCATGGACATCGCCTTACTTATTCCTTGCAACCTCTGTATACCCTCATTCTCCAAATTCACCCTCCAAGCCTCATACCAACCAAACTTTGCTCATGCTCCTAAACATCCAACACCACCACCACCTCTACCTCACCCACCAATCGCCCCTCCATGCCCAAACCGTCTTTTCCCAACTCACCGTATTTTCAACCAAGAGTAACACGACTTGCGTAGTAAGGGCTCGTGCTTCGGATGTTAGCAACCTTGAATGACCTTTGTTAGGCCTCATCCAACTTTTGACTAAAGTAAGAAACCGGATGACCAGCCTGGTTAGTCTTCTACTGATGCCAAGGACAGATGAGTCACAAGCAACCTCGAATGCATTGCTGAAGTCCGGGAGGCTCAGTATAGTCAATTTCTCCTTGATTTCTTGAAAAGTCCTCGTGGCCTCCTTGGTCCACAAAAACTCTCCTTTACGAAGGCAGCTCGTAAAGGGGGGGGGCAATGATCATACTAAATCCCCGGGCGAACCTCACATAAAAAGTGGCTAGCCCGTGAAAACAACGGCCCTTATGAATGGTAATGGGAACATGCCGCTCGTGAATGGATCGGACTTTGTTTAGATCAATAGACACTCCAGACACAGAAATGATGAATCTCAGAATATGTACCGAATCTAATAAGAACAAAAACTTTTTTAGGTTCACATATTAACATATAACAATTCCTTGCGGAGGATGCCAAATAGCAAGCGCAAATCTTGTTGTGGTGAGGGTTGTTATAAGTGATGGTGAGATATTTTGAGGAGGGGATAGGTTGTGGGTGGTTTAGGAACAGGTAAAGGATACAAAAATTACTTAGGAGTCATCACCTAGGGTCTCACAGTGTCGTCACCGTGAGAGGATCTACGACAAAAGTGTTGTGCTAAGAATTAAAGATAAACATCCGTGGCGGTATGTTGTTCCTCTGTGAACACGTAATAGTGTTATGAGAGCAGTTATAAATATATTGGCTCTACGACAAAATTGGACTCAAAATCTAGTTCATTTTCCACCCAATGCCACCCTTTGAGTGGTAAGGATATTTATTATAGAAAATAATTTGGATTACCCACTTGAATGCATTGAAGGCTATTCTTGTTGCCAAATAATATATTAAGTTCTATATTATAGATTTTGAGGAGACTTTTTTATATTGTAAAGGTAACGTTTATGTTTTTTCTTACTTACCCGCAAATAATTTATATAGACTTGTCTTTCAGAAATGATTTTTTTAATGAAATATGTATATGCACCAACCAGTTTTAAGCATCAAAAGGAGAATTTGGTTCATCTCCTGAAGCCTAGTTTGAAGAGTTCAATCATGCGGCCATATATTATAGGATTCCTATAAGGAAGACATATCACGCACTCTTTATGAAGAAATCAAACACTTATATTACTATTTTTCTAGTGTATGGGGATGAAATAATCATCGTTAGGAATGATTAAGGGGGAATAATAGGCATTGAGGAGTATTTGCAGACAAAATTTTTGGTTCTATAGAGATTTTCTTGAAATTGAAATTGTCAAACAAAACGACAAGATTTACTTATCACGGACAAAGTTTGTTCTTGGTCTCCTTGAATAGAAAGGGATGCCCACGGTCAAGTGGTTCGCGATCTCAACCATTGCTCGTCCTCGATCGACACCTACTATTATTGATTCCCCTTGAGCTACTTGACATTGTGGTCGCCAGCGCTCATGAATCAATTCAGTTGGTCTCTCTCTGCACCACTAGCCCGGCGTCATAACACACTTTCGACGTTGTCGCCTCCCGTAATATGACCTTGACGATGGCACATACGCAACAGACCTTGACAGGAAGGCCACTTCCTAGCCGCATCTGAATTTTTTTAGATCTTCTTCCCTTCATCTGACTTGATGATCGCTTAAGCCCAAGATGTGTAGATAACAAACACATGGCTGAATGCAGTAGACCGCGTCCTCTCCACTATCAACGCTCACCTCAACGCCCAGACGAGAAGTAGAGATGCTCCGCACCATGAACCCGGTCCAGCCATCAGTGGAAAACATCGTCTCCGCTCTGGGATCCCCGAGTCATTGTCAGGAGGTGTGGCTATTGCATAGTCCCCCTCTCCAACCCACCATCAAAGCGACATCCCCCATTCAACAACACCGACCCACAAATTGGATTGTCAAAGCAGGGCAGTATTTTGATATGCACTGCACATTGGAGGCACATAAGGTCCTCTTCCTCGGCATGGAAGGGTAAGCATTTCGTTGGATCCGTTGGCTCTGTCAGTTCTACGCTAGCCTCACATGTGCAACTATCATACAGACCTTTGCACGAAGCTACAATACATTGCCAGTCTGGTAATGCGGTTGTACGCTTGTGCGGGGTTCGACAAACGTGGTTCATCAATTCCTATGTGGACGTGTTTATAAATTTTGTCACACACGTTCCTAACCTACCACTTCATGATTACATGGGTTACTTTATGCCACTAAGCCCACCACCCACCTTGTATTGGCCGCCTGTTCTCCCTTCACTCCCTAGTCGTCCAAACCCCACTCACCGCCTAATCAACCAGGAGTATAATGAATTAAAGAGTAGGGGACTTTGTTTTGTTGCAAGCAATCTTACTCTCCTACCCATGAATGCTTTATGAAGGAGCTCCAAATCATGATCGGTGATGACCTGGACGAGGCCTTTGAGTTTGAAGAGGACACACTACCACACAAAGCCATTGAAACATTAGCAGGGAAACACAGAAAATGTAACGACCTGACCCTCATGATATCAGAGGTATTGTCCTTTTTTATTTAACATAAATCATACTAAGCTGAACAGTACAATTTTGCTTCCTTCCACAAGTGACTTAAGAGCACTTCTTACGAGATCACTCATCCCAAAATTAGTCTCACGGGAGCACGCATAACTCCACCATTGGCTCCAAAAAAGTCCATATGATATTTAAGGTTTTGAATTATTATTTAATCCCATCAATTGTCCCTCCAATTGCAATGTGAGATTTGATTCATTCTTGCACCTTGTTTCACCTAGAAATCTATCATCTTAGAAGCATGGCAGGAGCAACTTTATCTGGGAGTCACTACCTTCAAAGACACTGTTCGCCTTCATTAAAATATCATCATCTGATTTAGGATGTTATAGTCCACCAACTTTCAAATGGTTTGTCCCAGAAGTACACATCGTAATACATGAAGTCTAACTCTGATACCGTTTGTAACAACTTGGCCTCACAATTTTAGAGGTACTGTCAGTTTTGTTCAATCTAGCTCATACTAAGTTGAATCACACAATTTTGTCCTCTTTCATAAGTGGTCTATGAACGTTTCTTAAAAGGTCACTCATCTCAGTATTACTTCCATCGAAGCACTCTTAACTATAGAGTTTTCAATATAACTCCACCATTTGGTCTAAAAAGCGTCTTTAATATTCAAAGTCCTGAATTATAGTTACGCCTAATAACTTTTCAACCAATTTCGATATGAGATTCGGTTCATTCATGCACGTCTTTCACCTAGAAGCTTGTCATCCGAGAAGTCTGTCAGGAGTTGTTTTCTCTAGGGTTGACTGCCCCCTAAAATAATCTCCGCCCTCACCGGACTACCCTTATAGGAATCAAGATGCTATAGAGATTGTACCAGTACTAGACGTATAGATGGGAAGTCCAATCCTAATGATATGTAGGTTGACCGGGCGGATCTTAATACTTAGTTATTGTCACGTTAATTACCAGCAGAGACAGATTCGGGGGGTAGATACCCTTATAAGAAGTAACATATATAAAATATAATATATTATATATAGAATTATAGATTCATCCTTCAATCTGTGTGTGCCCATCAACCAGCGTGCCCTAGAAATCCCATTCATGTCTGATCGTCTACCACTTCGTCGACCCGCCCAGTCCATCGCAGCGCCGCTCGGTGCTTTATCTATTGTCTTGCAGAGCTGCAGTTGCCGCTCGCGGCTCGCCGCTACACTCACCTCGACACCTCCAGCTCCGGCCATCGACGCAGGCGCTGACAGCAAAGCTCATTGCCGTCGGTAAGAGAAATCCCCTTGCATGCATAGATAATGGATTGAAGACTTGAAGCTCTATCTCCCTGGACCCTAGTCCCTACCGCTGCTGCACTCACCTCGACGCCTCCAGCTCCGGCCATCGACGCGGGCACTGACAGCAAAACTCATCGCCGTTGGTAAGAGAAAACCCCTTGCATGCATAGATAATGGATTGAAGACTTGAAGCTCTATCTCCCTGGACCCTAGTCCCTACCTTTACTGAATGTCTGATTTTTTGTTATCTTAATGGTTAAACCCTACCTCCTCCTTGCAGGTACTCAGGTAATCCTCATCTTCCTTCCACAGTTATACTCGCAAAGCCACAAAAAAGGGGGTTTCTCATTCTTCATCTGCACACACCACAATTCCAAGGTTTGTTCTTCTTATTATGTGCACATTTTCCCTTATAAACCTCAGAATGTTGGTACTTCTAAAGCCAAAAGAACTTTTGGTTTTAAATTATGTTTTTTCCAATTTGTAGAAATTCTTCTTGTTTATATACAGATAAGAATAAGATCACATGAATATTACTATTCAATTAAAAAGATTAGGAAGAATTAGACTAAACGTATCCCCATATTTGCAGCCCTGAGAAATGTAGTTGGATCCTTGGCATTTGTACATTGTATCGATGTTCTAACATATGTTTTGTTAGCTGATACATTTTAAATTTAGGTTCTCATGAAGAGCTAAAAACTATTAAGTTGTTCTTCAAACTTGAAGGTCTCATCTAGTGGGTGAAGAGGGCTTTGTTGTTTCTCATATGACTTGAGCAACTACTATCAATGAACCAAGTATTATCACTTTGTATTTCTTTGTTCTCCTTCTCGTTGAAATTAGCTTCTTCCTTTTGATTGAACCAGCATTTTTTTTCAAAATTATTTGGGCGTTTGCAACGTTTGGATTTCCATAAGTAATGTTTTAGCTCGTGGTTTGTTCTCTGATACAGAGTATAAAACATAGCAGATTGCTCATGATACTGAGAATAAAGTCTTCCTTGGCCCCTTCATCTTCCACCTTGCTTATGCAGGTGTTTTTGCTGCGGATAGCTTTGTTCTTGTTTCTTATTTTCATCGCATTAACTGAAATGCATCTTGATCTGGAAAGAAGCCTCCATACCATTGTGCTTTTTCAATCAATCCTCGTGAGCTTGCAGGGAGCCTTGCAGTTCGCCCTTGACAGAGATGTGAGATCCCAAGCCTCTTTGATTACTGTTACAATGGGAGCAAAAGAAGGTAGCAGGGATCTCAATATTTTTGGGACAATTTTGCTGTCTTCCAGATTTGATTTATCGGGGAGTTTATTCTGGCAGAAAAATCTTGTATGGTTTCACCTCGATTCATTTGCTGGATCAAAAGCAAGGCTCAAGCGTCCTTCGTCTCCTCTTCTTTGCTCACTGTGTTCCTTTTACGGCTTTTCTGGAAGTGATGGAGACAGTCCCGTGGTTGACAACGTCCAAGAGATCTTGAGAGTTGATGTCTTCATCTTAATGCTCCAAAACTCATATGAATGGCATGTGAACATAAGCACGGCTGACGGTGAGAAGCAGGGGATAGATGTGGCAGTTGATGAGGTCATGGCTTATGAGAAGAAGAATCCAAGGCCATTTCATAGGCTCTAATACCACTAGTAAAATAAAATCAAACTCAAAATGTGAATGCTTAGGTAAATGTGTGAACACGCGAGACTGGATAAAATTAGGAATGAATGTATCAGGGATAAGACGGGAGTAGCACCAATTGCAAAGAAGATGCGAGAAGCTCGACTAAGATGGTTTGGACACGTACAAAGGAGACCATTAGAGGCACCTATTAGACATAGTGAGAGTCTAGTCACTAGGCATGTTAAACGAGGGAGGGGTAGACCAAAAAAAAGACTTGGAATGAAACTATAAGAAAAGACACGATGTACTTAGGCATTGGTGAGATTATGACTAAAGATAGGGCACAATGGAGACAACGGATCCATATAGCTGACCCCACTATTGTGGAATGAGAAAAAAGTCTCGAGTGTTGTTATTCATTTCTACATACCTTTCTTATACACAAATGAGGATTTTATACTAAGTCTGCATCAATTACATTGATTGTGATTTAACTGATTAAGCAATGGTAACATAAGGTTTACATTGGTAACATTTACACTAATTTCTCATTCTCTTATAGCATTCCACAACTGAAAGATTAACCGGCTCAGATCATTCAATTCAATACAAACACAGCAGAATCACGCAAGCTGAATGAAATATAAGAAAGTGTAACCATCTAGAATCCCAATTGCGTAAAAGAAAATATAGAGCACGAGCAACCAAAATCAATGGCAGAAAGCTGAGAAGCAAGATTTGTATTAGCAATCCACAATAAATGGCAGGGAAGCAGAAAGAGACGCTCACCACGGTGGCCTTCTCTGGCTGCAACGTGAAGCGCGTCGAATCCTGAGCGGTTCTTTCTCCTGGCGCCCTCCATATCGGTGTACCTGAGCAGATCCGCTACGATATCAAGATGGCCCTTCTCCGTCGCCGCCAAAAGCGCGGTGCCTCCGACTCCGTTGATCTCGTTTACCATGGCCGACCGAATATCCGTCACCTCGGCGTCGAAGTCCGCCCCCGACGCCGTGCCCATCATCAAGGCGTCAATCGCAGTGAAAAACTGCCGGACAGCAGCCGCGTCCCCGCGCTGCGCGGCGAGGTGGAGCTCGGTGTCGTTGTGCCGCCCAGTCACCTGTTTGACATACTTTTTCTTCCCCGCCGCCTGTTCCATCCTCTTCTCCGAATTCGAAAGCACGAGTGCTGGAGCTGAATCCCTAGGCGATGGTCCCGGAGACGGTAGCGGCGACCCTACGTAAATTCTCGGAAGAGAAAACGCGTGATCCATTTCTTCTCCTGCAACATTTCAAACAATATATACATTCTGAATCGAAACCCTGGTATTTTTTATAATGTAAACCCTAAATCGCCGGAAAATCGAACCCTTCTCGAATTGTAGCCCCAAGACAGCCGGCGATGGAGCTGAAGCGTAGCCGTAGCCCTAGGTGGAGCAGGGGCCGTAGCTGGAGGATAATGTTAATGAAGGAGGTGCGTGAGAAGGAGGGGGATCCGAAATGGCATTGTGCGTAGGGGTAGGAGGAGGCATTCTGTGTGGGTTCCGGGAAGAGGGCGGGAGCTGGCGCCAGGAAAAGAAGACGAAGGCGGAAGATGAAAAATAATTATAAATTGATTTTATTAGAGCCAAAATAATTCTGAAAATATCAATAAAATATTAATATATACTAAAATATATTGTATATATGATATGATTTGAGTTGTCGTATCTCAATTCTCCACGTGTTTCTTTTACATTTTGTTCTAGAGACTTATTATTGGCTTTGTATAGAGTTTGTGTAAGGCCCGTTTCATCATACATGTTTGGCATGCCAACGACGGATAGTTACCGAGAAAAAAAATGAACATTAAAGTACATATGTTTCTTGGATGAGGTCAATGAACGGCTCATAATCACTGTTGCGGGCAACTCAATTCTCAACCGAAATAATTTAGGTCGTCTTAGCCCGTGGAGCGATCGAGCCCACAGGCAGTCACTGAATAAGTAGAAGCACAAAAGACGATTTTAATGTGAAAAAACTCCTTAAATGGGTAAAAAATCACGTGACTGAAATAGTGTCCGACAAACATCACTATTGACGGATGTTTACACAGTGTTTGGAGAATCGAGGGCGACGGATCACTTCTCGTTACAACTTTGAGAGGAGAGATTGTAGAGTGCTCGGTTGGCGACAGGCCGACACACTCGAAACAGATTTCTTTACTACGGTTGAATGGAGATGAGCGTCCTCGGGAAATGCTTAGCAAACAGACTTCGTGGTGGAGCATGTCGGGATGCGTTGACGATGATTTGGGTGGCGTTGCGCACGTAGGAGGCTCTTCAAAGTTGCGCACAGAGCGCCCTCTTCCTAAGAATGTTGTGGACTTAGACGAATTTTTTAGCAGTCTGGTTGGTAGAGGAGGCTCGTAGGAGAATTCCAGCAGATCTCTGACCTGAGGAAGAAGAAGGCTGTGAGGAGAAAGTTAGAAATAAAGGGGGTCCTGAGGCTTTTTATAGGCTTCGGGTGGTGGTTACGATAGTTACACGGCTATCTGTATACCGCAGCCACCCATAATTAATATTTGCATGTCACTTCTAATATAGTTTTGGAGGAATATTATGCTTATAATTTACACTAAATGCAAGTCATTTTATAATTGCTGATAACTCCCCACTAATTATAACAGTTAGTGGGTGATTATCTGTGAAATGTATGGCGGTGATCGCGGTGGAATGATCGGATGGAGGGAGGGCCCGCTATGAAAGAGTGGTCATCCCATCTGCGTACGGTCGCCAACGAGGGGAGAGGAGGTGTTGATTTTAGCGGGGCAGTTGGTCGTGGCAGGAGAAGCCACGACAAGGGGCGACCGGGAGCGGCCGCCCCTTGCAGGCGGCGCTCTGCGGCCACAGGAGACAGTCGTGGAGCGGGGCGGTCGGACACGGGCGCCCCTTACGGGCGGCGTGTAACACCTCCCCTGTAATGATCATATAATATGGGTCTGACCGGGGCCCCACAACATATGGACGTAACAGCTTCAGCATTATAAAGTAATATAAAAGCACTTTCATCTCAAAACTCATAGAATAAAACAGCGGAAATAAAACAACAAGATTAGAAGTTGTCCACAACTGCATATGAGTCTGAAATGGTCTTAAGACCTTACAACATTAAAATGTCCAAAACAATAACCACACTCATTATAACAACACGTCAAAGCACTTCTAGGCTACCTCGACATGCAAGTCAGATTACATTGAAAGAAACTTAGCATGAGAATACACAAAAACATCAAAAGGGGGTACACTCCATGAGGCTTAGGCCTTTTTGGCCGGCGATCTTGTTTCAGCTTGCGATCATTGCCCTGTAAAACTTATTGTGATGTGGGTCAGTAAAGACTGACCTCAACTGTGTAACCAACACCCCTCCTCCTGACCGTCCCTAACGGACTCTGGGGCACTCCATCACGTTGCAGGACAACACTTCGTATGCGTGTAATCGAACATAAACTAACATAGAAAATAACAGAATTTGGTGTCTCAATCATCAACCACATTTTTATGTTGAGCATGTAAATAGAAAGGGGCATACAATACAGCATGTATGCAAACTTGGGTTTCACCCAAGGCACTCTATAGCATGTATGGTTCTAACACACCATCACAAATCATCACATCACAATCATCACAAATATAGGTACTCTTTTTCCCCAAAGGCATACAAGCTCATGACCAAGAACTCGATGGATGGAACGGTCGAGTGGACTCGACGAATCATCGAGTGGACTCGACGTTTTGATTTACGTGTTGCCTGGAAAATAGTAGGCTGAGCCGGTACAAGTAATATTTCGGAACTTGTACAAACGATGTAATAATGACCTATTGACTTTTTTCAAGTCTTAATTTATGTTATAACAAAGTTGGTCCAATAGGAGAGTGACACTTAGCATGGGTGGTCATTTAAAAAGCATGGAAGTTGTCAGTCCTATTTCTCTCACCTCAAGATCTTTGACCTTAAGTTTATTTCCATCATCTGAGAGCTTCATTTCCTACAGAACCAACCTTTCTCCTTAGAAGAATGAAGCTTGGAGTAGGTCGTAGGAAGCCGAACTTCGTCATGCCGGCGAGGAGAAGAACTCGATTCATGACCGAAAATCATGTGAGCTTCCTACCTTCTTCCTTTTGTGCTAGATCTTTAGATCAGAAATTGGGAGAAACATCGGGATCAAAAGAATTTGATTTTGGTGAGTTAATGGAGTTTTCTAGGAAGAGATCATGCTAGAACTTCCTTTTTAACGCGTCGATCGCCACAAAAATATTTTCGATCATTTTCTCTCTTCATTACAAATATGGCGGATTTATTTCGTGAAACCAGTGGTCTAATGAGGGAGAAAAGGAGGAGAGAAGTTGAACGCACCTTGTGCTTGGCTGGAGAAAGAAGATAAATAGATGTCGTACAGATTGTCTGTAAGATTCGTGCAAAAACTCTACTTTATCATTAGACAGAAAATCTGTTTTGTACGCGTGACGAAATTCAAGCCTGATTTTAGGCATGACACGGTCGGACTCAGGTCTCGGGGTCAACATGAAAGTTGTAGCGCTCAGAAAAACTTTTCCAAGAGCAGTTTTACATTTTCTGAGGAGCTCTGTAAATCTCTAAAAGTGAGTCAAAATTATTGTTCTGAAATTAATTAACTTGTAAGTGTAGGACAGATTCTGTCTAGATTTGCGCAGCCATGTTCAAACTCAATTTTAGGCATGATAGACTTAGGTCTAGACCTGAAACTTTATAGGAAAGTTGTAGTTCTTGGAAATAACTTTCCGGAATAAGGATAAACTTAATTTTTGCTTGTCTGTAGCTCCGTGAAATTCAGTTTCCGAAAGTTGTGTCGTAAATGTTCAGATTTTAATATTTTTTGGATTTCTTTTAAAAATAATCATCTGATACTTATGAAAAATGGTAGTCAAATGTTTGATGATATTGCTATCACCTTTGTTAAATTTCATAATTTTTGGATAAATATTTGTATAGATATTGATATATGGTATTATAAATATTGGCGTCGCAAATAAATATCAGGACGTCCGGATGAGCTGAAACTTTGTGATAATGTTTAAAATGATAGACTTGATCTATGGTATGAATCTCAGTGAATATAGATGTCGTATGATCTTTCAAATAAATACTTATTAGATGTCTGTCTCACATTCGAAAACTTGCGTTTTTAGAATTATAATGATGCCTGAATAATTGTATGAGGTAAAAGATGACGGAGATGACATGGTAGAGTGCGGGGCATATGTAAGGTGATGACATGACCATGTTGTTAAGGCACAGGTTTTCCTGTAGGATCCTCGGAATTAGTGTTTCATGTTTTGCTCGTATTGATGCGAGGTGATATGTTAACACACCACTCGATTGGGTGATACCTTGTTGGTAACCGTAGGATACATTGTATCCTGGAATATTTTGTGTAAGGACGCGGTTGGATGTACTTGGGTGCTTCTCTTCACGTTTGATACATATGAATTACATAGTGTGTATGTTGATGAATGATCTTGAGTCAAGGATTACTTGTGGCAGGTCTACGAGCTTACAGATAATCATACCGACGGAAGCTGACAAATAGACCTTGGTCGGTTGGGCTGGGTTCATTGGTGCTTACTTCCCAAAGACCACTTCCGTGCCAGTTGAGTCGGTTAGGCTGGGTTCCTTGGTGTTTACTTCCCAAAGACCCCTTCTGTGTTGTTTAGGCCAGTTGGGTTGAGCTCTTGGTGTTTACTTCCCAAGACCCCTTCTGTGTCGTAGTACGCAGGAGCTCCGCTGATAGTTTTATTAGCGTTGAGGCGTACGGAGGTCTAAGATTGGTAATGTGTATGCCCGCCTAGCAGTGGAAATGCCCGCTCCACTGTCACTGTTTGGCCACGAGGGGTGATGCCTGAGAGGTTCGCTACCTCTCGAAAAGTGGAAATAAAGATTTATGTCGACATAGCAAGACAGAGTGTTGTGTAAACATGGGTATGTCATCATACATTCATTGCATTGCATAAGATCTTCATCACATAAATTAGCACGAATTCTTTTATATGATGAGTTATCATTTATTGTACTAGACCCCTAACTTATAAACTTGTATGAGTATTCTTATAAGTTAAATTTAATTCAGTTCTTTATATATTTTGCTCTTTGTTACATTGATAGTATAAATATGCTCTTATACACATGTATATGTCTTTTGTGATTACCTGCCTACTTATTGAACTATTGATATATTAATTGTTAGATTAATATTTAATAATACCATCATGTCACATGTTTGTTATTTTACTGATTATATTGAGTCTCCTCTTTCTTTCCTTTCACCCGGTGTCTAAGAGTCGTCATCGTGAAGAGATGTGAAGCCACTTAGGCTCCGTTTGGGAGGGCTTATTTTTACCGGTCAAGCGGTCACGACCGCATGAACCAGACCTTAATTAAGGCCCGATACATGCGGTCGTGACCGCTTGACTGGAGAAAATAAGCCCTCCCAAACGAAGCCTTAGTCTTTATGACTAATCGTTGTTGCACTCACTTTTTTTTAGGACACCCCGCATATGGAGAAGCAGCAGCGCCCCGTGCAGGAGCGCAGCTAGGCTAGGGAGACAGGGCCTGACACTACGATACCTTCACTCCCCTCAGTGACAGATATGACCTTTTAAGCGTTTTGTTGTAGCCATTCGGGAAATTTTTGTATTCTGTATTTACAAGAGCTTGTATAGTTTCTTGATAGTTATATTATTCTGGACTTTTACTTATTGTGAATTATGACTTCTGTGTTCTTCTCTTATTGTTAGGTTAGCAGTGTGATATCAAAAATTAGCCAGCAGAATAGGCAAATTGTGGTACAGATTAGTCCGTGTGCTGATGCTTCCACAAGACAGTTGTTCTAGGCATAAGACTCCCCTTGATCGTGTTTTGCGTTTCGGGAGGGGGGCTTTACAGCCCATAACCAGGTGTGGCGACGACCGCGCTAACAATGGAGAGCTCACCAACAGTCGGGTTAAGCTTGACCAACTTGGCTGATTTTCGTCTTAATGACGAGCTCGAGGATTTGCGACAAAACCAGGGCTTGAGCCCCGTAGTCCCCGACTTCTTTTGCTCTTGCACCATTACAAGTATATCCTGGAGATATTTGAGAAGTGACATCTCGCAGAAAGGGTCGGAAGCAAGAGAAAGGAGGGATGAAAAACAAGGTTCACCTTGTTTCCCCCAGTTCAGTGTATATATAGATCATTGGGGGACCCACCGAAATATTCTCTCATAGTAAGTGGCTACTCGCCAAATATCGGGGGTTGGACTCTTCTTTGTGAGGTTGGGTCAATCTCACAAAGAGCGGGAATTATGTACAACCCCGTATTTGGTAAGTGGGCTCCCATGGTGGAGTCGAGGTTGAAAATGGTCGGTCATGTTAAATCAAGTTGAGAGGGCAAATGACTGGGATCATGCCCAGCTCGCGAATGACTATGTTCCGCCTGACCCGCCTGCATTAGGGCCAACGGTTAGCAGGAGGCGGGTGGGGTATTTTGACCCACCACGCCCTTAAACTAAGGAAGGAGAGAGTCGAGTAGGGTAAACAAGCCTGCACTCGCCCTCAGCCCTACGATGGCAGCGAGTGCTAGCCTCATCAAGGCACTCTCAACCCCTAGCGAGTGGTAGGCATAAGAACCACTCGCCCAACAGTATTTTTACCGGAATGTTCATGTTGGCCTGCCAATAGTCTTCTTAAACAGTGGAGATTTGTTGTTGGCAGACCAACTTTAGGTTGCGTGTAGTAGAACTAAAAGGTGGGTTTCAGGTATGTGTAGGTCAGGCTTGGAAAACTATAAATAGACTCTTAAGGGCACCTTTGAGGGGAATCTGATTATTTGGCTTCTTACTCCTCTAGTCAGCTTTGGTTGGCTTCCAGTGCCATCCAAGGTGCCCGACTTTAGCATTGGCTAAGGAGAGGAAGCTCTTTTAGAACTTTCGGGTGTGTGGCGGGACCTTCTCGCTGTAACTTTGGGTCTGTTCCTTAGTTCTTAGCTGTTAGACAAGTGCTCTGGTTCGGAAGAAGTAGGTGTGAGCTACACCCCCTGGGTCTGAAATCTTCTTGAGACCAAGTTTTGATTTCAACATCTCTCAAGTACAGGTTGGTTCTAGCTTATCTCTCCCAAATAAGACCTCAAACTGCCTTATAGATCTACCCTAGACCTAGTCGCCGCAACACTCGATGAATTTGTGGAATTCTCCCAGGAAACTGACATCCGGACCAGACAATTTTTCCATGTAAGTCTCGCAAGACCTAGTCTCCCCTACCTGCGGCGAATTTACAACTTAAAGAAAATAAATGAAATGAAAATACAACAATACAAAAGAAACTCCCTTAAAGAGATGGATTCGTCGGTGAGTATGTGTGATCAATCTGTTGTCTGAGTCTGTAGTCTTCACGTACGTTGAGCGGAGTTTTTGTCATCAAGAAGTCTCTAACGAAATTAGGAGAGTTTTGGCTTTGGTCGTGGCCTCTGGTTGGTGTCTCATCATTCTTCTCTTCGAATAGAGGAGGACTGCTCTTTTTATAGGCCTAAAATCTGCTGCTATAGGTTGCTTCTTAGACAGCGTTCGTCTCATTTGGAAATCGTCATCTTTAGCAACCTTCCCTGACCATTTTAGACAACTTTTCCACGTCATTTTAAGAAACTTTCGAACTTTGAAAATCAACATTTTTGGCATCTTTTTCTTTCAAAAATGGACTCTCCAAAAGATATCGTCTGGCGATAGCACTACCATCTGGCGGTAGTACCTTCCATTTTCATCAGCTTCCTTTCACAGTTGGTATCCTAGGCCTTTTCTGTCAGATTCCTAGTGTTATCGTCAGCGGTAGCGATACTGCCCGGTGGCAACAAAAATATCATCTTTGTCTTTTTAACTTATCTTTCATGGGATAGTGAACTTATAGTTCTTGCACACTATAAACACTCAACAAACATGATCAAATAAAAATTGAGATTTGTTATTCTCAAACCAAGATATGCGGAACGCATGTTCCAACAATTCTGTGTATGTTGACCCTCAAACGGCCTTTGGATCAGTGAGTTTTGATCGGCTTAAAATGCATCGGGCCAGCCCCAGCCAGTCAGCCCTTATCTCATACTAGGGTTGAAGCTCTAGCGTGAGGATCGTCTTAGGGCGGCAAACATCGTTCCTCCCCCCCCCCAACTCCGACAACCAAGTAGTGTTCGGAAAGCTTCTAGAGGGCTGCCAAAGCCCCCATGGTCAATCTCTCTCTCTCCTCCCAAACTCTCTCTCCTCCCAAACTCTCCCTCTCCTCCCAAAAAATGCAAAAAACAACATTAATAGGAAAAAGATTTTTGAAACTTTTGAAGTTCTTAACTTCTCAATCGCTTAACAAAACTTCAATATGAAAGATTTGAATGATTTTTGTCAAAAAATTCCACAAGAAATGATATTCAATCACATATTTTGGTAGTGAGCGATCATTTCATCTGAACACTCATTTCGCTGGCGATTGTCATATCTCCGATTGAGAAACTGTCGCCATTGGTGGACTTATGATGAAGAGATGAAGCTTCCTTAAAAATTTTATCAAGTTCTGAATGCTCCACTCTAAGTATCGCCCCATATAGGCGTGTACAAAAAGACCGGTCCCAACGGGACCGGTTGGGACCGGCCCGGTAAGGACTGGCTCGGGACCGGTCCCGGTTAGGACCGATCCAGTCCCGGACCGGTCCCAGGGGGCCTAACAAGGCCCCCTTTTTTTCCCTGGAACCGGTCCAAGACCGGTCCCAGGGAAAGACCGGTCCTAGACCGGTCCTAGGCAAAGACCGGTCCAAGACCGGTTTAAGACCGGTCTTGGACCGGTCCCAGGCTTATTACCTGGCAGCTTTGCTGCCAGGTAATAATTGCCTAGGCAGCCTAGCTGCCTAGGCAATTATTACCTGGCAGCAAAGCTGCCAGGTAATAATGCCTGGCAGCAGCAGCAGGGGAGGCTACCAGCCTCCCCAACGGCTCTAATTAGAGCCGTTGTTAAACGGCTCTAATTAGAGCCGTTTTTTTTCTTTTTTTTTTAATTATTATTTTTATTTATTTTTTATAATTTTTTATTAATAAATAAAAAAAACTTAAAAACTATAAAATCCCCCCTCCCCTCTCATTTTCACCTCTTCTCATTTCACACTCTCTCATTCTCTCTCTCTCTCAATTTCTCACACACTCTCTCTTTAATGGATTCATCTTCATCGATGCCGGCGTCTTCCTCCTCTTCTGTCGCTCATGAGATAGTAGAGCACAGACACAAAGCTCCAGTATGGGAGCACTTTGAAAAAGTTCGGATCGGCAGCGAATTCAAGGCGAAGTGCAGACATTGCGCGAAACTAATGGCTCTCGGCGGCAACTCAACGCTCTCCCGACACATTCTTTCGTGTGTCTCTAAACGAGCCCCGGAGTCAAGTCAGGCACAAATTTCGGCTAGCGGACAAATTTGGACGTATGATCAAGCTCGACAACGAGAGCGGCAAATGGAGAATGTCATCAGATGCGGACTAGCATTCAACCACTACGATAACGAAGAAATGACGGAGTATATACACGAAGCGCTTCAACCTAAATATCATCAGGTAAGTAGAACTACACTTAGGCGTGATGCTTTACACGCATATTTACAGTCTAAACAATATTTAATAAATTATTTTGAAACTTTTGAAGGTCGAGTGAGTTTAACGAGTGACGTTTGGAGTAGTAGTATAGCAAATGGTATTTCTTATATTTGTATTACTTGTCATTGGATCGATCCCGATTCTTGGGAGTTAAATAAACGTATTATTTGTTTTGAGGGTTTCGAATTTCCGCACACCGGTAGAGCTATTTATCAAACCATTATAAAATGTATTAGAGAATTTAAAATTAAAGATAAAATAATGAGTATTTCATTCGATAACGCTACTAATAATACGGTTGCTATTAAATATTTAGAAGAAGATTTGAATCCAATATTAAACGGAATATTTTTTCATACTCGATGCGTGTGTCACGTTTTTAATTTAATTGTACAAGATAGTTTAGAATTTATGAATAACTACGTTTCAAAAATCAGAACGATGTTAAAAATTATTTATAGTTCTAAAAAAAGAAAACAAGATTTCAAAAAATTTGTAACTTCACAAGGTAAGAAATTTTTAAGTCCTCAATTTGATATGCTTGTAAGATGGAACTCTACTTATAAAATGTTAAAAAGAGCCGTTTTACAAAAATCATTACTAATGGAATTTTATAATAGTATTGAAACACATGATTTACACGCGTCCGATTGGGTCGTGATTGAAGATTATATAAATTTACTAGAAATTTTTTATCGAGCAACAACGATTTTATCTGGAGTTTATTATCCGACTAGTTCATTAGTTATCGAAAATTTTGTATTAATTACAGAAACTTTTAAAAATTATAAAAAAAATGATCGATGGTGTTCATTAATAAGAATAATGGAAGAAAATTTTTTAAAATATTATAAAGAAATGCCTCCCATGTTTTCTTGCGCAGCCGCTTTAAATCCTTTAATGGGTGTAGAAGGAGTAGAAAATCTAATAGAAGAAATTAATAGTAATTTAAATTTGAGCGAAACTTTTAATTTTTTTGATAATATTAGCATTTCAAAATTTAATTCCGATTTTACAAATTTTTATAATTATTATGACCAGTTATATGGATCGCGACCTAGAGAAGAATCCGCCCAACCTAAAACAAAAGATATTTTGAAAAATAAAATTTTAGAATTAGCATCTAGGAAAAAACAACGAACCTCGAGCACTTTAAATGAATTAGGTTTATATAGTAAAACACAATTTCAAGAATTTATGAGCACACACGAAATAGAAAATTTTGATATTTTAAATTGGTGGAAAAATAAAATTAATATGTATCCTATTATGGCCTTAATGGCCCGAGATCTACTAACTATCCAAGCTAGTACGGTAGCTTCGAAGTCTGCGTTTTCTTTGAGTGACAGGATTCTGAACGAGCGAAGGAGCCGTTTGAGCGAAGAGTCCTTGGAGATTTGCATTTGCTACAAGGACCATTTGGATGCCATTAGGAGGAGACAGCACGTCGCATCAATCGAAGATAGCGATTCCGACGTTGAAGAAGAACTGAACAATCTTAATTTGACCGGCCAAAATTAAAACTCGGAACGAAAATTTGAAATTTAAAATTTCAAATGTTGTATTTTTTTGTTATTTTTTAAGTTGTATTTTGTAACATGTATTTTGTAATTTGTAATTTTAAACTTTTTTGTAATCTTGATTTGTAATTTTTGGGTATTATTTTGGAATTTTGTAATTTTTTAAGATGATAATACAATTATTTCTTTCATTTAAGAATTTGTACAATTTCAATTATTTTTCATTTGAATATTTTTAGTAAATAAATTAAAATAATTAAAAAAAATAAAAAAAAAATAATTGGGCTAGCCCGGGACCGGACCGGTCCAGGACCGGTTTGGGACCGGTTTGGGACCGGTATTCCGGTCCCGGCAGTCCCCCTTTTTAGGGGGAAGACCGGTCCCGGACCGGGACCGGTTTTGCCAGGGACCGGTCCGGGACCGGACCGGAAAAAACCGGTCCTTCCAGGGACCGGTTTTTATCTGGCCCGGAGGTCTTTTTGTGCACGCCTGGCCCCATATATATGTAATTATAAGAATATGTGTGCTGCTAATATTATTTGAGGGGGTTCCCAGAAATTAACAAGAATTTAGTCAGTTGGGACCTTGACCGCAACACCAAAATAGGTTGAGGCGGTTGAGCGAAAACACATCCAAGCGAAAAACCCAAAGATAAGAGTGATCAAAGATCACACACGCGATCGTAGTAGACACCCTCCAATGTCACGGGCTCCCCGCACGCATGCTTGTCTATCGTGTGTGCATGTCGTGCGCGATTGCTGCACGCCTGACGCACGTGCCTGCCTTGCCAAGATCCGCTCCCCTCTTACGAGGTGGCCTTGATTGACCTTCTGAGTGTCTTTTCATCCCCAAGTTTCTTCGTCATCATTATGGGGTCTAGAATGCAGACACATGTGTTGTGCATCCATGTAAAACCATTTCGATGTAAGTGAGGCCAAGATTCACTCCCCTCTTACAATATAGTATTGAAAGACCTCTTGAGTGCCTTTCCCTCCCTCGAGATTATTACTCATCATTATTGGGGTTGGGATGCATGCTTCATGTGTTGTATGTCCTTGTAAGACCAATCCTCTATAAGTTAGGTCGAGATTTGCTCCCTTCTTACAAGATGGCCCAAATAGACCTCCCAAGTGTCTTTCCCTACCCCGAGGTACTTCGTCGACATTACCAAGGTTCGGAGGTAAGCCTCAAGCGTGTGTGCCCTATGGGACCACCCCGAGTGTCATTCCCTAACTCAGGTTCTTTCGACTTATCAGCATGGTTAGGAGGTAAAACTCGAGCATGTGCGTACTACGGGACCCCCAAGTGACATGCTCTAACTTAAGTTCTTTCAACGTCTCAACAGGGTTATGAGGTAAGCCTCAAGTATATGCGTTCTAATTAAGCTTGGCTCCTTGGAGATATCAACCTTTTCTTCATCTCCAGTTGAGCTGAGTTCCCTGAAGGTGTCGACTTTTTCTCCGCCTTCAGTTGTGCCCGACTCCTGTGAGGTGTAGAATTTTTCTCCACCTCCACTTGAGCTCAGCTCCTGTAAAGTACCTACTCTTCTCCATTTACTTTAGCTGATTTCCGCTCCTAGGAGGTGTCTACTCATCTCCACATCTTTTGAGCTCCACTCCTGGGAAGTGTCGACTCCTCTCCACCCACTTTAGTTGAGCTCACTCATCTAGTGAATGGTCTGGGCGGTGTCGACTCTTATCCACCTCATTTAGTTGAGCTCCACATTTGGGAAGTATCAACTCCTCTCCACCTCCTCCAGTTGAGCTCGGCTATTTATAGGTGTCAACCTCTTCTCCACCTTCAGTTGAGCCCGGATTCTGTGAGGTGTCCACTCGTCTCCACCTCTTCCGAGATTCACTCCTAGGATGTGTTGACTCCTCTCCACCCCCACTAGTTAAGCTCACACGTCTAGTGAATGGCTTGAGAGGTCTAGACTCTTCTCCGTCTCTTCTAGTTGAGCTCCACTCCTGGGAAGTGTCGACTCATCTTCACCTTCTCTAGTTGAGCTTACTCAATTAGTGAATGGTATGGGAAGTGTCGACTCTTCTCCACCTCTTTTAGTTGATCTAGCTCATCAAGTAAATGGCATGGGAGGTTTCGACTCTTCTACACATCCTCTAGTTGAGTTAAACTTTTGGGAAGTGTCGACTCCTCTCCACCTCCTTCAGTTGAGTTCCCCCGTCCAGCGAATGACCTGGGAGGTGTTGACTCTTCCCCACCTCCTCCAATTGAGATCCACTTCTAGGAGGTGTCAACTCTTCTCCACCTCCTCCCACCGAGCTCTGCTCCTGGGAGGTGTGCACTTTCTTCCTCCTCTAGTTGAGCTCCACTCTTGGGAGGAACATTGAGTGGCATATCGTTCAGTGCCCATCTCTTTAACCAATGAGCCCTACAGTGTTTTTCGAGCTTGTATCGAGCCCGAAAAAAACGGGGATTGTGTATAACTTATAATTCATCGATATCAAAAGTGTCTAAGGAGACAGCTATTTGCAGTCCATTCAGCTCGGCATCCTTGCGATTATTCACCATTATGGGCGAGTTCCCCTGACAACTCGCCATTATGGGCAAGTTCTCCTCGTAACTTGCGATTATGAGCGAGTTCCCCTTGCAACTCGCTATTATGAGCGAGTTCCCCTCGCAACTCGTCATTATGGACGAGCATCCAAAGACCCCAGGGGTATTTTTGCATGCATACCCCTCCCCCATGATTTATTTATAAATAGGACTTGGGTGGTATCAAGAATGGCACGTTGGGACCTCCCAAATTACATACTCGCCAAGTTTGTGTCTTCCTTATACCCCCCGCTCAGACTTTTGGTTGCGGTGGGTAAGTTTTTCCTAAACTGCTAGGTACGTGGTGAGACATCCATGCTAAAGCACCTGGGGTGTATCTGTAGACATCTCTCCTCTCTCATGCTATAGCCATCCATATTGTGGCATTCAACCATAGGATCAGTAATGTTAGGAATGAGATCCATCTTTATAAGGATGGGTGTGCACATAACCATACCCCCCATGATCTCCACCAAAAAATAGCAGGATCATGGGTTTGACCGCACGCGCGATCGCCGCGCCCGATCCCCCCGCTCGCCGATCCCATCACGCGTAACAATAGAACCGTCGCGCGTCGGTGTCATCCATGGCCGTCGGCCGCCCCCTCCTCTCGTCGCCGGCCGTCCCCTCGGTCGCCGACATGCGGCCAAGCCGGTCTCTCCTCCTCGGCCGCCGCCGCGCGGCCGAGGGAACGGCCGCGCTAGCCGCCGCCGCGCGACCGAGGTAGCGGCCGCGCCGGCCGCTCCCCCTTGGTCGTCGGCGGGCGGTTGAGGGAGTGGTCGCGACGCCCACTCCTCGGTCGCCGTCCGCGTCCGAGAGAGAGGCCGAACCAGCCGCTCTTCCTCGATCACCGACGTGCGGCCGAGGGAGCGACCGTGGAGGCCGCTCCTCCTTGGCCGCCGGCCGCGGCAAAGAGATCACCCGCTTGTTGAAACCAAAAACTGGTCTCTCGTGGAGTTCGGGGTCCCAAAAGAGGGGTGATCTCACACCTACTACAATCGGGGGGATGTCACGGACCAAAGGCTTAGGAAACTAGGAATAGACCCTCGGCTCTAGCGTGGAGGTCTCACCTCACACCCGGAAGACCTTTGAGGTCTCCCCCTCCCTAACCAATGTTGAGCTAGGTTTTTTGGAGGAAGAAAGCAAGGGGATTCACGTGATGAAGAAGTGATCCCCTCCAAGGCACCCTCAAGGGTCTATTTATAGTTTTTTTGGGATGGCCTGCCAATATCCAACTTCCGTTGTTCTGAAGTTACTGAAATGACACCAAATTAGTCTGCCAACAGCTAAATCTCGTTGTTCCAAACATCTAAATACAGTCCACCAGGGGCAGACCCTCAAGCCGGGCGAGTAGGAGACCATGCTTGGGTGGTACTCGGCGGCCTGGGGGGTACTCGGCGGCCTGGGTGGTACTCGGCGGCCTGGGTGGTACTCGGCGGCCTGGGTGGTACTCGGCAGCCTGGGTGGTACTCGGCGGCCTGGGTGGTACTCAGCGGCATGGGTGGTACTCGGCGGCCTGGGGGGGTACTCGACGGCCTGGGGGGTACTCGACGGTCTGGGGGGTACTCGGCGGCCTGGGGGGTACTCGGCGGCCTGGGTGGTACTCGGCGGCCTGGGGGGTACTCGGCGGCCTGGGGGGTACTCGGCGGCCTGGGGGGTACTCGGCGGCCTGGGGGGTACTCGGCGGCCTGGGGGGTACTCGGCGGCCTGGGTGGTACTCGGCGGCCTGGGTAGAGCTTGGCGAACTCGAGGCTGGGTGACCCCCCGAGGGGGCCGGGGGGAGAAAAATATTTCCTCCCCCTACTAGTATATTTCCAAGGCCAAGCCAAAATTGACCACCAAGAGTCCAAAATCTCTCAAAAGCTAAAAAACTTATAATTGGTCATGCGCCTGCCGGGAGGGCCCTACTCTGTGAATACGGGGTTGTACACAATCCTCGCTCTTTTCGAGGTTGGCACAAGCTCGAAAAGAAACATCCAACCCAACGTATTCGACGAGTGACCTTCATGGGGCCGAAAATACTCGGTCTCTCCGAGGGGTCAATCTGTCATGCAAGCTAATGGGAGCCTAGGTGACGAGACGTCCTCGGGGTGAAAACACTTAGCCTCCCGAGGGGTCAACCTGTCATGCCAGCTAATGGGAGCCTGGGTGACGAGATGGCCTCGGGATGAAAACACTTAGCCTCCCGAGGGGTCAACCTGTCATGTCAGCTAATGAGAGTCTGGGTGACGAGATAGCCTCGGGGTGAAAATACTTAGCCTCCCGAGGGGTCAACCTATCATGCCAGCTGATGGGAGCCAGGGTGACGAGACAGCCTCGGGGTGAAAAACACTTAGCCTCCCGAGGGGTCAACCTGTCATGCCAGCTGATGGGAGCCTGAGTGACGAGACAGCCTCAGGGTGAAAACACTTAGCCTCCCGAGAGGTCAATCTGTCATGCCAGCTATTGGGAGCTTGGGTGACGAGACAGCCTCGGGGTGAAAACACTTAGCCTCCCGAGGGGTCAACCTGTCATGCTAGCTAATGGGAGCCTGGGTGACGAGACGACCTCGGGGTGAAAACACTTAGCCTCCCGAGGGGTCAACCTGTCATGCCAACTAATGGGAGCCTGAGTGACGAGACGGCCTCGGGGTGAAAAAACTTAGCCTCCCGAGGGATTAACCTGTCATGCCAGCTAATGGGAGTCTGGGTGACGAGACAGCCTCGGGGTGAAAACACTTAGCCTCCCGGGGTCAACCTGTCATGCCAGCTGATGGGAGCCTGGGTAACGAGACAGCCTCGGGGTGAAAAACACTTAGCCTCCCGAGGGGTCAGCCCACCCTGCCAACTAGTGGGAGCCTGGTCAGCGGAATCATCCCGGAGCTAAAATGACTTAGCCTCCACGAGGGATCAACCTGCCCTGCCAGCTAGTGGGAGCCTGGTCAGCGGAATCATCCCGGAGCTAAAAGGACTTAGCCTCCACGAGAGATCAACCTGCCCTGCCAGCTAGTGGGAGCCTGGTCAGCGGAATCATCCCGGAGCTAAAAGGACTTAGCCTATACGAGAGATAAACCTACCCTGCCATCTAGTGGGAGCCTGGTCAGCGGAATCATCCCGGAGCTAAAAGGACTTAGCCTCCACAAGAGATCAACCTGCCCTGCCAGCTAGTGGGAGCCTGGTCAGCGGAATCATCCCGGAGCTAAAAGGACTTAGCCTCCACGAGAGATCAACCTGCCCTGCCAGCTAGTGGGAGCCTGGTTAGGGGAATCATCCCGGAGACAAAAGGACTTAGCCTTCACGAGAGATCAACCTGCCCTGCCAGCTAGTGGGAGCCTGGTCAGCGGAATCATCCCGGAGCTAAAAGGACTTAGCCTCAACGAGAGATCAACCTGCCCTGCCAACTAGTGGGAGCCTGGTCAGCGGAATCATCCCGGAGCTAAAAAGACTTAGCTTCCACGAGAGATCAACCTGCCCTGCCAGCTAGTGGGAGCCTGGTCAGTGGAATCATCCCGGAGCCAAAAGGATTTAGCCTCCACGAGAGATCAACCTGCCCTGCCAGCTAGTGGGATCCTGGTCAGCAGAATCATCCCGGAGCAAAAAGGACTTAGCCTCCACAATAGATCAACCTGCCCTACCAGCTAGTGGGAGCCTGGTCAGCGGAATCATCCCTGAAAGTATCTAGTGTCGACTAAATCCACCTATGGGGGGGGGGGGAATAGGTGTCGTGCGGTCTTTTGCGGAATTAAATTAACCTGTACAAATTAACAAACGCAGCAAAGAAAACACACAAAAAGATATATTGGTTCCCCGATTTGGGTACATCCACTTCCCCCTTCGACCTATCTCCCACCAAGAGACGACTCAGTCACTTCTCCAAATGGATTGAAATCCAATCCTCACACTACGGAAGAAACCCTTCCAATACAGGAGTCACCACTCCACCACCACGGGTTGCACCCTACCCTTACAACTAGGAATAAAGATTCCTTTACAACAAAACAAAAGTAGAATGTATAAAAAATACAAACAACGCTTATGGAGAATCTGATGTCCTTCTTCGTTCATTGAGGCTTTCTTGAAAGTAACGAAGAGTCCACTACCAGATTTCTCTCTTGGAGAGGATCTTGACAAGATCGGCGGTGGCAAGTGAATGCGGCGACGATACTTTGTAGATCCAAACTTTTTGACGGAGCAAGCAAGGTCTACGAACGATCTCAGTCGGATCAGTCGTCTCAATCGATTCGGAATGAAGAACTAACCTCGTTCAACGAATCGAGAGACAAGAGATCTCAAGAGAGATGCGTGAGACGCTCGGTTTGCCTCGGTACTGTCGTCGGAAGATCAAAGAAGCACTGAGATCAATGATCAATGGCGACGACGAACTTGCGAGCGGCTACAGGCGATCGGCAGTTTCCGCGATCTGCTAGGGCAAGGCGTTGGCTACTTTTGATTTCGCGTGAAATGAGTTACTGTTGAAGTTCAAAATACGCGAGTATTTATACCTGAGGCCAACCCTAAAGTCCGTTGTGGGACCCACAAGGAAAAGCCCTAGCCCCGGCCGAAACAGCGCACAGTCTCTTGGTTCGGTCCAGCGAACAGACGAAAATTGCCTAAGGCAAAATCAGCGAGAATCGTTGGTGATTCCCGTCGAAGTCGGCGGGAATCACTCACGATTCCCGTCGATTCTGCCTTGGCAGAATTCCAATTGGAAACCTTGTCAGCCGGATGAATTTGGCGGGAATGCAAACTGATTCTCGTCGAATCGGCGGGAATCACTAACGATTCCCGTCGAAGTCGGCGAGAATCACTTAGTGATTCCCGTCGATTCTGCCTTAGCAGAATTTCTGTTTGGAAACCTGATAGCTGGAAGAAGTCGGCGGGAATACAGACTGATTCTCATCGAATCGGCGGGAATCACTAACGATTCCCGTCGAATTCGGCGAGAATCACTTAGTGATTCCCGTCGATTTTGACTTAGAAGAATTTCTCATCCTTCCTTTGAAGACTTGGTCTTTGAACCATCTTTGCTCCTCTTCTGCTCTTGATCTACCTCGACCCTGTACTTGAAAATAAGTACACTCCAATAGAGAGAGCACACGTGAGTCAACACACTGATCTACTCAACGAGGGATTACGTTGCGCAGACCCGTGTGTTGAAACCAAAAACTTGGTCTCTATGGAGTCCGACCCTTGGGGAAGGGGTGACCTCACACCTACTACACTTGGAAGAATGTCACAGACCAAAGACTTGGGAAACTAGGAACAGACCCTCGGCTCTAGCGCGGAGGTCCCACCACACACCCGAAAGGTCACAAGAACACTTCCCCTCCCTTACCAATGAGAGCTGGGTACCTTGGAGAGTTCTCTCAACTCTACCAAGAGAAAAGCTAGGGAGGAGGAAGCAAAAAGCCAATGCCTCTCCAAAGGTACCCAATGGGGTCTATTTATAGTTTTTCCAAGTCCTGGGGGTCAAATGATCGAAATGCCCCTACGACCAATTGGCCTTGAGCTCGGCGGCCTGGGGAGCTCGGCGGACTGGGGAGCTCGGCGGCCTGGTGAGCTCGGCGGCCTGGGGAGCTCGGCGGACTGGTGAGCTCGGCGGCCTGGGGAGCTCGGCGGACTGGGGAGCTCGGCGGCCTGGGGAGCTCGGCGGACTGGGGAGCTCGGCGGCCTGGGGAGCTCGGCGGACTGGTGAGCTCGGCGGCCTGGTGACCCCCCGAGGGGGCAGGGGGGAGAAAAATATTTCATCCCCCTACTAGTATATTTCCAAGTCCAAGCCAAAATTGGCCACCAAGAGTTCAAATTCTCTAAAAAGCTTAAAAACTTAAAACTGGCTCTAGGCCTGCCGAAAGGACCCTACTCTGCGAATACGGGGTTGTACATAATCCCCGCTCTTTTCGAGGTTGGCACAAGCTCGGAAAGAAACATCCAACCCGACGTATTCGCTGAGTCAGCCTGTCATGCCAGCTAATAGGAGCCTGGGTGACGAGACAGCCTCGGGGTGAAAACACTTAGCCTCCTGAGGGGTCAACCTGTCATGCCAGCTAATAGGAGCCTGGGTGACGAGACAGCCTCAGGGTGAAAACACTTAGCCTCCCGAGGGGTCAACCTGTCATGTCAGCTAATGGGAGCCTGGGTGACGAGACAGCCTCGGGGTGAAAACACTTAGCCTCCCGAGGGGTCAACCTGTCATGCCAGCTAATGGGAGCCTGGGTGACGAGACAGCCTCGGGGTGAAAACACTTAGCCTCCCGAGGGGTCAACCTGTCATGCCAGCTAATGGGAGCCTGGGTGACGAGACAGCCTTGGGGTGAAAACACTTAGCCTCCCGAGGGGTCAACCTGTCATGCCAGCTAATAGAAGCCTGGGTGACGAGACAGCCTCGGGGTGAAAACACTTAGCCTCCCGAGGGGTCAACCTGTCATGCCAGCTAATAGGAGCCTGGGTGACGAGACAGCCTCGGGGTGAAAACACTTAGCCTCCCGAGGGGTCAACCTGTCATGCCAGCTAGTGAGAGCCTGGTCAGCGGAATCATCCCGGAGCTAAAAGACTTAGCCTCCACGAGAGATCAACCTGCCCTACCAGCTAGTGAGAGCCTGGTCAGCGGAATCATCCCGGAGCTAAAAGACTTAGCCTCCACGAGAGATCAACCTGCCCTGCCAGCTAGTGAGAGCCTGGTCAGCGGAATCATCCCGGAGCTAAAAGACTTAGCATCCACGAGAGATCAACCTACCCTGCCAGCTAGTAAGAGCCTGGTCAGCGGAATCATCCCGGAGCTAAAAGACTTAGCCTCCACGAGAGATCAACCTGCCCTGCCAGCTAGTGAGAGCCTGGTCAGCGGAATCATCCCGGAGCTAAAAGACTTAGCCTCCATGAGAGATCAACCTGCCCTGTCAGCTAGTGAGAGCCTGGTCAGCGGAATCATCCCGGAGCTAAAAGACTTAGCCTCCATGAGAGATCAACCTGCCCTGCCAGCTAGTGAGAGCCTGGTCAGCGGAATCATCCCGGAGCTAAAATACTTAGCCTCCATGAGAGATCAACCTGCCCTGCCAGCTAGTGAGAGCCTGGTCAGCGGAATCATCCCGGAGCTAAAATACTTAGCCTCCACGAGAAATCAACCTGCCCTGCCAGCTAGTGAGAGCCTGGTCAGCGGAATCATCCCGGAGCTAAAATACTTAGCCTCCACGAGAAATCAACCTGCCCTGCCAGCTAGTGAGAGCCTGGTCAGCGGAATCATCCCGGAGCTAAAAGACTTAGCCTCCACAAGAGATCGACCAGCCCTGCCAGCTAGTGAGAGCCTGGTCAGCGGAATAATCCCGGAGCTAAAAGACTTAGCCTCCAAAAGAGATCGACCTGCCCTGCCAGCTAGTGAGAGCCTGGTCAGCGGAATCATCCCGGAGCTAAAATACTTAGCCTCCACGAGAGATCAACCTGCCCTGCCAGCTAGTGAGAGCCTGGTCAGCGGAATCATCCCGGAGCTAAAAGACTTAGCGTCCACGAGAGATCAACCTGCCCTGCCAGCTAGTGAGAGCCTGGTCAGCGGAATCATCCCGGAGCTAAAAGACTTAGCCTCCACGGGAGATCAACCTGCCCTGCCAGCTAGTGAGAGCCTGGTCAGCGGAATCATCCCGGAGCTAAAAGACTTAGCCTCCATGAGAGATCAACCTGCCCTGCCAGCTAGTGAGAGCCTGGTCAGCGGAATCATCCTGGAGCTAAAAGACTTAGCCTCCACGAGAGATCAACCTGCCCTGCCAGCTAGTGAGAGCCTGGTCAGCGGAATCATCCCGGAGCTAAAAGACTTAGCCTCCACGAGAGATCAACCTGCCCTGCCAGCTAGTGAGAGCTTGGTTAGTGGAATCATCCCGGAGCTAAAAGACTTAGCCTCCACGAGAGATCAACCTGCCCTGCCAGCTAGTGACAGCCTGGTCAGCGGAATCATCCCGGAGCTAAAAGACTTAGCCTCCATGAGAGATCAACCTGCCCTGCCAGCTAGTGAGAGCCTGGTCAGCGGAATCATCCCGGAGCTAAAAGACTTAGCCTCCATGAGAGATCAACCTGCCCTGCCAGCTAGTGAGAGCCTGGTCAGCGGAATCATCCCGGAGCTAAAATACTTAGCCTCCACGAGAAATCAACCTGCCCTGCCAGCTAGTGAGAGCCTGGTCAGCGGAATCATCCCGGAGCTAAAATACTTAGCCTCCACGAGAAATCAACCTGCCCTGCCAGCTAGTGAGAGCCTGGTCAGCGGAATCATCCCGGAGCTAAAGGACTTAGCCTCCACGAGAGATCGACCAGCCCTGCCAGCTAGTGAGAGCCTGGTCAGCGGAATCATCCCGGAGCTAAAAGACTTAGCCTCCAAGAGAGATCGACCTGCCCTGCCAGCTAGTGAGAGCCTAGTCAGCGGAATCATCCCGGAGCTAAAAGACTTAGCATCCACGAGAGATCAACCTGCCCTGCCAGCTAGTGAGAGCCTGGTCAGCGGAATCATCCCGGAGCTAAAAGACTTAGCCTCCACGAGAGATCAACCTGCCCTGCCAGCTAGTGAGAGCCTGGTCAGCGGAATCATCCCGGAGCTAAAAGACTTAGCCTCCATGAGAGATCAACCTGCCCTGCCAGCTAGTGAGAGCCTGGTCAGCGGAATCATCCCGGAGCTAAAAGACTTAGCCTCCACGAGAGATCAACCTGCCCTGCCAGCTAGTGAGAGTCTGGTCAGCGGAATCATCCCGGAGCTAAAAGACTTAGCGTCTACCAGAGATTAACCAGCCCTGCCAGCTAGTGAGAGCCTGGTCAGCGGAATCATCCCGGAGCTAAAGGACTTAGCCTCCACGAGAGATCAACCTGCCCTGCCAACTAGTGAGAGCCTGGTCAGCGGAATCATCCCGGAGCTAAAGGACTTAGCCTCCACGAGAGATCGACCTGCCCTGCCAGCTAGTGAGAGCCTGGTCAGCGGAATCATCCCAGAGCTAAAATACTTAGCCTCCACGAGAGATCAACCTGCCCTGCCAGCTAGTGAGAGCCTAGTCAGCGGAATCATCCCGGAGCTAAGGGTCTTGGCTCCCACGAGAGATCAACCTGAACCCACCAGTTAGTGAGAGCCTGGCAGCGGAATCATCTCGGAGCAAAAGGACTTAGCTCCCACGAGAGATCAACCTGAACCCACTAGCTAGTGAGAGCCTGACAGCGGAATCATCTCGGAGCAAAAGGACTTAGCTCCCACGAGAGATCAACCTGAACCCACCAGCTAGTGAGAGCCTGGCAGCGGAATCATCCCGGAGCAAAAGGACTTAGCTCCTACGAGAGATCAACCTGAACCCACCAGCTAGTGAGAGCCTGGCAGCGGAATCATCCCGGAGCAAAAGGACTTAGATCCCACGAGAGATCAACCTGAACCCACCAGCTAGTGAGAGTCTGGCAGCAGAATCATCTCGGAGCAAAAGGACTTAGCTCCCACGAGAGATCAACCTGAACCCACCAGCTAGTGAGAGCCTGGCAGCGGAATCATCCCGGAGCAAAAGGACTTAGCTCCCACGAGAGATCAACCTGAACCCACCAGCTAGTGAGAGCCTGGCAGCGGAATCATCCCGGAGCAAAAGGACTTAGCTCCCACGAGAGATCAACCTGAACCCACCAGCTAGTGAGAGTCTGGTAGCGGAATCATCTCAGAGCAAAAGGACTTAGCTCCCACGAGAGATCAACCTGAACCCACCAGCTAGTGAGAGCCTGGCAGCGGAATCATCTCGGAGCAAAAGGACTTATCTCCCACGAGAGATCAACCTGAACCCACCAACTAGTGAGAGCCTGGCAGCGGAATCATCTCGGAGCTAAGGGTCTTGGCTCCCACGAGAGATCAACCTGAACCCACCAGCTAGTGAGAGCCTGGCAGCGGAATCATCTCGGAGCAAAAGGACTTAGCTCCCATGAGAGATCAACCTGAACCCACCAGCTAGTGAGAGCCTGATAGCGGAATCATCTCGGAGCTAAGGGACTTGGGGATGGGGTATGTTACCTGAACTCTGCCAAAATTCAACATCCTCAAATGGGGAAAAAAGTGATGGGTTTCATGACCCCCCTGACTCTACCGGTCGGGGGATGGACTCATTACATCATAAGAAAAGTACATGACTCTACTGGGGCGAGGCTTCTTCAGAGGACCCGGGCACAATCTCCACTTCACCGTGAGTCGCTCATATCTTCCCTCGTGTTCCTACGTCGACTCGATCCTCACACCTCTCCCTTGCTATCTCGGGCTGGACTTCTTCAATCCGTACCGGATCTTGCGGTTGTTGAGGTTGTGGTGCCGGAGCTCTTGTCCTTCTCAATTCCTGGAACTCGGGGCAAGTAGTTGTTGCATGGCCCTCCTCCTGGTGAAACTCACAGTAGGGTAACTCTACTCTTACTCTTCCTCTTCCCGTACGGTTCCTCCTCTCCCTTCGATCGATCGCCATCGCTTGCTGTGGTGGGGGTAGGAGCTGTCTAGGGGCTTGCCTTTGGAAGTTGTATCTTCCTTGGCCTCCTTGAAAGTCCCCCCCACCCTGGATGAGAGCTCTTCCTGGACCCTGGGCAGGTCCTCCCTGGTGCCTCCAACCTAGCTCCGGACCCTCCCGTCCTTGGAACTCCTGTGTTCTCGGCTCCTCTCTCATTCTTCCTTCTTGATGCCTTGAGCCACCTTGCTTTTTTGACTCCACCTCTGTCAACTTTGCCAACTTCTTCACGAAGGCCGGGTTGGCTGCCTCCATGGCTATCTCCTCTGCCGCCCTTTCCATCAGCTCCTCGAAGGAAAGGGGGGTCTTCCGGGTCAAGCTCATCTTGAAGAATCCTTCGCGAAACCCCACCGTAAACGCCATCTGGAGGGCATACCCTGGCACCTCTTGGATGTCAAGGGCCTCCTCCTGGAACCTGTCAACGTAGTGGGCCAGCGACTCCTCAGCCCTTTGCTTTATCAGGAAGAGGGACTCAGGACCTTTCTTCCTCTTCTTGGAGGTGGAGAAGCGAAGCTGAAAGCTCCGGCTCAAGTCTTCAAACCCGAAGATCGACCTTGGAGGGAGTTGATGGAACCAGTCTCTCGCCTTCTCTTTCAAGGTGATCGCAAATAGACGGCACTTGAAGGCGTCCGTCATTGGCCTGATGGAGACGACATCCTTGAACCACTGCAGGTGCTGGACGGGGTCATCCTTCCCGGTATAGTAAGCCATGTCTGGCTCTCTGAACCCCTCGGGAACGGGAGCTGAGATGATCAACTCACTAAAGGGTGACCCCCTAAGGGGAGCTCTCGCCACCTCCACTCGCGCGACCTGCTCGCCTGGGGGGCGACCACTCGACGGGCTGGGGAACAGCTCCCGGCCAGGGAGGTCTCGCTCGACCCCCTCTCCCATCCTCTCCTTCCCAGGTCGCCTCCCTGGGGCACTTCCTTCTCCCCCTACTGGGGTGATCTCGCTTAGATCTCTGGGGGGCAGCTCACTGAGATCCCCGGGAGCCGGTCCCTGGGGGGTGGGAGCTGAGCTGCCAGCCCGAGGAGCAATGCTTCGCAACATCTCCATGATGCCAGAGATGGAAGCCATGAACTCTTCCCTTCCTACGAAGGGTCCTGGGTTGGGGAGACCGCCGAGGTCATCACTACCTCCCTGATCTCCAGCCATGACACCCTCCCGATATCTTCTGTGCTGGTCACTCTCCACGCTCACCGCACCAAAATGTTGAAACCAAAAACTTGGTCTCTGTGGAGTCCGACCCTTGGGGAAGGGGTGACCTCACACCTACTACACTTGGAAGAATGTCACAGACCAAAGACTTGGGAAACTAGGAACAGACCCTCGGCTCTAGCGCGGAGGTCCCACCACACACCCGGAAGGTCACAAGAACACTTCCCCTCCCTTACCAATGAGAGCTGGGTACCTTGGAGAGTTCTCTCAACTCTACCAAGAGAAAAGCTAGGGAGGAGGAAGCCAAAAGCCAATGCCTCTCCAAAGGTACCCAATGGGGTCTATTTATAGTTTTTCCAAGTCCTGGGGGTCAAATGACCGAAATGCCCCTACGACCAATTGGCCTTGAGCTCGGCGGCCTGGGGAGCTCGGCGGACTGGGGAGCTCGGCGGCCTGGTGAGCTCGGCGACCTGGGGAGCTCGGCGGACTGGTGAGCTCGGCGGCCTGGGGAGCTCGGCGGACTGGGGAGCTCGGCGGACTGGGGAGCTCGGCGGCCTGGGGAGCTCGGCGGACTGGGGAGCTCGGAGGCCTGGGGAGCTCGGCGGACTGGTGAGCTCGGCGGCCTGGTGACCCCCGAGGGGGCCGGGGGGGAGAAAAATATTTCATCCCCCTACTAGTATATTTTCAAGTCCAAGCCAAAATTGGCCACCAAGAGTCCAAAATCTCTAAAAAGCTTAAAAACTTAAAACTGGCTCTAGGCCTACCGAAAGGACCCTACTCTGCGAATACGGGGTTGTACACCATGTATACTGACCCACTGCACCCTGACATTGGTGTGTACTTAGCATGGAATAGCTGCAAGCACAACTTGATAGAAGATCATCAAATACATTGTCAATTCAACTTAGCTTGTTCAGGGGCTTCTTCAAATCAGGTACATTGTGGATACAATATCCAACAATCCTGGAGCTAAAAGGACTTAGCCTCCACGAGAGATCAACCTGTCCTGCCGGCTAGTGGGAGCCTGGTCAGCAGAATCATCCCGGAGCTAAAAGGACTTAGCCTCCACGAGAGATCAACCTGCCCTGCCAGCTAGTGGGAGTCTGGTCAGCGGAATCATCCCGGAGCTAAAAGGACTTAGCCTCCACGAGAGATCAACCTGCCCTGCGACCTAGTGGGAGCCTGGTAAGCGGAATCATCCCGGGGCTAAAGGGACTTAGCCTCCACGAGAGATCAACCTGTCCTGCCAGCTAGTGGGAGCCTGGTCAGCAGAATCATCCCGGAGCTAAAAGGACTTAGCCTCCACGAGAGATCAACTTACCCTGCTAGCTAGTGAGAGTCTGGTCAGCGGAATCATCCCGGAGCCAAAAGGACTTAGCCTCCACGAGAGATCAACCTGCCCTGCAAGCTAGTGAGAGCCTGGTCAGTGGAATCATCCCGGGGCTAAAAGGACTTAGCCTCCACGAGGGATCAACCTGCCCTGTCAGCTAGTGGGAGCCTAGTCAGCGGAATCATCTCGGGGCCAAAAGGACTTGATCACAAATGTTTTCTGGTGGTCTTTTTTATTAATCACAGGTGATACAATGCAAACAAAGTTCATTACAAGAGATGATCTACTCCGTGTACCTCCCTCTTTCCTCGTGCATCAAGGGATCCCTCTTCGGGTGCCCATATCAACCCTGTCCTCACACCTCTCCCCTGCTGTCTCGGGTTGGACTTCTTCAATCCGTATCGAATCTTGCGGTTGTTGAGGCTGTGGTGCCGGAGCTCTTGTCCTTCTCAACTCCTGGAACTCGGGGCAAGTAGCTGTTGCATGGCCCTCCTCCTGGTGGAACACACAGTAGGGTAACTCTACTATAACTCTTCCTCTTCCCGCGCGGTTCCTCCTCTCCATTCGACCGATCGTCATCGCTTGCTGCGGTGGGGGTAGGAGCTGCCTGGGGGCTTGCCTTTGGAAGTTGTATCTTCCTTGGCCTCCCTGAAAGTCCCCCCCCACCCTGGATGAGAGCTCTTCCTGGACCCTAGGCAGGTCCTCCCAGCTGCCTCCAACCTAGCTCCGGACCCTCCCGTCCTTGGAACCCCTGAGCTCTCTGCTCCTCTCTCCTTCTTCCTTCCTGATGTCTCGAGCCACCTTGCTCCTTTGATTCTGCCTCCGTCAACTTTGCCAACCTCTTGATAAATGCCGGATTGGCCGCCTCCATGGCTATATCCTATGCCGCCCTTTCCATCAGCTCCTCGAAGGAAAGGGGGGCCTTCCGAGTCAATCTCATCTTGAAGAATCCCTCCTTCAGCCAAACAGTGAAGGCCATCTGGAGAGCATACCCCGACATCTCCTGGATATCCAGGATCTCCTCTTGGAACCTGTCAACGTAGTGGGCCAGCGACTCCTCGGCCCTCTGCCTTATCAGAAAGATGGACTCGGGACTCTTCTTCCTCTTCTTGGAGGTGGAGAAACGGAGCTGGAAGCTTCGGCTCAAGTCCTCGAACCCGTAGATCGACCTCGGGGGGAGTTGATGAAACCAGTCCCTTGCCTCTCCTTCAACGTGATCGCAAAGAGGCGACACTTGAAGGCATTCGTCATCGGCCTGATAGAGACGGCATCCTCGAACCACTGCAAGTGCTGGACGGGGTCATCCTTCCCGGTATAGTAAGCCATGTTTGGCTCTCTGAACCCCTCAAGAACGGGATCTGAGATGATCAGCTCGCTGAAAGGTGACCCCCTGAGGGGTGCTCACGCCACCTCTACTCGCGCGACCTGCTCGCTTGGAGGGCTAGCACTCGCCGGGCTTGGGAACAAATCCCGGCCGAGGAGGTCTCGCTTGACCCCCTCTCCCATCCTCTCCCTCCCAGGTCGCCTACCTGGTGCACTTCCTTCTCCCCCTGCTGGGGTCATCTCGCCTGTGCTCCTGGGAGGCAGCTCGCCGAGAGGGGGAGCTAGCTCCTGGGGGGTTGGAGTGGAGCTGCCACCCTGAGGAGCCAAACTTCGCAGCATCCCCATGATGCCTTGGATGGATGTCATGAACTCCTCCCTTCCTATGAAGGGTCCGGGGTTAGGGAGCTCGCCGAGATCATCACTACCTCCCTGATCTCGAGCCATGACACTCTCCCGAGATCTTCTGTGCTGGTCACTCTCCACGCTCACCGCACCAAAATGTTGAAACCAAAAACTGGTCTCTCATGGAGTTCGGGGTCCCAAAAGAGGGGTGACCTCACACCTACTACACTCGGGGGGATGTCACGGACCAAAGGCTTAGAAAACTAGGAATAGACCCTCGACTCTAGCGTGGAGGTCTCACCTCACACCCGAAAGACCTTTGAGGTCTCCCCCTCCCTAGCCAATGCTGAGCTAGGTGCCTTGGAGGAAGAAAGCAAGAGGATTCAAGTGATGAAGAAGTCATCCCCTCCAAGGCACCCTCAAGGGTCTATTTATAGTTTTTTGGGGATGGCCTGCCAATATCCAACCTCCGTTGTTCTTAAGTTACTGAAATGACCCCAAATTAGTCTGCCAACAGTCAAATTCCGTTGTTCCAAACATCTAAATGCAGTCCGCCAGGGGCAGACCCTCAAGCCGGGCGAGCAGGAGACCAGGCCTGGGTGGTACTCGGCGGTCTGGGGGGTACTCGGCGGCCTGGGTGGTACTCGGCGGCCTGGGTGGTACTCGGCGGCCTGGGGGGTACTCGGCGGCCTGGGTGGTACTCGGCGGCCTGGGTGGTACTCGGCGGCCTGGGTGGTACTCGGCGGCCTGGGGGGTACTCGGCGGCCTGGGGGGTACTCGGCGGCCTGGGGGGTACTCGGCGGCCTGGGTGGTACTCGGCGGCCTGGGTGGTACTCGGCGGCCTGGGTGGTACTCGGCGGCCTGGGTGGTACTCGGCGGCCTGGGTGGTACTCGGTGGCCTGGGTCGTACTCGGCGGCCTGGGTGGAGCTCGGCGGCCTGGGTGGAGCTCGGCGGCCTGGGTGGTACTCGGCGGCTTGGGTGGAGCTCGACGAACTCGAGGCTGGGTGACCCCCCGAGGGGGCCGGGGGAAGAAAAATATTTCCTCCCCCTACTAGTATATTTCCAAGGCCAAGCCAAAATTGGCCACCAAGAGTCCAAAATCTCTCAAAAGCTTAAAAACTTATATTTGGTCCTGCGCCTGCCGGGAGGGCCCTACTCTGCGAATACGGGGTTGTACACCACTGGCCACTCCTCGACCGCTGGCACGCGGACGAGGGAGCGGCTGCGGCAGCAACTCCTCCTCGGCAGCCTACCGCGACTGAGAAAGCACCCGCCGGCCGCTCCTCCTCGACCGTCGGAGCGCGGCCAAGGGAGCGGCCGAACCGGCCGCCCCTCCTTGGCCATCGTCGGCGATCACCCCCTCGCCGACGAGATTGACGACAAGTTCGCCGGTCACCCGTGGGAGCCCGTCCCCGTCGTCCGATCGTTTGGGGTCGTTCCTCATCGTCTAATTCACGTATAATCATCCACTAACCGTCGGGTTAATGAGAGAAATTTATTATTAATTTAATTATGGTGCAAATAGCGGGATTAATTATCATAATGAACACCCATAAAGTATAGCAAAAACATTTATGATGGTGGTTATGGTGTGCGGATAGTCGCGTAACCATCATAACCATCCCCTGGAGGCTATAAAAGGAGCCTCAGGTCTTCTCATTTCTCATATTTTTTTCCTCTCAGCCTTCTTCTTCCTCAGGTCGAAGCTCTACCAAATTTCTCCTACGAGCGGCGTTCGAGCCGCACTCTAACCGCACCCGAGCCACGTTCGAGCCACCTGACGAAGTCTAATCTCTCAGTTTCCAATAGACCTCCGCAACCGCAAATTCAAGTGCTCCGCTCTCACATTCAGAGTCTGACAGCGGAATCATCTCGGAGCTCAACCTGCCCTGCCAGCTAGTGAGAGCCTGACAGCGGAATCATCTCGGAGCTAAGGAACTTGGCTTCCACGAGAGATCAACTTGCCCTGCCAGCTAGTGAGAGCCTGACAGCGGAATCATCTCGGAGCTAAAAGACTTGGGCTCCACGAGAGATCAACCTGCCCTGCCAGCTAATGAGAGCCTGACAACGGAATTATCTCGGAGCTAAAAGAAGCTTGGCTCCCACGAGATATCAACCTGCCCTGCCAGCTAGTGAGAGCCTGACAGCGGAATCATCTCGGAGCTAAAAGACTTGGGCTCCACGAGAGATCAACCTTCCCTGCCAACTAGTGAGAGCCTGACAGCAGAATCATCTCGGAGCTAAGGAACTTGGCTTCTACGAGAGATCAACCTGCCCTACCAGCTAGTGAGAGCCTGACAGCGGAATCATCTCGGAGCTAAAAGTCTTGGGCTCCACGAGAGATCAACCTGCCCTGTCAGCTAGTGAGAGCCTGACAGCGGAATCATCTCGGAGCTAAAAGACTTGGACTCCACAAGAGATCAACCTGCCCTGCCAGCTAGTGAGAGCCTGGCAGCGGAATCATCTCGAAGTTAAAAGAAGCTTGGCTCCCACGAGAGATCAACCTGCCCTGCCAGCTAGTGAGAGCCTGGCAGCGGAATCATCTCGGAGCTAAGGAACTTGGCTTCCACGAGAGATCAACCTTCCCTACCAACTAGTGAGAGCCTGGCAGCGGAATCATCTCGGAGCTAAGGAACTTGAGCTCCACGAGAGATCAACCTGCCTTGCCAGCTAGTGAGAGCCTGACATGAGGAGATCCTCTCGGGGGGTTGGGGACAGGGCATGTCACCTGAACTCTGCCAAAATTCAACATCCTCAAACGGGGGAAAAAGTTGGGTTACATGACCCCTCCCCCCCGACTCTACCGGTCGGGGACTGGACTCCTTACAATAACATAAAAAAAAAGATACATGACTCCGCCGAGGCGAGACTTCTTCAGGGGGTCCGGGCATGGTGGTCGCCATCCGATTACTTCCCACTGGATACCTCCATCCTGCTCAGGCTCTCCATGATCTTCTCCATCTCCTCCGTCTTAGCCAACCAAGAGATGGTGTTGACAGCCGTGACGTAGCACTGCCTCGCCATCCTGGAGTCTCCCTTGATCCTGACCTGGATCCCTTCTGAGTTGAACTTTCGTCACTAGTGGAAGGATGAGGGCACACACCGGAAGGCGCTGATGAGGGCCCTTCTGAAGATGGCATTGTAGCTGCTTGGAGTGTCTACAATGACGAACTTGCAGTTCCTTAAGGTCCCCCCTAACTTCACCTGGAGTCCGACTCCACCTTCCACCTCCTTTCTCTCCCCTGAGAATCCAAACAGAGGTCCATCCGACGCCACCACCCTCCTTGGCTCCACCTTCATCCCCTCGAACGCCTTCTTGAAAATGACGTTGACAGAGCTTCCGTTATCAACCAAGATCCGAGAGACGGTAAAGCCTTCGATGGCCGCCTGGATGACCAGGGCGTCGCATAATGGGTCATCATGCTCCAGCATCTCTTTTGACGAGAAGGAGATCCTTTCTTCCGGGGGAGGGGTCTGGGACGTCGAGGCAACGCTCCGTCGGTACATTATATGGAGACTTGCCTTCCGAGCGGCTTCGATCCCCACCCCCACCCCCCACCTCGTGGATCACAGCTATGCCACATAGGGGTCCTACATCGACCCGGTCCTCGCATACATCGTCGCCTCAACCTCCTTGGGGCGGAGCTTCGATCCGCTTCGGCTATTGCTGGGCTGGAGCTCTCGTCCTCCTCACTTCCAGGAACTCGGGGCAGGTAGCCATAGCGTGACCCTCCAACTGGTGGAAGTCACAATATGGTAACTCTACTTTACCTCCCTCTCTCCCCCTGCGATTCCTCCTCTCCCTTCGACCAATCGTCATTGCTTGCTGGGGTGGGGGCAGGAGCTGTCTCGGGGCTTGCCTCTAGAAGTTGAACCTCCCTTGGCCCCCATTAAAGTTCCCCCCCATCCTGGATGAGAGCTCTTCCTGAACCATGAGCAGGTCCTCCCTGCTGCCTCCAGCCTGGCTCCGGACCCTCCTGTCTCTGGAACCCCTAGGCTCTCTTCTCCTCTCTCCGCCTTCCTTCCTGGTGCCTTGAGCCACCTTGCTCTTTTGACTCCACCTCTGTCAACTTTGCCAACTTTTTGACGAAGGCCGGGTTGGCTGCCTCCATGGCTATCTCCTCTGCCGCCCTTTCCATCAGCTCCTCGAAGGAAAGAGGGGTCTTCCAGGTCAAGCTCATCTTGAAGAATCCTTCGCGCAACCCCACCGTGAACGCCATCTGGAGGGCATACCCTGGCACCTCTTGGATGTCAAGAACCTCCTCCTGGAACCTGTCAACGTAGTGGGTCAGCGACTCCTCGGCCCTTTGCTTTATCAGGAAGAGGGACTCAGGACCTTTCTTCATCTTCTTGGAGGTGGAGAAGCGAAGCTGAAAGCTCCGACTCAAGTCTTCGAACCCAAAGATGGACCTTGGAGGGAGTTGATGGAACCAGTGCCTGGCCTTCTCTTTCAAGGTGATCGTAAATAGACGGCACTTGAAGGCGTCTGTCATTGGCCTGATGGAGACGGCATCCTAGAACCACTGCAGGTGCTGGATGGGATCATCCTTCCCGGTATAGTAAGCCATGTCTGGCTCTTTGAACCCCTCAGGAACGGGAGCTGAGATGATCAGCTCGCTGAAAGGTGACCCCCTGAGGGGTGCTCTCGCCACTTCTACTCGCGCGACCTGCTCGCCTAGAGGGCTGGCACTCGCCGGGCTGGGGAACAACTCCCGGCCGAGGAGGTCTCGCTCGACCCCTTCTCCCATCCTTTCCTTCTCAGGTCGCCTACCTGGTGCAGTTCCTTCTCCCCCTACAGGGGTCATCTCGCTTGGGCCCCTGGGAGTTGACTCATCGAGAGGGGGAGGAGCTAGCTCCTGAGGGGTTGGAGTGGAGCTGCTACCCCGAAGAGCCAAACTTCAGAGCATCCCCATGATGCCTTGGATTGAAGCCATGAACTCTTCCCTTCCCACAAAGGGTCCGGGGTTGGGGAGCTCGCCGAGATCATCACTACCTCCCTGATCTCCGGCCATGACACTCTTCCGAGATCTTCTGTGCTGGTCACTCTCCACGCTCACCGCACCAAAATGTTGAAGCCAAAAATGACCTCTCGTAGAGTTCGGGGTCCCAAAAGAGGGGTGACCTCACACCTACTACACTCGGGAGAATGTCACGGACCAAAGACCTAGGAAGCTATGAACAGACCCCCGGCTCTAGCATGGAGGTCCCACCACATACCCGGAAGGTTGCTAGAACACTTCCCCTCCCTCACCAAGTGGCTGAGCTGGGCGCCTTGGAGAGCTCTCTCTACTCTACCAAGATGAAGCTTAGGGAGGAGGAGGTAAGGAAATCTCATCCTCTCCAAAGGTACCCAAGGGGGTCTATTTATAGTTTTTCCAAGTCTTGGGGTCAAAATGACAAAAATACCCCTAAGGCAAATAAGCCTCAAGCCAATAGAAAACACCCACACCAAGGGGTAAAAGAGTAAAAGCACGTCCCAAAAAAGGTCCAAGGGCGAGAGGAGGTCAAACCACACCCCCCAGCCCCCCTGGACACCCGAGACGAGGGAACTGGCCGCGCGGGCGAGGGCCTGGTCGGCGGTCTCGCCCCGCGAGCTGGCCTCGCGGGCTAGAACCCGCCTGGCCGGCGGTCTCGCCCTGCGGGCTGGCCTCGCGGGCGAGAACCCGCCTGGCCGGCGGTCTCGCCCTGCGGGCTGGCCTCGCGGGCGAGAACCCGCCTGGCCGGCGGTCTCGCCCGGCGAGCTGGCCTCGCGGGCGAGAACCCGCCTGACCGGCGGTCTCGCCCGGCGAGCTGGCCTCGCGGGCGAGAACCCGCCTGGCCGGCGGTCTCGCCCGGCGAGCTGGCCTCGCGGGCGAGAACCCGCCTGGCCGGCCGGTCTCGCCCCTGCTCGGGGCTAAGGGGCAGGGGGGACGAGACCTTGGTTTTTAGTCGGCCCCGCTGCCCTCACCTCGCACTTCATCCCATCGGGGAGTGCCGGCCAACTTGTCGCACCCGACCCTCAAAGAAGGGGGCAAGGGGGGAGGCAAGTTTTTCCTCCCCCTACTAGTATATTTCCAAGCTAGAGCCAAAATTGGCCACCGAGAGTGCCAAGACGTCCAAAAAGCTTAAAACTATATAGGGGCGAATACGGGGTTGTACAAGCGCCAACGATGGCCCTGCCCGTGAGACCCAGATTTGGGCCTCACGGTCAGGGCCACCACCGGCGGTGGCCCCGCCGGAGCGCCACCGGATTACCCCCGGAAGGTTCGCCGGCTCTCGACGAACCCGCCAGGGGTCTCCGGTCAGGCCGCCGGCGGCTCCGCCGCCGGCGGGGGAGATGGCCGAGCAAGAGGGGGTGCTTTTCCTGCTGTCGGGTTTGAGGAGAGAGAGGGAGGGATTTTTTTTGGTTTTTTTTATTGGCAGTCCAAATAGTATATTTGCAGACCCAGATCCAACGGTTCTGGATCAATCTCCTAAATTCGATGACCACCTAATTTCCCCCTAATTTTGAACTCACGTTATTGGCAGACCACCATATATCTTTTTTAATATAGTATAGATTATATACAGAGATTTATCATCTGTTGTTGCGATTGTACGGAGCGGATCCCGAAATCAATCTTGGTCATCCGTTCTCTACTGAGCAGGAAAAACAAAGGCCCGCCGACCGACGGGCTTCGAAATCAATCTTGGCAAGACACGGGCCGAAACACAACAAGCCCATGATTAGGCTATCCCACCATGAGAAACAGAGCAAAAGTTGCACTCTATATTCTTCTTACATACAACAAGACGCCTATGATAAAATCTCAGTTGTCTTATGCAATACATGCACAGATGCAAGTACAGATATAATTAATTTATTTATTTAAATTTATTTATTTTGTTTTTTTGCTTTAGCTTTTTAAATATAAAAAAAATTTAATAACTAAAAAAATACAACAATATGATTAAAAAACCGTGATAAACAAAATAGTAAGCCTGCGTTTGGCACGGCTTATCGCGGCTTATTTGTTCCGATGAATTTGGACAAAAATGTTATTGTCATATTAAAATCTTATGTCTCAAACGTATTTTTTTTATAATGATAATAACATTTATAATACCAAACATATATTATATGCCAATGACATTTTTGTCCAACCTCATCAGAGCAAATAAATTGCGATAAACCGCGTCAAATGCAGCCCAAGAATCATTGGAGGTGCGAAGCCCACCGCTCGTCCGCTACTGCAGCCCAAATACCATATAAAAACGCCCAGTTTTGGAATAGTAGCCGGTGAGATGGTCGGAATAGTAGCCGGTGAGGTCCCGAAATCCTGGGCGGCGTTGGGTTGCAGCAGAGGAGGAAGTTCAAAATCGGGGAAGAGGAAGGCAAAAAACGAATTGGGGGGAGAAGGAAAGGTGGGCCCCAGAATTTATTTGCTATTTATTTGGGCACGGGAGCATGGTACAAGCGTGTATCAAAAAAATTTTCCCTCCTCTCTCTCTCCCGCCATTAATTTGTCGTGAATTTTTTTTAACGGATAATTTGAGAAATTTTGGACCAAAACATGTTTGTTAAATATAGATCATAGTATAGATTAACCAGAACTAATTCAATATTTCTCCGCATATATTTAGGTGATTGTTATCCGCACTGCAGTTTTGGTTATTCGCAAATATTTTTTTCCTAATTTTTCGTGCATTTTGGAAATACGTCTTGTACATGCATTTTCAGGAAAAGTGTTCAACATCAAAGTTGTAGATCTCATCGAGATCTACAACTTTAGTGTTGAACACTTTTCCTGAAAATGCATGTACAAGACGTACTTTGGAAATACACCCAGATTTCGCGGCTTTTAGAAATACGTCTTGTACATGCATTTTCAGGAAAAGTGTTTAACACGAAAGTAGTTGATCTCGATGAGATCTACAACTTTGGTGTTGAACACTTTTCGTAAAAAGGCATGTACAAGACGTATTTCTAAAAGGCGCGAAAAATTGGGAAAAAAAAAGTGCGGATAACCAAAACTGTAGTGCGGATAACACTCACCTATATTTATTTTCCTCTGCTACTCTAACATGTCCAAGTTCATTGAATATTCTTGAAAGTTCTGCTATAAAAACAACGCCAATCCTGAAAAACGCCCGACCTGTTCAATTGATTGTCTCGAAGCCCTTCTAACCAGAAACAACACTCTTCTTCATCTGAAAATGGCCGCCGACTCTCTGCCGGATCCCGTCCAGGTCATCGTCAAGTCCGTCCCAGGATCCACCGACACGCTTGGCGACTGTAATCTCTCTTCCTCCTCCCCTCCCCTCTATCGTTTCGATCTTAATTTCTCGATCTAATTGTATGTGTAATGGAATGAAACAGGCCCATTTTGCCAAAGGGTTCTTCTCACCTTGGAAGAGAAGAAGATTCCTTATGAAACCAAGCTGGTTGATTTGAGTAATAAGCCCGAATGGTGATTTGGACATTGTTCTTCCGCCCTTTGATTTGATCTGTTCATTATTTGTTAGTAATAAGATTGGGTTATATTTTGTATAGGTTTTTGAAGATTAATCCGGAGGGGAAGGTGCCCGTGTTTAAAATTGCAGAAGGCGAATGGATTGCCGACTCGGATGTTATAACACAGATAATCGAGGAGAAATACCCTAATCCTTCCTTTGCCACTCCAGCTGAGAAGGCATCTGTGTATGTATTTCGATTTCTAGTCTACTATTATCTGTACAAAAAATCTCTACGAACTCCCTTAGTTTGACCACAGTTTCTGCTGTTCTTTTGATTTTCTATTGGTTTGATAAAATTTGTTTGTAAGGTGCATTGCGGCTGGATTTTTCTGTTTCCTTAGCATTGTCCATTATAGAGCGGGTTTTGGGAGCTTGCACCCCCCAAAATATTTGGCATTTTGCACTCTGAATCTTTAAAATTGGCATTTTGCACTCCCCAATTACCGATTTATGACACTTTGCACTTCATACCGAAATTTCAAGGGTATTTAGGTCCGGGAAGCACCAAAAATGTTCATTCAATGATATTTAGATTTGGCAAGTACTAATAATCCGGGGTGTTGAGTACTAAAATGAGAATTTTTGATGTTGCTCAGACCTTAATGCTCTTCAATTTTCGGCCTGGGGGTGCAAAGTGTTAGAGTGCTCGAAGCATCCACGTGACCGTCAAGTTTGGAACGGTCTCCTCGTTACCCCTAGCTAGGGTATTTATATGCGAAACCCTAAATCCCCGAATACGGGTTTGGATTTCTATCGGATCCTAACCGACCCGTTAAGGAGCTCATTCACACGTATATAAATATACCTCAACAATCTCCTCCTATATTGTATATAAGTGTTAGCATAGAAAATGGGTTACTTATTCAATAGTTAATAATGACCAAAACAAGAAAGTTTTCCAGAATTATAAATATGAGTTTTAGATAAAAGAATGCTAAACTCAAATCAAAAGTTCCAAACATGAAATAAAGCAAGAAACTGGAAAACTCAAACTGATAATTGATTTAGGCGAACAGCAGATCATCATCATCTGGGTCAAAATCAACTGTCTCTCCTCCAATCTCCATATTACCTGCAAACAATTACAACAAGAATGTCATGGGACAAATCTCTATGAATTCAAACATTTGCAGAAATAAAGTGATTAGTTCTAATAGCGGGTGAACTTAATACTCTAACTGAGAGAAAAGAATCCCAAAACAACATCTTTATCTAATTTACACAAAATTAGACTAATTGATTTCATAGAATCAAATCATGTTCCTTCGATTATTAAGATTATTATTAGCGTTCCACAATTGTGCTATATCATCAAGTTTGAAATGATACAACAAGCTGTGTCTATTATATCATCAAGTTTGGAATGATATAACTAATAATCATAATATCAGGGCACATATCAGTAACCTCAGTATTCCTTTTTGGAATGATACCCAATTCAGCATTTGACAAAAAATAATTACGTAAGTCATCAAGTTTGGAATGACTGACAACTATCTCACCTCTAGTTTTCATCAGATAACATCTGGAACACTTTAGTGTGCTCAACGTAGATGCCTGAATGTAAGCAGACAACGGTTCTTAGATTTAAAACATAAGCTAGGTATTAAGTCCTCCTAAATGGACGTTAATCCCATCTCCACCGATGTTTTAGATGTGAGAACCTTACATAAACCCTTAGTAAAGACATCTGCTACATTATCTTTTAATCTCACGTCCAATAGGGAGATTATCCCCTGACTGGTGAGATAGGTCAATCAGGCCTATTTTATCCTTAGTTGCCTTTGCTTTCCATTGAACAACGTATTTGTAGCAATGGTCTTTGTGACTTGATTGTCACAATAAATCGAAATAGAGTTCATTTTTAGACTCGTCATTGGAATGTCCAATATCAGATCTCTTATCCACTCTGCTTCTTCTCCAACTGAAGCGAGAGCATAGAGTTTCGATTCCATTGAGGATAGTGCAATGCACGTTTGCCTCTTAGACTTCCAAGCTAATGCAACTCCTCCTAGTGTAAACACAAAGCCACTAGTGGATCGACAATCAGCTATTTCTGAGCACCAAGATGCGTCGGAATACCCTTCAAGCACTGGAGGATGCCCACTGTAACATAAAACATACTTCTCAGTATACTTTAAGTATCTCATTAGCCTGTCTAAGGCATCCCAGTGGTCCTTCCCAGAGTTACTGGTGAATCTACTCAACATGCCGACCGTAAAGGCTATGTCAGGTCTAGTGCAGGTAGTAGCGTATATGAGACTTCCTATGAGTTTGGAATAATCCAACTGTCTGATAGCTGAATCTTCATTCAGTTTCAGTCTGCTGTTATAATCGTATGAAGTCTCAGCCTTTTTGCTCTTATCGTAACCCCACTTTTCCAGTAGATTCCTAATGTAGTGACTCTGACTCAGGGTAATACCTTTTTTTGTGAAGTTCACTTCCATTCCTATGATGTTTTTCACCTCACCTAGGTCTTTCATGCTAAATTGTGCCGTCAGGGCAACTTTCACGTCTTTCACCTCAGACTGATCAGTGCCCAGAATTAGCATGTCATCAACGTACAAGCATATTGTTGAAACCAAAAAATCGGTCTCTTGTGGAGTCCACCCTTGGGGAAGGGGTGGTCGCGCACCTACTTCGCTCCTGCAAGAAAAACAACAAAGGAAAGGAAAGGAGAGCAAAGGACAAGACCAAGGGCCCGGCTCGGAGGTCCCACCACAAACCCAGAAGATCACTGAGTGCTTCCCCTCCTTAGCCAAATGTCGGGCTAAGGTACCTCAAAAAGCGCTAGAAGATTGGGGAGCAAGTAAGCCCTGCCTCCTGAGGTACCCCTTGAGTCCTATTTATAGGATTTTGAGGATGGTCTGTAAATAACGAACCTCCGCCGCCTTAAAATTACTAAAAGCTCCTCGGGCTGGCCTGCCAACAGCTGAACTCCGCTGTTCTAAACAGCTACATGCAACCCACTTGGGTCTGCCAACAGCGAGACCCCATTGTATTGACCGGCTAGGGGCAGACCAATGGGGTAAGACAGTAAGAGGTCCTCCCTATTGGGAATCGAGCGAGCAGCCCTTCAATGCCTCCACTCGGTGTGAGGCGCGGGCCGGAGCCGGCTCGCCAGGAAGGCGCGGGCCGACCCGCCTAGGAGAGGCGGGCGGGGCTGGCTCGCCAAGATAGGCGCGGGCAGGGCTGGCTCGCTGGGAGGGCGCGGGCCGGGGGATGGCCCGCCAAGGGGGCGCGAGCTGGCCCGCCTAGGAGGGTGCGGGCCAGGCTAACTCACTAGGGTAACCCCTCGATGCGCGGGTCGGGGGCGGTCCGCCTGGCTACCTGAGCCCCTTCGGCGAACACGTGGTTGTACATAATCTCCGCTCTTTGCGAGATTTCGAAGAAGGCTCGGAAAGAAACATCCAACCCTCACGTGTTCAGCGAAAACCTTGCTGAGCTGGAGGGAATCTTTTGGTGGGACCCACCTCCTCGTTATAAATAAGCTGTCCAGCCTCTGGGGTAATTCCTCTTCTTTTCCCCTTTCCGCGATCTATAACCGCGAGATGCCTATGTCTGAGGAGATGCAGGCTCGTTTGGCGGCTGCAAGGGAGGGTGTCCGGGATGCGGCTCTCGAAGCCGCCCCGTGGCTAGCGCGCGGTTCGCCTGCCCCCCTTTTTAAGCCAAAGAAAGTGAAGATCGTCCGGCGGTCTTCAGGGCGCGACGACCCTACCTCCAGCTCGGCCGGCGGTGCCGAGGTCATCCCTGAGGTATATGAGCTTCCCTTGCTCGATCCTTCCCTCCCCCGCTCCTTGACTTTTCTTTCCTTTTGGTAGGAGACGCCTCGGGGAGCCAGGGCAGACGAGGGAGATCCTGGGCGTTTCGCTCTGGCGGCGGCCGATCGGGTGGCTAGTCCCTCGCCGCGGGAACCTGTCCCACCCGTGGTGCCTCCGTCGCCAAGGCCCCACGGCCTGGGAAAACCCTTCGTTACTCTCGGAGGAGAACCCTTCCAGGGTCGGCCGGGCACCTCTAGGCCTACTGATGATGCGGGCGGCGTACCGACGCCAGGTAAACCCTCTGACTTTGGCCTGCTTGCAGTCATCGCTCCTTCTGATCTTACCTCTGCAGGTTATAACGTGGTCTCTTCGTCTGACGCCGAGATGAGCGGAGGGTACTCTCCCCCCCAGACGTGGACAACATCTCCGAGTACCTGGGAGACCCGCGTGATGCCGAGAGGATGAAGAAGCAGGTGAAGCAACTGTTTCAAAAGCACACGCTACTGCTACGGTAGGTTTTCGACAGAGTGGAGAAAGATAAGGCCGAGACGGAGGAGCGACTCGCGGCTTTGGAGGGAGCGAGACTTTCTTCTGACGAGGACGAGGCGACTTCTCCGGGTGTGCATATCACGCGAGCCGAGGGGCGACTGAGGCGTGCCTCGGAGCAGATCAATAGGACCCAGCGGGAGTTGTCGGCGGTCCGCGAGTATCATTATCCTCGCGTACCCCCCCGAACCGGCACGGGGAAGGGAGGTAGGTGGAAATGGATCCCGCGTTGAGTTCACCCTCCCTCGCCGGTTGTTACCCGCCAGGTCCGGGTCGCCCCGCATGCGGCAGTAATGCTCAGGGTGTTCATCTCTTTATTTCTGTCAGTCTAGATATTTGTAATAATTCAGGACTACTCTCGCCCGTCGCGGGCTAATATTTATTGCAATTTTCTCTGGGTTGCGCCATCGTTCAAACCTCTGCAGATTGTGCGAGAGGAGAAAATAGAGTTCAGCCTCGCTGTATTCCGCAAGCTGTTCTCTTTTCGGGCGAATAAGGACGGGACCGCCTGCTTCGCCAGCAGCCACGTCAAAGTGCGGGAAACGGTCAATAAGAGCCACAACTGGCTTAAGAAGTTTATCTTTGTCAAGGGGGACTTCGGCAACGTCCCCTTTTCGCCGGTCCAGCTCAGCGAGGCGAGCTACCGCCCCCCAGCCCTAGGGGGTCACGAAGCGGGGCTGTTCGGGTTCTTCCCCGGGAAGAACTTCGAGGTGGCCTACCTCCGTAGGAACCTGAACGACCTCGTCCCTGTCCCGCCCGGTGAAGGTAAGCGGCTCGCCCCATCTACGCATCCTTGAATTCTTCGAATTTTTTCTAAGTTCCATTTCCTGTAGGCGAGCGCGACATCCCTATCCATCTACCGTATGAGAGCGCGCGACTCGCCGCCGGCGAGCTAGCGCGGGCCGAGGCGGCGGCTGCCGCCCATCGCGAGTTCTCGACTCCTGCCCCCGCGAAGAGGCCCAGCCGCGAACAGCCTCAGGATCCGCCACCGCCTAAGAAGTCGAAGAAGGCGGGTGGATCGCCTCCCCCGGCTCGAGACAAGGGTAAGGCCCCCGCGAGCCAGCCGTCCGCCGTTCCTGCCCCCGCGGCCTATCCTGCCGTCAGATCTTCAGGCGGAGAGGCGGGCACGTCGCAGTCGCCGGAGGAGGTTCGGCCAGCCGGGAAGGCAATCCCCCGGGGCCATCGTAACTTTGGTTACGACGAGGGGCCCGCCGACGAGGACGGAGTCCCGCTGCTTCAGTGGGATAAGGAGACCAACAAGGTCTACGTATCCTCGCTACTGCCGAGCTGGTTGGAGGATGACTCCAGCAGCGGGGACGCCTACAACCTCGCCTTCGGCGTCTACGGGCGAGAGGACGCCGCCGTTTACGACGAGGAGGCGACTCGGGTGCTGATTTATGAAAGCGCGCGGGCCCAGTTTCGCAGCCTCGAACTGGCCCACATGGTCGGCCGGCGATGTCTTCGGCTGGATAAGAGCGCTCCATCCCTCACAAGGCTCCTCGACGAGAAGGAGGCGGCCCGCCAACTAGCTCGGGAAGAGGCGGACGAGCAGCGGAAGCGGGCTGATGCGGCGGAGGCCGCACTCGCTCAGTACCTGGGTGGAGCGGTAGGTCCCTTGACTCGCCTCAACCTTACTCCCGTATAACTTAACTCAGTTCTTCTCCTTTTCACAGGATGCGGCGACTACCACCCTCCAACAAGAGAAGCAGGCGCTTCAGAAGCGAGTGGACTCGCTGGAGGCTGCAGCAGCCGCCCCGCCGCCGTCTACAAGCGGCTGCCAGCTCGCTCATTACAGCGATCACGAGATCGAAGTGATGATGCAGAAGAACGCGGCCAACGCTGCAAAGTACACCTTCCGGACGCTGCAGAGGGCCAACCTTATCAAGGACGACGGTGCCAAGCTTTTGGTGAGCGAGGTGGTGCCAGAGCTGTTCCTTCCGGTACCGGAGCCAGGCGACAGGCCATACCACCCCATTTAAGGGCCCGCCGCTCAGGGCTCGCCTCGCCGAGAGCTTACATTCGTCCTACTTTTGCTCTGGCTTTGACGCGGGCCAGAGCCCAGTTTTTGTAATAACTTTATCTTTTTTGAATTTTGTCAATGTACAAAACTCTTCTTTGAGTTGAAACGCGAATACCCCTATTTCTTGCACTCGCCTCTTGATTCTCGCGCTAATCATGATTTCTTTTATCCTTGAACGTTCTCATGGACGCCGCGATGGTGAGCGAGCGAGTGAGGTCGTCCGCTCGCTTTGAACTCTGAACTTAGGCTTAGGAGCGAGGGGTAGGTTGAGTGGTTGCGACGCGAGAGAGCGACTTGCCGATTCCATTCGGGCTCGCTAACCCATCCACGTCATTGGGTGGGCGAGAGAAGCCTGGCGCGCGCTTGGACCTTGGGCGAGCTGGCTTCCGGGGCATTGGCGCGGCCGGGTTGTCGTCGTCCGGGCCCTCTTCCCTGGAGGCTCGCCGTTCTCTAGGCCGGGGCCGGCTCCCCTTATCCCCCGTCGTGTCGGGGTCCCCTTGTCAACCCGCTGATTCATTCGAGGCTCTCTGCCGAGATAGAGAATCCGCTCGGGGTCTGAGGCGGGCTCCTCCGAGTGACATCCAGCCCTGCCAGCTTGATGGGAGCCTGGCAGCGGGATCTGCTCGGGGTCTGAGGCAGACTCCTCCGAGTGACATCCAGCCCTGTCAGCTTGATGGGAGCCTGGCAGCGGGATCTGCTCGGGGTCTGAGGCAGACTCCTCCGAGTGACATCCAGCCCTGTCAGCTTGATGGGAGCCTGGCAGCGGGATCTGCTCGGGGTCTGAGGCAGACTCCTCCGAGTGACATCCAACCCTGCCAGCTTGATGGGAGCCTGACAGCGGGATCTGCTCGGGGTCTGAGGCAGACTCCTCCGAGTGACATCCAGCCCTGTCAGCTTGATGGGAGCCTGGCAGCGGGATCTGCTCGGGGTCTGAGGCAGACTCCTCCGAGTGACATCCAGCCCTGCCAGCTTGATGGGAGCCTGACAGCGGGATCTGCTCGGGGTCTGAGGCAGACTCCTCCGAGTGACATCCAGCCCTGCCAGCTTGATGGGAGCCTGACAGCGGGATCTGCTCGGGGTCTGAGGCAGGCTTCTCCGAGTGACATCCAGCCCTGTCAGCTTGATGGGAGTCTGGCAGCGGGATCTGCTCGGGGTCTGAGGCGGGCTCCTCCGAGTGACATCCAGCCCTGCCAGCTTGATGGGAGCCTGGCAGCGGGATCTGCTCGGGGTCTGAGGCAGACTCCTCCGAGTGACATCCAACCCTGCCAGCTTGATGGGAGCCTGGCAGCGGGATCTGCTCGGGGTCTGAGGCAGGCTCCTCCGAGTGACATCCAGCCCTGTCAGCTTGATGGGAGCCTGACAGCGGGATCTGCTCGGGGTCTGAGGCAGACTTGTCTTTGCGCTTTTCATCGTCGGGGCACAAGTTCATCAACAGAAGCTTTATTAGGAAATTGAAGCGACGTTTACATGACTCAGGGGAAAAAACGTTTCAAGTCATCACCACTCCAGGTGAGACTCAGGGTCTCGCCCTCCACATTCCGGAGGCGGTACCCTCCTGACTTCAATGCCTCCTGTACGATGTACGGTCCCTCCCAGTTGGGATTGAGCTTCCCCACGGTGGCTGACCTCCCTGCGACATCCATCTTTCTCAAGACCAAATCCCCTTCCGCGAATTGTTTGACTCTGACCTGCTTGTCGAAGTATTTGACCATTCTCCTCTTCACTTCCTCTTGCCTGATGGCTGAGAGATCTCGCGATTCCTCAACCATGTCGAGTGAGAGCCGCAGTTCCTTCTCGTTCTCGGTCCTCCATTTCTCTCTGCCCTCTCCGGCCTCGACCACCCGGGGGGTTCGAACCTCGAACTCTACTGGAAGCACCGCCTCGCACCCATGAGAGAGCTTGAAAGGAGTCTCTCCTGTCGCCGTACTAGGTGTGGTTCTAAGGGCCCAGAGGACCGAATGGAGTTGCTCCACCCAGCTTTCTCTCAGATTTTCTACCTTCTTTTTGAGGAGGTTAACAATGACCTTGTTCGTCGCTTCTACCTGCCCGTTGCTCCTGGGGTGATGAATCGAGGCAAACCTAAGGTCGATCCCAAGCTGTTCGCAGAAACTGATGAACTCGACACTGGCGAACTGAGGGCCGTTGTCCGTGACGATGGCCTGAGGCAACCCATGACGGCAGATGATCTCCCCCCATACGAAGTTCCTGATGACCTGGGAGGTTACCTTGGCCAACGCCTTTTCTTCCAACCACTTAGAGAAGTAATCAATCATCACGAGCATGAACCTCCTCTGGCCGCTGGCCTGGGGGAAGGGCCCAACCAAGTCCATTCCCTAGATGGCAAATGGCCAGGGGGCCGTGATACTCCTGAGGCGTTGGGTCAGCTGTAGCTGGAGGGGGGCGAACAGCTGGCACTTGTGGCATTCCTTCGCGAACTTCGCCGCGTCCCGGCTCAGGGTCGGCCAAAAATACCCTTGTCTGATGATACGACCTTCCAAGGTTCGACTCCCGGAATAGCTCCCGCACTCCCCGGAGTGAGTTTCTTCCAAGATCCTCGGGACCTCCCCCTCAGCCACGCAACGTGCCAACATCCCGGAGAGGGTCTTTCGGTACAGCTGGCCGTCTCGCATGATATAATATGCCGACTTGTACTTGAGCCTTTTCCTGTCCATCCCTTCTGGATACTCCCCAGTGGACAGGTACGTCGTGAAGGGATCCATCCACGAGGGGTGCTGCTCCACCTCCATCAGCTCCCCCTCTTTGATGGATGGGCTGAAGAGATCTGTGAGGGTACCCCCCACCCGGGGGCCATGCTTCGCCAGCTGATCTACTTGCTCGCTCTCTTCCCTGGGCACGTGTCGAATGAAAAAGGTCTGGAAGGTGCCGATGACTCCCTTTACCTTGGCCAAGTAGAGCTGCAGAGTCGCCTCCCTTGCCTCAAACTCCCCGTTAATCTGGGAAGCCACCACCATGGAGTCAGTGAGAACCTCCACATCATGCACGCCTAGTTCCCTGGCCAAACGCAGACCCGCAATTACGGCCTCGTACTCGGCCTGATTGTTGGTGATGGGGAAGTGTATCACCACTGTCTGCTCGATCCTCGTTCCCTGGGGGCTCTCTAAGATGATTCCCGCCCCAAGGGAATGCCTCCCTGAAGCACCGTCCACCATGACCCTCTAAGGAACCGGGCGAGTGAGTTCTTCCTCCGCCACCTCGACCACATAGTCAGCCAAGAAGTCGACCATAGCTTGGGCCTTGATCGAGAGGCGAGGGACGAAGGAGACGTCGAACTCGCTCAACTCTACCGACCACTTAGCTAATCTGCCCGAATGCTCCACCCCTTCGAAGATGCTGCGGAGGGGGTGGTCAGTCACCACTTGAATTGAGTGTGCCTGGAAGTAAGGCCGGAGCCTCCGGACCGAGATGATGAGGGCAAAAGCCAGCTTCTCCAGGATATGATAGCGGAGCTCGGCCTTCCTCAGCACCCTGCTCACATAGTAAACCGGGAGCTGTTTCCTCCCTTCTTCCCGAACTAAGACAGAACTCACGGTCTCCGCCCCAACCCCCAAGTACAAGAATAAGTTCTCCCCCTCCTTCGGCCCCTGGAGCAAGGGGGCCTGAGTCAACTGCCTCTTCAAGGCCCGGAACGCCTCCTCGCACTCCGAGGTCCATTCGAACCTCCGGCCTCCTCTCAAGGTCTTGAAGAAGGGAGAACACTTCTCCCCGGCCCGGGAGAGGAACCTGCTCAACCCCGCCAGCTTCCCCGTTAATCGCTGCACCTCCTTTGCATCCCGAGGCGACCCCAACTTCATAATCGCCCGGACCTTGTCGGGGTTGGGTTCTACTCCAGCGGGGGTGAGGAGGTGGTCCAGAAATTTGCCCCTGCTCGCCCCGAAGATGTACTTCAAGGGATTCAGCCTCATCTTGTACTTGCGCAGGGTGGTGAAGGTTTCCTCCAGATCCTGGAGGTGAGAGTCGTCATCTCGACTCTTGATCATGAGGTCGTCAACATACACCTCCAAGTTCCTTCCCTTATGTTCTCGAAAGACCCTGTCCATCATTTTTTGATAAGTCGCCCATGCATTCTTTAGTCCGAAGGGCATCATCTTATAACAGTAGCATCCGTCCCCGGTGATGAAGGAGACATCTTTGATGTCGGGAGGGTGCATCCTGATCTGTTGATAACCTGAAAATGTATCTAAAAAACTCATTACCGGGAAACCGACGGCTGAGTCAACCAGTGCGTCGATCCGAGGCAAGGGGTAACAATCCTTAGGGCATGATTTATTAAGAAGCGAAAAATCTACACACATACGCCACCGGTCATCTCCTTTTTTAACCATTACAACATTTGAGACTCAGTCGGGGTATTGGATCTCGGATACAAAACCGGCCTTAAGGAGCTTGGCCACCTCCTCTCGAATCGGCTCGGCCAACCTATCCGTGATAGGCCTCTTCTTCTGCTGGATGGGGCGGGCCTCCGGATCCAGGTTGAGGCGATGACAGGCCACGTCGGCGTCGATCCCGGGCATCTCTGCAGCGCTCCAGGCAAAGATGTCCATATTTTTCTGGATGCACTCCAGCATCCTGCCTTGGGCCTCCGGGGTCAGCCCTCCGCTGACGCGAACCTTCTCCACCTTGCCTCCGAGGGTGAGAACCTCCATCTCCACCACCTCTTCCGCCGCTTCCAGGCGAGGCCGCTCCCCCCATTCTTCAACCTCCCCTCCTCCAGGGGCGAAGGTCTCTTCCTCAACTTCCTCCGCAACCATTGCTTCGGCCGGCTCCCGAACTTCCTTCACCTCCTCCGTCTGGGCAAGGCTCCTCTCCACCTCCATCTCCACTGGACCGACCCTATGCTCTGCCTCCTCCATCCTCCGTCCCATCTCTTCAGCACCCTCCTGCCACGAGATGGAGTTTACGACGGTGACATAGCACTCCCTCGCCATCCTGGGGTCTCCACGAACCCGGATCTGGACCCCCTCGACGTGGAACTTCAAGCATTGGTGGAAGGATGATGGGACGCAGCGGAAGGCGCTGATGAGGGACCGCCCGAAGATGGCGCTGTAGCTGCTGGGAGCGTCCACAATGACGAACTTGCAGTTACGGGACTGCCCTCCCAGGGAGACGTGTAGTCCTACCCCTCCTTCGACCTCCTTCCTCTCCCCCGAGAAGCCGAACAGGGGCCCATCTGAGGCCAACACCCTCCTGGCCTCCACCTTCATCGCGTCAAACGCCTTCTTGAAGATGACGTTTTCGGAGCTCCCGTTGTCGACGAGGATCCGGGAGACGGTGAAATCTTCGATGGCCGTCCGGATGACCAACGCGTCGCAGAAGGGGTCCTCGTGACCCGGCATGTCTTGGACCGTGAAGGTGATTCTTTCTTCCGGGGGCGGGGTCTGGGACGTGGAGCCAACGCTCCTTCGGTACATGGTGTGGAGGCTCGCCTTGCAGGAAGCCTCAATCCCCGCCCCTCCATGGATCGCTCTGATCCCTCCCCGGGTCCCCACATCTGCCCGGTCTTCGCACCTGTCCTCCTCTGCCCGAGGCAGGACCTCCTCAATCCGCACCCCTTGGCGGTCTCGCTGCTGCTGCTGCTCCCTGTTTCCCCTCATCTCGAGGAACTCCGGGCACGTGGTCGTGGCGTGCCATTCTTCCTGATGGAAGTCACAGTAGGGTAACTCCACCCTAAACTCCCTTCTCCTCCTCCGCACTGCTCTTCTCCTCTCCCCCAGGGCTATGACCATAGCCTCCTCTTGGTCGGGGAGGGGGGGCCTCTGGCCCTGCCTCCCACCTGGAGGGTAGAACTGGCCCTGGCCTCCCTGGCGGTAGTCCCCTCCGCGGAACCCTCTCCTCGCCCCCTGCTCCTGCCATTCGGGCCTCCACCCCAACCGATGATTCGGCTCCCGGCGCCCCCACCTGGGCTGCTGCTGTGGCTGCTCCCTCTGTCGGGGCTCGACCCTTCTCTCCTCCTGGCCTCTTCCTCCTCTGGGTCTCTCCTCTTCCATGGCCCACTTGGCCAGCCTTCGGGCAAACTCCGGATTCGACGCCTCCCCGTCGACCTCTCTTGCCGCCCTCTCCATCAACTCTTCGAATGAGAGGGGGGATCCTCTTCAATTCCATCCGGAAAAAACCCTGCTGCAATCCCAGGGTGAAGGTCATCATCAGAGTGTGGCCCGACATCTCCTGAACCTGGGTAACCTCCTCCTGGAAGCGATCGACATAGCTCCCCAGGGTCTCATTCACCCCCTGCTTGATGCGGAACAGGGACTCCGACTCCTTCTTCCTCTTCTTCGAGGTTGTAAACCTCAGCATGAACCCCCGGCGGAAGTCCTCGAAGCAGTAGATGGAACTGGCCGGCAGCTGGTGAAACCATTCCCTGACCTTCTCCTTTAGGGTGATGACGAAGAGCCTGCATTTGAAGCCATCCGACATCTGCCGGATCGAGACCACATCCTCGAACCATTGGACATGCTGGACCGGGTCTCCCTTCCCGGTGTAGTAGGACATCTCGGGCTCCCTGAACCCATCTGGAACTGGCGCTGAGGAGACCAGCTCGCCGAAGGGGCTCTCTCCCCCCACTGGCCGAGCGGGAGGATCTCGCGCCCCCAACTCGCCGAGTCCGCCGCTGCTCCCCGATCCAGGGAAGAGTACTCGCCCGGGGAGCTCGGCACCCCGGTTCTCTTCAGCTACTTCCTTCCCCGCTCGCCGGGCGGGAGCGGCCTTGCCGAGTACCGGATCCACGAGGACCGGGATTGCTGGAGTCGAGCACTCGGCGCGCGTACCGAGTGCGAACCGAACCAGGCCAAGTACCTCCTGCCTGAAGTCCTCGAACATCCCCATGGTGGCGAGAGGGGGAGGGGGTGGCGAGTCGGTCCTGTCCGATCCTTGCCCTTCTCCTCCCGTCATCGAGCTCGCTGAAGGTTTTCTGTGCTGACCACGCTCCACGCTCACCGCAGCAAAATGTTGAAACCGAAAAATCGGTCTCTTGTGGAGTTCACCCTTGGGGAAGGGGTGGTCGCGCACCTACTTCGCTCCTGCAAGAAAAACAACAAAGGAAAGGAAAGGAGAGCAAAGGACTAGACCAAGGGTCCGGCTCAGAGGTCCCACCACAAACCCGGAAGATCACTGAGCGCTTCCCCTCCTTAGCCAAATGCCGGGCTAAGGTACCTCAGAAAGCGCTAGAAGACTAGGGAGCAAGTAAGCCCTGCCTCTTGAGGTACCCCTTGGGTCCTATTTATAGGATTTTGAGGATGGTCTGTAAATAACGAACCTCCGCCGCCTTAAAATTACTAAAAGCTCCTCGGGCTGGCCTGCCAACAGCTGAACTCCGTTGTTCTAAACAGCTATATGCAGCCCACCTGGGTCTGCCAATAGCGAGACCCCATTGTATTGACCGGCTAGGGGCAGACCAATGGGGTAAGACAGTAAGAGGTCCTCCCCGTTGGGAATCGAGCGAGCAACCCTTCAATGCCTCACTTCGGTGTGAGGCGCGGGCCGGAGCCGGCTCGCCAGGAAGGCGCGGGGAAGGCGCGGGGAAGGCGCGGGCCGACCCGCCTAGGAGAGGCGGGCGGGGCTGGCTCGCCAAGATAGGCGCGGGCAGGGCTGGCTCGCTGGGAGGGCGCGGGCCGGGGGATGGCCCGCCAAGGGGGCGCGAGCTGGCCCTCCTAAAAGGGTGCGGGCCAGGCTGGCTCGCTAGGGTAACCCCTCGATGCGCGGGTTGGGGGCAGTCCGCCTGGCTACCTGAGCCCCTTCGACGAACACGGGGTTGTACACATATGATGTCTACTTTATTTGCACTTGATCTTACGTACAGACATTTATCTGATAGACTGTATTTGAAACCCAAGCCTTTTACACATGTGTCAAATTTTTCATGCCACATTTTAGGTGCTTGTTTCAATCTGTATAGTGACTTAATCAACTTACAGACCTTATTTTCTAGACCTTCTATGACGAACCCTTCAGGCTGGTGCATGTAGATCTCCTCAGTCAGATCTCCATTAAGAAATGCAGTCTTGACATCCATCTGATGAACATTGTAGTGTTCAATAGATGCTAGTGCGAGAAGAATCCTAATTGTCGCATAGTGACATACAAGTGAGTATATATCAAAGTAGTCTACACCACTCACTTGAGTGAAGCCTTTGGCAACTAGACGTGCTTTGTATTTAGCGATACTCCCATCAGGATTAAGCTTCTTCCTCAGAACCCACTTATTGTCAATGGTTTTAGCCCCTTTGGGCAAATCGACCAAAGTCCATGTGTTGTTCTGCATGAGAGAGTTCATCTCTTCATTTATGGCTTCTTTCCATAAAAGAGAGTCTCTAGATCGCATCGCTTCCTTATAAGATGATGGATCAGCTTCAACTTGGTAAGTCAGGAAGTCTGTACCGAAGCTTTTAGGCATTTTCTCTCTACTAGATAGCCTTCTGGTATCTAAACCACTTGTGTCTACAGGCTCAGTGTCAGAGTTACGTTGTCCTGGCTCAGCTAAAGGCTCAGTACTAGTGGCTGGCAGACTTGGCAGTGTCAGGTTCTTGTCCTTAAGGAACTTATCCTCAAAGAAGACAACGTCTCTTGATTCTATTACAGTATTAGTGGAGAGATCCAGAAACCTGTCTGCAGCACTATCATCTGCACATCCTAGGTAGACGCAGATATTTGTCCTGGGTCCAATCTTAGCTCTTCTAGAGTCTGGTATCCTAACATAAGCGATACAGCCCCAGGTCTTTAGATTGTCAAATCTAGGAGGCCTCTTAAACCAAAGCTCGTAGGGCGTCTTAGTCAACTTAGCACGAGGAACTTTATTAAGAATATGATTTGACGCGAGGACGGTTTCACCCCAATAGGCCGCAGGCATGCCAGCAGTCAGCAACATAAAATTCAACATTTCTGTTAAAGTTCTATTTTTCCTTTCAGCGATGCCGTTGGATTGTGGGGAATATGGAGCGGTGGTTTCAGGGATTATGTCATTGCTGGCAAGGAAATCTCTGAACTCCCCCGAGACGTATTCTCCTCCTCTATCATTTCTTAGCCTTTTTATTTTCATATCAAGTTGATTTTCAACCCTATTTTTGAATATACGAAATTTTTCAAAAGCTTCATCTTTGGTTTTAAGAAGATAAATGTGACTGAATCTAGAGTAGTCGTCGATAAAGGTTATCAAATTTTTCCGACCTCAACGTGTGACAAAACTTGTGTAGTCACAAATGTCGGAGTGTATCAACTCTAGCAATTGTGTGCTCCTAGAAACCTGACTAAAAGGTGTTCTAGTTATCTTAGTTTGCGCACAAATTTCACATTTTTCAAATTTAGTTTTTGTGCCGAGGGGTATATTGTGAGTTCTAGCTAACAGGAGTAGTTTTCTATAATTGACGTGTCCTAGTATTGCATGTAAAGTCTTAGTATCTATCAGATTTGAGCTAACCTGATTTACTACTTCATGTGCTAGACTCAGCCTATACATCTCGTTAACGACATAAGCGCAACCAAAGTAATGTGAGTGAACCATTAAGGTTACCCGACCACCACTAATGTTAAAAGACATACCTGCATCGCACAACAGACTAATCGAAACTAAATTAGCAGCTAATGTCGGTATAAATTTAACATTTTCAGAGTTAGAGTCTTACCTGAGGAGAGAGTCAGGGTAGCGTTGCCGACCTTTAGAACGTCAGCTACAACTCCATTCGCAACAGTGACAGTCTCTTCCACCTCTTTTGCATCCTCCAGAAGCTTTGGATTGTTGCAGACGTGACAGGTAGCACCTGAGTCGAGCCACCACTCTGAACTGGCCGTCCCGTTACCGACCATGACAACAAAATCGGTAGGCGCAGTCTGATAAACCATGTTGGCTTGATTTTCAGTCCTTGGTGTGCTGGTGTCGCCCCGTTTGGGCTGTCGGCACTCGGAAGCGCAGTGACCCCACTTATTGCAGTTGTAGCACTTGCCTTTGAATTTTTTCTTTATTTGTTTGCTGGTGGCAGCAACTGCGGGTGCACTGGTCGGTGGGCGAGTCTTTCCAGGCTTAGGCTTCCGCTTATGATGCGTGATCATGTTAGCAGTAGATGACTGCTTGCTGATCGTCTCTATAGCGTGTCTAGTCCGGTTCTCATCCTCAATGCAGATGAAGCGCTTGAGGTCTTTAAGATTCACCTGCGTCTTCTTCTGGTACATCTCAGTCTTGAAGGAATACCAGGCCGTGGGCAATTTGAAAATAATTGCCCCTGCAACAAATCCATCTGGCAGATGGATGTTCTCACTGTTGAGCTTGTCCACCAGATTTTCGAACTCAGCAACCTGTGGCAGGATTTCCCTTTCTTCAGTGAAGGTGAATGCCATAAACTTGTCCACCAGGTGCGTCTTGGACATGTTCTCCTCCTCCTTGAACTGCTCCTCTAAGGCTTCCCAGATCTCTTTGGCCCTCTGCATCTTGCCGTACGTCTCTGCAAGCCTGTTGGAGAGGCAATTCAGGATGTAGTCTCTGCAGAAGTCCTCGTCGTTGACTCATTGATCTTCATCTTCGCTTCCTTTGAAGTCTTCAAAAACAGTCTGCACTGTGTAGAAGATGTTCAGGTATTTCATGCCGAACTGAGTGTTGCGCTTCCAGGCACTGAACTCGGCGTTGGAGAATTTCTCCAGCTTGATCATCGGTACGGGAGAGGAGAAATTGCTTGCTTTCGACATTGTGAGTTCCTTACACGAAACTAGAGCTCCACTAGCAATCTAAACAAGAGCAGTAAAACAAGAAGGAAGTCACCTGAGCCGCAGAGACGATGAGATCTTCGGATCCAATCCAGAGATTTGTTTTGCTCCTCCAAGCGGCAATGCAACCGTAATTTCAAGAGATTCCAAACGACAAACCTCTGACTTCTCAACCTCCTTCTGATTAGAGTTTGCACAAATGGAGGATATGATCAAAGCTTTCAGTTAAAGTTTGAAGAAACAATCAGATCCAGAATAAAATTCCACTCCGATCAGCACATCAGCACAGGAGAAGAACCAAAGTAAGCTTTCGGTCAAATATTTTGGTGCAAGCAAGATGTCCTTCCGATCAACACAGGAGAAGAACCAATATAAAAAAAAATTCACTCCGATAACCTGCAGGAACTGTTTTTGCTTCCTGATCGGAATCTGGAGGAGTTCGGTGCTGTTTTCGCACAGGAGAAGCGATCCTTCTTCCCGATCGACGAACGAGGGTGAAGCAGTAGAATTGCGAACGACAGCGACACGATAAATCCCGAGCGGGGTTGTCTTCTTCGCGATCGGCGACTGCGATGAAGATGCAGAGAAATCGCGAACTCGTCGAGGACGATGCGGAGAAACGTGAATAGCGTCCTTCTTCTTCTCCTTCGCGATGGAAAGGTGCGAAAACGACGGGTTTCTCCTTCTCTTTCGCGATCGGCGATGGCGTTGTTGTTTTCCGATCTCAATCACAGGCGACGCCAAACTCGGCGAGAAGAGCAACGACGGATCGAGAGCGGCGGGATCCTTCGCAATCGACTTGGTCACGGGAGCAACAACGGAGCACGGCTAGGGCAAAACGAAAGAAACGGTTCGAGAATGTTAGAGTGTTCGAAGCATCCGCGTGACCGTCAAGTTTGGAACGGTCTCCTCGTTGCCCCTAGCTAGGGTATTTATAGGCGAAACCCTAAATCCCCGACTACGGGTTTGGAATCCTATCGGATCCTAACCGACCCGTTAAGGAGCCCATTCACACGTATATAAATATACCTCAACACAAAGTGCCCAGCATCTTTAATTGAGGTGTGTGTGTGTGGTGGGGGGGGGGGGGGTGCAATGTGCCAGTTTTAAAGATTCGAGATGCAAAGTGCCAGTAACCCTTATTTCTGCCATGCAAAGTGCCAAAGAGCCTTATAGAGCACAAAAGGTTTTATATGCATTTCACTTACCTGCTACTTTACTGTGTCTGATAGTCCTTTCATGCTTCTATTCGACCACTGCTCTGAAATAAAAATCTATGGAGTTATCAATGAAGTTTTTTACTGGCAGATTGCCAAGTTATTACCTCCCATAGCTGATGAAGAATGCCGTTTGCATATTGTGTACTGTCACTACCATTTTTTGGAGGAGACTATTTTGCAGCCCAGAGAATTTATGCGAACATGGGTTCTGAATTTAACTTTTATACGGATACTCTAGTTAATGTCATTAGTATTTGTTAGGATTTAGCATTCAGTTTATTAGTAAATTATTAGTAGTTTGTTGATATCTAAGCTGGGTGTGGTGCAAATGTCAATGCTTAGATGGAGCTAGGTGTGGTATAATTAGAAAAAATAGATTAAAGAATGGTTTATTGGAGAAACAGTGAGTAGCATTTATGGAAGATAAGATGATTGTAAATAAATTTGGGTGATTTTGTCATTTACAATTAACAATTAGTGTTAAAATGCATAAATTAGATTATTGGATAGAGTTAATGTCAAATGATTAGGTAAGAGTAATGAGATACCGAAGATAACATGGATGAATGATGTTAAAGATGGTTCCTTTTTCTATGCTTAGCTTCTTGGGCAACACTCGATATGAACAAATTAATAAAAAATTGATTTATAAAGTCGACCCCAAATAGTTGGGATAGGGGTTTCAATGATGATTAGAAGTTTGTTATTCCTCCCATATATATAAACAAGCAGTCGTGCAAGGGGGACCCCGTGCGGGCAACATTTGTCACGGGTGTGACATTTGTCGAGAGTGCGACATTTGTCGAGGGTGCGACATTTGTCGAGGGGGTAACATTTATCGAGGGGGTAACATTTGGCTGAGGCGGCAACATTGTTCGTGGGGGCGACATTTGTCGTGGGGGCGACATTTGTCGTGGGGGCGACATTTGTCGTGGGGGCGACATTTGTCGTGGGGGCGACATTCGTTTTCAAAATCTACCGTCTGACAAACAGGGTGGCAAAATCAGACTGAATCATTTTTTTCGTCTGCGAGTTGGGTGGTCTTCGACCGCATCTATAAGAAGCGTTTTCAAAGTATAAGAAGAATTGACTAAAAAGACCACTCAAGATCCGGCCCAAACAAATAAAAAGGAGGAGAGAGCTCTTGGGTGGTCTTCGGATGCATCTAAGCGGGCTTCGCCCGCCTCCGCACGGGCTTCGCCCGTGCTCGATGTGTCACTGCGGGTTGCGCCCGCAACATATACATATGGGTACTCAAAATGACCGTAAAAAAAAATCTAAATCACGATTACATTTTTTATTTTGTAAAAATCATATGTTTTGACATACAAAACGTAATTTCTATCTCTACTCTCTAAATATAAGAAAAAAATGACTAAAAACACCCAAACAAATGAAAAGAAGAGTTGATTATATGAGGGGTAGAATAGTATTAAAATGTTACACCAAACTTCTTTATGGGTTTGCTTATATAATAAAGATAGAAGTCTGGTCACACATGTAAGTCGATTTACTGCGTACCTGGGATGTGAAAATTTTTCTTCTTCTCGTCCATCATTTGTAACTATTGATACCCTCTTAGGAGAGAGGTCCTTGTTCATACACGGGGAGATTATTATTTTTAAGCTGATAATCTTTTTCCTCTTATTTTTTAAACATTAAACTGCCTTCAAATCAACTTTCATATGTGCATTGTCATTCTCTTACCAAAACTATATTATCATACTTTAACAATAACAGGCTGCTACATTAGATTTATTGTTTACAGAAAGCTAAATGCTTATGTTTCTTGTTTATCAAGGAGAAAGCAATAAACTCTTCTTTCATTTATTCTCCATCGCCATCAAATGTTTTGTTATTCAATTTTTTATTCGGTTATCATGCCCAACACAAATCAGGTAGATCATGCAATATGAGACAAGTATTCCAATTTTAAACATTTGAAATCAGATGACCTATGAAAATCTTGTTATCTTTCAACTCCCTCCCATCTTTCGTCTCCAATCTCAAGGTTGCTTTGAAAGAAAAACTAACCTTACTGCCCCGCAACTAGACCTTAAAGATTTTCTAAAATTTGCTCGTTTTGTTTTGTGTTTACTTCGACATAGTCACATAATGCAACTGACAATATTCCACAGTATTTCACTAAAAGAATTCAAATAAACTTTTAAATTTCAACCCCACCTTTAATCCATACCATATATTCTGCAAGGTCTGTTTTGTTTTTGCAACCCCATATCCAAGTCATCAAGATCTGTATGTGCCTATTACTTGAAAAACATACAACTCTTCATGGCTATCGGTACATCAACAAAAGGTTTATCACCCCCAGTTATGATTTTCCTAGAATATTGAAAGGTGCCAAGAGATTATTCATTATCTTACAAAAATAAAACCTCCATGTTTAACATTATGGTATTAATATTGATATGTCTCGTGTCTTCATCTTTAATATGACAATTCAACACCTTTGACTGGCAAGCTGATTTTGATACTGCACGATGAATGCATGATTGATGAAATATGTATTAGCATTTTCTTACACTAAATTGGTTGGCAGGGTCTTCTCACATTTTGTAACAAAAGGTTCAGAATGATAATCTTGCTTTTATTTGTGCTGAAATATAAATTTTAAGAGAAATACCTGTCTAAGAGGGCCATATGCAATCAATTAAACAATGTATAATTCTTAGGAAAAAAAGAAGTCTAAATATCATATTTCGACAAAGAAGAACTAATGCACCTAGTTCCAGTCCAATTTTGACCCTAAAACGTGTTGTTTGTCCCAATTGCTTTTCCTACCTTGCAAACTCCATCTGGAGAAACGGTGGTAATGGCGATAGAGCTTCCCCCAGTCACACAGTTGTACCAAACAAAGTCTAAGCATCATATTTTAATAACTTAAATTCAGCGCATATTTGTCTAGATATCGTAGTTTAATAGTTTTACTTCACAAGTTCAGTCATCGACATTGAACTTTAACAAATTGTTCGCTATAATATTGTGTAAGAATAAAAGTAAAGTGATCCAAATTCAATAATGCATGGGCATATAACTATACATTTGTAACTAAATAAATATATATTAGATTTAAGGAACCAAAGCAATAGAGTGAGATGATATTCTTCCGAAGATTTTGAAGAATAACATGTATTACTATAAAAAATGTGAATACTCTTTTTTTGTAGTGCATAAATAATCTTTTTATTTTTTCCATCATTCTATCTCGCATGCATACTGATAGGGAATAGATCTAGACTACGGAGGATCACGCCGAAGGTGGCGGACTATGCCTTGTAGTTTCGGCCATCGGGAATGACATACGCCTTCTGGAGAAAGGCAGAGGAGTGAGACGAGGTCATCGGGTTTGCAGAAACGGCCGGAAGAGATCTTTTAGCTACAGAGGGCAGCGAAGGAGACCGGCAGGATTGGGCAGCAGGAGCAGCGGCTGTAACACAGAAGAAGGCACCAGGAAGCAGTGAACGAAATCAAGATTGTGCAGGAGAAAAGAAAGTAGTGACCATGAAAGAGGAGGAGGCAGGACTGGATTGGGGCACAGCCCGTCGGGATCGATTTGGGCACAGCCCGTCGGGATCGATTGGGGCACAGCCCGTCGGGATCGATTGGGGCACAACCATTCGGGAAGAGGAGGAAGCAAGACTGGATAGGGGCACAACCCGTTGGGATTGATCGGGGTACAGCTCGTCGGGATCGATCGAGGCACAACCCGAAAGCAACGATCGGGGCACAGTCCGTCGGGATCGATTGTTCGGCGATCGGGGAAGACAATCGACGGTGAAGTAGTGATCGGGAAAGTTAGTGAGGAAGGAAGTAGCGATCGGGGGATGAACCATATCCGCCTTCTAGAAGTAGCAATCGAGGAAGAGGGCCGATCAGAAGCATTACCGGATCCGTCGATCGGCAAGGAAGAAGGCAAGGGCGGCTAGGTTTTCCGTAGCTCTAATACCATGATAGGGAAATAGTGAATCGAATATGTATTCACAGAAATCAAAGTAATATATATACAAATACATGAGAGGATGTTCACAACACCCACCTTGAGCCTAAGATAACTCTACCACACATGAAGTACACTATATCTAACACATACAAGACTTTTGTGTGCCACAGAAATCATATTTTATCATAGATAGAAGCCGTGAATAAAAATATGCAATCAATTGACTCCCACCATTCATCATGGAATACTCTCTTTCGCATGGCTAATCTTCTCTGTATCATAAACACAGTATGCATAGTTTTTGAGTGTACTCGAGTATCCGTGATGCGTATCTCAGTTTATCTTGGAATTATGTAGTTTAAAATTAAAAGAAAATGTTTTCGAGTATTTCTCAAGTTCTTATAGAATTTCATGACTGAACTGTTTCTTGGGTTTGTAAGGCCATTAGACGTATTCATGCTTCATGGATGAGTGTAAGTAAATAATTTGTTCGACCTTTATTCACTTATGTGCAAACTGCAATTTTATCATTGCTTACTACATAACTCTACTTTTATTTGGTACACATTCCCTAATATTTAATTTGTTGCTCCATCTTTTTACAGAACTCTTTAAGCTGAAATAGTGAAATGACAGTTGTGAAACTGCTTCGTTTAGATGTCCTTCAAATATGTTTGGTCTGCACATATTTTCTTACTAAAATTGATGAACATTATCGTGCATTACTCATTTTCTTAGACACTTGGAAACTTCCTTGTGGTTGAAAGGCTTTTTAATGCAAACTCTATTGGCTGTTTAATACGAAAGCATTTGTGATGTGGATTTAAAATCCTTATTGTAATAAAAGCTGCGCAAATTATTATAACTTTGATTTTTCTTTTTATCTCAGGGGATCAAAAATATTTTCTTCGTTTGTCGCATTCTTGAAGAGCAAGGACCCTGATGATGGATCTGAGCAGGCATTGCTGAATGAGTTGCAGGCTCTAGATGAACACCTTAAAATTAATGTATGAACATGTTGATTTCTTTATGTAGGATATTTTGTTTTTTGTTTGATCTTTGATTCTTTATAATATATTTAATGGTCACTCATCTCACATATTTTCCTCCTTTATCCTTCCTTCACACTTTCTCTCGAGGTTCATTTTGGTCGATAGCCTAAACAATTTGGTGTCAATGCGCTCTTTTGTACTTTTATACTTTATTATTTTGCAAAACTTAAGATGATTTGTAGTATGTTCTCTTATATATTTTGTGCTGGTCTGTGCCCCTACCTTCTGGAGTTATGAAGGACAGTTTGAAAAGATCTCCTTTTACAAATATTTTGGTTTTTTCTTAAATTCATTACCTAGATTGTTAAAAATTTATTACCCAGAAGTTAAAGTTTTTTTATAATTTTGATATTTAATAAATGATAAAGTTTTAGGGTCTATTCGGGAGAGCTGTGATGTTGGAATGCTGACTTCTGTCTTTCGGGCCTCTTTTTCCCTCCAAAACTCTGTTTTTGTGGCTGGTGTGTTCATGTTTGTTAACACCCCAATGCATATGGATGTCTGCAGTTGAGTTTTGCCAAAATGCCATTTCAGGGAAACTATTTTCATAATGACGACTACCCAAATGCTATGCGTTTTACACCCCCTGCATTCACAGCTGCCATTGCTCTCCCAAATTCGGCCCCTCAATGATGAACCAATGAAAGACATACACTGGCAATGTACTTCATACTTCTTTAAGCATGCCTTGTTATACTCTCCCTCTTTTTTTTGAATTGCAGGGACCATATATAAATGGTGAAGATATTTCTGCTGCTGATTTCAGTCTAGCACCGAAGTTATTTCATCTTGAGGTTGCCCTTGATCACTTCAAAGACTGGAGAATCCCAGAAAATTTAACCTATGTTAATGCATACACGAAGGTATGTACTCTGAAATTATTATTTGATTTTCCCACTTCAGTTATTGCACTGCATCCATCTTGTTCAAAAAATTTCCCCTTTAACTTTCGAACGCTTCTCAGTTTTCTCATATAATGGGCAACTTTTTTATTGTGAAACTTTACATTTATTCACTCGTTAATTGCTTAAATACATGAAGCAACTAATGGTGCAGAGGATCTTATACCTTTTCAATCACCCAGAGATAGAGTTAATAATTTATTTATCTATAAAAGAAATATTCTAAGGTGGATTTTTTTATGGCATGCACTTCACCCTTGTATTCATTATTGGTTCTGAGATACTTAGCATCCTATATATTTGAAATCTCCCTTGAAGCATTTTATGGCCTTAGCAAAACTTCTATTATTGGTTAAATAATATCAACATCCTGCAATTGTTACAGTGCATATCTGAGGAAGAAAGATTATTTATTAGGGCGCATATAAGTCCTGATAGGATAAGACGTGAGAAGATTCATAATATCTACAACATCGAAATTATATGCTCACACGCACGTAAGTTTATTGCTGAAAGGGGAGACCAATTAAGGACACTCAAATTTCTATTCACAATTTTAAAACTTTGCAACTCTTGACTTTTTTATGGCTTGCATACAATGCTTAGATTGATTCCCATATTGCTTGGCTAAAATGAACACTCATTCCCATTTTATATCCTCTAAGGGGTTTCCTTCTCCAATCAAGAGAAAGACTCTAGAAACTCTCTATTCAAGATTCTCGTAAATTATTCTACACTCCTCATGGCTATATATAAGCCTCTACATTATTCTATAACATTCAAGAGTACTCTTAAGCTATTATAGATTATTTCTTACATCTACAAAATTTCACACTGTAGAGAAAGCTCCAAACCTTGTATATATTTCTTGAATTGATAATTACAAGTATGAATACATTTATACAGGAGAAGAAGAAAGAGAGAAATCCCAATCCAAGATGTGGGACTAATACAAATAGAGAGAGAAGAGAGAAGAATGGGTCCTAAAGTAGGCTTTTCTAACACTCCCCCGCAAGCTGGAGCGTACAAGTCGTAGGCACCAAGCTTGGATAAAAACTGGTAGTATAGTGGCCGGGAGAGAGCTTGAGTCAGGATGTCAGCAACTTGGCTTGCAGCAGGAACATGCTCCAAATCTATCTTCTTTGCCTGTACCTTTTCTCGGATAAAGTGACAGCCAACTTCAATATGCTTTGTGCGCTCGTGAAAGACTGGATTCTTGGCAATATGGATTGCCGCTTGACAGTCACAAAATAGGGTCGCTGGTGATGAGAGACGAACGCCCAAGTCTCTCAGAAGGCTCTCAAGCCAAGTTAACTCGGAAATAACAGCAGCCATAGCGTGGTACTCAGCTTCAGCAGAAGAGCGAGCAACCACATTCTGTTTCTTGCTACGCCAGGTTATGAGATGTCCACCGAAGTAGGTACAAAAACCCGTTGTGGAACGCCTATCATCAATGGACCCGGCATAGTCAGCGTCAGAGTATGCGACAAGGGATAGAGGTGTTGATGGCTTGTACATAAGCCCTTGTCCTGGAGCGATCTTGAGATATCGAAGAATGCGCTCGACAGCTTGAAGGTTAGATGTCCGAGAAGCATGCATAAAACGACTTATGACTCCTACAACAAAAGAGATATCTGGTCGAGTGACCGTAAGGTAGATCAGCTTCCCAACCAAGCGTCTTTAGTATTCTGAATTTTTAAGGAGCTTGTCGGAGTCAGAGCTGTGGGTTGAGAGCTTGTGATTTGCATCCATAGGAGTATCTGCAGGTTTGCATCCAGAATAACCGACATCATGAAGGAGGTCCATACAATACTTCCGTTGGGATAACACAAGACCATCATGGCGTCGTGCAACCTCAAGCCCAAGAAAATACCGAAGGTTGCCAAGATCTTTGGTCTGAAAAGTGGAGTTTAACTGCTTCTTGATATGTTGTATTCCTGTAATATCGTCGCCAGTAATGAGGATATCGTCAACATAGACAAGTAGGATCACAGTTCCGGTTGATCGGTGTCGGGTGAAGAGAGAAAAGTCAGCTGAGCTCCGAATAAAGCCAATATCACAGACAACCTTGTTGAATTTTTCAAACCAAGCGCGCGGGGACTGTTTGAGAGCATAAATAGATTTCCGAAGATGACAGACCCGAGACTCCCCCGTGGTCTCAAACCCGGGAGGTTGGTGCATGTAAACAGTTTCCTGCAGATCTCCGTTTAGAAACGCGTTCTTAATATCCAGCTGATAAAGTGGCCAATGACGATGAACAGCCAGAGAGAGAAGAACGCGGACCGTGTTCAATTTGGCCACTAGAGAAAATGTTTCCTCATAGTCAAGACCATGTTGCTGAGTAAAACCCTGGGCCACGAGGCGGGCCTTTAGACGCTCAACGGTGCCATCCGCCGCATGTTTCATAACAAAGATCCACTTGCAGCTAACACAGGATTGACCCGCAGGAAGAGGAACCAGATCCCAAGTTCGGTTAGCCCAGAGAGCCCGCATTTCATCTTCCATGGCCGCCCGTCATCCGGGGTGGTGAAGAGCCTCTTGTACAGAATTAGGGGTGGAGATAGAGGATAAAGAGAGAGCACTCTGACGGAGTTCCGGAGAGAGGCGGTGAAGAGAGACAAAGTTGGTCATCGAGTGGGCAGTGGAAGCAATTGTCGGATCCGCAGGTTGCAAAACATCATTTGAGCGGGGCAGCTCTCGTAGGGTAGTAGACGAGTAAAGGACGTCGAGTATACACACGAATGACTGGTGGTGTAGGTGGTTTAGGTGGGATGGGTGGGGGAAGTATAGGTGGAATGGTGGAATTGACGGGGATAATAGGTCGCGGGAGAGGTGGCGGAAGAGGAAGGTCAATAGGTTGAGAGTAATATGGCTGATCTTCGAGGAAGGTGACATCAGCAGAAGTAATCACCTTGCGATCCGTGGGAGAAAAACAAACGTAGCCCTTCTGAGTTCGAGAATATCCCACAAACATATATTTAGTGGCACGGGGAGCAAGTTTGTCAGTAGACGAGCCAAGATGATGAACAAAACATACGCAACCAAACACTCGTGGGGTGAGGGAAAATGGAGGTTGGGAGGGAAAAAAGAGATTGAAGGGAACCGCAAAATTGAGGATAGATGAAGGCATGCGGTTATAAGAGTGCAAGCGGTTGAAACCGCAAAATTCCAATATTATTTGGGAACATTCATCTGAATCATAAGGGAGCGGGTGACCTCGAGCAGGTGTCGATTTTTTCGTTCAGCAACGCCATTTTGTTGGGGGGTATAGACACATGAGGTCTGATGGATGATCCCAAACTCCGCATAGAGGTGAGAGAAGGTATGATTAGTGTACTCACGGGCATTGTCGGTGCGAAGGGTTTTAATGGTTGTGGAGAACTGGTTGCGAGTTTCAATGAAAAGGTACGGAATACACCGGGCAATTCAGAGCGGTCACGAAGGAGATACAACCAGGTCACCCGAGAGTAGTCATCGACAAATGTGACAAAGTAACGGTATCCAAAAACACTTGTAATTTTGTAAGGGCTCCAAATATCGGAATGAACAAGATCAAAGGAGCAGGACGCCGAGAAGGATGTGGTGAGAACGTAGAGCGATGATGTTTCTCATAGATACAGGACTCACACGTGAACTCGTGGAAGGACACGCCTGGGAGAGATTTTTTGAGGATGTTTAGAGGAGCATGACCCAGACGACGATTTCAGTCAACGGAGCTAATGGATGACAACACGGTTGGGGGAGACGGGTTAAGGATATAGAGACCATTCGACAGATGCCCTTTTCCAATGATGGTTTGCGTCTTGCGATCCTGCATAACACACGAGTTAGAAGAAAAAATAACAGCACAATCGAGATCAGCAGTGAGTCGATCAATAGAGAGAAGGTTGAACGGACAGCCCGGAACATGAAGAGCAGAGCAAAGAGTAATGGAGGGAGTGAGGTTAATATCTGTCGCACCAGAGACGGGAAGTGTGTCCCCACTAGCAACAGTAATGAACTGGGGATGCACGTAGTTCAAATATTGTGGTGGTTTCCGTGATGTAATGTGGTGAGAGGTCCCGGAATCCAAAATCCAGGATGAGCTGTGAGCAAGGCAGGAGGTACCACCATCGGAAACAGACATCACAGAGCCCGGAGGACAGCTGATCATATTGCAAGGAAAAGTCCACAACGGTCACGGTGACAACGCACCAGCGGCAAGAAACGGCCACGACCAGCGCGGTAAGAACAGAGTCCGCAGCGGCTAGAAATAAGCAGGCTGCACGGTAAGGAGAAGACCGCAACAGAAGCAAACACCTGGCGAATAAGGAACCAGACCGGGCGGATAGGAACAGACCAGGCCGCAGCGAGAAGGAGCAGTCGCCACAAGAAGAGGCAAAGCGGGAGGTCGTAGCGAGAAGAGGATCAGTCCGCGCGGTCACACCAGCGATTAGGCAGATCGCGACCAAAATGCGGAAAGGGAAGTCCGCACGGTCAGGTGGACAGCCGCGGATAGAGAGAGAGAGAGGAGAACTCGCACCGGTAAGGAAAGGCCACAACGGGAAGCAAGATACTGCGAGCTAGGAACTCGGGCGGTCAGGAGACGAGACCGCGAGTAAAAAAACAACTCAAAGCAGTAAGAGGAAGTGCCCGCAGCGGATAGGAAGAGTGACCGCAGCGGGTAGACAGAAAGGAGGTCCGCGCGGGTAGAGCAAGCGACCAGACGAGGCCGCGAGAATAGGAGGCAGGATGCGGCTAGAGTCCAGAAACAACCACGCGAGCAGGCGAGAGGAGAGCCGCGACGGACAAGAGAAGAGCCCGCTGCGGTGAAGGAGAAGTCCGCGAGTAGAGAAGCTCGAGCGGACAGAAGAAGAGACTGCGCGGTCAAAAAGAGAGTCCGCAGCGGATAAGGAGAGGAGCTCGCAGCGGAAAAGAGGAGAGTCCGCGGCGGATAAGAGAGGTGGGCCCCACGGGTCAGAGCAGAAGATGGCTATAAGAAGCCTGAGGAGGGTGGAACCACGGAGAGGGAGAGGAGAAGCGGATGCAGAAAGTGCAGGCCGCAAAAGCCGTGCGGATAATGGAAGAGCGCGTGCAGAAGGGCAGTCCGCAGAAGGCAAGCGGACAAAACCGCAGACCGCAGAAGAGGAGCTTGCGGAGAAAGCCAGGCGGGTAGGCGGTAAAGCGGGAAACCGCAGAGCGGACAGGAAGGAGGGCGGTCTGGTCGGTTAGAAGAAGGTTAACCGCAGGCTGAGGACCGATGGCTCTGCTACCATGTAGAGAAAGCTCCAAACCTTGTATATACTTCTTGAATTGATAATTACAAGTATGAATACATTTATATAGGAGAAGAAGAAAGAGAGAAATCTCAATCCAAGATGTGGGACTAATACAAATAGAGAGAGAAGAGAGAAGAATGGGCCCCTAGATGGGCCATAAAGTAGGCTTTTCTAACACACACCATTCTTGATACCTCTACAAACACCTAGAGTTCTCTAGAATGTTTCACACACTTCTATAATATTCTGATTTTTTCACACTATTTTAGAATATTCTAGAAATATCTACACAATTCCATAATATTCTAGAGCAATTCAATAATATTCTAGAGCATTCTACAAGTGCAATAGAGTATAAAAGAATCAATATTTTTTAAACCACCATGCATATAAATTATATAATATATTTCTAATCTAAATAATTTTCTGAATAAAAAAACAGAGCACTTGTGCAAGCATTTCTCATAAATGTCAAGAATATGCTCGCTGCTGCAGGTGACTTGCACATAAGGCTCATAGTAGATCCTTCATATTCTCACCGGCTCATTGACAAGCTTGCTGATTTCAACAGGTTCTGGTTGGTGGATAGTGTGTCCTTTTCCGTTAGAGACTATCCAGGATTTGAAAATAAAGGAGAAGCCGACCAAAAATGTGATGGACCAGCCACCTTTTGCTTTAGAAAACTGCAAGACTTGCAAGTTTAGGGCACATGAATAGGCACAATGTATTTGAAAAATATGTGTTAAATGTTTTAGTAGTTTATTAAATGTGAGGAAAAACTTAATTCTCATGCTAAGATGATATCTAATATCTGGTTAATCACACATGTTCTACAAAAATGATCATGTGTGATTAACTATCTATTAGCTATCATCTTAGCATTAAAAATAAGTTTTTGTTCACGCTTAATAAAGTATTAAAACTTCAACACATATTTTTCAAACACATTGTGGCTATTAATGTGCCCTAAACTTGTAAGTCTTACAGTTTCCTAAAGAAAATGGTGCATCAGATTTCTTACTGACTCCTCTTTTATTTTCATATCCTGAATAGTCTATAACAGAAAATGACAAGCTATCCAACAACCAAAACCTGTTTAAATCAGCAAGCTTGCGCCCATGGGCCGATGAGAATATGGAGGATCTGTTATGAGCATTACGTGCACTTCATCTGCAATAGCCAGTATATTCTCGACATTTATAAGAAACGCTTGCATGAGTGCTCTGTTTTCCCTGTTCAAAAGATTATTTAAATTAGAAATATATTATGTAACTTATATGCGTAGTGGTTTTCTAACGCAGAATTTCAGTGGTGAAGAGCAGAGTAGAGAGGATAGAGAAGAGAAGAAAGTCGTGAAGAGCATAATGTTAGCCGAGAATAATATAGAAATAATGGAAGAAGAGTTGTGGTAATGCCTTTGGATCATAATCAAAATGCTAAGATGGTTGCTCAATTTATCTCCAATGAAGACCATTACTCAAATTCCATCACAGAAGATGAAGTTCATCCATCCACTAATCAAGAAAGTATCTGATGGCGCATCACGCTTTACACAGGCGTATTCCCGCAGGAGGCAGTGATCCGTTGTCCAGTCGAACGATCCGAGTCTGTGGTTGCGTCCGGATGGTCGATTCGAATCAATTTCATATTTTACTTTTTTATGTTTTGAGTTGTAATTAGCGCCCAATCGACCCAAACAGTATAAGTTGTTTGCTTCGAGTGTTTATGTGGGTTATGTGGTTATGCATCGGTTTTATTTTAGGGTTATATATAGGCAGCGGTTCAAGGGAGGGGATATTGATGGTTGTGCGCGGTTTCACAGCCCGTTGGTCTTAACCCGGAGCAATTCCGGGAATTTCTCCTCACTGGTGCGACGCCAGGACAACCCACCTCTTTCCTCCTCCTCCGTCGGACCACCGCCTTCCTACATTCCCGCTCCAAACCGCCTCCGCCAGAGCCAACCTCCCCACTCCAGTCAACCTCCTCCACCACCTGAAGCCACCCCTATCCTCCTCTTCCTCCACCTGCCCATCATGAAACTCCCTTTCTCCCCACTCTAAACCCCTCCACCACCTGAAGCCACCCCTATCCTTCTCTTCCTCCACCTTCCCACCGTGAAACTCCCTTTCTCCCCATTCTAGTTACCCATTTTTTCTACAACAATTCATGCCCTAACCCCATCTCCCACCCGTGAGCCTCTCCCCTTATCCCCAGTTACAAAATCAGCCGCCCCTGTCATTACCCGAGCCCCTCCACCAGCCCGGGATTTATTCCCACCCCATCCACGACGCTATAACCTTGGATGCCCGCCAACAACCGCCTTTGGCGTCGCCTTCACTTGTGAATTGTGGTATAAAATTCTGTTCTTTATTGTTGTTCATTTCGACACTCATATTGTAGTGGATTTCTGTTTTATTGTGTTATTCATTCATATATTGTACTACTTGCATGGTTTATTCCCTGCACGCTTAATAGTAATTGCGTCTTCATCGTTTGTGAAGTTGATATTTGTTCTCCTTTAATTATTTAGTTGAGACTGCACGTGCCTTTGTTGTTAATTTTATAATAATTAATGATTTGCTTTATTTTTTTAAGCGTGCCACTTTTGCACTAGCATTGCATCTTATCGCATTTAGGGCTGCATTTAGAACGTCCACTTCAAATCGGTCCCTCCACTGCATCAAATTGGTATCATAGCCCAATGTTTGGGTTATATTTATAAACATAGTCTATAAGTTCATTTCTGTCTAGTTATCGTCGTCGTTCGTCTCCTTTATTTGGGAATCCCAAGTCTACCTATATCCGACCTCATAGTGCCCTTTTAGAGAAACACTCATGTTATCATGATGATTATTATCGCTCCTCGCACACCACTCCTAAAGATCGTGTCGACCCCTCAACACACTTTCATCATGCTAGAGGCGATCACCACGACAAGAGGCCCTCACGTTATCATCATTACACCTGTCTACGACTTTATGATGATAAAATTGAGTATCTTTCAGGTCATTATCGCTACACATCTCCACTAGTTGAGTAATCTGAGTTTGGATGTGTGTGGTCATCATTGCACGTTCGTAGGGTTCACTCCCACCCACGATCACAATTTGATTTTGTTAGGAACTATCATCTAGATGACTCTCAGGAATCCTATAGAGGTCATTATCGTCAGGATCACAACACATGTCAAGAACATCTTAGTGTTCTGCAAATAGAGTTACCCGAAACCAAATTTTAGCATTTAGTTCTTGACCGTTTTGATCTGTTAGATGCTCACTTTGATCACACGTGATCTACCTTAGGACGAATCCATGAAAGAAAGTCTAAGGGTTTAGGTCAAGTCACTGGTGCGTTGTATAGTGCTCCCACCGAGATGGGAGACCCTACACCTGATTTTGATCCTTCTCATTTTGATGAGACTCAGTACCCATGTGATCTTGTATTGGAATCTGATCATGATCTTGTGATACAGGTGGAGAGTAATACTAGTATGACTAGTGAGCGTGGTCACGTGAGTGAGGACAAGCGACCCAGTAACGCTGTGATGGTCTATCCATCCACCGCAAATCACTTACACTTTGCATCCCCTTCGGCCAGAGATCCAATTCTTGACACTATACTGATTGACCTTCACTTGGGTATGGGCTCCTCCCGCCTTTCCCTTAGTATTATCTCGAGCCACACCGACCGAGAGCTTAGTGTCGATCTATTAATGGTTTCCCCACCCGTTTTTGGGAGCCCCCACCTCTTACGACGATACTTATATTGATGGATGCTTTGATGAGCCACCACTCCCTTATGATGGTCATGAGGACATCATTGACTTTGTTGTGGGTGATCTATTTGTTCCCATGGGCACTGCTGTTATTAGTGTTTTCTTCTTGGAGGACCATCATGACACTGACCTCCTCGGGATTAAGTCCCCGAAAAGCGCATTTGACGAGCTTCCCCTCCTACACTTTAATGATGAGTCATATCTCCGTACTAGTAATCATCACGCACGCGATGACTTTTGACTTACACCCCCTGGTGAGACACCTGACAGGCTTTATCATTTGAGAGGTACCCATCACACTCATGCGTCACACTATTTTGTCACCATCTGCGGTGTTCCTTCAGGTGATGACATTATTCACGCCGAATATTTTTATCAACCACCTGGTAGACCTCCTGATGATTTGTATCGTTTAAGAGATATTTGGCATATCCTGATTTCACAACTCATTGTCGGTGTCTCAGTTAAGCAGTTGGGTGGTTTCTGCACGCTAAATGAGTTTTTCTACACCCCGCTCAAAGAGCGTCCAGATAAACCACCCCTCCTTAAGGGCCTTCACTACTACATAACGTATGTATTTTGTCAGTTTGTCGTGTCGGTCACCAATCATTTGCATATGTTGTATAACTTGTATGATTGTTCTTTTATAATGCCCGACTCTCCTATGTTGCATGATTTGAGTCCATCATATGGTTTGCATTATTCGCAGAAGTCGGCAGAGTCTTTCATACAGCATGTCCATGCACTCCATGAGTCGGTCCGTAAAAGAATTGCAGCTAATAATGATTATTATGAGGATCGAGCAGACCAGCACAAGAAGGAACAAATCTATGAGGCGGGAGAACAATTATTGATTTACATTCGATCTAAGAGGTCCCGCAAGGACCAGCAAAGAAATTAAACGCTCGCAAAATGAGCCCATATACAGTCGTACGACGGATTGGTACGAACGCATATGAGATAGACATCCCTCAACCTCATGGTATGAACATCAACTTAGTATTCAACGTAGAGTATCTGACTCCTTCCTACAAGGAGCGCGTGTATGTGGACCCTTCTTCCACACCTCTACCTGAGCCTTCATCTCTCATAGCCCCTCTGCATGAGCCTTCAGTCCTTCACCTCCTATTGCCTTCACTAGCCGTTCCCTCTTGCCACCCGCGGAGACGCGCCTTAGGGATCACATCGACGGTTCCACTGACATAGCAGCCAGACGAAGATACATTATTACCAGACAAAGATACATTACAGTCAGAGCCATCTACCTCTACAGACGACTTACTTCAGATCATCGGTCACGATTTCTACACCGCGGGCGGGTGAGATATTGTGTGCTATCTTGTCCGTTGGAGCGGTCGACCTCTTCATGACGTTACTTGGATTTCTTCAGAGGAGCTCGAAGACTCGCCCCACGACTACACAACGAGTACGGCCATCTTCACTCACCAGAGTTGAGTGCTTTCAAGTCGGGGGGGGGGGGATTGATGACGCGTCACGCCTGACACAGGTGTATTTCCGCAGGAGGCGGTCATTCGTTGCCTAGTCGGATGATCTGAGTCTATGGTTGCGTCTGGATGGTCGATTCGAATCGATTTCATATTTTACTTTTTTGTTTTGAGTTGTAATTAGCGCCCGATCGGCCCAAACAGTATGAGCCGTCCGATTCAGGTGTTTATGTGGTTATGCAGCGGTTTTATTTTAGGGTTATATATATAGGCAACGGTTCAAGGGAGGGGATATTGATGGTTGTGTGCGGTTTCACAACCCGTCGGTCTTGCCCCAGAGTGATTCTGGGAATTTCTCCTCACTGGTGTGACGCCAGGACAACCCGCCTCTTTCCTCCTCCTCCACCGGACCACCGAGGACCACCACCTCCCTGTGTTCCCGCTCCCGTCCGTTCTCATCCGGACCGTAACTCCCGCTAGCCCTCTACCCGATGGCCTCCATCTAACCCCAAACCACCTCTGCCAGAGCCAACCTCCCCTTTCCAGTCAACCCCCTCCACCGCTTGAAGACACCCATATCCTCCTCTTCCTCCACCTGCCCACCGTGAAACTCCCTTTATCTCCACTCCAGCTACCCGTTTTCTCTACAACAATTCATGCCCTAATCCCATGTCCCACCTGTGACCCTCTCCCCTTATCCCCAGTTACAAAATCAACCGCCCCTATCATTATCCGAGCCCCTCCACCAGCCCGGGATTCATTCCCACTCCATCCACGACGCCACAACCTTGGATTCCCGCCAACAACCGCCTTTGCCGCCGCCTACACGTGCGAATTGTCGTATAAAGTTCTGCTCTTTACTGTTGTTTATTTCGGCACTCATACTGTAGTAGATTTCTATTTTATTGTGTTATAAGTTCATCTATTGCACTACTTGCGCGGTTTATTCTGTGCACGCTAATAGTAATTGTGTTTCCATCATTTGTGAAGTTGATATTTGGTCTCCTTTAATTATTTAGTTGAAACTACACGTGTCTCTGTTGTTAATTTTATAATAATTAATTTTTTGCTGTATTTTTTTTTTGAAGCGGACCACTTTTGCACTAGCATTACATCTTATCGCATTTAGGGCTACATTTAGAGCGTCCACCTCGAATTAGTCCCTCCACTGCATCAGGAACTCCAGTGAACCCTCAAGTAATAATTCAGATACATCTCTTGATTCATCATCTCCACGCATTACTAAGAGATATCCATCAAGATTGCAATCTTGCTCTATTTGTTTTAGAAACAATAATAGTTATAAAGATGTAGTAAAAAACCATCAATGGATAGAAGCCATGAATGGTGAAATAAACATGATTAATAAAAACAGTACCTAGGAATTAGAAGAGAAGCCAAAAAAGAAGGAAGCCATTGGCTTAAAGTGATTATTTAAAATAAATATAATGAAGATGATTTTATACTAAAACATAAAGTCAGATTAGTAGCAAAGGGGTATGCACAAAAGCCTGATATTGATTACTTTGACGCATTTGCACTTGTAACCATTTGACTCCTTTTGGCATTAGTGTCGAATTTAATGTCTCAATGTACCCGATGGATGTAAAATCAACATTCTTAAATGAAAATATAGAATAAAATTTTTATGTAATTCAATCAGATGGATATGAAATTTATGAGCTTAAATCCAAAATTTGCAAGTTAAAAAAGAGATTGTATGGACTAAAGCAAGCCCTAAAGGCATGTAATTGCAAAATTGACTCTAGCATGTTAAACTTTGGATTTTCCAAAGCCGACAATGAACCAGCTCTTTATATTAATAAGAATGAGAAAACACATTCTATTTTATATATATAGAGAGAGAGAGATGACTTGCTCATAACTTGTTAAGACTAACATGACATTAATTAAATCAATTCCAAAATGAGAAAGGAAATTGAAATGACTGACTTAGGACAAGTCAAATGTTTCCTTTCAATGCATATGCAAAGAAGCCCCACAAGCTTTCTAATTAACCAAACCAAATACATTGACGATTTGTTATATCAATTTTCGTATGCAAATGCAAAACCAGTTTCAACACATGTACAGATGTACTAGTTGGAGATAAGTAGAAGAAAGAAAACGGAGAAGGGAAAGTCGATGAGAAGAATATAGAAGCTCACAAATACAAGGCCCGACACAGAGTTTGTCGTTAGCCTCGTATCAAGGTATATGAAACTCTCCTAGTATAGAACTTCTTGCTGCAGCCAAACGAATATTACTTTACATCAAAGGCACCAAAGAATATGACATAAAATTCAGCAAAAAAACATCACGGTAAAGAGCATAATGTTAGTAGAGAAGAGCAGAATGTCAGTCGAGAAGAATGGAGAAGTAGCAGAGTATAGAAGAAAGGGGATAGAAAAGAGCAGAAAGTTAGCCGCGAAGAGCATAATGTTAGCCGAGAAGAGTAGAGAAATAACATGAAAGATAAAAAAGTAGACGGAGATGAGTCGAAGATAAGCAAAGAAGAGCATGCAGACAGCAGAAATAAGCAGAAAACTGAGAAGAAAGGTGAAGAGGAAAAGAGTACAGAAGAGGTTAACTCATTAACTTATTGGGCTATTCCAACAACGATTGGGGGGGGGGGGTTGGACAGATGATCGAAGAAGTGCATTTGGTTGTATCTACTTCTTAGGTAACAACAGTAGTTCTGTCCTCCACGGAGGCGGAATATGTCGCCCTAAGTGAACCATCAAGGGAGGGAGTTTGGCTTAAGAGGATCCGGCAAGAAATCATCATTGAAACTGTGAAGATCAATGTTGATAATAGATCAACAATTTCTCTAGCCCACAATCCAATGTTCCACAACAAAACAAACAACCTAGAACTTAAATGGCATTTCACCAAAGATCTAGTAAGCAAGAAGCAAATCACCGTCAAAAATTGCAACACAAAGAGGCAAATAGCAGATGCTCTAACAAAAGCTCTCATCATTGATCAATGTGAAGAGTTAAGGAGAAAGATGAGATAATTAAAATTGCTTCGCGCATCGGCTCAAATGCATATCAGATACGGGAAACGCCCGAAAACGCGTAGAAACATGTTTCCGAAACGTAGTAAACGCAATATTTAAATTAAATACTAAAATTCAATTGGGAAACACATATCCAGCTTGCGGGATACGCGTTTCCCTCTTTTCTCGTTCACGCGTCACGTGCGGCTTTCACGTCTTGGGACTCATGCCTGATATAATTTGGGTTTACAACTCACGCGCACGACCCCCACAGCTCTCCTCGCTTTGTGTCGTTCTCCTCCGACCCCCGCAGCCGAATCTCTACGTCGAAAGCCCGTCACAGCTCTCCTCGGTCTGTGTTGTTCTCCCCTGCAGCCGAAACTTTGCATTATAAGCCCTTCGACAGGTGAGTGTGGCTCTTAAACCCTTTTCTCTACTCTTCCTCTGCAAGAGTTATCATCTCTCTATTACGGATCGATTTCTAATCATTCGTCATTTATCATATTATAAGTTGTATTCGAGCTTGAAGTCTTATTATATTAGTATTTTTATGTATTTTAATATTTTATGCGTCCTCTTGTAATTACGGGTTTGTCACCCGGGGATTTTATAAATAGACACTTATGGTTTTGTATCAAGTATCAATGAATGAAGTTCTATTTTCCTAAACCCTAGAGATTATGAAAGCTCTCTCTACTTGAGCAAGCCCCGCATAGGCAGTCGTGGTCATAGTTCCGTAGTATCCTCCACCATCATCTCCGCCTCCGACCACTACTCCGACTACCGCTCCAAGTAAACCCATAACATCTTGGTATCAGAGCTAGGTTTCGATCCTAGGACCTGTGGGTTATGGGCCCACCATACTTCCGCTGAGTCAAATTATGTCCATGCTTGATTATCTGGAATCTTGATCTCCCTCCATAAGAGTGTCATGTAGTGTATCACGTCTATGATGTCTTTAGCGAGGAGTGGCGTTGTTGTCGGAACAACGGGCAACGAACGGACAGTGTCCAGTGAGGTTGCCGAAGTGGTAGTGAGCAGGATCAACAAGGAAGCCGGAGGAATGACGGTTTGCAGCAAGAACGGGTCCATCAGAGTCAGGGGAACAGGCACCAGCGGAGCAAGGGCTAGTAGAGGAGGCGGCGAGATTGCCGGGGGACCCGAAAAAGCAGGGGTCGGTAAAGAAGGAGCCGATAAGGGAAACTGTGGCACGTTGTCGGCTGCCGAAGAAGGTGACTGCACAAGGAAAGGCGGCAGTGACACGGGCTGTGGCGGAAATTCGGCTGTCGGATTCTTAATTTTTTGGAGGATTGTCGGCAACTCGGCGTCCTAAAGCCGCGCGTCCATGGAGGCCATGAAATCCCGTAACTTCTTGGTGTTAGAAGACCCGGATGGAGAAGAGTCATGAAAAACAAAGAGAGAAAAGAACGGAAAAAAAGAGAGGTAAAGCAAGAGAGCACGGAAGAATCATGCACATACCATGTACATTGGTGGTCCTGTTGGTGTGAAGTTAATAAAAAAAGATATGCTAACTTTCCAAGCTAGGACAGTAGCAAAGATTACTTGGATGCTCTAAACAAAGAGCAACACATTTCATTTATGGGCATAAGTTTGTGGAGGTGAAGTTAATTTAAACAAAAATTAAAAATCAACCAATTTTTTCGAGAAGATTTAAGTTCTGTTTGGTTGAGTTGTTGCTGATGGAAAGCTGGTGATAAAAAACTGCTGATAGAAAAAATGTTGATTCTGAAAAACAGAGTTTTGTTAAAAAATTGTTTTGGTAAAATAGAGTTTCCAAAATGAAGTTTTGAAAAAGTTGTTTAAAAACAAAACGGAGTTTTGGGCGGACCAAGAGATGGAAATCTTCGAACGGAAGAGAGATAGGGTTTCCGTACCTGCGGGGGCTGCAATGGTCGTCGAGAGGCGAGATGCGAGGTGTCGTAGGCGAGATGCGAGGTGTCGTAGGCGAGATCGGCACGCCGGCACCGTCGATGTCACGGTCGGAGCGAACGGGGGAAGGTGTCGCGGTAGTGAGAGCGGAAGGTTTTCGCTGCGTCGGGGGAGGGAGATCGGGAAGTATGCGAGTTGCGGCTGGACTGGAGGAAAAAGCTGCGGTGGGGATATAGGTCTAAATCATGTAAACAAATAAACACAATTTTTGCTAAAATCCGTTCCAATCGCCGCTTATATGAAAAATTCCGTTTTGGCTTAGCCGCACCGCACGTCATAAGTCCAACCAAACGCCACCTTAGCCATCCATTAATAATATTGCCGAGTGAAAGCCATCTCCTGATGGCTATGATGAGGATCTGTGTGAGAGGAGATCTGAGACGGCTACTAATGGTCTCGTTTGGCTGCGCCGTTGGGGCTCCGACACAATTGCAGCGAACCCCACCGGAATGCGCATCCCCGTTTGTTTTTCCGCCGTTCCCAGCCACCGCCTTTCGCTGCTGCCGCCCCTACCTCCAGTCCACGACGCCGGTACAGGAGGGAACTCACTTGGAGCACCGCCACTCAGCCAAATAAACCCAAAGTAAATAACGCATATGTTCATTATATGATTATGCGGTAAAGTTTCGTTTACAGGATCCATGCTTTGACTAACTAAAATATCCTGCTTTCTTTCTTATCATGTTATATAATTTCACTATTTTTTTTTCCTGAAAATGCTGAAAACGTGTTGAACTGTTCCATCCAGCTGCTTTTCAACCGAGACTCCTTCGCCAAGACCAAACCAGCGGCAAATGAATTCGTGATTGCAGGATGGGCGCCGAAAGTCAACGCTTGACTTTAATGAGAAGGTCAAAGTCGCATGGTCCTTCCTCTGTGCCCAAACTTTGATTTGGATTCTAGATTCTAAATTCTAAAGTGTATTATGGTGTCTCTCCCCTTGATTTTGCTTTATTACTATTTGCAATGATTGTCATATCTAGTATATGTTAAGTCTGCCAAGTATATGGATGGATCTTTTTAGGCTCTGTTTGGGGGACTTATTTTGACCGGTCAAGCGGTTATGACCGCATGATCCGGATCTTAATTATGATCTTGTTCATGCGGTTATAACCGTTTGACCGGTGAAAATATAATCAAATATAGTTGATTAAATATAATTGTTAAAACAAAGTTGTAAGCTTGAATACAAGATTTCATTCTTGTTAAAGGCTCCGTTTGGGGGGGATTTATTTTCACCGGTCGAGCGGTTACGAGCGCAAGAACCAAACCTTAATTCCCCAAACGGAGCCAAAATCAATCCTACGAGTCTTTCAATAAATTCCTTTTTTTTGACTCCAACGTTCTTCAACTTAAGGCGCCGTATGACCTCGACTATGAGTATATCCTAATGCCTGATATTAAAAGTTGAGACATTATTCTCGCTAGCATAAAATACACGTATATTTTTGTGGCCATAACTTTTGGTGAAAACACTTGGCTATAGTTCATTTGAGATGTCTTTTCTATGAACCAAACACATTGTCCTTTCACAACAAATATGCACCATGTTCTTCTTGAGAGATCCAAACTTAAGCCCTTGATTTGGCATTTTCTGCATGAGAAGATTCAAGAAGCTGGGAACGTCATCACAACACGCTTATATTCAAACAAATCAAGCGGTTGAGATGTTTATCAAAGTTTTATTTCACAATGTAGCGGTTTGAACCTCATTTTTTGGTGTGGTGTGATTTTGTTCGGTCAAAAATCAACCCTCTATGATGTTAAAATAATAGTAGCATGCACAAAAAAATAAAACCTCACACAATATAAGGAAAGTACAATATTTTCACATTGTTTGGGCCCATGACATCATGTTCTATCTTGAGGATAGCACGAGCTGGATATCATTCAGTTGACGAGGGCACTGCACTAGTGAAAATCGATGATGGTCGAAGCGAGGAAATCTCTTCACGCACCCGAAAGTTTAGAAAAACTTCCCTTCAAAATCAAATGACAGAGCTATGTATGAGGAAGGCACGGGCTTGATGAGTATGAACTTAGGGGGTCTCAATGTGTTCATCCTAGTACCCTTGAGGTCATATTTTGTAGACAAATTCAGGGGGTATGTATGCAAGAATACCTCATCCCTGCGAAATACTTGCCACTGTGCCACATGACTTAAGGAGCAATCTTGCCCACATGACTAGGAGGTGCTACTCGCCTATAGAGAATGTCACAAGAACCGCCTTCTGATGGGCTTTGGATGCTCGCACATACTGGCAAGTTATGATAGGTACTCGCCCTCTTGTGAGTTGCAATGGGTACTCGCCCCTTGACAAATTCTCGCCACTGTTCTCTTCCTTGAGGATGTCAAGCACTCTCCTGAAGAGCTCCATGAATAGCTGTCAGACCGCCGAGCTGAATGGCCTGCGAATAGGCATCTCCTTAGGTATTTCCAATCTCGATAAATTACAGGTTAGACAACCGCATTCATGACCACCACCAGTGTTAAACGAAGGAAATTTTGTTGGTGCGTATAACACACTGTTCTCACCATGTGACTATAAATACTTTTTCCAATTGGCCCCCACCTCCTAACTTTAGCTTCGAATTTTTTTTCAAAAAAAAAATCCACCTTCTAGTAAATCCTCGGCGGAGAAGTTCCGAACTAGGGCATAACTTCGGAATCCTTGCGAAAATGTGGTAAAAGCTGCAATTTACTCCACAAAGAAATGTCGCAACTTCTCTGCCTTTTTTGCACAAGGGTTATTCAAGCTGAGGAAGACTTCCTTAACGTTGTGTATGGCTGAATGGCGGGCTCAAAAAGATACACCTTCTGTGATTATTGGACGTCTTTTCATTTGCCCGCTATTTTGTTATAGTATGCCTTCAACATATGCTTGAATATCTTCATGATTACCAGTTGAAGTTAGATATTCTTATAGGTTAAGGTTTTCTTCTACGTTTCATTACACCAATTCAAGTATAAGAACAAAAGAAAATACACCAGCAAGAAAATAAAACTCATTGTTGGAACCAATAAAATCGGTCCCTGTTGTTCGGACTTGAGGGCGATTAAAGCTTATTGATATAGCGGTCACCCCACAGGAGTCCCTGCGAGAAGAAGGCGACGAATCAAAAGAACAGCTCCAAACTGCCAATAAACAAGACTCGCGTGCTGCAGCGAGGTGTTAGAAACCTCGAATTGTGATGTTGTCGTAGTCCGGCTCCCTGCGCTAGCTCCTCACCCGCATACCGGCTACGTGCCCCCTCGAGTGAGTTCATGACCTCGAGTTGTGGTGAGGCGGTAATCCTGGTCCCTGCGCGAGCTCCTCTCCCGCATACCGGCTACCTGCCTCCTCGAGTGAGTTCAAGACCTCGAGTTGTGGTGCTGTCGTAGTCCGGGTCCCTGCGTGAGCTCCTCTCCCGCTTACCGTCTACTTGCCCCCTCGAGTTGTGGTATTGTCGTAGTCCGGGTCCCTACACGAGCTCCTCTCCCGCATACTGGCTACTTGCCCCCTCGAGTGAGTTTCAAACCTCGAGTTGTGGTGTTGTCGTAGTCCGGATCCCCCCGCGAGTGTTAGTCTCCTGCATGCCGGTTGCTTGCCTCCTCGAGTGAGTTAGAATCCTCGAGCTGTGATGTTGTCATAGTCTGGGTCTCTGCGCGAGCTCCTCTCCCACATACCGGCTACTTGCCCCCTCGAGTGAGTCGAAGTCCCTGACATTTATTGGTTCCACCCCCAGTTGAGCTTGCTCATTTAGCAAAAGGCGGAGGGTGTCTACCTTTCTCCACTTCCAGTTGAGCCCGCTCGTTTAGCAAAAGGCTTGCAGGGTGTCGACCTTTCTCCACCTTCAGTCAAACTCGGCTCATGGGAGGTGTCAACCCTTCTTCTTCTCCACCTCTAGTCAAACTCGGCTTCTGCGAGGTGTCGACCTTTCTTCTTCCACCCCCAACTGAACCCGCTCATTTAACGAAGGGACTGGGAGGTGTCGACCTTTCTCCACCTCTAGTCGATCTCAACTCCTGGGAGGTGTCAACCTTTCTTCTTCTACCCCCAGTTGAGCTCACTCGTTTAGTTGAGCTCACTTGTTTAGCGAAGGGTCCGAGAGGTGTCGACCTTTCTTCTTCTTCACCTCCAGTCGAGCTTGGCTCCCGAAAGGTGTTGACCTTTCTTCTTCCACTCCCAATTGGGCTCGCTCAGGCCTGGAGGGTGTCTACTTTTCTCCACCTCCAGTTGAGCTCGCTCGTTTAGCGAAAGGTCTGGAAGGTGTCGACCTTTTTACACCTCCAATTGAGCTCGGTTTCTGCGAGGTGTCGACCTTTTTTCCACCTCCAGTAAAGCTCGCTCGTTTTAGCGAATGGTCTGGGAGCTGTCGACTCTTCTCTAGCTCCTCTAGTTGAGTTGTGTTCCTAGGAGGGAGTTTGAGTGACATATTTACTAGTGGTCATCTCTTCGGACTACCCGTTCAGCATTGTTTTTCCGAGCTTGCGAACGAGCCCGAAAAAAGTGGGGATTGTGTATAATCCGTAATGAAAAAAAGCAGGGATTGTGTCTGAACCATCTTCGTCTTATTCCTTCTCTGGGGAGAATGGAAATTTTTTGAGAGTGTTATGTTCGCAAGAGCTTAAATGAGGAGGTGGGGCCTAGGCAAAATAAGTATTTATAATCACCAAAAAAATTCCGTCAAACATACCCTAAGCCACCTACTAGTAACAGTAGATTTCGGCTCCGTTTGGCAAGGCCGATCCACGCCAGTCGTGCGGACAACACTGCCCAGCCGAGGTAACTTTGGCAAAGCCACAACCAGGGGGAGGGGGGGATCCACCTGCCGTGTTAAAACCGTATGGTCGAAAGATGTGCCACCCGACCACCACACCAAAGTAGGCATTAATCAGTACAATAACAACACTCAAGTCTTTATTGCACAATAGTGGGGTCCGCTATATGAATCCTTTGACATCATTATGCCCAATCTTTTGTCATAATCTCACTAATGTCTAAGTAATCATGTCTTTCATTATAGTTTTGATGGGTTCCCCCTAATTTATAGATAATTATGGTAACTTCCGCACATCGGATCGTAACTCCCGCACACCGGATCGTAACTCCCGCACACCGGATCGCAACTCTCGCGCACCGGATCGCGTAACCACCGCGCAGCAAATCGCAACCGCCGCCGCCGTTACGGGCGGTCGGCGGCCGGCCACCCATGCCCGGCCGCCACCCCCCTTGCGGCCGGCGGCCGCGGCCGGCCTCCCATGGATGGCCGCCTCCCTTTGCGGCCGGCGGCCTTGGCTGGCCGCGGCCGGCCGCCCGAGGCCGGCCGCCCAAGGCCGGTCGCGGTCGGCCGGCCGAGGCAGGCCGCCCCCTTGCGGACGGCGGCCCCGGCCGGCAGCCGCGGCCGGCCGCCCGAGGCCGGCGGTCCCGGCCGACTGCCCCCTTGCGGACGGCGGCCCCGGCCGGCCCCCTCCGTGCGGCCGGCGGTCGCGGCCGGCCGCCCGAGGCCGGCGGTCGCGGCCGACCGCCCGAGGCCGGCCGGCCGCCCCCTTGCGGACGGCGGCCCCGACCGGCCCCCTCCGTGCGGCCGGCGGTCGCGGCCGGCGGCCCGTGGCCGGCCGCCCCCCTTGCAGCTGGCGGCCCCGGCCGGCCCCCTCCGTGCGGCCGGCGGCCGGCGGCCACGGCTGGCCGCCCCCCTCCGGTGGGGCGGTCTTGGCCGACCGCCCAGGACCCTCCGCCCGCGGCCGGCCGCCCGCTCCCTCGGGCGGCCGCCGACTGGCGCGGCTCGTCCGACCACCATCGTGGCCCGGCCTTCTCTCCACCGTCCGATCGCCGCAGGCCATTACGGCTCTCCGATCACCACGAGCGATCACGGCCCTCCGATCTGCTATTAACCACCGTAACCATCGTAACCACCTCGGAAAACCTATATAAGCACCCCTGATAGTTTATTTTAGGGGACCCAGCTTCATTCTCTCTTTCTCTTTCTCTCTCTTCATTCCTACCACTCCCTAGAGCTTCTCTCTCTACTCTCCTCTTCCGTTCCTCTTTCACTCACTAACTTGGCAGGTTCTCCTCTAAGCGCCGCCCAAAGAAGAAAGGGAACAAAGTGCCAGTGAAGGCAACCCTCCACAACCTGAGGGATAAAGCGCAGGCATCCAGCGGAGCGCAAGCCTGAAGAGCAAGCACTCAAGAAGACGCATGTCAAAGTGTACGAACTCCTAAGCGGTGGTCTGTCACCCAAGGAGAGCTCTCTCACCCCCCCCCAATATTTGTAACGAGTCGCAGCCTGTCGCCCTCGCTTTCTCTCTACAAGAGCACTGTAACAGAGACAAATAATGGATCTTGGCTGGCACAGACCCGACCACGTGGTTTTTTCCCCTTTCCGGGGTTTTTCACGCTAAAGTTGTGTGTGTGCAATCTCTCTTTTTCTACTTTGACTGTGTGCGTACTTGATCGCCCGGGGCTAAGACGGACCGATCTGAAACCGGTCTACCGTGAACATTAAGCGAACCGCAACAAGTTTCATTCCAAGTCTTTATTGATCTATCCCTCCCTGATTTAACATGTCTAGTGATTAGACCATCACAACGTCTAACAGATGTCTCTAATGATCTCATTTGTACGTGTCCAAATCATCTCAGTCAAACTTCTCTCATCTTCTCATCTATGCCTTAATTAGTAATTATTAAATTACCAAATCATATTCAAATCAACCACTTCTAAAAAAAATAAAAAATCCCATTTTCCACGGCCTCCGCCCGCGTTTAAAATGACCAGCCCTCATTCGTCACTCTTTGCCATTTTCTCTCTTGTTTTCTTACCAGAACGCCATCTCCTCCCCTCCCTCCCAACGCGGTTCCTTGCTTTTCCTCTTCGTGCCTGATTAAGAAGGGAGGGTTGCGGCTTCTACCGCCTTCAACGCTAAGGTCAGCCCCTCCTCTCCTCTCCCAATCTATCGTCTTCTGTGCTCACTAGCAATCATTCGTCGGATCTGACCGTTTTCGTGTTTCTCAAAGTTTCTATACTGATCTAGCATCAATTGATGTGTGAAATAGATCAGAAGTCTTGTGTGACGTTGCGATTTGCTAAATCAGCTATTTAAGATGCAAATATCTCCGATCAGTAAAACAGAAGGCTCGATGCGTGGTTTATGAAGAAATTTCGTGAGCCGATTGCATACAAGGTATAGGGATTCGTTGCGGTTTATTTGAGAAGATCTTAGGTTTTTTGCAGGGATCTAGATCCGTAGTCTTTTGTACAGATTTTTGTTAAACTCCCGGTTGATCTGTGGTTTTCGATGTTTGATGCTCATTCGAGAGTTGTAGCAGGAACTGACGACTTCGATTAATCCAAGAGCATCGAATACCGTTTGCATGAATGCTGAGATCTTAGGAATGTCTTTTGATGGATAAGCAGTGGATATGTTGGGACTTCACCTCTCAGTTTGACCGCTCATCCTGATCTTTTAAGCTGAATTGAGGAAGTGCTTTGTTTGTTAGAGCTGGTCACCTGGATTCCTTTTGGCGTGTCCCTTCTTTTGACCTGTCAAAATGTTTTAAAACTATAATGTCTAGATGGCCAGATCTAGATTGTTAGGGTTCCTTCCAAAAAAATGAATCTTTTATCTTTTAACTATTCTAAAAAGTATGAATAAAAGTATAAGTTCTGTTTGTAGTACTTGTAACTTTCAAATGATAGATTTCCAAACTTCTTGGGTTCTTGGCTATTCTAGCTATTCTCCATGATGTTGAGAACTCACAGTTTAAAGTTAAATTGTTGTCTGCAGCATTTTGAGCTTGATAACAGCTGAAATTGTGATCTTACAGTGTTCTGTTTGGAATATCCAAATGAAGTTTCAATTGCTATTCTAGCCCTCCACCATTGCCGAGCAGATGAGTTGGATGGCGGGGGTGCTCTAGAAGCACGGGTTCATGCTTCGCGAGCCCCAAAAGGAGAGGGACTTGCCCGAGAATGAAAAGTGGAGCTTTCTTTGTGATAGAATTTTTTTTAAAGAAGCAGAGATTTAGAAGATACAATTGAGCTTATAATCTCACAGTATTGGATCAAATCATTGAATCATTTCTTTCTCTTGGAATCTCTTTAATTTTTCTTTCTATTTCGTCAGCTCGAAGAGTTCCCATTAGTATCTTTTTTTTATTTTTCGGAAGGAAGGGTTTAAAAGTAGAGCTTTCTTCTTGGTAGAATTTAATTTGAAAAGAAACCATTTTAAGCAATCCTTTTAACTTTCTTCTGTTGTGGTGAACATAATTTCCCTTGATTGAGTCAACTGAGGGTGAATATAAATATACAAGTTTTATTTTTCTGCTGTAGTTGACTTCTTATACATTGAGATAAACAGATTGTGACAAAATTCCAATCTATGCTCATATGCTTGATGCTTTATTTATCATATTCATCATTCTTTAGACTGTATTGAGGGTTATAATGAATTTTGCATGTGATGATAAGGTCATAGATGAAGTACTCTATGGTGAAGTTTCTAGTTAGGATTTTTTGTCAACTTCACCCTTTCTATTATTGTTGTATCAGGCACTTTTTTTACCGCCACGTATAATTCTTTTCAACCTTTTTAAGGAATGAATATAATGGAACCTCTTGATACTCCCATTATGGATGGCTTTGCAATTCTTCAGATATTGAGCCTTTAGCATCCTTTATCGGATTTTTTTTTCATTATAGCACTTTTCTAGATTTAGACTCAAATTTTATCCCTTTGTTGCATTATGTTATGGGCCGGGTCGGGACTCTGGGTCTTTTCCCTGCTCCACTTGCCTACCTACTAACAGTATTGCAGTTCATACACCCCAACCTGTCTCAGCTCTCATTTTCATGCGGCGGGTTGTTGAGGCAGGGGCTCGATCTCCAAATCTCCTTGATGTAAAGTCTTAAACATGTCTCTCATTACCAACTGTCTCATCAAGAAGGTCTTGGGATCGAGCCCGGGCCTCAACAACCCGCCGCACAAAAATGAGCGCGGAGACGGGTTGAAGTGTATGGACTGTTGTCTTGTTAACGGGCAAGCTAGTGGAGCGGGAGCGGGGAAAAGCCCAGAGTCCCGGCCCGGCTCATATAACACATTAATTAATGGTTTTACGGTGCTCAACTTTTTTGCTGGTTTTATCTTGGTAGAATTATATGTATTTGTTCTTAAGTATCTGTATCTGAGCTATGATTTTCCTTCTAAAGCCTCTTAAGCTGCAAGTTGTTATCCTTCTGAAATCTCACCCGTCTTAAAATGAATATATGTTGAGAGTTATGAAAGTTTCTTTTGTGATCCAGTGATCAATAGGTAGCCATGATTGACATTATACTTTTCTCTTTTATTTTATTTGTTAGATGGTGAGTTCCATTTCAAACTAGGATGTACATATGACCTCTCAAGTTTGTTCATCTAATACCATGACTGTTTATACTTAATCCATACTGCTCCAAAATAAATACTACCCACAGCTACGGAAAGTGTCTATACGAATGGTGATGAATGTGTTTGTTTATTAAAAGGGCAGCCCGATGCACAATGTATCCCCGCACAGCGAGGGTCCCATGAATGTGTTTGTTTATTGTTTTTAAAAAAATTATATATTGTTGATTTTTGTGTGAAGTGAGGTGGGTGATTTCTGGTTGTTCGAAATTGCCGTTTGGTGTTCTAGGCGGATCTGATGCGTAATCCGGTGTTTGGTGTTCTGTGTTTGTTCCCTATAAATGACTCTCCTCTTCTTTGGATATAGAGAAAAAGGGGTTAAGGTGTGCTTTGATGTTTCCAGCGGTCTGATTCTTTGTAACCGCGAGTTGGTTGCGGACTGCTTGGTGGTCTTCAGGCGGATTGTTTTGTAGTCGTCGAGTTCGGGTGGAGTATGTTATTGAGTTCCAGCGGACTGAGTAAGTAGTTGCTGACGAGTTGCAGGAGGTTCTGTTCGGTGGCTTGGTGGACCTGTTTCTAGTGGGTACGGGCATCGGTCGACTGTCATTGAGTTTGTTGGCGGTCTGGAAGTTTTCTGGTGTGGCGACCTTGTGTTGTTAGGCGCAGGCGAGCTGAGCAGTGGTGCAGAGTGGTGTGCCTTGAGGTCGCTGGCCTAGTTGCTGAGATCGCTGGCGGACTGGTTCCTTGTCGCTGACGAGTTCTTCATCAAGATCGCTGACAGGCTGGTTTATCGCTGCAGAGGTTGTTGGCGGTTTGTGCCTGACTGCTGCCGAGCTGAAGTCTGTGTCTGGATTTTTGTTTGATTCTGTTAATGTCCAATACCTCGCAAGGTTGTATTGCGTTGGTTGTCTTGTAGCTTGTCTTTGTTGTAATTGCAGCCCGGCTGTTGTTTGTGTATTGTTATTGATCGAAGTTATCTTTCAACGAAATTTCTAACATGGTATCAGAGGGAGGTTCGTGTTAGCTGCGCTCGGTGTTTCGTTGTTAGATCTTTCTTCTTTCCTGAGATGGACAAAGGTCTTGGAATGGAGCTGCTCGCCCAAGTCAACTACAAGAAGTGGAGGTTGTGTATGGAGAGCTACCTGCTAGGGGAAGACTTGTGGGAGGTTGTTGGAGGTGATAGCAGGAGCAGGTTGTCGCAGCAGGTGACAATGCTCTGCTTGTTAGAGCTTGGAGGAAAACGAATGTCAAGGCAGAGTTCACGCTTAAGCGGGTCATTTCTCCGGAACTGTTCGATCACATTATTGGATGCAAATATGCATCAGAGATCTGGAGAGCCCTAGATGGGCTGTTTAATAAGAAGAACGTGACGCTGTTGCAGTTCCTGGAAAATGAGCTGGCAAAGGCCACTCAAGGAGAGTTGACTATTTCAATATTTTTTCTGAAGGTAAAGAACCTATGCGCCGAGATCTCTGCTCTAGATCCTAATGAGCCGATCTCCGAGGCCAAGTTAAAAAGACATATTATTCGTGGACTCCGGAAAGAATATGTGGTCTTCATCACGTCTGTTCAAGGGTGGGTTGTCCAACCATCCCTGCTGGAATTGGAGAATTTGTTGTCTTCCCAAGAAAGTCTGGCAAAGTAGATGACAGGAGTTACCATCATGGAAGGAGAAAGCGAGGCCTTGTTTTCTGGGAAGAAGAAGTCCTGGGAAAGGAAGAAGAAGAATGTTGGAGATGGACCGTCGTCATCATCTCATGGAGATAAGAGAAACTTTCTCCCCCGGTTTGACGAACAGAATAGGCCGCTGTGCTTTGCCTGTTGCAAGTACGAACACATAGCAAAATTCTGCCATCAAACCTTAAATCCGGACATGTCGCTGAGAAGGAGGAATATCCAAGGCGTGAAGAACATAGAGACGGAGGATCGCAAGGAGGACAACAGTGGGGGAATTGTTTACTTGCAGAAATGACGACAACGTCCGTTGATGCCCTTGCTTCGATCAATTTTCAAGATGATTGGATTGTTGACTCTGGTTGTGATCATCATCTTACTGGTGATGTGACAAAGTTCACAACTCTCAAAGCTTATGAAGGAAGCAATGCTATCATCACCGCTGATGATACAGTTCATCCGGTAGAAAAAGAAGGGGTCGTATCGCTGGGTAGTGATGAGAGACCTCTCACCTTAAAGAGTGTATATCATGTACCTGGAATGAGGAAGAACTTGTTTTCAGTAACTAATGCGATGGATGTCGGATATCATGTCGTGTTTAGACCAAAAGAGGTGAAGTTCGTAAAGAACTTGTCCAGTATCGACGGAGTTGTTACTCACATAGGAAGGCGGGTGAAGGACTTGTTTGTCATGTCTGCAAATGTCTACGTTGATAAACTGAAGGGAAATGATGGCGCAGTGATCTGGCATGAGAGTCTAGGTCATGTGGGAATGGACAGACTGAAGATCTTGGCAACAAAGAATTTAGTAAATGGTTTGCCGAGTCTATCTTCTTACGGGAACGGACACGTCTGTGAAGAGTGTCAATATGGAAAGTCACACCGACTTTCATTTGATAGTTCAGAATCAAGGTGCAGAGCTTCGTTGGAGTGCGTTCATGCAGATGTTATGGGGCCTTGCAAAACCCCATCCTACGGAGGAAATAGATACATGTTGGTGATTGTAGATGACTACACCAGGTACACCTGGGTGTACTTCATGAGAGAGAAGTCAGATACCTTTGAGAGATTCCAGGATTGGAAGGAGCTCGTTGAGGGGAAGCTAGAGCGGCGGGTGAAGAAGCTAAGAACTGACAATGGCGGGGAGTTTATCTCTGACGCAGTGACGCTTTTGTGTCATTTTGCAGGAAATCTAGAATTTGGAAAGAGCTCACATGTGCCTATACTCCTCAGCAGAATGGTGTTGTCGAGAGAAAAATTCGTCATCTGTCAGAGACGTGCAATAGCTAGATGTGCACGAAAGGAATCTCTAAAGCCTTATGGGCGGAAGGAATGGTCTGTGCTGCATATGTGATCAACATGCTTCCTTTAAGTCCCAATCGAATGGTGTTTCCACATGAGCTAATGTTCAAAGAAAAACCAAGCGTGACCCACTTAAAGGTTTTTGGTGCAACATGCTTTGTTCATATTCCAGACCAGCTGCGAACCAAGCTAGAGCCAAAAGCACGCAAGTGCGTGTTTGTTGGCTACGACGAACGGAATAAGGGGTGGAAGTGCGTGGATCTACACACTCACAAGACTATTGTCTCTCGAGATGTGGTGTTTGATGAACTAAATTCTTATCAGGGAGTCTTTTCTGTGGTTTTACCTAATGAAGAAAGAAGGGACGAAGGGAGAGTCGTTGAGGATCCTGAGGTGGAACTTGTGATGTCTCCAAGTGCTCCATCTCTCTCTCTTTCTGATTCAGATAGAGCTTCGGGTTCCAGAAGCAGGAGGAGAATTGTCTCAAGACATGATGAACAAGGGACTGAAGTTGAGGAGCTTGCGGATACGGCCAAAAGTAAACAAGGAATAAGAAGATCAAAGCGAACTATTGTCCCACCTGCTCGGTACAAGGAAGGGAAATTTGTGAGTCTTGTCTCCTGTTTCTTTGCAGGACCTCTTGACGAAAAGGAACCTGCTCGGTTTGATGATGCAGTAGGCATTAAAGAATGGGATGAAGCCATGAGAGAAGAAATGATAGCTCTAGAGAAGAATGAGACTTGGGACCTGGTTTCCTTGACTGAAGGAATGAAGCCTGTCACCTGCAAATAGGTGTACAAGATCAAGAGGAAGGCTGATGGAGGAGTGGAGCGATACAAGGCGAGGCTTGTTGCTCGAGGGTTATCATAGAAGTACGGAAAAGACTATGAAGATACCTTCAGCCCTGTGGCGAAATGACATCGGTAAGGACGGTCATTGCCTTAGCAACATGTTGGAATTGGAAGTTGTGGCAGCTTGATGTGAAGAACGCCTTCCTGTATGGAGAAATCGACAAGAACATATTCATGGAGCAACCACCGGGATATGTGTCTAAGTCTATCACATCATGTGTGCAAACTAAAGAAGGCTCTGTACGGGTTAAAGCAGGCACCAAGAACCTGGTATGGGAAGATTGTTGAGTACCTTCAGTTCTGCGGGTACAATCCATCAGACTCCGACTCCAGCATGTTCGTGAAGAAAAAGGATGGTCTGCTTGTGCTGGTTCTCTTGTATGTCGACGACATGATCATAACCGGGAACAATGACGGGGAGGTGGCAATGTTTAAAGCAGAGTTATCAATCCGCTTTGAGATGAAAGATTTAGGCGAGCTGCATCACTTCCTTGGATTGGAGGTTGAGAAGAGGGAGAGAGGTATACTTGTATCTTTAAGAGCTTATGCTGAGAGGATCGTAGAGCGCTCGACATGAAGGAAGGGAATAACGTCTCTGTGCCACTTGAAGTTGGACTAAAACTTCGGAAGGATGAGGGAATGACTCTTCCTGACCCGAAGATCTTTCGAGCCTTGATGGGGAGTTTGATTTATCTGACTATCACTCGACCAGACATTGCTTATGTTGTTGGACGAGTTAGTCGATATATGCAGGAGCCACGAATGCCTCATCTCGAGGCGGCCAAAGGAATTTTGAAGTACGTGAAGACTACCCTGGACTTGGGGCTTCTATATGGGAGAGAGTCAAGCTTCAGTCTGCATGGATATACGAATGCGGATTATGCTGGAGATATCGATGATCGAAAGTCGGCATCCGGGTATGTGTTCATGTGCGAAGGCACCGCCATCTCTTGGTGCAATAAGAAACAAGATTCGATCTCTTTGTCTACCATAGAAGCTGAGTACAAGGCGTCTGCCTTTGCTGCTCAGGAGTGCATTTGGCTACGGAGGTTGGTAGAGGACGTTTATGAGAAGGTAAAGGGACCAACCTTGATTCGCGGTGATAACGAGAGCGCCCTGAAACTTGTCACCAACTCTATCTATCACGCGCGAACAAAACATATTGAGATTGAACACTACTTTATTCGGGTGAAAGTGCTTGATGAATCCCTTGTTGTGGAGCATGTGTGAAGTCAAGACAACATTGCTGATATCCTCACAAAGGCCATGTACAAAGGGCCCTTTGAGCGCCTTCGATCTTTTCTTGGTGATTTCTCAGGGGCTCACTTCAGGGGGGAGTGTTGATTTTTGTGTGAAGTGAGGTGGGCGATTTCTGGTTGGTCGAAATTGCCGTTTGGTGTCTAGGCGGATCTGCTGTGTAATCCGGTGTTTGGTGTTCTGTGTTCTGTTCCCTATAAATATGGTGACTCTCCTCTTATTTGGATATAGCGAAAAAGGGGGTAAGGTGTGCTTTGATGTTTCCAGCGGTCTGATTCTTTGTAACCGCGAGTTGGTTGCGGACTGCTAGGTGGTCTTCGGGCAGACTGTTTTGTAGTCGTCGAGTTCGGGTGGAGTATGTTACTGAGTTCCAGCGGACTGAGTAAGTAGTCGCTGGCGAGTTTCAGGAGGTTCTGTTCGGTGGCTTGGTAGACCTGTTTCTAGTGGTTGCGGGCATCGGTTGACTGTCATTGAGGTCGCTGGCGGTCTGGAAGTTTTCTGGTGTGGCGACCTTGTGTTGTTAGTCGCAAGCGAGCTGAGCAGTGGTGCAGAGGTCGCTGGCTTGGTTGCTGAGATCGTTGGCGGACTGGTTCCTTGTCGCTGACGAGTTCGTCATCGAGATCGCTGACAAGCTGGTTTATCGTTGCAGAGGTCGCTGGCGGTTGTGCCTGACCGCTGCCGAGCTGAAGTCTGTGTCTGGATTTTTGTTTGATTTATCCTGTACCCTGTTAGTTGCTTCTGTTAATGTCCAATACCTTGCAAGGTTGTATTGCGTTGGTTGTCTTGTAGCTTGTCTTTGGTGTAATTGCAGCCCTTCTGTTGTTTGTGTATTGTCATTTATCGAAGTTATCTTTCAACGAAATTTCTAACATATATGGGCAGTGATGTTTGGATTTTTCTTTCTGCTGCTGCTATGTTATATGCCCAAATGTCTTTTAACTTCCATTATAGGAATCAGTGCGTCAAGTATCATTCGCAAAATATGCCAGCATGTAAATTAATATTGTATTAATCCAGGCAAGAATCAGTTGCACATTAAAACCGGTGAAAAAACTTGAAATAAAAGGAAAAGAGTGATAAAATTGGTAGAATCAAGCATCATGCCTGTACTAGTAGATAACATGTCACATGTAGATATTTAACTCGTTCAACAAATGGAGTCCCCAAATAGAAAGGGACTTTAATACATTACAAGAAGAGTCGTCTTAGAATTTATTTTTAATCAAAAGTTCTGTATTTGATTTAATTTGGTTAGTTTTAATTTGAAAAAAAATTCATGGTAGAATCGAAATTAGTTTTCAGATATGATTTGATAGTAGAGCTATCTTGTAACTAATATATCTGTACATAAAGATTTATGCATTGTAATTTCGCATAATACTGATTTGAATGAATTGAATCTGAGTTCTTCCTCTCTCTCCTCAAGTCCCTTGATTATTTCCTATCTTTCTTTGATCAGTCATGCTCTTTTTACTTGTCTTCTCTTGTTTTGTTGCCTTTGCATTATTTTGGTTTCAGACTTGTGGAAAAATACGAAAGGAATAAATTTTTTATTTCCTTTCTAATAATACATACATATGTGTTTGTACACTTTTATAAGAAGAAAGGGAGGAGCAATAATCCTATTCTAAGATGTGAGGCTAAACCTAAAGAGATAATGGGCTCTAGTTAGGCCTTGATGTCGACCTTTTTACATATTTTATTTAACACTCCCACAAGCTGGAGCGTACAAATAATAAGCATCAAGCTTGGACAAGAACTGATAATAAAGCGGACTCGGTAATACTTTAATGAAAATGTCAGCAACTTGCCTAGCAGCAGGAAAATGTTTTAATTCTAGCTTCTTCAGTTGAATCTTCTCCCGAATGAAATGAAGATTGACTTCGATGTGTTTGATTCGTTCATGGAATACAACATTCTTGGCAATATGTATAACAACTTCAATGCCACAAAATAGAGTGGCCTGTGAGGGAAGTATGACTCCCAAATCACTTAGGAGACTTTTCAATCATGTAAGCTCAAACACAACATCGGCCATTGAATGATACTCGACTTCAGCAGATGATCAAGCAATCACAGACTGCTTTTTGCTGCGCCAGGTGATAAGGTATCCACCGAAGTAAGTACAGAATCCACTTGTGGAAAGTCGATCATCCAGGGAGTCGACATAGTCAGCATCTGAGTAGACAATAAAAGTTAAAGAAGAAGAAGGTTTGTATACAATTCATTGTCTAGAAGCAGTCTTCAAATATCATAGGATGCGCTCGACGGCTTGGAGGTGAGAGATCTGTGGAGCAAGCATAAATCGAATGACAACTTCGACGACAAATGAGATACCAAGTCTTATAACTGTAAGATAAGTCAGCTTCCTTACAAGACGATGATAATACTCTAAGTTTGGAAACAGTAAATCGGAGTCAGGGTCATGGGCGCAAAGCTTATGATTGACATTCATAGGTGTATCAACATGCTTGCATCCAGAATAGTCGGCATCATGAAGAAGGTCAAGACAGTACTTCCGTTGAGAGAACAAGACCATAAGGACGTCTCATTACCTCGAGTGCAAGAAAATACCGAAGATTTCCCAGATCTTTAATTTGAAAAGTTGAGTTCAAGAGTTGCTTGTCCATTTGTATTCTCTTGGAATCATCACCTATAATCAGAATATCATCGACATAAACCAAAAGAATCATTGTGTTTGTCGTACGATGATGAGTAAAGAAAGAGAAGTCACCCGAACTTCGAATGAATCCAACATCATGAACAACCTTACTAAATTTGGTAAACCATGCTCAATGAGACTGTTTGAGATCATAAATAGATTTTTTGAGATGACAGACAAGAGACTCCCGTGGTCTCAAATCTGAGTGGTTGGTACATGTAAACAGTTTCAAGAAGATTGTCATTGAGAAAGACATTCTTGACATTCAGTTGATGTGATAGTCACTGTCGGTAAACAATTAAGGAGATCAGGACACGAAAAATATTCAGCTTTGTGACAGGTGATAAGGTCTCATCATAATCAAAGCCTTGTTGATGAGTAAACCCTAGTGCCACAAGACGGGCTTTTAGGCGTTCAACTGTCCCGTCTAGACTATGTTGGATCGCAAAAACCACTTACATCCCACACAAGGCTCTCTCGGAGGAAGAGGGGCAATATCTCAAGTCTGATTGGCCTAAAGAGCAGACATTTCCTCATTCATATTCGCATGTCACCCCGGATGTTGGAGAGCCTCCTGGATAGAGTTAGGAATAAAAATAGAGGATACAGAAGTTGCAAATTTGAAAAGTTCTAGAGAGAGACGATGTAAGGACACATAAATAGTCATGGGATGAGCAGTAAATATTGTTGTCAGATCTTCAGTCCGCGAGGTATCGTTGGTAGGGGAATTGTCGTTGATCATCAAAACGGGGAGGATGGCGAGTGTACACACGAATAAGGGGTGATTTGGCGGGTACGAATGTCGAAGTTGGAAGGAGTGGTGGAAAGTGAGATGTAACAGGGATGGTAGGGCGCGGTAATAATGGAGGTGCGGGAGGAGCTGGATGGAGAGAGTGAAAAGGTTGGTCTTCGAGGAAGGTTACATCCGCAGAAATGACGACCTTTCGATTGTCGGGAGTGTAACACGCATATCCTTTATGAGTCCGTTGATTTATATGTTCCTCATTTGCATGCGCTACATGAGTTGGTCCGACGAAAAATCAATATTGGTAATAAATTCTATAAATCGCATGGGGATGTTCTTTGGCAAGGGCAGGTATGTCATGAAGGTGAGCAGGTGATGGTGAGAATCTGCGTTGTGAGGTTCCGTGCGAGGCCTGCTAAAAGTTTGAACGTTAGGCGAATGGATCTCTATATAATCATGAGACGGATTGAAGCAAATACTCATGATCTTGATATCCCTCCAAGTATGTGCATTCATCTGATATTTAATGTTGGAGATCTGATGCCATACTACGAGCCTCGGGAGTATGTGGACCCAAGCAGTGGGGACCCCCCATCCGCCCACACCTCCATTCATGTTGCCTTACCACCCTCATAATCCACCCACGTCTGATGGCCACAACTACTCACCCACTTTTGACACCCACCCACTTGGAGACTCGTCTTCTTTGGCTATATCTACAACACCACCGATCGCATCGGGATCCACCACTCGTGAGTTGCGTTGAGAGCATCACTGAGACCAGACTCCACCAGTATATTCCTACTACAAACGTTGATGACACTTGGTACTTACAACAGAGCTTGATCGATCCCTGAACTTCGATTTCAGTACCGCCGTCTCCTTTCACCGGAGATGACAGCTTTTCAACCGGGGGGAGTTGATTGGCGAGGACACTCTTCCATCGACGACACTTGGACGACCTCTGGTGGGCCTCTTCGAGTCTTACCTGGCTTACATCGAAAAAATTCCGATCTTTATTCATCAGGCGATGATTTCTTTCAAGTCGGGGAGAATGATACAGAACAGAGACGTGGAGGCGCAGCGGAGGACGAATTTTGGGCCCGTTCGGGGATGATTTGGCGACTTACCATATATGGCGTGCCCGGATCAATGATCTGACTCCACAGATGCGTCCGGATTCGTGTTGCGAGTCAAAATCATATATTGCTTTAGTGTTTTTTGTTTATATTTATTGTATTTGAGTTGTCCCACCTCCAGCCATTCATAGTTGTCAATGGTGGGATGCCATAATTTTCTTTTATTATAAATAGATAGGTAGTGGGCTGGTTTTAGGCATTGCAGAATTTGGAGACTTGTATTCCCGGATTCCCGCGATCCCGCCACGGTGCCGACTCCGTGGAACCCTAAGTGACGATTCCTAGGTGCGTATCTCCCTCCCCAAGTTTTGGCCTAACCTAAGCCACTTTCTTTCCCTCCAAATCCCCTTGCCGCCTCCCCCAGCCCCTCCAAATTCAGCCGCCGGTTGTTGTCTTGATTCCCTGTTTCGGCCGGCCTGAAAATCCCTCCAACAAACCCACCTTCAGTTCTCCTCTTCCAGCCACCCACCGCTGCCCTCCTTGCTCCTCTACAGCCCACCGCCAACATCCCTTCACCCTCCAAAACCTCCTGCCGCCTCAATCCCAGCCCGACGCCCCTCCTACAGTCGCCGCCGCTCCTCCCCTTGCCTTCCTCTGGCTGCAGACCAATAGCTGCCCCCTCCCTATTCCCGTGGAGCCCCCCCCCCCCCCAACTTCAGATCTGGACTTGTCCGTCCAGATCTCGCCCGCCATCTCACTCCCCACCCCATCTACAGCTTGAATCCCTTCTAACATATCAGATTCATCCCCTCCTCGTCCGGATCCATCTCTATCTAACCAGATCTATTCATTTTTGTCCCGTTTCCACCTTTCATCGCCGTGGACAGTCACCTATGTTGTTTTTCACGCCTCCGGTTTCACCTCGGATCATCGTGCACGCATCTCCGGCTCCGGATTGTTCAGTGCCTTGGTCAGCCCACTACTTTGTGAGTCTCTGTTGTATTGGATTATTTTATTCATCATTATTATTATCAGTTAGATCGTATGCTTGTTTGGATCTCTCGTGTTGTAGGTGTTGACTTTTGATTATTATTGTGATTTGCAGAGTCTATTCGCTGCGCGCTCTTGCTTTGGCCTTCCGCGCAGAGGAAAGTCTAAGTTTGTCTCACCTAAAAGAATTATTTTGTTTTTGTCATAATCATGCGTATGCTATTAAATAATTTAATACTCAATTTGAATTATTTATCGGACTTTTGCATGGCCTATAGGATTAGGTTACCGTTTATCCGCCACCTATTGATTCGTCATGCGTTACATTGTATAGATAGATGCCTTCTTAGACTTATATTGATTCTCTTACGAATAAAATATGTGAATTGCCAATATATCACCCTAGGAGTTACACAAACTTTAGGGAATGGAGCTTACTGAGAGTGAATTATTATTAGAACATTAAAGGTGAACTGCCAAAATGTTAATAAAGCTTCCTGTGCCATTGGTGGAAAGTGGAATTTAATATAATTATTGCACCATTGATTCTACAGACTTGAGAAAAAATGGCCGATGGTGAAGATATCCAGCCTCTTGTGTGCGACAATGGAACTGGCATGGTGAAGGTTAGTTAACACACACACACACACATATATATAGAGAGAGAGAGAGCAGGATTCATATGCGCAGAAAATTATGCGCGAAGATGCGAAGAAATCATCTCCACCGTCCGATTGCATCGCACCGCCGCTGCATCACCGCGGTCGGCGGTGTGATGCAGCTTGGCCATGTGATACAGCGGCGGCGCCGGCGGTTGCGGGCTTGCCGGCCACCATCCGCCCGGAGTTCGTCGACGGAGCCGCCGGCGCCGCCGCTGCATCTGTATTTCTTCACACCGGATCCCGCCCCTATATATATATATATATATGTATATATATATCTATGTATGTATATATATATATATCTATGTATGTATGTATATATATATAGATGTATGTATGTATATATATAGATGTATGTATGTATATGGCATCATTATGATTATAGAAATGACCTACACTCTAATGTGTTCTAATTCTCCTGCTTTCTAGGCTGGTTTTGCTGGTGATGATGCACCCAGAGCAGTATTCCCTAGCATTGTTGGCCGGCCACGACACACTGGTGTTATGGTCGGTATGGGCCAGAAGGATGCCTATGTGGGTGATGAAGCCCAGTCAAAAAGAGGTATTCTCACTTTGAAGTATCCGATCGAGCACGGCATTGTCAGCAACTGGGATGACATGGAGAAGATCTGGCATCACACCTTCTACAATGAGCTTCGTGTTGCACCTGAGGAACACCCGGTGCTACTGACAGAAGCTCCTCTTAATCCCAAAGCAAATAGAGAGAAGATGACACAAATCATGTTTGAGACTTTCAATGTTCCTGCTATGTATGTTGCCATCCAGGCCGTGCTATCCCTTTACGCCAGTGGACGTACAACAGGTTTGTAAATCTTTGGTTATGAGTCATCAACTTTATGAATCCTCATTTTCTATTTGGTATGGTTGAGCATTGCATGAGGCGTTAAATCTATTCTACGCAAATTTTCTTTGACAATTTTTGTCGAAGTTAACTTACATCTACCATTTTTACCTTCTCAATCATTTGACCTTAGAAGGGGAGTCTTGGCTCACCGCCAGTCACCGGTTGTGTGACCTTGAGGTCACCGGTTTGAGTCTTGGAAGCAGTCTCTTGCAAAAATGCAAGGTAAGGTTTGCCTAGATTTCACCCTTGTGATGGGACCTTCTCCGCACCCTTGCTGCGCGGGGATGCTTTGTTTACCGGGTTGCCTTTTTTTAATCATTTGACCTTAAAGATGCATTTTCAAAACTCCATTGAATGTCTATACCACCTAAGTCTATTTTCAATTACACTATATTTGATTGATGTTTCTCCCATTTTTTCTTTTGATATCAATATGTAATCATTTTTTTAATCCTTCTTAGTTCTATCACTCATCCATCTTAATCTTCTCATCTTATGATTGTAACTTTCAGCTTATATATCAATAATATTTTTACTCTCGTGTCTTCAGCCTCAATGGCCTAATCGTGTTTTAAAAATTAACATCGTTTTCTTAGGCTATTCTTCATTCCACTCTAAAACTGTAGACGTTCGTCCTTATTATTAGAACATATGCATCTAACCTAAAACTAGTTGGTTAAAGATGGAGAGGACATACTATCTATTTAGTGCACAACATGACATTAGGTATATAAAAATATTTTTGACATGTTGCATTACATTCCAGATTTTCGGCCACTATCCTATAATTTTTTATTAATTAGGGGCATTGCAGTGGGTTGTAGGGCCTAGCCTGCCCGTATACTTTGTTAGTACCACCTATGCATCTATCTTAAAATGGACACATCATATCAAATTCACGAGACTACATGAATTTCCAATTAGTGATCATAGTATTTATAACCGTCAAAACTAATTATCACTCAATCATCTAATGAAATTGATTGATTGTTAAAAAATGGATATCCAAGTTTCATGCATTGTGTTTATCAACAGGCATTGTGCTTGACTCCGGCGATGGTGTAAGCCACACCGTCCCGATTTATGAAGGGTACGCCCTTCCTCATGCCATCCTTCGTTTGGATCTCGCCGGCCGTGATCTCACCGACGCTCTGATGAAGATCCTCACTGAGAGAGGCTACTCTTTCACCACCACTGCAGAACGGGAAATTGTGAGGGACGTGAAAGAGAAGCTGGCTTACGTCGCCCTAGATTATGAACAGGAGTTGGAGACCTCCAAGAACAGTTCTTCGGTTGAGAAGACCTACGAACTTCCCGACGGTCAAATCATCACCATAGGAGCCGAGCGCTTCCGGTGCCCGGAGGTTCTCTTCCAGCCATCCATGATCGGAATGGAATCCGCCGGAATTCACGAAACGACCTATAACTCGATCATGAAGTGCGACGTGGATATCAGGAAGGATTTGTACGGTAACATTGTGCTCAGTGGTGGCTCCACAATGTTCCCGGGCATCGCTGATAGGATGAACAAGGAGATCACGGCCCTTGCCCCCAGCAGCATGAAGATTAAGGTGGTGGCCCCGCCTGAGCGGAAATACAGCGTCTGGATTGGAGGCTCCATCCTTGCTTCTCTCAGCACCTTCCAGCAGGTATTTTTTGTTTTGTTTTGTTTTGAAAAATGCTTTTATTATTATTATTACTTCCAGCTGCATCGATATAGGGCAAAGTTTGGCGTGGCTTGAAATAGAAAAATGTTTGCCCCAGCTTCTTCACTTAAAAATCTTGACTTATTGAAACTTATTTTTGACTTGAATCGGTATAAAACCGAGTACAAGTTCTCCCAACCCCTTTGTATGAAGGGAAATAAGGCAAGATCTGTACTCTAGCAGGAATGCTGGAGAAATGCTTGACCGCCTCACTCTTGCATATAACAGGTCTTTCATTTCCCTTCATTTTCCTTTTCCTGTAGATTGGGAGAACTTGTATGTGTGAAAACCGACCCCCGATCGGTGCGGTGCGGTTTATAACTCCATAAAACCGAGATAACCGCACCGCACCGTGACTTAGGTTTTAACTTTTAAAATTGTATGTCAAGAAAGAAAAGGGCACGCGCCGTAATTTGTAAATGGGTTTAACGGTTTTGATGGGTCAATCTTTCATGAGATTTCAATATAACTATATAATATATACAATATAAGTATTTCATATAACATATATAATATAATTTAATACATCATTACATATTTAGGCTCCGTTTGGCACGGTGGTGGTGGTCGTAAATGCATGGGTTAAACCGTCATTAGTTAAGTATCATCTAACAAACATCATCTGTTTCAACATAAAATTGGATGAAGTTCCCTAGGTGGCGTTAACGAATGACAATTTAACCCCCATATTCATGACCGCCACCACCGTGCCAAACGAAACCTTAGTGAATGCATGACTAAATGATGATTTGCATATAGACAAGAATTATGAAGATCTCTTATTTAAAATTGTCACACTAATCAAAGCAGCAGAGAAGAGGGAAGTACTTTAGAAAATTTCCTAACCTTTTAGTTGCATAATCTTATCTTTATTGTAAAGTGAAACTCAACGTCCAAATAAGAATTAATAAAGAGCACTAGTACGAATGAAAGAAAAACATTACAACCAATATAGCAAATGATCTGAATGTACAATTGAATGACTGAACATTAGAAATTATAGCTGATGGTTAAACTCGATTGTTACTGTGAAAGGAATCAATTTTCAACTTTTCATAGAAGAGCCCTTGCCTAAATTATAGATGGGACAAAAATCTGTCAAAAACCGAAACCGCACCGCAAAAACCGGCCCTAAACCGCACCGAATTGAAACCGCACCGCATGATTTTGGTGCGGTGCGGTTTTGGTCAGTAAGAAACCGCACCCCTGCGGTGCGGTTTTGGTTTGGGCCCAAACCGCACCGAACCGCACCGCTCGCAGGCCTAGTGCCCGCGCCAGCGGGCGGGATATTTATTTTATATTTATTATAGTATTTATTTTTGTATTGTATAGTTTTTTATATTATTTAATTTTATTATATATTCTTAAATTATTTTTTAAAGTCTATAATTTTTAAATTTTTTATTTTATATAATCTTAAAGTATATTCTGAAATTATATATTCTTAAATTATTATATAAATTTTAAATTTGTATTAATTTATTAAAATTAAAAAATAACATTAAGAAAAACGCATTCACGGTTGCCGCCGCCGGCGGCCTGCTCGCCCCCCCCCCCCCCCCCCCCCCGCCCCGCCCCGGCCGACTCTTCGGACCCCGGCGAACCCGCCGGGGGTAGTCCGGCGGCGTCCACCCACCTGGTGTAGTCAACAAATCACATCCTTATTCAATCGCTTTCGGATATATTTGAATGGTTGGGATTTAAAGTAAGATTTTATCTAGTTAAGTATGGCATTGTGAATTTAAATGAGGGATTAACTTTAAATCTTAGCCATTAAAAAATGTGAATGAATGATCTATTGTGCAAGGATAAAAATCTCCTTTCTCTCTCTATTATATATATATATATATATATTGGAATAATTATCAAAACTTTCCCCTAGAAGTTTGTATAATTACAGGTTGCACTCCTATTGTTAAAATTACAAAAACCTCTTCTTTAGGTTTACATTTCACATCAGCAACACTAAAGCCAATTATCCCACTATAGTGGGGTTGGCTATATGAATCATTGAATCCTTTGTCACCATTGTGCCCTATCCTTTAGTCATAATCTCTGGGGGTGCACAAAAATATTTCCTTGGATTAAATCTCCAGGGGTGGTCTTTTTGTCCATGAATGTTATGAAATATAAATTTACAAGGGAGGTTTTTGAAATTCAAAAGTTAGAGGGGTATTGGGTTAATTACAGCCCCCGTCCCTCTAATTTTTAAAATTACAAAAACCTTCCCTCAATGATTACATTTCATAACGTTGATGCACAAAGTATATTTCAATTCACAACTCAAATTATAATTGAGCAAGATGTGTTTATTTTGAAATTGATTAGAATAAAGATTGGCGCATGGAAACACGACTTTATCCAGGCTAAGTTTAGAATTTTTTTCCCAGCAATTTCAACTGTGTCATTGTTTCTTGTTTTAATTTGTTAGCTCTACCTAATGTCAATATGTGGCCAAAAGAACCTCCTTTTTTCTCTCCTGCTCTTCTTTTCTGGATAATCCTTGGGGCGAACGCAACGGGTTCTTAAAACATTTCAACATGCAGATGTGGATTTCAAAGTCGGAGTACGACGAATCCGGCCCTTCAATTGTCCACCGAAAATGCTTCTGAGCATTCCTCCGGCGTCGCTGCGTTCATCACCAGTCATATTTTCTCCATGTTGCTTGCTCCAGAGATTCTTCTTCCAATCATGGGCTGCATGTGGATGTGTTCTTCAAAACCTTTATCAAGCTAAGAAAAGAACAATATTTTTTCCCGGTTTGATGCTTCCCTTTTAAAACTGCCACCGCTATCTCGACAACTTTCCTTGACGAGTTAGGGGTTGCAGCATTTCGATTGTCTGCGCATTTTCATTGTGCTCATTTTGATTGTCTTTATATTGATTGGGTCCGAACAAATTTGTTATTGTCATTTCAAACAAATTATAATGTTTAACGTTACATGCTGCTCTATAATTTATTTTTGTTTGGAAATTATCTCCTGCAGTAGCTCTGCTGGTGATTTATATGATTCCAGGTAAAAATATTGTATGCATATGTTGAAGTGACATAATTCTGTTGCCTGTACACCTACAGGTATATTTTGGCAGCAGTGATTTTTATCCGTGAATTTTAGAGCAATGTTAAAGGCAGGCTTATTTTGGCTATGTGCACCCACAAAATTATAATAATAATAAATCGTTTAAGTTTATTCCTCATCGAAAAGAACTCCTTGTGACCTGGAGGATGCTGAAAAGAGTTTGCAGAAAGGTGCTGCTTCAGTGGATGGTATTAGGCTCCGTTCTGGGGGGCTTATCTTCACCGGTCAAGTGGTTACGATCGCATGAATTAAGGTCCGGTTCATGCGGTCGTAGCTGTTTGACCGGTGAAAATAAGTCCCCCCAAAAGTTTGATGGTGCTGTTCCCAATAGGACTGGATTTCGCACTCCACTTGTTTGACAAAATGCATATCAGGATTCTCTCCATTTCACTTGAAATGGAGGGGATTCATTTCATGGTCCAGATGGAGTGGGGGAGAATCTGATGGGTTCAGTTTTTCAAGCATTTTATATTTTTCTTTTAAGCAATAAAGTGTAAATCATTAGATGTATTGCACTTCAATCCTATTCACTGGATCTTGAAATGGATTGAAATGGAAAGGATCCGGATCCACAAAATGCCTAGGAGAAAACTGCTTGATTTTGTGAATGTGTTCGATAAAGAGGCTTGAAGCTTGATATACGAAACAGAGCAGAAATTTGGAGAAGATGATGAACAATGCATTAGATTGATGATTTGTTGCAATAGATTCCATTTTGTAGGGACGGATTCAGAAGTCAGAAAGGCTTGCGAGCTCTACGTGCGAGTTTTTATTGTGTGCACATATAGATTTCGGTTGTAAATAAAATTTAGTCATGTGCACGTAATGTTTAGGATGCACATAGTCAAAACATGCTTGCCTTTAACATTGCTCTTTTAAAATCATCATTTCTCTGATAATTTTAAGAATGCTTATTTTAGTGTCCGCTCAATTCAGTGTGAGAAATTAAATAAATCCTTTAATAAATTACATTGTTATATTAATTTTTGAGCTTATAAATAACATATGTAGATTGATGTAAATAACACTTAAATAAACTATTTTTTAATTATAATTATTTTTATTAACTCTGTTTAATTTATATTTTTACCAGTCTTAATAAGGTTTGATATTTATTGTACGAATAGTTTATATCATGCATTGTAGAGCAATGTTATAACCCGTTTGAATTATGTTCTTTGCAATCTATTTATATCCAAAGTTAAAAAAAAAAAAATATTTACAGTTCAATTTTTATTCTCACTCTAAAATTTTCCATGGACTTGCATTACCTGAAAATTGACAGTCAGGTGTGTATTTTAGGCTTGGTTTGGTTTAGGGTTTTGCTCAGGCGGCGGGAGGAGAAGGAATGTTTTTGGAACCGGAGGGGGAAGACTGCAGTTGAAATCTCTCCGTTTTCCTCCATTTCCCATGGCACGACGGGTGCAAACGGAGCAAACGCCGCCGCCGATCATTTGATTACCCGCCGTGCGGCAGCGTTTGCCCCAAACGGAAAACTCCAAACTCGAAACTCCGAACGCATCCATGGAATGTATTGGTTTCATTTTCAAGTACATTTGTTACCAAAGCCCAAAATATGCAGGGTCCTCGTTCGAGAAAACTGTTCATTGAAGTGCATGTCGGCTGGCTGGATGAATCTTCTCAATCCATCAATCAACGGAGTCATCAGCGTTGAGTCCAACCCCATTTTCACTTCCTACCCGTCCGCTACCGTACCTTTAGGTGACCAGGCAGAGTGCGTCGACCCGAGCAGGTCTATAGCGTGCCCTTCGCCGCCCGCAAGACTTCAATTACGATCAGGGGTGTCTGGGCAACCAAATTGGTTGTTTGTGCAATCAACGACGTCGCATGGGCTCACCAACAACGATACGACAAATGTCAAGAGAAAGCGTTGGCTGGGAGAGGCGAGGGTTTGTTTACGGTAGGGGTTAGAGCTCGGGGGCTGCTAGGATTTTTGGGCGTGATAATATTTACTAAAGTGAGAGATTATAATTTTTTAGGTGTGCGAATAGCAGGTCTTGAATAGCTTATGGCTCCATTTGGCGCGACAGTTTAGGAGATGCACACAGTGGATGATGAAAAATCTGAATGTTAATCCCACTGGCAAATTATTCCACCGCCGACCTTTTTTTAGCTCCAAAGTTATTTTTCTCTTTCGATCTCACAAGACGCAAGCTCTCAATCTCGCCATGATAGAAAGAGGATCATCATCTAGCCCCCACGACGCTTTAATTTCAGATTTTTTTCTCTTTCAGTCTCACAAGGCGCAAACTTCCAATCTGCGAGCTTTCAATCTGGTCATGACACTCAGCTTAGTCCTGGTCAAGGAAGGAGGGGGTCCAGCGCCCAGTTTATTACCTCAGCAAGGTCCAATCAGACATCAAGAGTAGATATCCCGCAACAAACAAAACGGCTTTGGCCTTGGTATTTCCTGCAAGGAAGCTGCGTCCGTGCTTCCAAGCCCACACCATCAAGGTGCTTACGGAGCTACCACTCAGCAAATCCTGCAAAAACGAGAGGTATCAGGGAGGCTGGTTAAATGGGCGATAAAGCTGGGAGAGTTTGACATCCAGTGCCTGTCAAGACCCATCATAAAGTGGCGGATAAACCGGAGTGCGGGCCTCAGGTTTCGACACGCGATGTTTTGAACATGGAAAAAATGTCGGGCGGAATGAAACGCTGGCGGAAAAAACAAACGGGTAAAAACCCAACCCTCCGTTTCGGCCAAACGGGACGGCGCCAAAAAGCTCAAACAAAGGGGGCTTAAACCTCATCTTAATATATATTTTTTCAATTAAAATTAGGTAAATGGGGCCGATGCCTTAAAACCACCTAGGTTTAGTCATACCGCCTGTATAAAAGGGTCGCGTCCACCCGTCGACGATCCGCTTTGTCGCCCTCTTCTCTTTCAACTCCGGCTTTCCGGCAGCTAACGGGAAGGGCTTGTTCATTCCGGATCGAAGGTATGATTTCTCTTGATTCTTCCTCTTTCATGGATTTAAACTTAACTACACTTTCTTTTTGGATCGAAGCTGCGAGTTCCTTCAAGTTCTGCCACATAATTATACCTCACTTGAAAACAAGCTTTCTTTCTAATTTTTGCATCTCTTGCTTACACTTGTTCTATCTTCAAAGAATAGTGAAGTTTAATTATTAATTTCGGTTCTGTAGGGTTTACCTTTTTTCTCGAAGTTGTAGATTTTAGGGTTTTGTATTGCCCCAAATTATTGGTAAGATGGAGTCCCGGTTTCTTTTTGAGAAGATTTGTTCGTTGATTTGCTTGTTTATCTTGAGAATCTCAGGATGAGTGAGGATAGAAGCAGGAGCCCTCCACCTGCTCGCCGGTTCCGGGGTGAGCGAAACACTTACCGCGACGCACCATATAGCAGAGACCGTTCTGGGTACAGGTGCGTTGGCATTATACGATGGTTTAGTTTTGTCTGAATGCATGAGCTCCTTATAGTCTTCCCAACATGTGTTCTGTCGTTTTATAACCAGATCTCTTTCTTATTTTTAATTCTAGTTGCTTAAGCAATTACATTGTGGTTCTTTAATTGTTAAAAATTTATCTCCTTTGTGGCTTATTTGCTCCAACCGCATTTCTCCTTTGTAGTTCTTTAATTGTTAGAAATTTATCTCCTTTGTGGCTTAATTGTTAGTAAAATTGCACCGTTTTGATATTTTGATTGGGTGTTTTTATAGGTTATATAGAAAGGTGATGAATCAGAAAGAAAGACAATGCATTTTTTGACAAATTAAAATAAAGGGAAAGGAAGTAGAAAAGGAGAAAAGAATTTCCTCTTTTGTATGATTTTGTTTCTCTCAAGGAATGTTGAAAGTGGAGAGAAAGGAATTCACTTTGGTAAACTTTTATTAATACAAATCACCATTTTTCGAAAAATGGAATAACTTCTCATTTCTTAAATATCTTCATTCCTATGAGGATAGCTATGTGAAATTATTACTAGATATTTCTTTTCGTTTATGTTCTCATAGACTTAGGCTCCTTATGGAGTGGTGATGGTGTTCTTGAACCCGGTGGTCATGAACTATCGCTCGTGACCTCCCGAACCTCACCTAAGGAACTTCATCCATTTTAAATGCAAAACTTGTTTTTTTCTTGGTGGTGGTCATAACTATTGTCATGCCAAGAACACATTTTTATAATCGCGGTGTTTCTGTCCAAACTCACTGGAGCAAAAATACCTCGCCAAATGGAGCCTTAATCAAGATGAGATGAATGTTTCTTTCTCTCTTTTTCTCCCATTCTATAAATTTTAGTCTCGTATTTAATAAATCAGAGTGAGAGTGTAATGTATTTGCTCCTCATTTTAGTTTATCCATATTTTCTATCCAATTGCTCCCCATTTTAGTTTATCCATACTTTCTATCTAATTTTTTTTCACTTCGACAACAGATTACCGAAGAACGCGTTAACATTCATGAACCATTTTCCTTTACTTGAGAACCACAGTTAGTTGACATGATATCAATTACATCGCAAAAGCATTTATCTAGTTTTTAAATCTTCAGATTGAATTGCCAAAAATATCTCTATAATAAATTGGTTTTACTTACCTATAATGTGATTTTTAATGACTATCTTATATGAGTTACCTACTTCTGGTTTGAGAAGGTATTCCCTTAAGAAGAATTTTATTTATTAATGTTTTACAGTTTTTTCTTAATTTTTGCGGTGGAAGGATTTTTTTATCCGTATCCTACACAATAAAAAAAAGTATGAATGCATGAACGACTATTACAAAGACAGCAGTACTGCAGTTGGAAGAAATGAAATTTTATGATAAAACAAGGAGTTGTAATAATTAAATTGTTATATTAAAGAGATGGATGGAGTAACACATCAGCACCTGTTAAATTGAAGATACTGACTGTGATACATAGATTATGATAGTTTTGATGTGCACATTTTTCGGAAAAGATGAACCAATGTAGTGGATATTTTAAATTACTCTTGAGGATTATAAAGGAAAATGAAGAATTTTATAAAGAAACTGTGCTTTTAGATCAATATGTCTTCCTTCCTGTTGTCTGAATTAATAGGATGAGTTGTTATCGAATATGAAGCTAATGTCAAATATATTTAGAATTTGGAACCATTTCGAGTTTT